>CM040245.1:117567070-118183539 GCA_022545495.1 Chrysanthemum lavandulifolium
TTTGTTATTTTAACTAGTTTAAATGAAAAAGTGATATAAGGATCTAAAATATAATAAAAAGAACATACAAATAAATATACGACAATTTTCAGAGTTATAAGTGTCAATTCAGTGATGTTTGAGGTATAATCGTAATTCACTCATATTAAGTAGATAAAAAAAAAATATTTAATCCACATCCAACATAAAAAAAACTAGGTAATATTTTTTATTTTTTGAGTCTTGTATAGTTAAACGTGTTCACGGGTTGACATGTTTAGTATTTACTCAACATAAACACAACCAGTTTATTAAACGGGTTAGAGGGTTGACCCGTTTTTTACCCAAACCCGTTTAACTTCGTATTATGTTCGTGTTGTTTATCGTGTCATGTTGAGAATTACCGCCCCTAGTTCGCACTTCACAAATTTATTCTTTTACTTTTAATTCTAAAAAATCAGCGTCTGGAAAATACATTCTTTCCACGTCAGTAAATAAACATTAAATTACTATTCTATTGCTGCCTGTCACAATTCTCAAATTCCGGTCATTCCTCATACTCCATAATCATCATTTCATAACGTTTCGTGCATGGTTTTGCATTTTTCATTTAACGTTTATTTTTTTATTAAATAAACGTTATCGCGTAAGTTATTATTTTGAACATTTAATCCGATACTTCCAAAAATGATCACGATATATTTTTATACTTACATTTAGTTTATAAAAACTATATTTTGAGTTTACCTAGTGTTTTAAATTTATTTGGTATATAAATCGTTAAGTTTATATTATTACGACGCTTTTCTTAAAAACTACACGATAATTATATTATCACTCAAATTATGCAAGAAATATATTTTTACAATTTTTTTATGGTCTTAATATAATTTACTTTGGTCCATTAAAATTTATTTTAACTAAAACTACTATAGTTTCACAAATGTATACAAGTTACCATTTATCTCAAATACACTTACATTTTGACTTACACATTTTAATACATATACATTATAAAAAAAAAAAAAGATATTTTGTGAGACACTCCCCCCTAAAATCCAGCCAAGGGGGGGGGGGAATGAGTCACCTAAGTTGGATAATTTATTACAAGTGTAGAATTGCACTCAACATTCATTCATTTCATTCATCTCATTCAACAAGTTAGCAAAAGCTTTTCTCTCTTTGTTTTTCTTCCTTCCAAACCGGCAACACATAGGGTGTAGCAAGGGATCATCAAATTTTTCAAGCTCAAGTGTTAAAACAATCTAGAATCACACTCTTGATAAGGTTTTGAAATAAAAACCTAGGGTGTTTAGGCTAACCTTTGTTCTTTGCACCTCATCATAATAGCTTGTAAGCATATTTCTATCATTTTTCATCTTCTCTTATCATTACATATGTATTTTATCATTTTCATAGCAAGCATGCAAGACTTGTGTTAGTTATACCATTTTTACATGATTTTTAGAGTTATATATATATAAAGGTCATCCTATAAATATTCCCTTGGTATATTTTGGTCTTGATGATGTTTAGGAACCCATGACACCCTAAGAAGGTGTATGGTAGGATTAGATTAGCTTTGGAGTTGATTTGAAGGGATTGGAATAGGTTTAGTACGAGAAAACTATTTTCGACAAGTATATAAAGTGGTCTGTTCTTATTTTGTTTTTCTGGAAAATCCGACAGTAGGCACGAATTTTTGACCTTGATATTTAGAAAATATACTTTAAAACGAATCCGTGGCCGCTTGAACGGATTAAAACGGAGTTATAACGAAGAAGTTATGAATTTTTCAAGTTTGACGACGAAATATATATTTTCTCGAAATTTCAAAGAACCTATTTTTATTTTGTACGAAGTCAAAACGAGTCCTAAGCTTTACAAATTATTTCGACTTATCAAAAATATATTAGTATACTTTGATACGAAGCTAAGGACATATTATACGTAGAAAACGGATTTGAAACGACTAAGATATACACGTTTTTACAAACTTGCCGTAACTTTATTAATTAAGAAAAACTATATTATTTTTACGAGACAAGTGTTACGGTAACTACAACGACCATGTTGAAGGCAGTTTTTAACTATGATGTAGAACTTTTTGGAACGAAATGTCTTCTAATAAAATCGAGATCACCAAGCATATTTTCCAAAACGACCAACCGTTTGTATAGCGGAGTTGTAATAAATTATTTACTGTTGCTTAAACTTTGCCGAAACTCACTTTTAAACCCCATTTGGACAAAATCACCATCTTTAACCTTTATTATCTTTATGATCGAGACCTCTATGACGAAAACTCATGAACTGAAACTTTAGATTTTGATACAAACTTTCCAAAACCGTCGAGTTCGCTTCCTAACGCTCGACGACACCATTTTACGACTAGCTTTTCAAGCCATTTTGTCACTTTCATGAAATTTCCAACGACCTTATTTTACGATTTAAAGTTAAAATTTCGCAATAAATCATTACGAAACTATTGTAGGATGACATTTTGACGTAAACACTTGTAAAGTAATTTAAGAATGGTCAAGACGTCAAAAGAGTATTTTTCGACGATAAATATTATTTTCAAAACTCGCAAATGGTATAAATAACGTATTTAAATGCATGCATAACATAACATCATAACTCATTACATATCATAACATTCATTCTAGGTCGCGGATAGTTTCCGAGTCTCACTTTCGCACTTCATTTTGTTAGCATATCCATCATACCGGTGAGTTCATACCCCACTTTTACTCGCTTAAATTCTTACAAACTATTTGGGAGATACATGCTTAAATACTTGTTTCACTCTTGCGAATACTCAAACCATTTATACAATTGTGTTACAATATACTTCTTATACACTTTGGACATTATGTGTGGTTTATTGCGATATGTGCCTTAATGTGCTAAACTAGTTTTCAATTATGCATCAACATACAAACTTTAGCAATGGTTAACTCCTGGAGCCATGGAGAGGTATTGATAGTATTATCGGTCGACGCCCCACCCTTGGGTCCTTGATGACGTGACCGGGTGAATATAATCTGTTATTCAATGAAACATAACAAACAATTTAGACTTGTCAAGAGGTTCATTATCGTGATTCTTTGCATTAAGTACATGTATATATCGTATGCACCTATGTCCTACTTACAAACAAGATTGACAATTCTATATTTTGGCAATGGGTTGTAAACACACAGTTGCAAGTTTTGTATGGGCGAACTTGAACCGAGTGGATTTACAATGCCTTTCTTTGCATAAACAATTTTGAAAGGCTTTACATTTCATCACAAACTTATGAACTCACCAACCATTGTGTTGACACTTTTAGCATGTTTATCTCGTGTCTTAAGGTGATAGCAATTCATGGAGCTTTTGGGTCGCATGGCATACATTGGAGTCTTGTGCTTTTAACAATTACCATTCGACATGTTTTGTAAACTTTTTATGTATTATCAAACCTTGTGATTTCTTGTGGTGTAAACATTAACTTATTTATCGAATGGTAAACTTTTCAAAACGCCTCATTATAGAGGTCGTCAGATCCATACTTTGTGCTATGACGCCATACCCCAATGACACTATCGTTCTACCGCGATATTTTGGGGTGTGATGATTGGTATCGAGACTTGGTTATAGAGAACTAGGTTGCATTTAGTTCCTAGACTATAACCGCCTCACGCCGATCCTTTCGCTTCCTATTGCCTTACTCACTTTTCGCAAGATATGTTTTCTTAAGTATTTCTTCTAGAACCACCTCATTAGATAGCGTAGTTTCCTTGTACCAATAGGGGAGTCCCAAAATCTAGTTGGGTCATCAAAGATATGGAGCTCAAGAATGAGCACTTATCTAACTTGATCTCGTGATGCTCTTGTTTGATGAGATCCGAGATCGAGCTAAATAAGTGTTACTATAAAGTCGGATAGATTTGATGATTTTGCCCGAGGATGGGAGTTCTCTTGAGGATACTTTGGGAACCGCCGCGACTAAACCTCATAGTGACTTTAGCACCTAACGGAATTTCCTACACCAAGTGCGGCTCTTCCTAGATACCTACCCTAAATCCCTCCTTCACCGCTTAGAATCGGATGATAGATCGGCTACTATTTAAGTAACACCAATCGCCGAGACATGTATGATTGGTGGTATGTACATGTGTGAAGTGAGGCAATTATAATTATGGTGGCCAACATAATTATAAATGCGTCACAACTCACGCGACATATGCACCATCGATACGTAGATCGGTGTGGACACCTTAGGAACCAATTTGTGGCGTGGTATTATGTTCGAGGACGCACATAGACATTGGGAATTCAACGGTTCTTTCCTTGCGAGATCATGGCACCAAAGAGGTAACACGCAAGATCGGCCGAGGTGGTGCGGTACCAAGGGTGGAATGACAGTGGGCGTGGAGGTAGAGAAGCGGCAATGACATGGGTAACAATGACAACAACATCAAGGAAACCCCGATTTTGCCGCCATCATCACTCAACAACTTCAAATCTTGCTTCCCACTATTGTCACACAAGTTGGAAATCATATGAATAACTCGAAACCACGGAACGGAACAGATCGGCGACACCAACAATGTAGTGGCAAGAATAACAACAACAACACCAACAACAACAACAATGAATTGGATGCACATATAAGGAATTTTCGCATGCAAACCCGTGGAGTTTGATGGTATAGGAGGTGCTTTGGCGATACTCGATGGGTAGAAAAGACAGAGTCGTTGATCGACATCGACAATTGTGCCACACATCGAGGGTGAAGTATGTTTGCTTGCTTGTTATCGAAATGCATTGACATGGTGGAACACACGACCACTGTGCTAGAGGCGTAGAGGCAAATATAGGTATGACATGGGACGAATTTAAGGCGTTCGAAGAGGAGTACCGCCGGACAATGAAATGCGAAATTGGAAGATGAATTTTATCACCACTCTATGATAGGGGTGGTCACGCACCTACATCGACCGATTTCACGAGTTAGCCGGACTAGTTCCTCATCTAGTTACCCCGAGTCCAAGAGAATCTCAAGGTACATATATGGTCTTGTCCCCAAACTGTGGAACCGTGAAAACAACCGAGCCGCCTACAATACAAAGTGCGATCATCGAGGCGGGAACCCCGATGCATTTAGATGGTTAGAAATGGTACTTTGAAGAGCGTTGATAAGAGGAAGGAAGCAAGTGGGTCGAATAAGCAGATAGACATGGTAGCCGACAACAAAGGACAAGAGTTTTGTGGCAACTGGTATCGAACAAAGAGAGTATGCGGTACACATCCCAAATGTGCTAAATGTGCTTATCATCACCAAGACCAAGCCCGCCGCAGTGTACAAATTGCAATCGATACGCTATTTTAAGGAGCAATGTAAAACACAGATTGGCAACATGAGGAATAATCAAAGGACTTGCTTTGAATGTAACAGACCGAATCACTACCGAAAAAATTGTCCTCGCTTGAATAAGCCACCGATGCAAGCTCCTCTAGCCGTGGCAATTGAAGGAAATAACCCAACCCCGTACTCAATATCACCCACCCCGAGGTCGAGCATTCTATATAGGGACCGAGGAAGCCCGCAATGCGTGAATCGGTACGTTTTCCTAGACCATTAAGTGATCCACCGTATTATTCAGATTCAGTGAGTCTCATTAGATAAGAAACCTAGACGCGTAAGTTTTGACATAAGTACTTTGACTACACATCCTGATTTCGCGAAACCTAAGGGTAGAACTTTAAGTATCATCGATTGAATCGCGAGGACGCGATTCTTCTATCAGGGGAAGAATGTCACAATTCTCAAATTCCGGTCATTCCTCATACTCCATATTCATCATTTCATAACGTTTCGTGCATGGTTTTGCATTTTTCATTTAACGTTTATTTTTTTTTATTAAATAAACGTTATCGCGTAAGTTATTATTTTGAACATTTAATCCGATACTTCCAAAAATGATCACGATATATTTTTATACTTACATTTAGTTTATAAAAACTATATTTTGAGTTTACCTAGTGTTTTAAATTTATTTGGTATATAAATCGTTAAGTTTATATTATTACGACGCTTTTCTTAAAAACTACACGATAATTATATTATCACTCAAATTATGCAAGAAATATATTTTTACAATTTTTATGGTCTTAATATAATTTACTTTGGTCCATTAAAATTTATTTTAACTAAAACTACTATAGTTTCACAAATGTATACAAGTTACCATTTATCTCAAATACATTTACATTTTGACTTACACATTTTAATACATATACATTATAAAAAAAAAAAGATATTTTGTGAGACACTCCCCCCTAAAATCCGGCCAAGGGGGGGGGAATGAGTCACCTAAGTTGGATAATTTATTACAAGTGTAGAATTGCACTCAACATTCATTCATTTCATTCATCTCATTCAACAAGTTAGCAAAAGCTTTTCTCTCTTTGTTTTTCTTCCTTCCAAACCGGCAACACATAGGGTGTAGCAAGGGATCATCAAATTTTTCAAGCTCAAGTGTTAAAACAATCTAGAATCACACTCTTGATAAGGTTTTGAAATAAAAACCTAGGGTGTTTAGGCTAACCTTTGTTCTTTGCACCTCATCATAATAGCTTGTAAGCATATTTCTATCATTTTTCATCTTCTCTTATCATTACATATGTATTTTATCATTTTCATAGCAAGCATGCAAGACTTGTGTTAGTTATACCATTTTTACATGATTTTTAGAGTTATATATATATAAAGGTCATCCTATAAATATTCCCTTGGTATATTTTGGTCTTGATGATGTTTAGGAACCCATGACACCCTAAGAAGGTGTATGGTAGGATTAGATTAGCTTTGGAGTTGATTTGAAGGGATTGGAATAGGTTTAGTACGAGAAAACTATTTTCGACAAGTATATAAAGTGGTCTGTTCTTATTTTATTTTTCTGGAAAATCCGACAGTAGGCACGAATTTTGACCTTGATATTTAGAAAATATACTTTAAAACGAATCCGTGGCGCTTGAACGGATTAAACGGAGTTATAACGAAGAAGTTGTGAATTTTTCAAGTTTGACGACGAAATATATATTTTCTCAAATTTCAAGAACCTATTTTTATTTTGTACGAGTCAAAAACGAGTCCTAAGCTTTACAAATTATTTCGACTTATCAAAAATATATTAGTATACTTTGATACAAAGCTAAGGACATATTATCGAGAAAACGGATTTGAAACGACTAAGATATACACGTTTTTACAAACTTGCCGTAACTTTATTAATTAAGAAAAACTATATTATTTTTACGAGACAAGTGTTACGGTAACTACAACGACCATGTTGAAGGCAGTTTTTAACTATGATGTAGAACTTTTTGGAACGAAATGTCTTCTAATAAAATCGAGATCACCAAGCATATTTTCCAAAACGACCAACCGTTTGTATAGCGGAGTTGTAATAAATTATTTACGGTTGCTTAAACTTTGCCGAAACTCACTTTTAAACCCCATTTGGACAAAATCACCATCTTTAACCTTTATTATCTTTATGATCGAGACCTCTATGACGAAAACTCATGAACTAAAACTTTTAGATTTTGATACAAACTTTCCAAAACCATCGAGTTCGTTTCCTAACGTTCGACGTACACCATTTTACGACTAGCTTTTCGAAGCCATTTTTGTCACTTTCATGAAATTTCCAACGACCTTATTTTACGACGAAAAGTTAAAATTTCGCAATAAATCATTACGAAACTATTGTAGGATGACATTTTGACGTAAACACTTGTAAAGTAATTTAAGAATGGTCAAGACGTCAAAAGAGTATTTTTCGACGATAAATATTATTTTCAAAACTCGCAAATGGTATAAATAACATACGAAATGCATGCATAACATAACATCATAACTCATTACATATCATAACATTCATTCTAGGTCGCGGATAGTTTCCGAGTCTCACTTTCGTGCACTTCATTTTGTTAGCATATCCATCATACCAGGTGAGTTCATACCCCACTTTTACTATTTGGGGGAGATACATGCTTAAATACTTGTTTCACTCTTGCGAATACTCAAACCATTTATACAATTGTGTTACAATATACTTCTTATACACTTTGGACATTATGTGTGGTTTATTGCGATATGTGCCTTAATGTGCTAAACTAGTTTTCAATTATGTATCAACATACAAACTTTAGCAACTGTTAACTCGCGGAGCCATGGAGAGGTATTGATAGTACTATCGGTCGACGCCCCCACCCTTGGGTCCTTGATGACGTGACTGGGTGAATATAATCTGTTATTCAATGAAACATAACAAACAATTTAGACTTGTCAAGAGGTTCGATTGGGTCGTGATTCTTTGCATTAAGTACATGTATATATCGATGCACCTATGTCCTACTTACAAACAAGATTGACAATTCTATATTTTGGCAATGGGTTGTAAACACACAGTTGCAAGTTTTGTATGGGCGGAACTTGAACCGAGTGGATTTACAATGCCTTTGTCGCATAAACAATTTTGAAAGGCTTTACATTTCATCACAAACTTATGAACTCACCAACCATTGTGTTGACACTTTTAGCATGTTTATCTCGGGTCTTAAGGTGATAGCAATTCATGGAGCTTTTGGGTCGCATGGCATACATTGAGTCTTGTGCTTTTAACAATTACCATTCGACATGTTTTGTAAACTTTTTATGTATTATCAAACCTTGTGATTTCTTGTGGTGTAAACATTAACTTATTTATCGAATGGTAAACTTTTCAAAACGTCTCATTATAGAGGTCGTTTTCGGTATCCATACTTTGTGCTATGACGTCATACCCTAATGACACTATCGTTCCGCTGCGATATTTTGGGGGTGTGACACTGCCGAAGCATATATTCAACAAAAGCATGTTATCAATTAGATCAAGAGTGTTTCAATCATGACCATTGTAAATCTTTAATTATCTTTTGCAACAAACTAGAGCAAATATTTGTATATTAAATGACACGTGCAAAACTAATATTATAGGATAAGTGTATATTTTTTGAATAAAACCATTCACATCCTTATTAATCCCATGTATTTATGTATATGGACATATACTTATCTATAGTTATAAGCCTTATCTTCTTATATTCAACTTTTGAATATCAAAATTTTGGTGCCTAAATTACCCCATGCATCTCCTATGTTTAGGTCACTTTTGTAGTATATATATGAGAATAAATTTCACTCATTCCCTACAAAATACAACCGAATATCAGTAGCTTTCACTTTCACTCTTTATGAGAGCATTTTCGATGGGGACGATGATACTCTTGATGATATGTTTTGTCAGTGTCCAATATCAATAGGAAGAAAAGAAACCAAGTTTACGTGTTTAGCCGCAATAAAATTTACCATTTGCTTGACGACGATGATGAAGACGAAGATGATATTTTCGGTTGATCAATATTTTTGTTGCTTTTCAATGTTTTAATGTCTTTGTCGTTGTTTTATTCACGTACTTTTGTTTAATGCTTATTTGCTTCAACCATAGCTTGAATTCCTCATGGTATTTGGTTTTTAGTTGAAAAAATGTTATTTGGGTCACTTATGTTTTAGTGCAACAATTTTTCCTTATACATACTCATTTTTACTCACTTGATGTCACAATTTGGCTAACTATCGTGTTTGGCAAAGTCACACTATTCGTTGTTTATGGCATGAAAAATGAAAGAAAGGATGGAACATGCATGTTTATTATATCTTGTACATAATGGAGGTGACTTTGAACTATGTTATCATAGTTTCAATGGTTCGCTATATTAGCTTCTTGGTGTATAAATTCGATCGACGACATACACATGGTTGCCATATTAGTTTTGATGGATTTTGTATCATTTTGAAGGATAATAAACACTTGGAATACGCATTAATGCATGTTTAATATATCCTATCAATAATTTATGTAGAATGGCTATCCCGGTATATGAGAAAATGGACACTTAAAATACAAATTAGTATATCTAACTGCAATACATTATCATTGATATATGTAGAATGAGTATGAGTATCAGTAATATAAGAAGATGACATACACTTGGAATACCGTAGATTGATACAAATTTGAAGTGGTCAATATTATCACTCAAATGTTTAACTCAAATTTGCAGACCAATATTTTCGCATAAAAGATTATGCAATTTGGAGTGGTCAACATTATCACTGAAATGTCTAACTCAAACTTTAAAGTAACCTTTTTTTAGGTGGGTTATTATAGTTAGTTATCAAATTAATAATTTTAAATTCCATACTTATAAGTTACCAAAGTTTAGGTGCCAAAAACTTGTGCTTATTTTCCCTCATCTTCTCATATATGTATGCATATGTGAGAAAAGTTTTCAGTTTTTCATTCAACTTTACCAAGGTGATGGTTTCTAATTTATCACGACTGATAAAACTTACCATTTGTTTGAAGAATATTTTACCATTTGTTAAAACCACATTTGTTTTTTGTTTTTTTGCAGGTTCCACGTATAGAAGGTGTTTGGGCAGCATTCATATACTCATATAGAATACAGATGCATTAGTTTTTTTATATAATAAAAACAAGCCTATGGGTCGCTTCTATCATTGGATTACTAGCACCGAAAACCGTCTTCACATACAATGGTTTGGTGTATTGATAAACAAGAGGTTCATGATTTTAGTAAATTGATATGTGTGAACGAAGAGTATTTAATACAATATTAGTTGCAAGATGGTCAAAAATGTAGGTTAAGTACCGGGTCATGTATCCTATGAGATTGACCCAAAATGCCATTTGTTCTAGTTGTCTTAGTTGGATGAGCCGATAGATGCAAAAAAACTCAATATAGTTTGGGTAAAGAACATGTTTGTTATAGTAGGAAAACCTTTTAACTGCATACTTGCTCTTATTTCAGAACCTTTATCTGTAGCCATTTCAAGTTGTGTTGATGTGCGTGTTTTTAAGTAATTTTTCATAAAGTATACTCACAAATTTTTAGTATTTTTTTGTAAACTATTGAATCGTTATGCCCGGGCAACGCACGGGTATTGTACTAGTTTGATTTGTTGTCACCGTATGCTAGAATTTCATTTACTTATTTGTACGTATATTTGTGTTTTAGGAGTTGTAATGAATCGTAAGTTTTAAAGCCTAGACCTAACATTAGCGTAGTGTTTGGTACGTCATAATAAGAGTAGGAATGAAAAAGATTATATGACGGAATGAAAAAATTATGTTTGTTTACAATTATAGAATGCAGGTCCAAATTTGAGGGTGTGTGGGATGCTCAACCGCACAGAGCCTTCAATTTTATAGGGACACCATGATTATAGACACCTGTGAACATCTAATTTGATTCTAGCCAAAATTTGACGCATATTTATCCTCGGAAGTGAGATAGAAAAACCATTTGTTATTAAGTGATTTTCAAAAGTAAGTACATAAAGGGTGTATGGGCATGTTACAATGTAGAAGAAGAAGACAACTTTCAATTATGTGCACTATAAACCATTTAGTTTATGGCTATTTGATACTTTGGTCTTAATACTTTAGTTAGTGTGCAAATGTTTACCAAGTTGACAGTTACACCTCCAAGTTTGATAAAAACATAAAGTCTCGTATGTTTTTGAATTTATAAACTGAAACTATCTTATATTCTTATGTATTCTTAAAATATTATCATTTGTGATCCAATAATAATATTGATGTGATATGTTTTGACGGTCTGTCTTCGTTTGTATGGTGATTTTGAAAATTTAACTAAAACAATCTTTACTCCATTTATAAATTTCACATGTATGTGAAATTATTTCATTTTCAAGAAGGGCACTATTATAATGGTGGAACAGGGCCTTCAAAAACGACGAGACGACCCTGATAGAATGCAATGACTTATTACATGGAATCACTCATTACATCAACGTAGTGTTTGGTATGTCGTAATGAAAGGGTGAATGTAAAAGATTATTACGGTGTAATGAAGAAAACATGTTTGTTTACTATTATGTAATGCAATGACTCATTACATTGAATGACTCATTATATCAAAAATCATCATTTTGATTCATTAGGGCCCCCTTCTTTTTTTTTAATTACATCTTGTAATGAAATCAAATTACATAAAAACCTATTTTTTAAATACTCATTATACTAAAAAAGTTCTATCATAAATAGGATATTTTAGTCTTTTTCTATTGATTACATTACATTCTATTATACTAACCAAACATGATTAATAATGGTAATGAGTTATTCCATTACATCATTTATTCCACTAGTTATAATGCCCGTGCACGCACGGGATTTTTTCTAAATTTTTAATAATGTATTTTTATCTATTTAAAAAACAAATAATTTAATTTTTGTTTAATCACAAAACTTGATAAACAAAGTTCAGTTATCGTATGTTTTGTTTTTGCATCGATAATTTTCATAAACGAATAGTTTAATTTTATGTTGAAATATCAATTGTTGGGTTACATGTCACTATTGTTAGTTCACCTATTATAAACTTTTATAAGTTTTTGTAGACAATAAAGAACACTAATGTAAAATGTTTATAGATTTATTAACTTTTGATTTTTAAATAGGGCAAATGACAAAAAAAAAATGCATCCAACTTGACACTTTATGTGATTGTGTGTAGCCAATTATTTTTTTTCTTATTGTATGTACTGAACTTTTAAATTCCGATCATTATTTGTATTTTGTGACTATTCTGCCATGTAAAATGACCATTTTACCCTTCAAAATTTGAAAAAATTAAGTGTAAAATGGTCACAAAATA
Source organism: Chrysanthemum lavandulifolium (assembly GCA_022545495.1). Taxonomy (NCBI): domain Eukaryota; kingdom Viridiplantae; phylum Streptophyta; class Magnoliopsida; order Asterales; family Asteraceae; genus Chrysanthemum; species Chrysanthemum lavandulifolium. The sequence goes on from CM040245.1 coordinate 117,579,854, forward strand.
CACACAATAATCGAATTTTGAAAGTTTAGTACACACAATAAGAAAAAAAATAGTTAGCTACAAACAATCATAAAAAGTGTCAAGTTCAATGCATTTTTTTGTCGTTTGCCCTTTTAAATATAACTTTTGAAAGTGGCAGTTGTATCCCAACAATGAAACTGAAACTATTCGGATAAGAAATGAACCAATACTTTTAAGCTTTATAGGCCAATACTCTTAAGATCCCTCGTTTTACACACAAATATATCAAGGGTTTGTATAAATGGTCTAAAGTTCGATTATTAGAAAGCAAATCCAAACTGTTTAAAAAACATGTTAATTAGGTATACTGTACCAGCTTGTTTATCTAGTATAAAAGCTTAGACAATGAGTTTTTAACAAAGAAAGGCAAGTATCGTATGTTAGACATCCTCATTGCAAAACTGTATATTAAGTTCGATAGATATTGTCTATTATAACTCCAGCACTCCACACATCTACCTCAGGACCATAGTTTCATTTCAATGACAAACATAACAGATAAGCCAAAATCGATAACCTTTAAGCTAAATTTTACTTGGTTTAAACATACAATGAACGATGTGTAACCCTGTTAAACCCAGCTACCCAAGTTCCTTTTAGCTAAGTTTTATTCTTCGTTGTTGGATTCAATTTCATCAGCAAAAGTTTCTCCATAGTTCAAGACTCCATCTTTGTGCAAATTACCCTGCAGAAACGTCTTCCATTACTATTTGTATATTACACATATGAGTGATAACTAATACGCATATTTTTGACATAGTACTTACGACATCCATAAGCAGTTGAAGTTCTGAATCCGAATTCTGATGACCAAGTTTCTGCAAGACCAGCTTTCAAGTCGATGCTTATCTTACCTTGCTTCTTTGTGCCCATTAGATCAAATCCTAGCCTATTCCCCACCACTTCCTCAGCTGATAAACTCTCAGCAACTACCTAAAATTCCAGGATACCTAAATTTAATACAAACTAAACAAAAATTAAAGGACATAACCAAAATCTTGAACATAATTATTACCGTAGTGCTCTTTTCATGAGCATAGGGCTTTGACATAAGTCACACTAACGGGGTTGAGCATAAATTGTACTAATCAAGTCTAATTTATTGAATATTTGTGTATTTTTACTTTAAATATAATTATAAATAGATCATAATAATCATAAAAGTGTATTCTTTAATTTCATTTGAATTAAAAAAACATTAATTATATATATTTTTTAATTAAAATACATAACATATCAAAAAGTTTGAAAAATATTTACATTAAATCAACCTGATTTGACATGCCACCTTATCCAGTAAAAACAACACTCATCGATATTTTGTGAGGCGGAGCTTGTTTGAGCAGGTACCTACAAACCCAAAAAAAGCATGATCAAGTAGAGGTAGTAATTACGACCCATGAAATTATATACGTAGTAAATAGATGACACGAACAAATCACCAATTACATCGATGAAAATTTCTAAAGATATATATAGTCGATTAGTACAAATACTCCAATAATGTTGAAAACAGTGAGTAGTGAAATTAGTTGATGAATTTACATGGAACAGTATACATCACATTCTAATGATTTAATCAGAAGTAATCATATTGGTAATCTCCATTCATGAGCTTCATCTAATATCGTTGTGGGGTATCGCTTCAACAAAAAATCATTAGATAATTTGATTAGTTGACTTGGATCTTATTAGCAACTTTTCTGTCATAATTTCCAATATATTTATTAAGTGCAGGAAGGAAAAAAAAATGTGGAATAGCAAATGTTGCTCTAAGGCCATGCCACCTATTTTCGTCCATCCTAGTATTTATCATCTTAATAAACTTCCCGCCTGCCCGACCACCTATTTTGTACCTGTAATGGATACACACACTGAGTTTAAATTTGTCCTATGATCTCGGTAAAATACCACCACCACCGGCCTTTGCAACTATTGTATTTCATATTATAGAGCCGGACATCACTTAGCAGTTCCAGAATCATAATCCGAGACTAATAGGTTAGATTCAGAGTGTTTCCTTGACAAGATTCTAATCCAGTGGAGATGATTCAAAGCTAAGAAGTTCCATAAACTCAGACTAAATTAATTTAGCTGACATTATAACATAGTACTATACTCAAATCTAAAGAGTATATCGGTTCATTAGATGCAAGTGAAGGCTGGTGTGTAGCATAAGATTTGTGGAGAAATTAAGAATAGCCCACTTTAATCCTTTTTGGCTAGGTTACTTTTGTTTTCTTAATGGCATACATTTTTGTGACAGCTTATAAAGATTACCCGACTATATACGCAATCCCAAGAAGTCAAGCAGTCCGTACTTTAATGATTCACTTGTTATCCTTGATAGTCGATCCATACGATTAAGTTCTGCATAATATAATCAACGAATAAGTGACGCAAGCATAAATTTTTTAAGAGAATGAATTTCTTAATAATAATACTAACAAATACAAAAATAACATATATGAATTTCATATATGTTATTATTAAAAAAGTTAAAATAATAAAAAATAATAATAATAAAAACCTCTTCACAATAGAAAGAAAATAACATAAATATATATGTTATTTGTTTCATAGAATCTGAAAGAAGTATACATTTTCTAACCTTGTGAGCACCCCGGTATTCTCCTATCTGCATGCATAAAAGGAAGATGAGTGCAAAAGTATTAACCTTATATGATATCAAACACTTATACAATTATATATTCTATATATCTTTGAATATAAACGATTTAGAAGGTTGTATGCTAGGAAAACTTTCAATCTCTTTGACCCCTGCTAGGTTTATTTAATCGTTGAAATTAATTACGACTATAGTCGATTAGTTTACAATTAGATGAGCCAAAATTGCTTCATTTACTATTTTGTATTACTTTCGACAAAGCAAAATTGGAAGGAACTAAATTGTTGTTTTACATTTACAGCAAGGAGGGATCCCTTCAGGAAGAAATGTTGAGACATGCTCCTTTATATGGTGCAGGCCTTGAGGCTCTCTCAATGAAGGAGCTGGAGACAATCTCTCGCATTCACGTAGACGGTCTAGATTTGATTGTATAAACACAGATAACCAAAATAACTCTTTGATTGATAATAGGAAAATAGCTCAAAACCTATTACATGTTTATACAATACATTGTATGTGTTTTTTGTGTGCTAAACTCAAAGGAAATGCTTCTATTTATAGGCTTCAACTCTTCACAAGAAGCAAGCAAATTGCTTATCTTCAACTTGCATAATCTGTATAAAATCTTGGATAAGATTCCATATCTTTCATAAGATTTCCTATCTTTTCCAAGTTGCATATCTTGGACAATATTGAGCCACTACTCAACACTCTTACTTCTTTGACTTAGAATTCCAACAATCACCCCCGAATCTCTAAGTCCTTATAGAGATATCTTTGATTCCAATCAAGCTCCGCATTTCCTTGAACTTGGTTCGTGCCAATGGTTTTGTGAGAATGTCCGCCTTGCTTTCTCACCGGAATATACTCCACCTCCACTGCTCGCTTTCAACACACTTGCGAATGAAATGAAACCTCGTGTGAATGTGTTTACTCCTTCCGTGAAAACGGGATTCTTTGTTAGTTCGACAGGAGACTTGTTATCAACCCTAAGAACCACCTTCTCTTCGCCTTGTTCATAATTTCTCCAAGCAAATCTCGAAGCCATATTGCTTGACAAGCAACCGCGATAGCTGCCATGAACTCGACTCACAAGATGATAAAGCAACGGTATCTTGCTTTTATAACACCGAGTTATCGGAGATAACCCATAGTATAAAATGTGACCGTTGTGCTTCTTCCATCATCCGGATCAACATTGTGACTACTATCACTAAAACCAATGATTCTGCTTTGACCCATCCTCTCGTACTTAATTCCGTATCCGTTGTTCCCGTAAGTACCGTAGAATGCGTTTAATTGCACGCACCATGTGATTCTCTTGGACTTTGCATGTATCGCTAATAACTCCAATCGAGTATGCCATATCGGGCCTTGTTTGCAAGAGATATCTAAGGCATCCAACCACCTTCGATATTGTGTAGGGTCGATTTCGGGTTCATCTTCGCCTTTGACAATTTGGTTCCCGGGTCCATGGGAATGTGAGTTGGATTGCAATCTTGTAAACCGCTTCCTTCGAATGCGTCTAGCATAGGCTTTTGGTTTATCGTAATCCCGATTCTTCTTGCTTGACTTCAATGCCTGTAGTAAGTCAATCTTCCAAGATCCGACATCTCAAGTTCTTGGACATCTCGAATTTGAACCTTTGATCATGTTCAAATTTGTACCGTAATAAATAAATCATCAACATAAATTGCTAAAATTAGTGTTAGTTCCTTCTCGCTTCCTAAGACACCGATGGTTCTTTCAAGCACTTGTGAAATTTCAACCCCTTCAAAATTCCATCAAGCTTCGTGTTCCATGCTCGAGGTGCTTGTCTTAGACCATAAAGTGCTTTGTTAAGGCGATACACTTTATGCTCGTTGCCTTCCTTATATAGCCTTCCGGTTGTGACATAAACGGTTTCCTTCAACTCTCCGTAAAAAAGCCGTTTTGACATCTAAGTGGTGAAGCTCCCACCCATTTGTAGCGGCTAAGGCAATGAGAAACCGGATGGTTTCGATTCGAACTACCGTGCAAATACCTCTTGAAAATCAATACCGTGTTGTTGCACGCACTTTAGCAACCAACCTTGCCTTGTATTTAATGATGGTGCCGTCGCATTTTTCTTCGCTTTGAACACCCATTTGAGTCCAATCACCTTCACCCCATAGGCTTGTTCACGAGAATCCAAGTGTTATTCTTGTTGATCGAATTGATCTCTGCATTCATGGCTTTGACCCACTCTGGTTCTTTCTTCGCCTCTTCAACCGATATTGGTTCGTCATTGGTTATTAGGAGAAGTTCATCAAGATTATTAAGGTTAAGCACAAAATCTTGCAGTCGAGTTGGAAGTCTCATTGTTCTCGTAGGCCTTTGGTTCTGGACATTGTTCACGTTATTGTTGACCATACTTGGTTGCTCGTTTTCTTGAACCTGCACTCCGTCTTCAATCTCGTGATCCGATTCAATCGGTTCAGTTTGATCATTGTTTACATTATCTGCTTGGTTTCTTGCCTTATCTTCTGGATAGTCCCATGGAACTATGAATGACCCCGGTTCTTCATTGTCGGTACCTGCTTCTTTTTCCCAATCCCACCATTTGGTCTCGTTGAAAATAACGTCTCGACTCACGATTATTTTTTGTGTAGCCGGGTTAAAAAGCCGATAAGCTTTCGTACCCGGTTCGGAACCAAGATGCACTAGTGGTCTTGATCTTGCATCCAACTTCTTGAGATTTACCGGTTCAACTTTCACATATGCTAGACACCCAAAGATACGAACATTCTCCAAATTCGGTTTTCTTTTATACAACTTCTTGTACGGAGTTGTATTGCCAAGGACTCTTGTGTAAACGAGGTTGATCAAGTTTGTAGAGTGTCTTACAGCTTCTCCCCACAGATAATTTGGAACATGCATCGCCTTCATGATACTTCGTGTCATATCCATGAGTGTCCGGTTTCTTCGTTCCACAATTCCATTTTGTTGTGGTTAATATGGGGCAGTAAGCTGTCGTTTGATTCCATTTATATCCCAAAAGGAATTAAACTCGAGCGAAGTAAACTCTCCACCTCGATCATTTCAAAACATCTTCAAAGACTTTCCGAGCTTCTTCTCCGCCAAAGCTTTGAATTTCTTGAAGTGTAAAAACACCTCACTTTTCTCCTTCAAAAGAAAAGTCCACATATATCGTGAATAATCATCAATTAGTGTGAAAATGTACCGATTTTTACCTTTCGTTGACGGTGTGATCGGACCGCATAAATCACCGTGAACGAGCTCCAATGGTCGTGTTGCTTTGTACATCGTCATTAATGGAAATGATTTTCTTGTTTGTTTGCCCACCAAACAAGATTCACACATTGATTCTCATTTTTAAAATGAGGTAAACCTTTGACTAGACCTTTCTTGGACATCTTTTCATTGACTCGAAATTGATGTGCCCAAGTCTTGCATGCCAGCGCCACGTGTCTTCACCTAGTCTCGAATGAAGGCAAATAGGTACCCAATTGTTAAATTTATTTTATAAAGGTGGTTTGGAGTTCTTTGTACCTTCATTAATAAGCAGTTGTCGGCATTATGCATCGTCAAATAGTCATCTTTCATCCGAATATCACACCCGGCTTCAGTTGCTTGTCCGAGACCGAAAATATTATTTTTCAAACCGTATGAAATAAATCTCCGCCATCAATCGTTGTTGTCCCGATTTTCCTTGAAAAGAATAGAGCCTTTCCCTTTAATTTCGACACACGAATTATCACCGAATTTCACCTTTCCTGTTATTCCTTCGTCGAGTTCGGAGAAAACGATCGATTTCCGTCATGTGATTACTTGCCCCTTGTCCAAATACCACACATCATTTTCTTGTGAGTTGTATCGAGACGGTATCACATTCTTTTCGCTCAAAATACTGCTTTGTGTAAAATACAGTTTCATCAAGATCTTCTTGTCTGTAAAATTGCTTTCTTGGAATTTTGGAGTCGGTCCGGACATTTAGACGCCGTAATGGCTCGATTTATCGATCCGAGTATATAAGCTTCGACGCATCTTTTTCTCGGTTTCGCTTTGAGTCTTGTTTGGACTTATTGTTGTTGGGTTTATTAACACTTTGGGCTTTTGAACCGGATCCACCCGACCGGATCCACTACCCAATCCTTCTTGATAAAACCCTTTGACCGGTTATTATCTTTTCCCCATCTTCCTTTCTCTCGAAGAACCGTAAACACGGTAAAATTACCACCAACACTCCGCCATCGCTACTGATTCACCACCACCACTTGAACGAGTAAACAACACCTTCACGCTTCGTCTCCACCATCATCTCCACGAATTCTTTCTTCGACGCCTTCAATCGACCGACAACATCTTCGAAACCGACTTTCTTTAAATCGAGCACCGCCGAGAGAAGCAACAAGGTGGATGAATTTTATTTACCACCTTTAGCGACTTCTTAACTAGCTTCGATTCGCCTATCGCTTCCCCAAATACACGGATTTTGAGGCGATTCAGTGAGTTTTCCCGAAAACATCAATGGTCTCGGTCTCGTGCATCTTCAACCGATCAAACTCAGAGTTTAAAGTCTGCAACCTTGCTTCCTTCACTCTATATGCTCCAACATAACGAGCCTTGATCGATTCCCACAGCACCTTCGAACTATCGACATCACCAATCTGCATTATCAGAGTTTCAGGGATTGCTTGGTACAGCAATCCCATCGCCAGGTTATTCTTCTCTTCACTTTCTTTTGTTCCTGGTTCAATAGTAGACCAGGCTTTGTGAATTCTGAGTACTGCCTTCATTCGTAGGGCCCAGACAGTGTAGTTGGTAGATGATAACATAGGACAGGCTACGGTGGTTGTCCCGACCTCCTTCACCCTCACCGGTAAAGGTGTAGGTCGTCCTTCGTCTTCAACATCTGACATGTCGTAGTTGTACTCCGGTCTCCTTCCCGATCACCATGTATGTATTCAAAGCCCCTTTACTCAAGCTCTGATAACAATTCTAGATTTTATTGTATAAACACAGATAACCAAAATAACTCTTTGATTGATAATAGGAAAATAGCTCAAAACCTATTACATGTTTATAAAATACATTGTATGTGTTTGTTGTGTGCTAAACTCAAAGGAAATGCTTCTATTTATAGGCTTCAACTCTTCACAAGAAGCAAGCAACTTGCTTATCTTCAACTTGCATAATATGTATAAAATCTTGGATAAGATTCCATATCTTTCATAAGATTTCCTATCTTTTCCAAGTTGCATATCTTGGACAATATTGAGCCACTATTCAACACTCTTACTTCTTTGACTTAGAATTCTAACAGACGGGCTTGGACAAATCCACGCCCTCCAACAAATCCTTTGATGAGTCACTCTCTCCCACATAGTCACAGCTTGTACCCTGGTGGGGCACCTCCAATGGTTGTTGGACTCCCCCTCCTACCTTAGTTCAAAATGGTATGGGGGGACATGGCAATGGTCATGTAAATGGTGCAATTGGACTATGGTTCAACCATTCATGAACCCTCCTCATACTTAGGACCTAGCCCAAATCTTGAAGTTTTGAGTCATGTTCTTTTGGCATTTTGGATGATGGGACTTTTGGAAACATACACATCATATAGAATCTGAAGATAGATATGATATACAGTATTTGAAATATATTTGGTATTTATATTCACAAAACATGATACGCATTACATAATACAAAACGAAGCTAAAATAGCCAATAAGAGGGAAACAATGCAAACCACTCATTAACAGCCATTGGTTGCAGCTCAAAACGATACCACTCATAATGGCCATACAACTATATCTTCGAATCATGTATATATAGCTTTGCATATTTAAAGCTAATTTAGAAACACCAATCCTATCACTCTCTAATATTTTATAAATTAGAGTTTCAATAAAACCCTAAATATTTTCCCCCAGTTGAAACAAAATTAACAAAAAAATCACAAACCCTTTTAAAATATAACTAAAAGACCTATATCAAATTCAAAAAAATCAAGAAGTTATACATTAAAAATCATACATTTAGGCCTTTGAAATAATTTTTGTTCTTCCATAAATGTATTATCATAATTATATTCGTAATCAATGCAACAACAATTAAATTGAAACATGTCTTCTTCGCCCAACTCATGATAACAGCACAATTAACATACTAACATATCAAAATCAATACCTAACACATCTTCGCTATAAAAAAGATACCTTAATTAGAATCGAAATCGAACCCATCTTCATCATCTTCTGTTATGGCTATTACCATATCTTAATCCAGCAGTAGCAAATTTTTGATAGATGATAACTACTTTCTTTGGCATCAATTTGGATCGTTTATGTATATTTAATAATGTACTTTTATCTATTTAAAAAACAAATAATTTAATTTTTGTTTAATCACAAAACTTGATAAACAAAGTTCAGTTACAATAAATTAGAGCAATGTGACAAATACTTGAATTAGAGCAATTATTATTTATAAACCAATTTGGGTTTGAATATGGGGATCGGGTTTATGGAGGTAATGGTGGATATATTCTGTAAGTGATGAATGGTGAATGAATGTGGGTGTTGAGAGGGAGTCACCGTGTTTTTTTTTTTTTTTTTTTAAATTTACACTTTTTGCTTAGAATTATAAAAAATAGCATTCAGACCCATATGTATTTTCAGTTTATTTATACATGTGACTAAAAAAAACGTTTTTTTTAGTCACATGTATAAATAAACTGAAAATACATATGCATTCAGACCCATATGGCATAAAATTGGGTGTGGCTCGTGCCACACCCGAGCTCTCATGTGGATGCGTCCTGCAATCAATCCAGCTGAAAGAAGTTTTCTTATTCCGACTAACACGCCAATTGAAAGATGAGAGTTTAGTTTTGTTTACGATGAGCTCTTTTGCAGCCGTTTGTGTTGGAAAAGACTTTGTTCCTATGGTTCCAAAGAGACCGTAATGTAGTGTTGCTTGCCGCATCGAATAAATCTTTAAGCTTTGTCGGTAAAGGTGCACGATTAGCCATGGTAACAACATCATACAGGTTTGAGATGTGGGTACTCAGTATGTTTCACCATGTGTATCCAGATGTTGAGAGCTACGGGGCAGTAGAGAAACACATGATTCTCTCGTTTTGATGTCATCGTCACATATAGGACACCTAACTGACTCAAGATCTATACCCTTTTTATCTAGATTAAATATGGTTGTGAGGCATTTATTAGGAATACGCGAAACCGGTATATTCACCTTTGAGGGAAGCAAATTGTTCCATCTCATGCTTTGAGGGCTAGTTGAAGTCAGTGTGTTTGATATAACTTTTCTCATACTATTCACCGTGAAGCATCTTGATGGATCTGGATTGAACTCCAGTGTGTCTTGTTCAGTTGATAGATGAAGGTTTTGAAGAATATTAGTCAGTGCTTAAAATTTCAGTTACGTCAACATATCAATGAATGTTTCTTCTCCAGGTCGAAGAAAATAAAGTCCCAACATGCGGACTATTGACGAATAGGTACAGAAGCTTTGAGTGTATCGACATTCAAGAGGGGAGGAAATTACTAAACTAGAGGCCCATGGGAGTTTTGTGCAACAGGGGTTGTTTTTCGCAGACTAGGCATAGTGGATTCAATTCTAAGTGTTATAGCCTTTGAAATGTGTCTTTAAGGGTCAGCCCATCTAGCCATTTGTCGTGCCAAAACCTTGTACTACGATCTCCACTTTTGATCTTAAAGAGGTTTGGAATATTAAATCCAACATGGAAAAGTTCATCTCTAAGTTTCATTGTTTGAGACTACATTCCTCATGATTGTTTGTGATGAAGAGAATTTAGAATGCCACTCGTGGACAATAGAGTGGATGACTCTATTTCATAAAGCGCTTTCTTCTTTAAGAAATTCCTGCCACCATTTAGCAAACAAAGATTGGTTCTTGCCAAGAACTACTAAATTCTAGGCCACCTTGGTTACGGGGTAAGATTACCTTTTTTTTGCGAAATTTTAAAATATATTAACCCTAAAAAAGGAATAACACTTTATAAAGACTAATGAAATGCACTTGGACATACCCTAAACAACCGTACAAAGCCATTCACTGAAAGAATTAGTGTGCAAAGAACAACATCTTTCACAAATGTACTCATAAAAATGCCAGTAGGTCACACCGGTGCACACCAAACACAACAAGCAAGTTGGTAATGAGAAAAGAGTTACAAAATAAAATGAAAGTGATGAGGAAATGATAATATGGTAATATTCTCATAGAGTGGTTAAACGATAATTAATCAGGGTGTATATATTTATCCAGGATATATTTAAGTATAAAAGGCAAAATCATAAACACTTTTAGGGTTGGATAGTCGGTCGAACACCCTTGGGGGTGAGTTTAACTTCATGTCAAACTTGTGTACTTAAAGGATAATTACATGGAATCCTAGTTGTATTAGGAATGTCCTATGGTACCTTATATATACAAAGACGTCCTAACTAGGTTTATAACTATTCCTCTAAACCTAAAATCTTCCCCTCTCCCCTCATTCGATCGGTCGACTCAATACCCAAGGGTTGAAACCCTTAAGTCGACCACAAGTCAACTTCTTAGTCGGCTTCGTAATCTCCAACGTGCATAGGTTCTTAGCTCTAGTTCTACCTGTACAGTACTGGTGGGTACCTGATGCAACCATTATGTTGATTCTCCCTAAGAAACCCTAATCGATCAAACCAATATCAAGAAACAAGAAGAAGTCGATTTCGTGCACGCGGTGAAGATCTATGAGCTTACATTATTGCAGGATCAAGTAAGTCTTCTATAAATACCCTTTATATGTGTTTACGTTTAGATTATATCTTTGATTAAGGGATTCATTATTAGGGGGTTTGGTTTGCATGGCCATTATATGTTTATTTTTCATTGTGCATGTTTTATTTATCATGCGGTTGACCACCAATACCATGAGCTGCAAAGCTTATTGGTGGGGTACACTGTGTATGGTATGTTTCATACCATACAGGACATGTACCAAAGAAAAGCATTTGATGAAATACTAGAGTTTGTCAGTATGCTTCACACTGGGAACACGTATGAAGGTGGTCAATTGTCATCCGATGTTTGGAAGGATTACATAGAGAGGTTAGATCATTTTGGATCCCAAAAGTTAAACGTCAATGTGATTGAAACCATAATGAGGAACTTGCCTAATAAGACAGGTTACTTTAACATGGAACATTGGGATATGGTGCTGAGTCATCTCAAATTCGTGGTTATAACTTCGGACTACAAGTACCTACCAAAGGTTGAAGCATTCTTGTTGGGAATTATGTGAGTAGGATTTCTGCGTCATTAATGCGAAGGTTCTGTGAAGTAGAGCGGTCTCTTGAAGAGTGATTCTCTTGAAGAGTACAAGCGTTGCCGTATTCTTCTTTGAGGGTGAAAGTCGACTAGGATCGAAGATGCGCTATGAATTAAATGCTAACTCATTATTATCTTTGAGCGGCGAGGTTAGCATGGGTTTTATTGTCTTGCTCAATATAGTTTAGTGTATTAGTCATTAAATGCATGCTTGCATGCTTAGTCGATGGTAGTAATAGATTAGGGTTCCTTGTTTATAAAAGAAACCTCATAGTTTGTAATAGATAACTCATTCGAACATAGAGTTCAGCTGAATAAAAGATCCATAGAGGATCTAAGTGTTCTTAGTTATAACAACTTGTTTACTTTCCGCTATAGAATCGAGTTTTAGAGATCGCCTATTAGTTTGCTTATGATTACATAGGCAACACTAACGATCCACGAGTGCTAAAGATCTGTCAAGGTCTGAGTGTTTTCAACAAGTGGTATCAGAGAAACACAAGAACAAAAACAGAGACAAAACAGACTAAAGTTATCACTAAAACTATGAACAAATAGGTGTTAGCAAACAACATATACACAAAGTTTAGCACTCGTGGATCGTTAGTGTTGCCTATGTAATCTTAAGCAAACTAATAGACAGTCTCTAAAACTCGTATTCTATAGCGGAAAGTAAATACAAGTTGTTATAACTAAGAACACTTAGATCCTCTATGGATCTTTTTATTCACTGAAACTTTATGTTTCGAATGAGTTATCTATTACAAACTATGAGGTTCCTTTTATAAACAAGGAACCCTAATCTATTACTACCCAATCGACTAAGCATGCAAGCATGCATTTAATGACCAATACACTAAACTATATTGAGCAAGACAATAAAACCCATGCTAACCTCGGCCGCTCAAAGATAATAATGAGTTAGCATTTAATTCATAAAGCGCATCTTGATCCTAGTCACCTTTCACCCTTCAAAGAATAACACGACAACGCTTGTACTCTTCAAGAGAATCACTTCTTCAAGCAGATTCTCGCTTACTTCAAGAAACCTTCGCAGAATGACAAGAAACCTACTTCACATAATTCCCAACAATCCTCCCCAAACCTGAATTTGACTTGTTAAGTTCCGTTTCACGACCTTGAAAGATCTTTTGATACTTGATACTAGAGGATTGTTTTCACATCATTAGCAAAGAACCAATAATAATCTCATCTCTATGATGATCAAACTTTGAAACTCTGTGTCTTTGCAAAGAACAAATGACATAATGTACATCAAAACTTATTAGTTGCATACTATTCTCATCACTTCCGGTGTGTGAACTCCGTGAGAGGTGAATCATTGAAAATAATGGATTTGATGTCTCTTTACCAATAGCCATTACTACCGGAGTAGCCAAATGTTTAAGTTCGAAAACTATGGTACATCGATAACCATCGGATTTAGTAGCAAATCGGAACTATATAAACGGATTTGACTTGTCTTTACCAGTAGCCGCTTGCTCGGGACTAGTCAATTCTTAGAATTGGTGAATTGATAACCAAATATGGATGCAGTTGCCTTTACCACAAGCCATATACTTGTGGGCTAGCCAATTCTTGGATTCCAACAAGGAATAGACCATGGTGAATTGATGACCATACAACTCTCAAAGAATTAAGCATGGGTGGTTCAGAACCTATGATTTTGAGCAAATCATTACTGATTATTATGATTTGACATGTCTTTACCAAAGTTGTACCTTTGGACTAACTAACTCTTTGATACACACAAGGTATATCCGGTGAGTTAAAACCATCAACAAGTGCAACAAAATGCAAATGAAAGTTTTTTTTTTTTTTTTTTTTTTTTTTTTTTTAACTAAGAAACTAACAAACAAACAAAGAAAACAAACAATATAATGTAATACAATTTAGAATACCGCATTCATGATGAAGATGCAGCTTGAGCTTGCGTAGTTGAGTCTTGATTAATCCAATCACTGCTCAAGATATCGGGTCTTTCATTCCCACCGATCCGGAGGAATTTCCAACCGACAAAGCATCCTTTCCATAAGCCTCTCGGATAATGGATAAATTCTTTCAAGAAACATGCGGTGTGATTCCACCCTTTGTCTCAAAACATGCACACGGTGGGGATAAAATCTCCGGACTCAACTCGCCATAGGTGTGAGTTTTCCCAAATAAACGTCCTTTACCATCGGGAGATTGAGAGTCAAGCGTAACATGAATCACCCAATAAACACATCCCGAACCTTTTGGTGCAATATTGCAAGAATGTTTGTGACGAGAGTGTCTGAGTAAGTATATACGCCTCTGCTTACCAAATGGAGTATTTCCTTCAAAAAGGTGAACTCCATGGAAGTGTTGTCCATTCGATGAATGACATTCATCTCACCATTTATCAGAGACCACTGGACCAACACATTTTGATATCCTTCAAGAAAATCAGAGGAAGACCCTTCTTTAATAAAGGTTGACTCATCAGCCTCAAGATCCAGGGTAGTGATTTTGGCCATCCTCTTCTTCCTTCTTCCAGGCTTATAGATTCCTAAAGATGGTTCATCATCACGAATGGCATTCATCCTTACTAGCAAGTTTCTAGCCTTTCTCGTTTTTATTCTTGCTATATCAGCTTCTGAGCAAACAGATGCCACAGATGGAGTGGAAGTCGGTACATGAGGTGCCGGAAGAAATGGCAAGCGGTTCGTGAGATGAAGTTTTGTCGGTGAGCTAGCAATCAGAGGAGTTTCAAGAAACCTTAGATGGTTCACAGAAAGAACCTTGTCATCTTTTCTATCCAAAATATCTTTTCCGCCTCGGCAGATGCTATAGTTGGGGTGGAAGAGGACATGACTATTGCTTGAGTGGAAACACCATGAGGTTCAAGCAGATTGATCCCTTGATTGAGTGTGTAGTCTCTATGGTAGCTTCAGAGAGACTTTGGAAGAATATGACATATCATCAAATTGTCCACAATCTCACCGTCTTTGTCCTCTTAGTCTTAGGAGCACACAAATACCAAAGAATCCTTTTAAGCTTGAAGTGTGCGAAGAAGAATACTTCATGATTTGATTATATTTGCGAATCAAAATATGATCGGGAATGCCTTGACTTGCTTCATTGACAACCCGAGTTATCTGAGATGAGCTCGGTTTTTCACCACAAGCCTCATTTCGCCTTTAGTAGGAGGTCTATCTTTATTCCTTTGGTGTGATGGCTCTCCTCTTTTCACCGCTTCTTTCTTCATTTGTCTTCCACGAGCCATCATCAAATCCACAAAACTTCCATTGTTGAATTCTGCACCTAAGATACTCTGAGCAAGTGAAGGGTTTGCTAAGACTTGCTAAGTGTAAGTATCCCAATGAGTGTCAGGAAGCATAGTACGCATTTCATCTAGCTCCATTTTTCTTGTAGTTGCATTGAAGTTTGATTGTAAGCTGTAAGCTGTAATTTGAATGAATGAATGAACAATTTTAACTTCAATACTTGTCTTCAGTATTTTATCTTCAGTGGAAACCAATTGCTCACTTCATTACTTAGCTTTTAGAGGAAACAAGCTTTGAGCTTACTAGACCATATACCAAAGGACCACACTTGAAACTGAACAGGGCATTCTGCAAAACAAACTCAGAGAAACACAAGAACAAAAACAGAGACAAAACAGACTAAAGTTATCACTAAAACTATGAACAAATAGGTGTTAGCAAACAACATATACACAAAGTTTACTATGAAATCCTCCCCTGAGGCATATGCCTCCCCTTAAACTTTGCAGTTAGGGGAAGAGAAAGATCCACCATTTTTCTTGGGTTTCCAGAAATTTTGATCCTTTATCCTTCCAAGAACAACTTCAAGTTTTAACAGATTTTTCAAGAGTGCCCCAACATCCTTTCCCATTTTTCATAGAGTCAACATATGCAGCCAATAACCATGTTTAAAGTATGGGCTAACAGGTTGCACATAAGGTCTATCACCGATCTCCTCAAGGAGAGTCGGTTCTAGCTTAATGGGACATAAGGTGGAATATTGTTAACATTGGTCCACACCGGTCTTGGTTTCTGGCGATTAGCACAAACACCCAATCTTTGCTCATAAAAATCACAATCCTTAATAAGATGGAATTTACTTTCACACACAAACATGTCTTCCTTTTGGAAGATGTATTCAACAAAGAAGATGTTCGATTACATGTAGAAGTACTTAAACAAGAAGCATTAAAGGAATTGTTTTAACAAACATATTATTCAAAGATTTAAAAGACAAGTCTTCGGGAAACAGACTTGAAGTGGATTCTCGTGACTATCCTAGAAGGCTTGTAGATAGACTTGGGTGCGAGGCTTGGGTGTAGGCTCGGTGAGGGCTTGACAAGGTCCGACTTATCACTTGAATCACAGTTGTAAGTAGATCCTTGATCCGATGAATTGTCACCGTCGAGAAAGAGACAAAGTCATAAGATGAAGCATCATTGTCCGCAAGTCTTTTGACTTTTGCCATACGGATGGTGTGATCCATCAAAGTCGAGAGTAATGGACGGTCGGTGGGCATAAATTCACCTCTAATAGGTCCGGGACAACATGTAAATCACCTTCCTTTTAAAATGTTCTAAGCTGCGCAGTGTAGATTTACGCCCATCTTGCCTAGCTTCCAATCCTACATACTTTTGAAAGCCTAAACCTATTCCCAAGTCACCGATTGACTATTATATAGTGCTCTAGCTAGATTGTCACCGACATTAACCATTGTTCATGTCTAGCTATTTCCTCGAAGAAGTTTCTCTTTAAGCTCTAGATTTTCAAAGAATAGTATCGCCTTTTTCCTTTTCAAAGGCTTTAAAGTTAATATTAGCAATATCTAGATCAAATTGAAGCACTTTAATCTTTTCTTCATAAGCGATCGATTCTTTTGAAACCAAACCTTTGTCTTTCTAATGTTTTAACGAAAGTTTATAAGCTTCATTATCAACATAGCATTCATTGTATTTAGGTTTCATAGTATCATAAGCTTCTTTCGCTTCATTGTATCTTTCACTACAACCAAATATACTGCTTGTGTACCGAGAAAGTCCCATGAAGGCAAATTGATCATGCCTATCTTCTCAAGTGCATCCGCCGAGAATCCAAGCTTCTCGACGCCAGCCTTCCTCAATCACAGTTCATGAGCGGTCCATTGACCTGTTCATGCAAGGTGATAAGAGTCAAGTGCTAGCTCCTCCGATTACTCGCGACACGACTGTAGTTAGCTCCTCTCCACTCTTCCCGTCTTTGCACTCCTCGAAATGACCCATCCGATGAAAAGAGACATTTGACCTTTCTCTTGTCAAAATGAGTGGATCCTTTCCTTGAACCCAAACTTCCTTCCCGCCTTCTCTTCAAACCTCTTGATGTTCATCGACAAGATGGCCACCGCCATTTCACTTCATTTCCTCCATTTCAAGTGGGTCCACCGATCAAAGTCTTCATATACCGGTCTTCGAGTATCATAATCGCAACAATGAGTGAAGAACATCCTCCAAAATACCGCCATGGCTTGAGGATGTGATGGAGTGGACGATAAGATGATGATGGTAAGTAAGATGGACTTGTATGCATCATCATATTAGAGTGAGATGTCCCAACAAAGGTGAATGACCGAAGAGGATGCACGGGGAGATCCGACATCGTGTTCAAGAGATCCGAGTTTGTTGTACTGACTCATCAAAGTGAGCATGTCCACCACCTTTAGCTTTAAGGGCTATACTCACATGTAACCATGATGGAGGCAAAGATCGAGGAACTTTGAGTTGCAATCATCATTGTCGCTTTGCATTCACCGGTTGTCGACTCGAAATCTTAGAAACCCGTCGATCCTCATGGATACCTTCTTCTTCGAGATATTGAACTCTTGGAAGTGTTGTCTCAATGGACTTCCTCATTCTTCTCGACTCTTCATTCCCACCAAACCTTGCTTTCGAGCCATCCGGATGTCCTTTGCATCAACTATGTGGTGAAAATCACCCAAGTGATCTTCGTGAATAGATTGAAGAAGGATGGTTCTTACTTTGTGCTCTCTTTGTACCGCAAGAATCTCTTGCCAGCTTTGGGAGGAGCAATGGTAAACTTACCATCAAGATCCGGATAGTCTTCTTGATCTGCTGCCATTCTTCACAATCTCCCACGATTCCAATCAATATTGGAGATCCATTCGCATCTTCATGGTCCATGATCATACTCTTCCTTCTTTAGGTAAGGAAACTTACCATTCTTGTTGGAGAGACTAAGTTGTTGCATCTGTGGTGTTGTTTTTGGTGTTGTTGGTGACTTCGATTCATCATCGCCTAGGCATGGTGAATATGTTTTTGGTTGTATGGGGGTGAGGAAAATAAGGTTCTCAAGATCGTAGAGACTCTCCCGAGGCTCGATACCACTTGTTGAAAACTCTCGGACCTTGATGGATCTTTAGCACTTGTGGATCGTTAGTGTTGCCTATGTAATCATAAGCAAACTAATAGACAGCCTCTAAAACTCGTATTCTATAGCGGAAAGTAAATACAAGTTGTTATAACTAAGAACACTTAGATCCTCTATGGATCTTTTATTCACCGAAACCTATGTTTGAATGAGTTATCTATTACAAACTATGAGGTTCCTTTTATAAACAAGGAACCCTAATCTATTACTACCCAATCGACTAAGCATGCAAGCATGCATTTAATGACTAATACACTAAACTATATTGAGCAAGACAATAAAACCCATGCTAACCTCGGGCCGCTCAAAGATAATAATGAGTTAGCATTTAATTCATAAAGCGATGTCGATCCTAGTCGCCTTTCACCCTTCAAAGAAGAATACGGCAACGCTTGTACTCTTCAAGAGAATCACTTCTTCACAGATTCTCGCTTCTACTTCAGCAGAAACCTTCGGCAAGAATGATGCCAGAAATCCTACTTCACATAATTCCCAACAATCCTCCCTAAACTGAATTTGACTTGGTTAAGTTCCAGCTCGACCTTGAAAGATCTTTTGATACTTCAAGATTAGAGGATTGTTTTCACACATCATTAGCAAAGAACCAATAATAATCTCATCTCTATGATGATCAAACTTTGAAACTCCGTGTCTTTAAAGAACAAATGACATAATGTACATCAAAACTTATTAGTTGCATACTATTCTCATCACTTCGGTGTGTGAACTCCCGTGAGAGGTGAATCATTGAAAATAATGGATTTGATGTCTCTTTACCAATAGCCATTACTACCGGAGTAGCCAAATGTTTAAGTTCGAAAACTATGGTACATCGATAACCATATGATTTAGTAGCAAATCAAGAACTATATAAACGGATTTAACTTGTCTTTACCAGCCGCTTGCTCGGGACTAGTCAATTCTTAGAATTGGTGAATTGATAACCAAATATGGATGCGATTGCCTTTACCACAAGTCATATACTTGTGGGCTAGCCAATCTTGGATTCCAACAAGGAATAGACCATGGTGAATTGATGACCATACAACTCTCGAAGAATTAAGCATGGGTGGTTGCGCACCCTATGATTTTGAGCAAATCATTACAACTATCAACAGATTTGACATGTCTTAAACATAAAATAAATCTTTGAAGCTTTCAAAGTTTTCCTAGACGAAGTAGAAAGCTAACTTGGATTACTAAAGAGTTTTAGATCATCTAACGATTATGAAATCGTTTCACAGTTCACTCTAACTTATGCACATCCACTACAACAATCGTTGCTTTCGAAACCTTTCCCCGGGGACATGTCCCCGGCGAAAGTGCCCCGACAATACCTTCTCGAGAATACTTTTCCCGAGGACTTTTTACCCATTTTACCGGGGACATGTGGGTCCCGCAGCCAATTGTCGCCGGTCAAACATGTCTGACGTGGCATCTATTTTTGCCGGGGACATGTCCCCGGGGAAACTATTTTTGGACTATAATTTAAGTACCGTAATTACGTTATTAGTCCGACGTGGCCCACGTTTTGCCGGGGACATGTCCCCGGGGAAGTATGTAACCACTGTTGAGTTAAAATCTTTCGCCGAGGACATGTCCCCGGGGAAGTGTGTAACCACTGTTGAGTTAAAATCTTTCTTCGGGGACATGTCCCCTGCAAAAGCGTGAGGCTACTGTTGTGTTTTCAATTTTGCCGCGGACTTGTCCCCGGGGAAAGTTGTAAATTGAAATATGCTTTTGAACCTTCGCCGGGGACATGTCCCCGGAAAAACTAACTGACCCATTATGCAGAATATTGATGCAAAATGGGTAATTTCCAGATTTTTTCCGGAAAAAATCTACAACCTGTTTTACCAATGTCACAACCTGTTTTAATATGCCAATCATAACACAAATTCGCTAAACATAATATCATATATACCCATCAATCGCTAACATAGTTATCCTTTTCCAAAATCGCCAAAACGGTTCCTAAACCGTTAACGCATGATCATCTACAAAACTATCCAAAACTACCTATCCGCAAATGGTCCAAAACTATACGTATAATCCATTTACGGAATCCTAGCACATAATGCACATAAACGACATAATAATCCATGTTATTCTCTACAAACATATCCAAAACGTGTTAAAGTAACATAAATCGGCATCTCAAACCCCACTACCCCCATTACCGTCCCCAAGATCTCTAGACTCACCTGATGGAGTAGCACCAGATCCCACCCACCCTCTCCGGATCCCAACCCACCCGTGGAGTAGCACTGATCCCGGGCGGATCAGATTCGCTCCCGCCAACCCGTTAATGACCTCACAAACCCATGACTGGTCCATCGACTCCTCCGTGTAGCGAGCTCCTGGCCTGCTTTCGACTGCTTCTGCGGTGAGGACACATCCGCCGCATCACGAGGTCGGAGGCGCTAAGGTCTTCTTCACTCCACCGCGGTAAGACCCGACCTACACCAGAATATGACCGCTGCTTACCACCAATCACGATGCGCAAAATCTCATGGTCATCATGCGGGTCCCATCGGAGGTGCTCTCTTCCCGCATCCGCATCATCTCGCTCGGTTTAGTTACAAAAAACAAGAAAAGTAATATATAAGTCGTGATGCATTATATTTCATCAAAATGGGTAGCTTTGAAAATAAATTATACTTACATATCTAGCCTCGTAGTGGGGAATCAAAGACATCGCCTCATATGGTTCCGACGGTAAAAGCTCTATCAAGTCTTCTCCATCGCCGCCTCGGTCTCATTTGCTCAACTGTTTAGAAATAAAATCAATAACGACACACCCAACACCATGTATATATATATATAATAAAATGATTAAATAGTTTCTTACAAAGTTATGGCGAATAGCGAGATACGATCGAGATCCGTGAAGGCTAGAGCTCGTGTTCGCCATTCGGTATTGTCGGTTCACCGAGATCTTCTCGCTTGGGTTTGTCCACGCTTAACTCGTATTTTAAATTACAAAACTATTATATAAATGAATTATTATTATTATTATAAAGTGTCGATCCGAAATTTACCAACGATCCCAATCCTCTTGCGTCTTGTTCTCTCGGATGCTTTCTTTTGATCTCCTCAATTTTCTCCACCCCACCCGCCGTAGTTAACTTTTTGTATCTATATTTGTTGTCGCCGATCGTTTTTGGAGATAATACCGACATCACAACAACTGCTCTCCATTCGGGCCAACAAGGTGTCAGCGAGATCAAAGTAGTCTTTGCAATAAAATATAAATAAAAAATATACAAATTTAAATAAACAAACAAGTTTGAATAAATATACAAATTTAAATAAATAAACACAATAATTAAAAAATAAAGGTTAAAAAACTTACGTAGATGCTCATGGATGTGGCCTTGGCCGCTTTGGGAACCTTAGCCCATGAATCGCAAAACATGGGAATCGAGTCCTCAGAACACCTCCCCAACATAGTTGGAGAACCAAGAAGAGTGAGGGCCCACGTGTGTCCAAACCCTCTGGTTGACCCGAAATCGATCGACACAAGACGACCATCCATTGCCTCTTCGCCTTGAGTGTCGTGTTCTTAGTGGGACCACGCACCACCTTCCCGCTTTTCCCAATTTTGGCGTTTGGGTTGGCAGCTTTGGATTTAGAGCTTACAAGTAATGAAATTCAAGTGATGATGACATAAAATAACATTTTATCAATTTAAAATAACATGTAATCAAATGCAGTTTATTGAAAAATAATTCAGAAATTCTTACACTGGCAATTGGTGCCTATCCTCCTCGAGGGACCACGAGGTGGCGAATTACCTCCATCGCCACCGTGAGACCTAGCTACAACATCTGCCATCTGTTAAACGAACATAGAAATTAGTGAAGAAACGTATATATAATTAAATAAATAATTAAATAAATAAATAAATAAATAAACAAACAAATAAACACATTTAACAGTATATATCAATAAGATAATTATAATAAATAAATAAATAAATAAATAAATAAACAAACAAATAAACACATTTAACCACTCGGTAACAATTTCATTCAAATAATTAAGTGTTGTTATACAAATTACAATTCGAGATTAATCTCCCACATCATCAACATAGAATTCAACATTATTAGTACCGCCATCTTCATCATCTTCATTCTCGTGGTCATCATCATCATCGATGCTAAATCATGAGGAACGTGATCATCATAATCAATATCATCTTCGCCTTCCACAATAGTGATAATTGGTGGTGGTGCCTCAACTTCCGTTGGTGAACATCTATATTTATAATGTTTTAATCCAACCGATCCAACTTAGCAGATAGTGTGATATGTGATGAGTTGTTATCATGTACAACATCCTGGTTGTCTTCTACCACAATGATATCCGGTTCCAAATCTTCGATGATAAGAATCTTGGACGGCCTTCCAATTACCACGCTTACCGGAAATCAAGGTAAAAGACTTGTGTTGCTTATGTTGCAAGAATGAATGGTTCATTTTGAAACGATACACGATCGGTCGTAATTTGCGTAATGTTGTTTCTATAGGTACAACGTTTTAGGCGACATCGTTATTAGTGTCGAACCATTTGACTTTGAACAACACAACATTGAATGAAATATATGAAAACTCGAGAATTTCTTCAAGTCGCCATAATGCATTCCTCCATCGTGGTTAGGAGTTGAAATTCACTGCTTTGAGTTGAACGACGTAAATCACGGTCGGTACAAGAAACTTCACACCTTGACTACGCAAGAGTTGACGAGATCGCAGACATGATGGTCCACAAGCCAAAGCGAATAACTCAAGGGTACAACTTAGGTCCTTCGTACTTTTAATTCACTAATCTATGAAAAAGTTAAGAATAGATTGATATGAGATTGATATGAGTAATAGTCGTTATTTTACTGTGGTAATACATACAATAAGTCTACCTTCATCTCAAACTAGTGAGGAACCCTTCTTGCAAGTCTCGCCAGAAATGCCCCGTAAATGTTCATGATATTAGAACAAGTCGTCGAATAACAACTTACGTGAAACAAATTTTGAAATAAAATGCGTGCTCTTTATACGCATTCATGTACTGGTCGATTTCATGATCGTTGTCTAGTACGCACTGCACTACTTGCTTCATTGTGTCTCGCTTTAAACCGAACTAATGATTGTTTACCATTCTTTTGCGCACTAATCGAAACACCTCAAATCGACTTGTTGGCCTTGGACCGCCCTCATTCCGATCGGACGATTAAATCTCGCCTCAACACCTCGAAAATAATGCGAGCAGAAGTTAATGCTTCATCGACAATATAACCTCCGCTATTGAACCTTCGGATGGATACATCCACCTCATGTAAATAGGATCGCTTTCAATAGCCTCTTCCGTAGATGAATAACCAAGTGAATCATAATGTCAAAAAGTCGGAGGATATATATGCTCGAAATCGCACAAAATATTGAT
Organism: Chrysanthemum lavandulifolium; assembly: GCA_022545495.1. Classification (NCBI taxonomy): domain Eukaryota; kingdom Viridiplantae; phylum Streptophyta; class Magnoliopsida; order Asterales; family Asteraceae; genus Chrysanthemum; species Chrysanthemum lavandulifolium. Next base: position 117,603,734 of record CM040245.1, read on the forward strand.
CGGTTGTTCTCTAGCTTTCAACATGTCATCCACCATCAAAGTTCGAGCGCATATTTGTTTGAAGAATGAACAAAGCTCAATTATTGGTGTTGCGGTGGTTTGGTCCTTCAAGTAATTTTGAAGTCCAACAGAAGCAACTGTTGCATCATTATGTGACACCATGAGCCTTCAAGCTCGTTATGTTGCTATCGTTTCGGTGACTTTATGTTTGAAGTTAGATCCAAACCCATTAGGTAGTTTAACACCTTTGATGAATTAAGAAAAAATCGGGATATTAGAATAAGTTTTCGAAATGAATACGCTAATTAATTCGAACAAATAAATTTTCAAATAAAAGCGCACCTTTAATGAATTGACAAAAATTTTCTTTCTTCTTGTGAAAAGAGTACGAGGATGAGGCTTAGAGCACTTCCGCTTCCTTTGTTGACGAGCCACAAGTCAAGATTTAATATTCAAATTTTGTAAGTCTTGTCTTGCCTTGTTGGTGTCTTTTGATTTGTCATTCATTAACAAAGTACCCAACACACTTTCACACACATTTTTCCGATATGCATGACATCTAAATTGTGTTTTAGTGTAAGAAAAGACCAATACTCTAGCTCGTGAAAACATATTTTTTGTCTAATTCAATTCGCGATCCCGATCACTTTTTTTTCGCACCCCATATCTTGGATGGTTCCCGAGACACGCTTAGGTAATCTTCTTTGTTGATCCAAGATGTCATCACCGTAAATTTTCTAGAGGGTCTCAGATTATCTACCTCTGTATAGAATGCCCTTCGTTCTTCCGCCATTTATTGGTCATGCTTAAGAATCTTCTCGTGACCAACATAAGCGGTTTTGTTTAACACGCGATAGTCGAGTGTCTACATTACATGTCGGACATGCCATGTAACCTTGCCAACTCCACCCGCACAAACTATTTTGAGCGGGAAAGTCATTGATAGTCCATAAAAGCGCTTTCATACTGTAATTCGTGCTGTAAAGATCCTTAGTCATGACTCCATCTTTCCCTAAAGTCTTTAGGTCATCAATCAAAGGCCTCGGTAAATATCAATATCCTTCCTCGGTGATTTGGGGCCCGGAATTAACAATGTCAACATAAGAGAAGTCTCTCATATATATCCGTGGAGGCGATTGTATGTGGTTAATATGACCGCCATATGTCAGATGACCGACTAAGGTTGCCGCTCGATTGAAACCATCGCAGCCCAACCCTAACCGACGCTTTTTCTTTAGCAAATTCCTTCAATACTTGATGTCAAATTTCTTCCGTGCTTGACCATCAACCGGTGTTGCATCTATCGTTATCCCTAGACGCCTGACGCATGCCAAGTCATATGTTTTGCAAGTGTTTAGACTTGTACAAACGTTGTAGTCTAGGAATGATAGGAAAGTTACGCAACGCCTTGTTAGAACTTTCTTCCCACCGTGTTCTTTTCTTTCCATCTACTAGCTCCGCAGACGGACAAGTCTCAAATCTTCGCTACCCGCCCCGATATAAAAAGCAATCATTTGCACAAGCATGTACCGATTCATATCCTAACCCGATAGTTTTAAATGTCTTCTTTATTTCATAGTATGACGATGGCATGTTGTATCCTAGAACGGCCGGAAAACTTCCTTGAATAAAGTTAGTAACTCATTAAATGTGGTTTCACCACTTTACCTTTGACCTTGATGTGCTTAATCTTTGCCATAAATTCTAATGAAGACATCCACTCACGGTGTTGGGTATAGTTTTTCGCTGGCGGTGGCAAGTAACTCCTCATACTCATTACGCCAAGGAATTGCGTCGTTACTTGTCTCGCCAATATTTCCTTGAGTTGATCATCCGGTTCGTTATTCGGACCAATATCATGAAGGAACTCAGCCATGTCACTCATCCTGTGGTGTCTTGTGTTGTGTACGTGATAACGCCACACGCTGCTCGGGGTCAAAGGAACTTCCTTTTCTTCGAGCAAGTTTTATAACACCCTAGGCAAAGAACCTAATCGTTGTAGTGTAGTAATTAGGGTAATCCACGGGTATTGATATCGTTCTCTGGGGAATAGGAATGCTAGTAGGAGTTACTACGCTAAGGTTAAGGTTGAGGAAGATTATTTTTATCTTTTATATTTTATGAAAATGGAAAGGTACTAATCTCGGGTATTGGATTTGGGGTTGGTATTTCTACCGATTACTCTACTATTATCTAATTATCTAAACTAAGGTTGTGGAGTCTATGTCTAATTAATGTGTGCTCGTATGATAGTTTAAAGATGTGTTTACTTAGTTTGTATTACTCCTTAATTATCTCCTATTGATGGTTGAGTGTCACGCCTTAGTCCTAGTTGCGTTGTGTGTCTAAAGTTGTAGGTATGCTTTCTCCCAACTCTTCGAACTTACCAAAGGGTCTTGTCTACAAACCCACTAGAGATTATAGACTCCTACCTAAGGCGCCGATGGTTTAGACTACAATTACTCGTAATTATACTCTAGGGTTCACAAAGATGAATCAAGCATTATGTACAACGAATGATCTATCGCACTACTAGATCATTAATCAACTAAGATAAGAAACAACCAATAAATATTTAATAATTAAGTTTCATACTTCCTAAGCAAACACACAAATAAATTAGCCGGACATGGAGAACATGCAAGCATACACACAAATAATCAAAGACATAATTGAATTAATGAAGTAAAGACTTATCTTGGTGTAAGATAGGTTAAAACCCTAAAATACTTGTACAAGACACCTTAGGTTCGGTTTTAGGTTTTACCCAAAGACTCTCCACACAAAGACCAAAATTCGGATTCGATATATAAGATTACAATTGCGACGCGCCACCTTATGTTTAGTGACGCCGCCGTCGCCGCCATTAGGGTTTCGCTTGGCCACGTTAACTTTGCGACGGCGTCACCTTATGTCCGTGACGCCGTCCTCTTCACTCGACGTCGTGCGGATTGCATCTAGGCCGCCCGAGTAGCGACGGCTACTCTTTCACCACTAGACGCCGCCTCTTGAAAATACGAGTTTTGGGTTCTCCCGTCACAATACTTCTGGGACGGCGTCGCAAATAGCACCGACGCCGCCGCCTTCTACATTCAAAGAACTCGTGAGTGTCTCGATTTCGACTTTGGCCATTTTCTTCATATATTCGCGCCTTTTCGTCCAAATAAGTGCCATTCCAAGATTTTGCCTTCACGAGACCTAAAAAGTGAAAAGGAACGATATTAAGCAATAACGGATACAAAAGTGATCAAACAAGGACTTAAATGACCCTCAAAATGGTACCTTTAAAACCTTATCAAATATCCCTACACTTGTTATTTGCTTGTCCTCAAGCAAATGTGCTTTTAGCCAATTAATTTATAAGTTAGGGGTCATTCAAAGATTAATTCAAAACGGTCCACAACACATATAAGCCCAAGAAAAGTCATAACAAGCACGGAAATTACATACTAGCACCTCACATGGGGTGTTTGGATACTCACATCTCTCTCGGTGTACAAATGAAATATAACAATATAGGAAATGGAAGATAAACACTCATTAACCGGTCCTAGTACATAGATTACCATAGGCTTGAGAATAGATCAAACCTCCATCGCTTACGTAAGCACCTAGGAAAGACTATCAAAGAGGTCTTTAAAGGGTTGTAACGTTAGGCTTACGGTAGGGAAATAAGGGTTTGGTGGGATAGGCTATTTAGTGGTGGTAAGTCAAAATCTTTATGTTAATCAGATATGAAGAATGGCGTTGCTAAGCCAAGACTCGACACTCTAAACTCTAGATAACTAAAATAAATAAACATAAATTTAAAGGATAGATGTAGGATGGTAGCCTTTTTTTTTTTTTTTTTTTTTTTTTTTTTTTTTTCATACACTTTTACTCTACCATCCTCTAAAATAACATCAAAATACTAGGATTTATAAGCATATCCCTACACTTGAGTTTTTATTACTCTAATACTAATTTGACCCGATTTGAAAAGATCAAAACACTTGGGGTACATTATTACGCAAACAAAGGAATTTGAATTAACGCTCCTTCCCGTCATTTCATAAACTTTACTTTTCCCATGAATCCCAATCATCCCAAAATCAGATACAAAGGATATGACTCGACTTAGCAACTCATGCAAGCAACCGATAATTGAACTAAGGGTTTAGGGTGATAACAAATATTTGCACTAAAAGTGAGTGCATAAGGGGTAGGCTAAGGCGATTTGTGTGTATATTCAAAGTGGGGTGTAAACAATGTTTTCATTGATATTCGAAAAACCGAAATATCACGAGAACCGCGAAAAGGATAGGCTCGAGGGTTAACTAGGGTATCGTGTACTAAAATGAGTACAACGCAGGGGGTGTGGGGAATTACTCAACCGATGTGGAAGAAGTAATTATATTACGGTATTAAACAAGGGTTATCCTAATGCCTCTTATCATTTAGTTATTCCTAACTACACAAGTGTAGCCTCACTTGCGATCTCGGAATGCATCACAAAACAAGTTCTAGAATCTAATATACTACCGGTTCACACTCTAAGCATTAAAGATGAATGCTTTTATTCCTACTAATCTAAGGGCGATCCTCACATTTTGGGTGGAATTTGGGTGGTAAGGGTTTTTTGTGCTAGTCATGCAACTTCCTATCCGTGAGACGCTTTTGTTAAGACTAATGGCCCACTCCTATATGTCATGAAAAATTTTAAATTTGGTGCCAAAATTGCCCTAACCGACATTTTCTCATGGTTTATTACACAAATGCAATTAGACAAAGCAAATAGTCAAGGATAAGCATAGTTTCAAAGTTCCCGCTTTATTTTCCTCCCTACACTTAAACCGAACATTGTCCCCAATGTTCCCGAAGTATCAAAGATATGATAAAAGAAGGTAATTAAAACGAAGAAACTAATACTCCCCGATTAGCTCGGTAGGATCCGTGTAAAGTGGTGGTTAAATTCTTTTCAAGAAGAATTATTGCGTGAAAAGCTCCTTCCAATCTTATGTAACTTCTTCTTGACAAACTAAACCTCGCACACTTGAAGAAAACAAACGAAACCTTCACGTAAAATCGGCGGTAATAATATATATAAGACTCGATTTAAACTAGGATATAATGCTTGTGGAATGGATGTTTACGAATTTCTAAGAAAATTAAGACCGAAAATTCCAAAAATTTATAAGTAGCTCGTAAAACGAGAAAAGTAATCGATGTTTTACTCCTTCCCGACGACGTCAAAGTTGCAATCTGACGCCACAGTTATCCCGACAAAACCGGTCGATTTTACGGAAAAATTCGAAAATTTACATCTTTAGAATCGGAAAATTTCGCAAAACATCCATTATGACTCGATACAAGCATTTGACTCGAACAAACAAACATATATATCTTTTAGTTAATTGTTATTCTCATGTTTACGCTTTTTTGAAAATGTGTGTAATCCTCCTACACTTATCCCTTATGTAAAATACCTTTATATGCAATTAAGACGAGGTTAAAAACAAAATAAAGCATTTTTACAAATTTAAACATGAGGATAAACAATTAATGAAAGATATATGACACTAACAAGCAAACAATTAAGCATGGGTTGCCTCCCACGAAGCGCTTTTCTTTATTTAAGAGTCTCGTAGCTAGACTCATAGTCGTGCTCCTACGTTTCCTCACCACCCCTCTCGTGCTCATACTTAAGCCATTCTAACGCTCTTTCATTCTTTTTGTAATCATCTCCTAATTCAAGGCATTTTTGTAATACCGCTTAGTTTTCTCATGTGGGTACCTAAGCCCACTCGCTTATCCCTTTCACTAAGCAATGGAATAGGGTCATTCTATTACAAACCTCGATGTCCTTATGTTTAAACCTAGGATGAGCGTGGCATTTGGTAGATGAAATCTTCAATTTCATCGAGAATGTAATTAGACCATCAATCATCCGCTCATTCAACCTAGTCAATTTCTTGAAAGGTTTTCCAAAAATTATTTGAGTGAGGTCCTTATCTATAAATTCTCCTAAGTCTTCTAAGACCATGAACTCTACCAAATAAGTAAAACTTCCGACAAACACGTGCAAATAAATGATCGCTTCAACAACATTGTTCCCTTGATAAGTTAACTCTTTGACCTTGATTTTGTTGTATAGGTCCCTGAAATTAAGTTTAAAGGTAAGAATGAATTCAAATAAGCATCGAACCCTTCTAGTCCTATTTTGCAAGGGAATTGCATATTAAAGGGCCATCTTTCTCAATCCTACACCTAGGGTCAAAACATTGGGATGGGTCTTCCTTAATTTCGTAACTAACTTCTTCATTAATGACCTCCCGCTATCAAGTGCTTCATCATAATCAAATTCCTCATCGAACCGAGTAATAGAAAGGACTTTGTTGTTGCCAATTCATCTCATTATGCTCTAGGTGATTACCAAAATGGTGAGTGGGTGAAGGGTTTTGTGGGATTGCGTTCTCAATCTCGGATTGGGAACGGGTAAAGTAAAGAATCTTCGATGAAAATACGGATCATGGTTAATGATGGTTTTACGAACGGGGTCACAAGAAGGGGATAGACCAAGAGAAATCTAAAATGAGAAAAAGTTTACTTGATAGGAATCAAGCAAAGAAACCTAAACGAGTGGACTACTAACTAGCTATTCTATTCCCGCAATGGCGCCTAAAACATGATAACGCTACACGCGTCGTTCGGGGTCAAAGGAACTTCCTTTCTTCTCGAGCAAGTTTTATAACACCCTAGGCGTGAACCTAATCGTTGTAGTGTAGTAATTAGGGTAAGCCACGGTATTGATATCGCTCTCTGGGGAATAGGAATGCTAGTAGGGAGTTACTACGCTAAGGTTAAGGTTGAGGAAGATTATTTTTATCTTTTATATTTTATGAAAATGGAAAGGTACGAATCTCGGTATTGGATTTGGGGGTTGGTATTTCACCGATTACTCTACTATTATCTAATTATCTAAACTAAGGTTGTGGGAGTCTATGTCTAATTAATGTGTGCTCGTATGATAGTTTAAAGATGTGTTTACTTAGTTTGTATTACTCCTTAATTATCTCCTATTGATGGTTGAGTGTCACGCCTTAGTCCTAGTTGCGTTGTGTGTCTAAAGTTGTAGGTATGCTTTCTCCTAACTCTTCGAACTTACCAAAGGGTCTTGTCTACAAACCCACTAGAGATTATAGACTCCTACTCTAAGGCGCTTGGGATGGTTTAGACTACAATTACTCGTGTAATTATACTCTAGGGTTCACAAAGATGAATCAAGCATTAAGTGCACAACGAATGATCTATCGCACTACTAGATCATTAATCAACTAAGATAAGAAACAACCAATAAATATTTAATAATTAAGTTTCATACTTCCTAAGCAAACACACAAATAAATTAGCTTGGGACATGGAGAACATGCAAGCATACACACAAATAATCAAAGACATAATTGAATTAATGAAGTAAAGACTTATCTTGGTGTAAGATAGGGTTAAAACCCTAAAATCTTGTACAAGACACCTTAGGTTCGGTTTTAGGTTTTTACTCCAAAGACTCTCCACACAAAGACCGAAAATTCGGATTCTATATATAAGATTACAATTGCGACGCGCCACCTTATGTTTAGTGACGCCGCCGTGTCGCCGCCATTAGGGTTTCGCCTTGGCCACGTTAACTTTGCGACGGCGCCACCTTATGTCCGTGACGCCGTCCTCTTCACTTCGACGTCGTCGATTGCATCTAGGCGTGCGAGTAGCGACGGCCTACTCTTTCACCACTAGACGCCGCCTCTTGAAAATACGAGTTTGGGTTCCGTCCCGTCACAATAATTACGGGACGGCGTCGCAAATAGCACCGACGCCGCCGCCTTCTACATTCAAAGAATCGTGAGTGTCTCGATTTCGACTTTGGCCATTTTCTTCATATATTCGCGCCTTTTCGTCCAAATAAGTGCCATTCCAAAGATTTTGCCTTCACGAGACCTAAAAGTGAAAAGGAACGATATTAAGCAATAACGGATACAAAAGTGATCAAATAAGGACTTAAATGACCCTCAAAATGGTACCTTTTAAAACCTTATCAAGATGCAATTTGTTTGGCCATCCGAGCTTACCATGATTATACCATTTCGTATAACTATGGTCCCGACCATTTGTGTGTATGTGGTCAAACAAAATTCATGCTTTATCCGGTTTATGTTTAAACAACGAGCACGTGGACATTTTATATTCCCATCAATATTCACCAAGGGCTTGCAATAGTTGCGTAAAGCTTTAAGACCAACTAAAAATTCTCTACCGGTGACGTGCAGTGAGACCCAACTTTTATCAATTGGCATAGCTGCGTTTAATGAAGCAACAAATAATTATATAGACTTAAAATGTTCACCTAATCCAACTATGGAAGGCAATCCTAACCCACTCTTTGAATGTTTCGTTCATATGAATGCGTATAATTGAATTTACTATTTGAGAAAATTTAAAGATTTCTCAACTCCCCAAATATGTGCATTAAAGACATATTCGTAGGAGTAAAGGGAAACATCACGAAAATTTCACAAATAGTAAATCAATTATACGCATTCATATCCTAAATGAGACAAAACATTCAAAAAGCAGTCCCAAACATGGAACTTTCCAAAATTAATTTCTATTAAATTAATTTCGGACGGGTTTCTATAGGATGATTAACTTCGGACGGGGACTTTCTGAAATTAATCACCAAAGTCCTAAAATCATTTACAACAGTTCAACACAATCAAATACCATACAATACTATGAGCTTATTTGTTTTTCGGCTTATATATCATAAGACTTAATTTTTCGGCTTATATAAGTTTATTATTGTTGTTCCCCGTTCACTAACGTTTAAAACAGATTAAGTTTATAAAACAAGTTAAAAGTGAACGATGACTGAAATTAACATAAAGAAAACACACTAAGTAATTTTCAACGTCATATTCTTATTAGAAATAATTCAACAAAGAATACGTTACCCAAGTACTTGGAATAGCACTTGGGATTGAAATGACAAAGTTGGGTGATTCCTCTCTAAGCTCAAAGCTATGTCTCGAGCACAACTCTTAGAGCTCACCGAGCTATCTCGGGAACTAAGTTGTATTTGGAGGAGTGAAAAGATGGCTTCATGTGTGTGTTTTTACAATTCACAAGCTTAACCTTTCACTCCATCTCTTATGCTATTTATACATGTATGGTATTTGACTCTTTCCTAAGTGACAACCGACATCACACGAAGACAAAATATCGATGTATTTTGTCTCTGCTACAAAGACTATTCTAGGTAAGAGACAAGACTACTTTCCTAAGTTCGGTGATGACACCGAGCACGATGTTTTGCTATTCGTGAAAGTTGACTTTGGATGATAAGGACTTTGTCTTATCTCGATTCAACCTTTCCCGCTTTGTCCCGCTCTTTCTTCGCCTTACATTCTTCGCCTTCTACTTCAGTTTGTCTTGATGTAAGAAGTTGGATAGGAATCTTAGGGATTCAAAGGAGTTATTGTCATCACTCCTGAATCCATCATCTTCTTCGACCCGCCTTCACCCTTTAAGTTTCGCCTTCGAGTGGAGAGACTTCTTCTTTGCCTCATCGAGTATCACGAAGACGACTCACCGAGAGACTATGCACTCAATTGACTTTGTTTGTGTTAACGGATTAAATACTTGGGCTATTTTCTATTCAAATCCTAGATTAAGGAGTTTGGGTATTTATCGAACCCAACAGGTCTCCCCTATTTGGATATACAAATAGCCTAAGTGGTTGATCGCAAAGTGAGCAGAAGCTTCTTCTTAATCGAATGTACTAATGAATACAATAGGGAACACCGAGTAAATGAATAAAACATACATCGCTTATTGATCGATTACAAAGTTCCTATCACTAGTACAAACGATAAAACAAAATGATGTCATTCCGGATGGATACCCAAAGCTTCAAGCTTTACTTTCTTGGTGATGAGTGTTTCCCTGTCGGGATGGTCTCGATCTTGGCATTCGTGTCTTGACGTAACCCGATGTTCACTGGGATTGGATCCAGAGGCCACGGAATATAGGCGATCATTGCGACCACTCCACCGATCAATGTCACTCCATCTTTGAAATGCGGGGTTCCCATAGACATCAATGTGGAATAGCCCTCTTCGTGCTCTTCAATCACTAGACAGTTCACAAAATTAACACCTTCGTGTAGTTCTCTGTTGCAATCAAGGCCGTGCACTTTGATCTCGTGTTGGAAATCAACTCTTTTCCTTTTGCGGTGGAAGCTTGTGGTTGAGATCCTCGAGGTGCGGTCAAGGCGGTGAATTTTAGTCATCGGTGCTTCCTCACCTTTCATACCTTTTGCTAAGCATCTTCATCACTCCTTGACCACCTTATTTTGCTTCTTTCCAATGATCGGACCAAGTTCATCAAGTTCGGTGATCCCAAAGTCACCGAACTTTGAGATCATGAACCTCAAAGTGTCTTTTGTCATCTCCTCTCAGAAACATTCATAGCCAATGGTTTGGTGTTGGGAATGATTTTGACATCGTTGATTTTTTCAGAAGCCTTCTACCGGTCATTGTCCGCTTATATTCTTTGATTCTGCTTTTGCCCGAGAGCTTGAGACTTCTTTCTTTTCTTCATACCGAGCTCTCATTGCGACCATTTGAGCGACTGAGCTTCCATGAACTTCGTCCCGCTGACCCTTTTAAGCTTGCTTGCATCTATTCCCACATTTTCACTTCTTCGGCAATCACTTTGGTCAATGCCTCTTTAGTCTTCTTGTCATCCTCGCCTTGTTTCGTTTCCTTTCTTCTTTAGCAAGGTGTTTGGTTAGGCTGAGGAGTGAAGAGGTATTCAATGTCACCGATTTTGTAGGGAATCCTCTCGTGCTCGTGAGTTGTCGGTATGCCTTTGCCCTTGTCTTGTCCCGAGGAGGATGATGCGATGATGGGAGGTGTTGTTGCCATGATTGGTGTTGGACCGTCGGTGTTGTTGTTGTTGTTGCTTGAGGTGGAAGGATGAGATTGGTACCGCAGAGACCGATCTTGATGATGATGATGTTTGAGCAAATGAGACGGTGGTGTTTGCTCCCTCGGTGTGAAGAGGAGTTTCTTCAAGAAGATTCTCCCCTCAACTGCTGTCAGAAGCGTCGGTGAGGGCAAGAGTTGGAGTCGGTCTTTGAGGGGTGACCGGCTTGACCTTTGAAGGCTGATAGATTTCACCATCATGGCCTTTATTTCAAGTGTCCGCTTGAAGGCTGACCTTTGCATCCAAGTTTGCATGAGATAACTCAAGGCGCCATTCGTGGACCAAGATTCCAAGCCATGGAAGACGAGGCTGAGTCAAGGTAGCTACCGAGTATTTAGTGAGTCCAGGTGGTCGAAGAGTCTGAATCAAGTTTGAAGACCACAATGTTCGCAGACTTGAGCATCTCTATTAGGTCGAGTGAGCTGGATGAATTTTTTGCATATGCTTCATTGCCTCCAAGACTTTGGCATTGAGAGTGGGTCTTCTTTGGCGTCCCCGATTTCATCAATTGTAACCCCAACCGTCTCAAGATGCTTGAGGAACTTAACCATGTGTTCATCCAGGTTGACAAGATGATGATACATAAGATATCCGTGCTCATGAACATTTTCGTTGAAGGTGAGCACATCGGATCTAAGGTCGGTAGAATCGGCGGCAATTTCGGTGTGTTGATCCCAAAGCTGCTCAAGAACCCTTAAAACAAACTTCCTTGACGCCTGTGATCCACTTAACCAGTTGTCTTTCGGTGAGAGGATGAACATTGTCAAATCTTTGGAATTCGCCGGAGCCGGAAGATGAGGTGAGTCATTGTCTTCGTGCGTAAAAGGTGACTCGATCGTAATACGTGGATCAGCCGAGGCTCTTGTTCGCTTTGAACCTCGGCGTCCACTTCTTCCCCCGCGATAAGATTTCTTCATCACTTTCAAAGATAGTCATCATCGATTCTAGCGGCCAAGAACCTCGGCATGCTAACAAGGGAGTGGGAATGGGTTCCATATCGGTGGTGGTATTGATCCCTCCGAGTCTTTGTCCCCGTGGACCCCTGACACCGGTGGAGTTTCAGCGTCTTCTCGGGAGTCGATTGGTTAAGGGTTCCGTGTCGGCGGTTGTTTCTTTCCTCCGAGTCTTTGTCCCCAGTGACCCCTCGAGACACCGGTGGGTATTTCCAGTGCCTTTAGCGTAGTCGGTGAATGTTGTATCCCTATCGATGGATTGTTTGTATTCCCAGAGTCTTTGGGATCGATCGGTGTGCCCTCGGACAAAGGCTTTGATTTGCTAATGTCATCACCGGGCAAAGTGGAAGGCTCCCCTACCGGTGGGTTGTTTGTTTCCTCCGGATCTTGGGAGTAGTAGGTGTGACCAAGGCACCGACCGTGATGTATCGCTGTCCTTCGTTGTCACGGGGTGGTTGTTGCACAGTCGGGTGGGTGTCTTTTGGTCTCGGGCCTTTTGTGCCTCTTCATGGTGCTCTGAAGCCTCGGGGCCCCGAGACTTTGGTTTAGTCTTAGTCCCAGGTCCGAGACTTCCCTTTTCTTTTAAGAGGTGGTTTGGAGACACCGATCCCTCCCAGTTGTTTACAAGAACCATATGGGCCACAATTCTATAGGTGTGACAAGGGATGGGTCCTTTTGAAAGTTTGAAGGACTCGTGATGCGGTAAATTTCAAATTTTCATCCCGAGTATAGTTGGCACCCAAGAACGACAAAGCACAAGAGACAAACCTAGGATACGAAATATACTTCGTCCTAGTTTTGCTCAGTAGCTTCGCTATAAGATCACCGTAAATGATCTCCCTATGTCGACAATGACCCCATTCATCGAGCAAGATGCCATCATCAACTGAATAGAGTTTACATTCAGTGGATGAGTGGTTCCCGCGAGGACCTCAATCACAAAAGTGAAAAGGATCCTCCAAGCCACGGGAATGAACTTTTAGTGACCGGGGTCTTGTCCAAAATGTGGGATCCAAAACGATTTGTTTTAACCCATCCTTCATGTGGAAGGTTCGTGGATGGGCGACATAAACACCTTTGTTGTAGTCTAACCTCGTTGAAGTGCAAAAAGTTTTATAATCCAGGTATATTGTTGCCCCATTTAGACCGAACTCGATGAGATACTCACAGAGTGGTCTAAGGTTATTCTCATCGGTCGAAGGTGTCGGTCAAAGGCTTTAGCAGCTTGCCCAAAACTCCTTGAGGTAGTTTGGGTACACCACCGAGGACACTTTACAAAGGCCGTTTTAGTGGGCGCTGAATAAAATTTTACAATGTCTTTATAGGTTGGGACGTTTCGGGGTATTCAAAATTACCTATGACATTGTTTGTTTTGAATTCAACGCTTGATAGATCCCCACCATCGAGAAGCAAACTGAGAGATTGTGTTCTAGCCATATCTTTTAAAGAAGTTTTAGGGTTTGAAAAAACGCTTGGCAAGAACAATTAGAAATGTTTAGATCTCTCTAGTTAGTGATGAAAACTTTTGTAAATGTTTACAAAAAGGTTTTCCAAAAGAGGTTTTGAAGGTTTTGAGAACACACAAATATTTACGGATTTTCGTGGAGGATGAACCATGTCACGAGCCATCGAGATTGGTTTTCAAATACTTGACTTTCAATGTCAAGCATTCCCATTCAACTTTCGGTCTCCTGAAGGTAGGCTCATCCAAGGGTTTGGTGAAGATATCGGCCATTGATATTCAATAGGGATGAAATGAAGTTCTATGTCTCCTTTCATTATGTGATCCCGATGAAGTGATATCGATATCAATGTGTTTGGTTCTTTGGTGGAGGACAGGGTTGTTGGAGATTGCAATTGCACTAGTGTTATCACGTAAGATAGGCACTATTTGTAATGGATGTCATAGTCACCGAGTTGACTTTTCATCCATAATACATTGGCACAAACATCCCGCTGCTGCCTACATATTCGCCTTCGGTGAGGACATAGCCATTGACTGCTTCTTTTTGCACTCCAACATACCGCTTTTCCTCCAAGAAATTGACAGACCCCGAGGTACTTTTTTCATCCATGTTGCGACCCAAAGATAATCAATCGAGTAACCTCGAGATCAAACCCCGAGCATATTGGATAATATAGTCCAAGGTTTGGGGTTCCTTTCAGTGCACCGAGTATTCTTTTAGTGCGATGAGGTGGGATTCTTTTGGATTGGTGATATCTTGCTATTAGACAGATCGAGAATTGTATGTCCGGTCTAGTAGCGTTAGATACATCGATGAGCCAACAATCCCTCGAAATGAGTTTGATTGATCGATTGCCGGTGAGATCGGGTCCAAGGTTGTTAGGTGGAACCATTGGTGTCTTCACCGAGGCATAGTCAAATATCTCATATTTCTTCAAGAGATTTACGGTGTATTTCTCTTGGTGATGGATATACCTTTATCGATCTGCTGATTTGAAGTCCAAGAAAGTAAGTGAGTTCCCCATCATGCTCATTTCAAACTTCTTTGTCATCGGTTTTTCAAACTGCTTGCAAAGTTTGTAGTTTGTTGAGCCAAAGATGATATCATCAACATACACTTGGACTAGTATCACATCCTGTTGGGTTCTATAGACAAACAAAGGTGTTGTCTATCTTTCCTCGACAAACTTGTTTTGTATCGGGAAGGCCGAGAGAGTTTCATACCATGCCACGGGAGCTTGTTTAAGTCCATAAAGGGCTTTGTCAAGCTTGCGAGACATAGTCGAAAATTCACTACTCTCAAAGCCGGAGGTTGTTCTTGAACATACACATCTTCCTTGAGATCACCATTTAAGAATGCACTTTTAACATCCATTTGGTAGACCACGAAGTTCATGTATGTTGCATATGCAAGGAAGATCCCGATGGCTTCCATTCTTGCAACAGAGCAAATGTCTCATCATAGTCAATGCCTTCTTGTTGTTGTATCCTTTGGCTACAAGTCGGCTTTGTTTTTAATAGCGATGCTGTTTTCATGGTTTTGTTTACGAAAACCACTTCATTCCTATGACTACTACATCCCGAGGACATTTGATCAAGGTCATGACCTTGTTTTATCAAGCTGCTGCAATTCATCTTGCATAGCCTAAACCCGCTTGGGTGTTTTAGAGCTTGATGACACTTTGGGTTCTATGTCGATAGTAATCGGCATAAAGACATTCATTGGTCAAGTCGCGCTTAGACTAGCGACCATGCTTCTAGTGAGCATGCCCTCGGTGGGTTCACCATGATGTTTACAAGCTCAATGTCACGAGATCTAGTCCACTTACTTTGTGGTCTAGGATCGAGCTTGAAGATGTCACTGGGAGTTCGGATGTGAGTTCGGTGCAAGAGCCACAGGATCATTTAGAACAAGCTGTTGAGATGTCATGATCGGTTGAGGATCATGAGTTCTGTGTTCTGATCATTTAGATCATTGTTACTTATCCCAAGGGACGCATCGATTCTCAATGAATTCATTGACGGTTGGTTGGGGTAGGTTGTGAGGTAAGACATAATATGAGATGTCGACATCGACTGATATGAGGAATTGAGTTCGGTGTTGTACTCATCGGGAGGATATCTTGAAGAGTTATCAATTCCTATTTCCTCCACCGAGGTGTTTGTGAACTGATGCTTTCAAGACTTTCATCAAAGGTGACATGAAAGGTTTCCTCAACTTGTTGTCTCCTTGTGTTAAAGACCACGAAGGCTTTGGAGATCGATGAGTAGCCTAGAAAGTATCCATCATCGCCTTTTGCATCAAACTTGCCTAGATGATCCTTGTGGTTGTGAATGAACACCGGACATCCAAACACATGAAAATAGTCGATGTCCGAAGTCTACCTTTGAAGATCTCATATGGGGTTTTATTATGTCTTTTGACAATGATTGACTGTTTGAGTGTAACAGCGCTTTTCGCTGCTTCGGTCGAAATGTTTTGAGAGGGTGAGCCATTTAACATAGTTCTAGCGACCTCAATGAGAGTTACTGTTTTCTTTCAAAGAACCCCATTTTGTTCGAGGGTATAAGGAGATGAGAAATTTTGAGAATTCCTTTTCATCACGAAGCTCTCAAGTTCTTGATTTACGAACTCGAGTGCCATTGTCGATTCGGTTGTTTGACGATAATGTCATTACGGTTTTCAATCTTCACGATGAATGATATTATTGCATCACCGCTGACTCTTTTTGAAAGAAAGTATACCCAAGTGTATCTTGAGAATTCATCAACAATGACAAGTGTATACTTCTCATCTTTGGATTGATCCGGGGCACAGTCCAAAGAGATCCATGTGCGAGGAGGTGAAGCGGCTTTGATGGAGAAATTTTGTTTTGTTTTGAATGATGCTCTATGGTGTTTACCCTTTTCACAGTGCGAGCATGGTTTGTCTTTTTGCAAAGACCGGTGATGGCAAGCCAAGGACCTTGTTTTGTTTTGCCAAGTTGTTGAGATTTTTGAAGTTTAGGTGTGAGGTCTCTTATGCCACACCCAATTGATAGTTTCGGTGGCTTTAGCAAAGAGACACGTTCCATCTTGGGAGAGAGTTGACATTTCAAGCACATAAACATCGTCTCTCCTAGGAGCTATCAACACAACTTCCTTGTTGGCATTAAAAATGGTACCTTGTTTATCATTGAATTGTACAATGAATTTTGCATCACATAGTTGGTGACATCTTCTTGAGATTGTATTTGAGACCATTGACATAGGCTATTCTAGAAAACTATTCCATTGCAGTTCTTGAACCATAACCTTCAATGGGACATGATGAGTTATCACCAAATACTACCTTGGGCCTGGTTCCTTTACATACTTGTCGCAGATATTCCTTCACACCGCCATGCTTCTTGAGCATCCACCTGTCTAGATGCCAAATAGGCTCCACGGCATGTCTCTCACAAGTAGTAAACTGAATTAGTTTCTCTTCGTGACCCACTTACTAGCGGGCTTGGATCTCAAGGTCTCTTTGAAATTTGCAATCGACTCATGGTCGGTGGTTGTGTGCAAGGTGCTACCACAGGTTTTGCATTTAGAGGTGAGGATGACTCCGTGACTGGGTTGTTTGGAATTTCTCCTTGCATGAATAATCTTCATGTTGGGATGTCTCATGAGTGGATTACCGCATATATCACAAAGATGTATTCATGAGACAATCATCCCGATGATGATCATTGAACCCACAAGAGACAGATAGGAAAAGGTTTTGCTCTATTCTTTGGGACGAGTTTTGGATGATGAAGCATCACGATGACCAACTTTGGTATAGTTTGCTTGATTGACATCTGTAGATGATCGGCGATCCTGTGATCATCCTTTTGCGAATCATGCAAAAGGATTCTATAGCGATTGTCGATGGTATGGGTGGTGTAATGACACACTCACACTTTTGTTTGCTTTTGGAGGTTGATTTTGACTTTGAGGAACCTGGAGGAAGCTACCTTTGTCTCCTTGATTGGTTCAGGACCTTTTCAATGGATTCCATTTTTTCAATAAGCTTCCTCACAAGATTCGATCGATTCTTTGGTTTGGTCGACTTGATGGGGACGAGAGGATGATGAAGTCTCGGCAGGTGTAGACTCTTGTTGGATTAGTTTTGCTTGTCTTTGAAGGATGGTTCTACCACGTCCGCACCTTTCTTTTGGTGAATGAGGATTGAATTGTAGTGGAGTAAGCTCGAGCTTGGGCGGCACCAAGAGGTTTCGGTGGTGGAAGCGGTGCTGAGATTACGCCAGACTTCGAGATGTGTTCATACCACCGGGCACATCGGGAGTCAAGCATGCTCTTGAGAGCTTGACTTTCGGGCTCTAGAATCCTTCCAGAATCAAGTTTGGAAGCTTACTCGGGATTAACTCTTTCAATCCATTCACTTTGGAATTTGAATCGACCAACATACTTGTAATCATGCCACCAGACACAAATGGCTTAGGAGATCGGTCTTTGTTGAGAGAGTCGGGAGATGATCTTCACCTATGACTCTCTTCTTGTCGCTCTCTTGGGGCTCCTGACATCAAAGACCACAGGATTCTTAGCAGGTCCAACTCTTAAGAATATCATTTGCCTTTTAAGTTCATCTTGAAGATTACGATTTCTTTTAACTAGTTCGGTGTTTTGAATTTGCAAAGTGTGACCTCAAGCTTAGCTTGTTTTAAAATGAGTAATTCATCCCTACACTTATTCAATTCAAAACTTAACTTGTTGTACTTAGAAAAGAGATTCAGTCTTTGCTCTTCTACAAACTTAAGGTCAACATTTAGATAATTCATATAAGGCGCCAATCGAGTCATCATCCATAGAAAGTAAAGTGTTTACCTTCTTCATTGTGATGTTGACCCATTCCCGCTCCTAGCATGATTCTTCCCAGCCGCAAGCTTGCCTTCTTCGAGAGAGCCATTAGAGCAGCGACAAGTACCATTTCATCATCCGATGAGATTGGCTCTTCATCGATCAAAGGTTTCACAACAAGGCTTTTGTTCTTCCCCGCATGATTGAACATTTTTGTTGTTTCGAGGGACTGCCTCAGCGGTGCAAGCTTGGCTTTGCTTTCTTATACTTAGCTTCATAATCAATGGTTTTGTTAAGATCATTTGTTTTGAACATTTTGATGAGGCCGATAGATTTTTGGTTGAAATTTGCTAAAGCTCAAGACCGATTAGATCACGATGGTTTGTAAGAGGGTTGAAATTGTTTTGAAAAACAGTCTTTTGCAAAATGGCCTCTTTATGACACTTGTAGCATTCGGTGTCTTGATTGCTTTTAGCGATGAAAAACCTTTGTTTCTTTTTATAAACCTTCGAGAGTTAGCGAGTGCCCTCTGAAATTGACATTCAGTCACTTAGGTACTCCTCACTTGATCTCTCATCGGGCTCATCATCCGAGTTTTCTTGGAAATCTTGAACTACATTGTTAGAAAAGCGGCGCTTGATATTGGTGATGATGTAGTGGTCGGGGACTTCTTGACTTCACGAGACTTCTTTAAGTCGGGGTATCGTGCATTGATGAGGTTTTCCTCATAGACAAATTTCCCATAAATTCGTGAAGCTCAAGATTTTGGATGTGATTGGCATTCCCGAGTCCACGAGAGAAATTCAACCACTTCTCGGGAGGCATTTACAAAACCAACATTGATTTCATGCTTAGACAACTTAACACCATCATTTGAAAGTTCATTTAAAAGAGTTTTGTATCGGTGTAAGTTTGAGAGAGAGTTTCGAGTCCTTAGCCACAAGGTGTTATACTCAAGTTTGGTGTCCATTATCCTGCTTTCCTTGGTATCGGATGGTCCTTCATGACTATGAGCGAGGTCATCGGGTTTGCTTAGCGATACTACAACTAATAACCGACTCCATAATATCGTCGGAAGACAAGATATTATGATACTTTTGAGCCTTTGGTCTGGTTGACCACTCTCCTTTCATCTTGGGTCCACCGAGCTTGAGGTTTGGGCAACCCTTCATCTTTGGGACAAATGGACCTTCATTTATGCACTTGACATAATAAGGTTCCATCGATCAAATAGAAAAGCATTCGCTTTTTCCATTTGTTGAATTTGCCAACTTCAAGTCTAGGGCAACAATTGAATAAGCTCCACCCTTTTATCGACTAGTTGGGGTACATCAATTTGACCATTTAGGATCCTAATTTAAAACTTTTAGGCGGCTTTAAAAGCGAGTTTTATAATTAGCCTTGCTAGATGTTGATGAGCGTTTGTGAACAGATCTGGGTTTCGATATGTGTTGGAGTTCATTAAATCTTGATGTAGATCGAGAGTTTTTTTTTTTTTGTGAAAGGTGTGGATGATATATCTGGATTTATGGTTGAGTGTGATGTTAGAATGATGTGAATTTTTTTTCGGATCTGTGTTTTTTTTTTTTTATATTGTGTGTGTAGGATAAGATAATTTGTGTGAGTTGATGTAGGTTTGGATAAGATATGAGTGGTGAGGAGTGTTTTGTTTTGCCATTCTTGTCAAATATTAGTGTATTCTCCTCCTTAAAATTGCTATCTGATGGCAGTTTTGAAGGTTAACAACGATTTTTTGACAAATGAAGAATGTTATCGTGATCATTTGAGCGGATCCGGATCATGAGAATAATCCACCCTACGATACCACTTGTTGTTCCCGCTTCACTAACGTTAAAAGCAGTTAAGTTTATAAAACAAGTTAAAGTGAGCGATGGTAAAATTAACATAAAGAAAACACACTAAGTAATTTTCAACGTCATATTCTTATTAGAAATAATTCAACAAAGAATCGTTACCCAGTACTTGGAATAGCACTTGGGATTGAAATGACAAAGTTGGGTGATTCTCTCTAAGCTCGGGCTATGTCCGAGCACAACTCTTAGAGCTCATTGAGCTATCTCGGGAACTAAGTTGTATTTGGAGGAGTGAAAGATGGCTTTGCGTGTGTGTGTTTTACAATTCACAAGCTTAACCTTTTCACTCCATCTCTTATCTATTTATACATGTATGGTATTTGACTCTTTCCTAAGTGACAAATCGACATCACGAGAAGACAAAATCTTGATGTATTTTGTCTCTGCTTCTAAAGACTATTCTAGGTAAGAGACAAGACTACTTTCCTAAGTTCGGTGATGACGAGCACGATGTTTTGCTATTCGGGGAAAGTTGACTTTGGATGATAAGGACTTTGTCTTATCGATTCAACCTTTCCCGCTTTGTCCCGCTCTTTCTTGATCTTTACATTCTTGGTCTTCTACTTGGTTTGTCTTGATGTAAGAAGTTGGATAGGAATCTTAGGGATTCGGTGAGTTATTGTCATCACTCACCGAATCCATCATCTTCTTCTTGACTCGGTCTTCACCCTTTAAGTTCCGCCTCACCGGGTGGAGAGACTTCTTCTTTGCCTCTTCTTGAGTATCCTCGAAGGCGACTCCTTTGAGAGACTATGCACTTTCGATGACTTTGTTTGTGTTATGATTAAATACTTGGGCTATTTTCTATTCAAATCCTAGATTAAGGAGTTTGGGTATTCTTGAACCCAACAATTATATCATAATATACTTATATAAGCCCACAAGTATCCAAATAAGCTGGAAAATTGAAGCTTATGAAATATAAGCCGAAAACAAATAAGCTCATAAGCCACTTATATATATTTTTGACATATATAAAAAAAACATATAAAAAAACATATTGTGGTCGCTCAGCTATGGTCCACGGTTGGACTCGGCTCGGTCTCGGCTCGCAACTCGTCTCGACAACAACTGTACCAAGAAGCAAAATAGTTAGAATATCAAATTAAAGAACCAAACTTTTTTATTCAAATTTAGTACATAATGAAACAATCCAAACACCCCTATGTGAAATTGCTATTAACTAAGCGCACCTGTTTGTTAACCCCAGCGCAATCTAACTATAAAAACAATTAACCAAGTGCAAATGGTTTCAAACATGGGTCAAATGTGGGTCTTGACCCACTCAAGTCTTGTTCCAAACGACCCTTGACGAAAAATCAATTTTTGATTGTGAACTTGGAGCTTTTAAAAAAGCGATTTGATATCTTCAATTAAAGCTCGCATGAGCTTAAAACAACAACTAACAATTGAACAACCATTGCACAAAATAATTTGATGAAACTAAAATTGTAAGTTGCAATCTATGTTACTAGTTACATTTGGCCATTTGCTAATGTGGAAGTATCAAATATGCTAGTCTCTGATTGTCAACTAAACAAATCCGGGAAGGGCGTTTGAGGAGTACACAATATGCACCGATAAGTACAAAGTCAATGATAGTAAATAAGCCAACACTTGCATAAAGAACACTAATAAAACCATTTTGATAGCTAAAATGGGTCAAAACTGAGTTTTGACCCATAACTTATGCAAATCCAAACACAAATCAGTTTCCAAAAGGAGGCTTATGGGACTATTTTGGGACAGCAAATCAGTTTCCAAAAGGGAACTGATGAGGAGTTACTAAGGCCAAAAATGCTCGACTATAAACTTTCGCCGAGGACATGTCCCCGCTACAAACATAAACACACAAAAAATACCTCGGTAGTGGGGTCTCGAGAGCACGTGCGTTGTGGTCTCGGCTTCACTTCTCGGCTTTGGGTATCGGCTTCAGGCAGTAACTATACCAAAAAACAAAATTAACAAAAAAATTAATAAAAAAATCAAAAACTACTAATAGTTAACACTCATTAAAAAAAATAACACAAATTAACAAATTAACACACATTAACAAAAATTAAAAACAATTGTAATGTGGTACCACCGTCGAGTAAGAAATGAGAAGAGAGAAAGAATCAAACAATGAGAGGGTTTGAGGAAAGAATTAAACAATGAGAGGGTTGAGATGCATCGTGCAGTGGTGGTGCGAGTGTGGGGAAGACAACGCAGTGGTGTTGAAGTATTAGTGGTGGGAGTAGCCGGTGGAGGTGGTGGTGAGAGATTCCGGTGGGAGTGGTTGTCTGCGTGGTGAGTTGAGAGGAGGAAGACGCCTTGGTCTTGTGGTTTTTTCGTTTTTTTCCCGAGTGAGACCAGATCTGTCAATAATTGAGGTTAATATTTCCTTTCAACTTATACCGGGGACAAATCCCCGGTGAAAGTTTTCTTTGTCTTCTAGCGACACTTTTGCCGGGGACAAGTCCTCGGGGAAAATGATGGCGGGATAAAGTAAAAGTGCGGAGGAAAAATGAAAATTTACTCCAAAACTTTCCCAGGGGACATGCCCCCGGGAAAAGGTTTAATTATAAAATTAAAATTATCATTTTAAATAATTAGAATTAATAATAAATTATAAAATTATATAATAAAATTTAATCTAAAAATTATAAAACTAATCTAATTACTTTTAACTTAGGTTGCACGGACACGGCGATACGGCAAAGTCTTAAAATATATGACGTATCATGTATAGGTATACGTATCATGTTAAACGACCAAGTATAGGTGTATTGGTATAGGTATACATATCATGTACATGTATACGTATCATGTACAGGTATACGTATCATGTTAAACGACCAAGTATAAGTGCATTGGTATATGTATCATGTTAAACAACCAAGTATAGGTGCATTGGTATACGTATAATGTTAAACGACCAAGTATAGGTGCATTGGTATACGTATCATGTTAAATGACCAAGTATAGGTGCATTGGTATATGTATCATGTTAAACGACCAAGTATAGGTGCATTGGTATACATATCATGTTAAACGACCAAGTATAGGTGCATTGGTATACGTATCATGTTAAACGATCGAGTATAGGTGCTATGGTATCGTTTCATGTTAAGCGGCGAGTATAGTTGCTATGGTATACGTATCATGTTAAGCAATGAGTATAGGTACATTGGTATCGTATCATGCTAAACGAGCGAGTATAGGTGCATTGGTATCGTATCATGTTAAGCGAGCGAGTATAGGTGCATTGGTATCGTATCATGTTAAACGAGCAAGTATAGGTGCATTGGTATCGTATCATGTTAAACAACCAAGTATAGGTGCATTGGTATCGTTCATTTTAAATTATAAAATTAAAATTATCATTTTAAATAATTAGAATTAATAATAAATTATAAAATTATATAATTAAATTTAACCTAGAAATTATAAACCTAATCTAATTACTTTTAACTTAGGTTGCACGGACACGGCGATACGGCAAAGTCTAAAAATATATGACGTATCATGTATAGGTATACGTATCATGTTAAACGACCAAGTATAGGTGCATTGGTATACGTATCATGTTAAACAACCAAGTATAGGTGCATTGGAATACGTATCATGTTAAACGAGCAAGTATAGGTGCTATGGTATACGTATCATGTTAAACGAGTGAGTATAGGTGCTATGGTATACGTATCATGTTAAACGAGCGAGTATAGGTGGTATGGTATACGTATCATGTTAAACGAGCGAGTATAGGTGCGTTGGTATACGTATCATGTTAAACGAGCGAGTATAGGTGCATTGGTATACGTATCATTTTAAACGAGCAAGTATAGGTGCATTGGTAAACGTATCATGTTAAACAACCAAGTATAGGTGCATTGGTATACGTATCATGTTAAACGAGCAACTATAGGTGCATTGGTATAGGTATCATGTTAAACGACCAAGTATAGGTGCATTGGTATACGTATCATGTTAAGCGACCAAGTATAGGTGCATTGGTATCGTATCATGTTAAGCGACCAAGTATGGGTACATTGGTATCGTATCATGTTAAGCGAGCAAGTATAGGTGCTATAGTATACGTATCATGTTAAGCGGCGAGTATAGGTGCTATGTTTTACGTATCATGTTAAGCGGCGAGTATAGGTGCATTGGTATCGTGTCATGTTAAGCGAGCGAGTATAGGTGCATTGGTATCGTATCATGTTAAGCGAGCAAGTATAGGTGCATTGGTATACCTATCATGTTAAGCGACCAAGTATAGGTGCATTGGTATCGTATCATGTTAAGCGAGCAAGTATAAGTGCTATGGTATCGTATCATGTTAAGCGAGCGAGTATAGGTGCTATGGTATCGTATCATGTTAAGCGCGAGTATAGGTGCATTGGTATCGTATCATGTTAAGCGAGTAAGTATAGGTGCATTGGTATCGTATCATGTTAAGCGGCGGTATAGGTGCTATGGTATCGTATCATGTTAAGCGAGCGAGTATAGGTGCATTGGTATACGTATCATGTTAAGCGAGCAAGTATAGGTGCATTGGTATCGTATCATGTTAAGCGAGCAAGTATAGGTGCATTGGTATCGTATCATGTTAAGCGAGCAAGTATAGGTGCATTGGTATACGTATCATTGTATATTATTATTATTATTATTATTATTATTATTATTATTATTTTTTTATTTTTTTTTAATTATAAAACATCACTTCATTAAAAACTTAAAGAATTTACAAGAAATTAGTAGGAAGCTGAGAAACCAACTGGGCCCCCACTCCTCTAGCAATAGCAAAACCAATGCGATTAAAAATATGAACCGCAGCACGAGCCCCAATGTCTTGAGTCAAGGAGAAAAGTCTAAAACGCTTTAGTAAGGTTACCGCCTCTTTCTCGAGTTCTCCAAAAGAAGAAAAAGAAAAGGGGAGGAACCCATATCCGATATCTGCTCATTTAGCATCATACTTGCCACGTTTACGTCGTGAAGCCTCACTAACCGCACGCCCCGACACAAAATCAAGCAACCCCGATTGCGTCAAAGGTGACGAACCCGTGAGATCAACACAAACATCCGCCCACCATCCCAAGAGTAAAGCAATATATCCATGGACGCAAGGATCATCCCTATCTCCATAAAGCCCAATATCCACCTCCTTACGAGCAATCCGGACCGAGAACATATATCAACAAGAACATCACGTACCATGTTATGCCGATGTTTAATGCCAACAATACCAGACAAGAAACCGCATGATCCCCATAAATATCCCGGTAAAACCCTAGAACATGCGAGCACGGTACGAGCAAAGAAAAGGGAACACCGGTCGATAACACAACACACAACGATAAGTCCTGGCGTTCATAGTTTGTCCCAAACCAGATATAGGAGCCACCCTAAGCCAATCTGAAGTGTGATCCTCTTTTAGTGAGCTCCATAAGGCCATCTGTCGAGGAGATAGATGGAATGTAGATTCAACAGTTTGGGTGACCCGAGCGAAATATATATCTGCCAATTTCTTCATGAGTTTGGGGGGCAGCGACCTCGCTAGGGTTACTCAAAAGGTCAATATCCATATTCGCATTAAAAGTACACAGAGCATCATCGAAAGAAAGACCAGTAGTTACAATACCAGCACTATGGAGAAGCTTAGTTTGTAGACTAACAGATTGAAGTCTCGAAGCAAGAAAAGCATAGTTCAAGACATCACCTGCAGAATAGACACCAAGCCCCCCAAAATCAAAGGGAAGGGTGGCGAGTCTCCATGCGATCACCAAAACCGGGCCCGAAGGCGTGACAATCGCTCCAAGAAGAGCAGTGCCGCATCAAAAGAAACACGAGCACACTCAAAACCCGAGGAGAACATGTCGCATAGAAAAATATAACTTGGAAATACCGGCACATGCGGAGTAACAACGACTCACATTGGGGTCATTAAGTTTAGCAACTGACATCCATAAGTTCAATAGTTTTAGCAACCCTTTTGAGCAAGCTTACTACCAAACTCAAAATCCACAAAACCGGGCGTAATAATTTAACACCGTGTAAAGGATTTAGAAATAATTTATTATTATTATTATTATTATTATTATTATTATTATTACTATTACTATTATTATTATTATTATTATTATTATTATTATTATTATTATTATTATTATTATTATTCTTGGTCTCAACTTCCCACCAAAAAATGGCGCCAAGAATTCTCACCAAAACATGGCGCAAAACTTCCCACCAAAAGCTACGGATCACTCTATATATCACATAAAGAAAACATGAGATCTTATCCACCAAAACTACCAAATCTTATCCTCAAAACCACTCGACCTCACAACCTCTTATCTTCACACAAATTTCAAAACCAGACATGGAGTCATTTAATCCTTTTATGTGTTCTTGTGGAGCAGGAAATATCAAATTAAGAACATCACATAGAGAACATTCATCTGGACGACAATATTATTCATGTCCTCTGTCAAAGGTGAACAATCATACATTTCTTATTTATGTAAATATACAAATAATTGGGTTGTAATCTCTTATAATTTTCTTATTATGTAACAGCCCAGAAAAGATAATGGGTGCGGATATTTTATGTGGAAGGATGCATTTAACGAGTACTTAGAACAATCTCTTCTCAAGGTTACGAATCTGCACCAATAGAGTGCTCGAGCCGCCATGAAAAGATCTTAGGATAAACTTTACGGAATCACAAAAACATGTGCTAGAGACAAGAGTAAGGTTCTTTGGAGGCAAGACTTCAAATGGCAAGGATTCACACGACCACGCATGTCGATCGGATGCATTAGTTCGTGATGTTAGGTGACATGGAAAATCTTCGTATGTAGTAGTAGTTGTTGTTTTGTTCTTGTAGTTCTTTATTGTTGATGTTGTTGTTGTTCTTGTAGTATGTATATGTCAAGTATTTTATAAATCAAAGCACATCTTGGTTTGTAAAGTCGACCATGTTCTTAGTTAAACAGTTATGGTGTCCAAACACCCTTTTCCAATACTAAATTACATATGCTCAAAGAATGGCGAAGAAACAATATCACATTTAACAAACACGAATTAAGAACCATATTAATTCATCATAAATTTAATATTTTGTTTTTCCCATAGCTATATATCTACTCTGTTTAGTCAAGTCTCATCAATAAATCCCAGCGTTGGATAACACGGAGATACAACCCAGTACTCAAAATTCAAGTCTTCATTTCTTTTGACCGATATTTTGTAACGACAGACGATGGAACTAAAGATATGCCATTTTAATTTTAAAATAATTTAGGGTTCTTACGTAATGAAAAGACTATCCAAGCATCGGGGTTTTAGTTATATATTAATAGTTGCAATAAAGTGTATTTTTTATAAATAGCGGGTTTTGCCGGGGACATGTCCCCGGGAAAAGGTTCATGGAATTTTCCATGAACAAATAGCATGCTTTTGACTTTGGTCAAATTTTGGTAAAAGTGGAATATACTTTTGGCGAGGACAGGTCCCCGGAGAAACTTTACCTTGAATTTTGACTATGCGGTCAAAGTTTGATAAAAATCAAACTTACTTTCGCCGGGGACATGTCCCCGCAGAAAGTATCCGTTGAATTTTCCGTAACAAGTCAGCATATTTATGTGCCACGTCAGATTTTATTTTGTCGTTTAGTGACTTTCGCCGGGGACATGGTGTCACCGGCGAAAGGCTCCTCGCCCGTCCATCCGATTGTTGTAGTGATCATCTTTATGGAGTGTCTAGAAAGAGAGATGGAACCTTGTTGAGACATAGTACTACTAATGATGTAGTCACTCTGCCACTGTTTCATGGATTATGCCCTAAGAGTATGCTAAACGCATTCTCAAAGTGATTCAAACCAAGAAGGTTAATAAAGACACCATACGAGCTATGCATATGTTACTACCCAAGTTGTCATACCTTAAATTCTATATTTGTGAAACTCATGTGAGACGTGAGACTTCAAACATGCTAGAACTTTAAAATGCATACCTTGTAGAATAACCTTTTAGGTTACTACTTTTGCACCCAAATAAGAACAAGTTGTGCTGCTCGATTTGCTTCAGGATTTCGAGAGAAATTTCCTATTGAAGAAGCAAGTAGGAGCAACATGAATCTTGAAGAAAGTCAAGACAAAGGGGACGCAATACCTTCTAAAGGAAACTATCCAACCGTGTAGGATCATTATTCTATGTTGTTTCATGATTCGGGTGGTCTAGGATGATGGTAGAACATGTTAGCCATTTTAGAGAGAGAAAGAGTAGAGAGGGTCGCTTTTAGAGAGAGAAACACTATGTGTATGTTTTATTAAAAATGAAAAGCACCACCCCATCCCTTAGAGGGAAAGGGTATTTATACTTATTACAAAACGCCACCTACGGGCTGTGGATCAGGCATACAGTGGGTAAAGACCCGTCCGTCCTCCACGGTGTTGCTAAACTAACTAACTAACTAATAAATAACGTAATGTCTACGAGCTAAGATATTCTAAACTATAATTGGGGTGACCGACTCTTCAACATGGATTTTCTAAATCCCAACAATCCTCCCCTAAGGGAGGTCACCCCATGAATTACATTTTATATCCTAGCATTCTATTGTAGACTTCATGCTTGAGCTCGTAGACTTCAATTCTTCAATTTCCGCAATCTTTGGGCTTTAGCAATAATTCTTCAAAGTCCGAATACTTTGTACTTTCAGTGGAGATCTTTGAAATGATCCACGACTTGATGATCTTTGAGCTTTCATAGAGATCATCAACCACAACAAATATCTGAATCATCCTTTGTTGTATCGCCTTCATGTGATGTTGTGACTTTTGGACCGTCATGCTCACACTTTCTGGATCATGACATCTTTTCATCAGCGTAGCGAAAGCATTGTTGTATGTCTTTGATTGTCATGATTTTGTTCAATTAGGAGTGTGTGTTGTGAGCATGCGGTTATGAATTGATTGTAGGATCGTGAATATTATGTTGTTTGATGATTCGGGTGGTCTAGGACAATGATTAAATAAGAAATCCATTAGAGAGATGAAGAGAGTAGGGAGGAGGTTTCTTGAAGAGTTGCTTTACAAAATGAAAGGTTAGATTCAAAGCCACACCCTTCCAAGGATGGAAGGGGTATTTATAGTTACAAGACTACACGACCTCCCGACGGCCCTGGATCGGTATCGATGGGTAAAGACCCGTCCTTCCTCCACGGTGTTACACTACGCTAAACTAGGCTAATAACTAACTAATAAAGCGGAAATAACGATATGTCTACGAGCTAACATATGCTAGACTATAGATGGGGTGACCGACACTTCACTATGGAATTTCCAATTCCTAACAATCTCCCAAGGGAGGTCACCCCATGTTTTACATTTCAAATCCTAGCATTCTAATTTGTCTTACATTACGAGCTCGTGAACTTCAATTCTTCAATGTTCACATTCTTTGTGCTTTTGTAGTGACTCTTCATTATCCGATTATTTTGTACTTTAAGTGGAGGTCTTTGAACTGATCCATATCTTGATGATCTTCGAGCTTTCTTGGAGATCATCAGTCACAGTAAATCTCAGGATCACCCTTTTGTTGTGTTGCCTTCATGTGATGTTGTGACATTAGGACCGACATGCTCACACTTTTGGATCATGACATCTTTTCATCGAGTGCGAAGCTTTCTTGGTTCATGATATTTGCGGACGTAGGCAGTATAGTATAGAAATATCATAGCCGGTTATGTAGATAAGCACAAGTCATGATTTCTTCAATTAAGTGTGGATCTTTGTGAGCATGCGACTTTGGAATGACTCCTTAATTTTGATCACCGCAACCGTCCAAATGTACCGCAAACAACGATTAGCAATAAAACACACGAAAGTATCTTTGATCACTTTCATTGAATTGAGGTACACGCCCACGGTTCCCGTTGATCGATTACAAGTCTTTTGTGATCGGTAGGGTTCCTAAGAATCTCCTTGACGGGGTTTCGCAATGTTCTAGCTATTCTCAAACTGGAGCGTCTCAAAGAAGACAACACGGAGTGAGTGAACTAGCGAATTGAGATTCAGCGATTGATGAAAAATTTATTTGAAAACAATCGCGTGTTGCTAGAAGAAAGAGTTTTGCAATACGAAAGGTTTTATGAGAAAGATCAATTTTCAATCAAAATACTTTTTGTATTTGAAAAGAGTACACATTCGATGTGCTAGAAAAGAAGAGATTCGCACATCAAGCGATTTTTCCAAAAGCACTTCTTTCAATCGAGATACTTTTGAATTTGAAAATGAATACATTCGATGTGCTAGAGAAAAAGATTAGCACATCGAGCGGTTTTCCAAAAGTATTTGTCAATTCCATTCTCGGACCAAGGTTGATTCAAGATTGAATCTCCCCATCGTTTCTATCCGGTTGTCACAAGTTTGATCTTCGAGAAGATCTCACATGTCACCCACCAAGAGCTTTTTGATGTTGGCTCTAGAAGGATTTCCATCTTCATCGTGAATACTTTTACATATCACTCGGATGTTACGGCAATACCACAAGGATAATCGTGGGACTCTCAATATATACTTACTTTCCACATTGTGTGAAGCAACAAGTCTTCAGAATAGTGTCCTAATGAGATATTGTGGATGATCTCTTGGCTCTAGACTCAATTGTGCACATTTGGTTTCCTATGCGGAGACTAGGGAGAGGTCTCCTTCTTCAATATCAACAATCTCTAAGAGAAAGTCGAGATAATGTCGGTTCCCGTGAGAATGAAACAAGCCCTTTTAAGAGAGACTTGAGTAGCTTGGGAAGTTGTAGTGCAATGCGTCCTTTGGGTCCATGACGTCTTGTCTTCAATACCGGTGTTACCTTAGTAACCACCAAGAGTATATGTATTGAACCGGGTTTACGCCTAAGGTTGAATTATTGGAGGCTATTTCTTTTCACCCTTTTCACATTCATTTCTTTTCATTTTCAACCCCTTGATGCTACCGAGACTTCATAACTAGAACCTTGTTGGGTTTATTCGATACTAGCTCGGTCTCGATGCACTCTTTCCATTTCTCACTTTTCTCCTTTTTCATCATACCTAAGGACTCTACACTATCTAGTGGATTGTCCTTGGGTAGATCCCTCCGTTCTCATGGATCATGGGAACAAATACCTAACGTAACCATCCTTATAACTCCATGCATAGAGTAAAATTGTCGGTCTTTTGGTATAGTTCATTCTTTCTTGAAACCAATAGAAAAATCATTTGGAAAATCAATCAAGGTACTTTTGATACGAGATCAAAGCATTTTGTACCTTAATAGTTTTGATCATTTAGAAAACCTCCCCCTCAATATGTGCATATGATTTAGAAATTGTTTAGCACATGGAGGCAAGAGGACTTTGAAATATTTTGTTTGATCACAATTTTCATAGAAAAAGCCATTTGATTTTCTTGGTAAATTCTCCCCCTCAATATGTGCGTAGGATATTTGAAATCATTTTATCACATAGAGGAAAGAGTTCATTTGAAGTACATCCACGATCACAAAATCCATTAAGAAACCATTTAAAACTCAATCAAGGTACTTTATGATAAAATCTTGAAACCTTTGTACCTTAATAGTTTAATTTCTTTAGAAATGCTCCCCATAATATGTGCTTGAGATTGAAAGTGTTTTAGCACATATGGGAGAGTCATACAGCACTTTGAGTCAAAACGATCACTTGTTATCAGTTTCATATTTAAATCACATTTTCTCCCCGATCAAAAATATCAAATCCTTTGAGATTTTGGATCCCAAGTGATTTAAATAGGTTTAGAAAACATGGGAGAAAGCGTATTCGATTAATTTAATTACGATAGTGGAGCGATTTAGACATTAAAAGATTGTTAGTGTCGGTATGATAATTTTTAAGAGATCTTTTAGGTAAAATAAAACAATTTCACAATCAAACAAGAACGAGAAAAAATTTCATTTTGAAAGACCTTTGACCTTTGAAGAAAATCATACCATGGTATAACATTAAATCTTTAGATCACCACTTTTTGTTGTACAAAGCGGACTTGATAAGAAGAAATATCGTTTGAAAATATGTTATTATAAATCACTATCCCCCTCAATCGATGACTATAGTCGTTGATTGAGTGACTTAAGTTTTGATAAAATAAAGTCCGGTGATTTCCAAAATTAAGTGCAATTTATTTTCAAAACAATATTTTTCCATTTTTCAAAACAATATTGAAAACCTGCTTTTAAAAAATGGTATCAAATTTCTGCACAAAGATCGTTAGGTGGTTGAGAAGCTTATGTTGTTCTTTGTGGGCTTGGAAGAAAAAGCGTCTCTGCGATGCGGTGAGACTTCATCGTTGCATTTAATGCCAACGAGGTCAAATTAAGCTCCGTTTCTTCATTTCTTGATGAAGAAAACCATCTGGCGATGCGGTGAGACCTCTTCGTTGCATTTTTCATGCCAACTCTCCATAGAAGTCAAATTAAGCTCCGTTTCTTCATTTGTCAACCCAAGATATAGTTACCCTTTCCTTTCGGCATCAATCATCTTCAATTGTGGGATCCGGATCGGGAACATTCTTTTATACCATGATATCGCATCGTTAGTGAACATACATACGAGATATATGGTGGTCGACATCATAGAACAACAATCGACTAATAAAAGTCAATTCAACATATCAATCAGTTCATATAAAGTATGGGAATAATGTGTTTATCAAACTCTACTCATCTAATCCTAACAATCATATCCTGGGCACCTAGTCCTTCAACGTAGGTTAACATCATTTTTAATTAAGCATATAGGATAATTAAGAAAGCCCGTTAGATGATGTAAATTTGAAAACATTCTCCCCCTCAATCAATGACTCATTTTCTGAAAAGTTTAAAAGCGCTGAAGTCATTGATTGAATTTGCAAATTTTATAAAATTCTGATTCTGATTGATTTTTTCAAGCAACTCATTTTCCACCACTTTTGAAAAACAACAAATATTTTTCTGAAAAATTTTAGACGGAAAAACATTTGTGTAGGAACAGCAGTCCTTCGACATACTTTCCTCAATTAGTTTTAGGAAAAGTGCACAAATTTTGTGAAAATCGTTTAAGTGTAGCACTTTCCTTCTTTGAAAAGCGGGTTGCTATCTAAAATAATGGCAAGCCATGGTTTAAGCACGGGTTACAGTCTGAAGTAACTGCAAGCCATAATTTTAGACATGTTTAGAAAAGAATATTTACACCTCCTGCTCAAACTTCATCTATGGTCCCATGCCATTATTGAATGACATTTCTAAGACCGCAGATGTTATCGATACCAGAAGACATGTCTTGAGAAAACATATTTTTGGTATTTTTCAAATTTTCTGATTTTTATGGGTTTTTTGAAGGTTTTATATTTTTGTATTTTCTTTTGCAGGTTTTATATTTTTGTATTTAGGTTTTTGATAGATATTTACAAAGATAGAGTAGATGTTATAGTTTAAGAAGATGATGATACGAGTACCGAGATAAGGATATCGAGCAGCCCCGTTGTAGAAGATAGAAGTCATCATCCCTAAAACTTTCACCACCAAAGCTTTCGAGGCTCTTGCATTGAAGAAAGAGATAGAACCATCGAAAGTGAGACTTTGGCGACTTCCCCAAACCGAAAATCCTTTAGTGAAAGCAGATTCAAAGCTTTCTTTCAAGCTTCCCTTAGCGGTGTACAACTAAGCACACCATTATCATCGAGTTTGCTGCTCCTTTTAAGAATAATCATCGATTCTCCGTCCGGGTTATATCATCAAGTTAGAACAATGACTACGTATCATCCCACATTTAAATAATCTTCTCAATTTCCATACCCATCAAGTCTGGCGATCCATTCCAAAAGGTGTCAAGAGAACAATTCCCCAGTAGTTGAATTGATGCGATCGACCTCTTTGTATAATGCTCAAGAACTCTCCGAATACACATCATGAGGGAATGAAAACACCTTCCATGTTCACATTTTCTTCCGGAGGATCGTGTATGAAGCTCAAGAACCGAAGTACACCAATACCCAAGAGCTCTCCGAATACACATCATGGGGGAATGAAAACACCTCCCTTGTTCACATTTTTCTTCCACGATGATCGTGTATGATGCTCAATATCCAAGTATACCAATACACAAGGAAGGAATAGCGATAACATTTAAGAAGTAGGCCAAGTCACGATTATCTCTGCGGATGACAATCTCTGCGGATGTCAACTCGGAATATGTGATTATATCTCGAATCAACGATTAAGCCCTTAAGTGAAATAGTGGCGCCCCAATGTACACAATTCTCTCTCCACGAAGATTGTGATAACATCGAGATCATCACGCACTTGTGTACCTCTTTTATCTTGAAACTTTCTTTTACATCACTTCCCCACGTCGTTGGAATAATAACACTAAAAGCCTTGATGAGTAAAACCTTGAGTTTCTCTGCGGTCATGACCTTTGTCTTCCGGGATATCTTCAATCACTTAGAATTATTAAGTTCATCAAGTTTACTCTCGTTTAGATCGTGTCTCCTTCCCCTTGCCGGTTTTGACACTTGAATCGACAACATATTATCGACCCAAATACTTGAAATCTGTTGAGAAGATCGCTTGAAGTCTTTGTGAGAATCAACTTCTTTGAAGAATGAATGAGCAAGTCTAATTGGGGATTAAATATGGCATTTCACTCTCCCCAATTAGTGCTCTCCTAAACCGAAAATCTTTTAATAAATGCCCGAATTAAGAAGAAGTCTTTAGATCGTTAAATGCAACTCGTCTTTAGTCTTCTAACATGTAGCAGAATGTAGAACCGACTGTAGACTCGACCTTCTTCAAGATTGTCCAATTTGGGGAATAGAAAGTCAACATCTTCAAGTCACCAAATGCATTCCCGTTAACTTGTATATAGCAAATCCCCTTAAATCAAATCCCTCCCAATCAAACAAGAACAGAAAGACGTTCATCAAGGAAATCATCCCAGCAACTAGAAGCACTTTGTCATTAATCAAATCAGCCTGTGTGAAGATGTTAACTAACGGCTCTTAGAAGAAAACTCAATGTAAAGATGACCCGATAAGAAGAAGCTCGGTTCTTACATGAGTTAGGATCCGTTTGACCATTTATTCTCAGAAATCAATCAACCATGCAGAGTTATCATACTTCTTCTCCCCCTCAAGAATTGCATACGGAGATGCCATTCTTGATTAAACAAGTGAATATCTTCAAAAAATGTAGTCTATTCACACTTCTCCCCTGCAAAATTAGCACATGATGTCGCCATCTTTATTATATTGAGCAAGTGGAATAAGAGTAATTATCGATGAGTCCGGATCACTTGATGGTAAGCGCATGGAAAAAGCATGAAGCATGTTGATGAGAATGGTCATAAATGAGAAGATTTCTCTTCTTGGTAAGATAAAGCGCACTAAAACGTACACTTTTCTTTTCTTTAGAGTACGAGGCTTGAGCTGTTGTGTTCAAGCGTCATTAGAAGATTTCTCTTCTTTCGAAGATAAAGCGATTTGAAGCGTACACTTTTCTTTTCTTTAGAGTACGAGGCTTGAACCGATTTATTCAAAGTCATAATCTCTCTTTCATCAACTCTTGGCAAAATTGTAATCACCCATTATCATTCAAGAGGCTCTTTGTCGTGACAACCGATGGAAAACCCAATATGATGAATTTGACCAAGTAAACTAACCCAAACTCGTGACTTAAACTTGCACATTTGTAACAAAGAGCGGTGCGAGACTTCATCCTCCATTGAATCTCTAAGTACTCTATACTCTTCATCCAACCAACCATCAAGTATTGAGCGTACATCACCTCTTGAAAATCCACAATTGAATGTGACATCGAGCACTACAACATAACTCCTTAAAGTGATAGTTATTTTGAGGTGATAAGAGCCCAATTCCCCAGTGGTAAAAGAAAAGTAAAGTCACCCAACAATAACTAGATTTCCAAGTCTTCATTTTTGATAATAAGCTTGAACAAGGATCTTGAAGAATCTTCATCCAACCATCCTCGATACCTTCAGATACTAAGTACACTTGCCCATGATATTTCACTTCAACCTCAAATAAATAATAGTGAATTAACCCCGTTGTCACATCTTCTGGTTAAAAGCTCAACTCTAGCCTCCTTTGACGTTTTAAGTGAACTCTGATAATGGTTTCATCCTGACCATGGTTAACAGCACATAACCCCATAAAACCATGTAATAACCAAGCTGCCATGACGAAAATCCAAACACACATCCAATTCATGAAGTACACCCTTTTATCCCTTCTTTGAAGTAGAAACCGTAGCACCAGCATTAGATAAGATCCCGAAATACACTTTCCTCTCTCTAGGATGGTTCCATCATCACGAGATTTTACAATTCTATGGTCTAAACCGAGAAGTAGTTTCTTTCGGGGGATTATATAAGACCAAGAATAAACCGTAAGATAGATCCGGAAATGCACTTTACTATTACCAGGATGTTTCCATTGTCACGGGATTTTACAAGTCTATGATTTAAACCGAGAAATAGTTTCTTTCGCGGGATTTTACAAAATCAAGACTAAACCGTAAACAATGTCAGGTTGAATGTGTTATGACATAATTGGTTTCGGTGAATATCTGTTCAGGGGAACATGCAGTAGTTCATCAGCGGTTCATTATCCAACATCAACAACATCATCAACAATTCTATACCCATATGTAGACAACTTCACAAACCATACTAAGTCATGTAATATAAGCTACTTCCCCCTGAGATTGATCGTAACACACCAAAGTACACGATTCTCCCCCTTGATGGTTTCGAACTTTCGGAAGCATCATAACGTGTGTGACCACTAGCACGAGAAGTTATTGTCATAAGCAATCACCTTGAGGAGTCATGAAAGACACTAAGGATTCTTGAAAAAAAAATGCTTAGACTGTGAAGTATCTTAAACATTCAGAATATCTCATGGTAATTTCTGATCACATCTCATCCATTCAATACTTTGGTAAGCACACCATTCACATAATCGTGGCTATAGCTATGACAACATGGAGAAGTAAACCCGATATGCCAAATTTGATTATGAAGTAGAATTCCCAGTTTGTTACTTAAACTTGTACTAATCCTCGTGAAAAAGAAACTGTACCCAATGTACAAAACCTCTTGACATATCCTCAATGCGTGAGACAATCAAGTGATAGCTAAGCGGGAAAGAATCACAATCGTAACTAAATAGCCAAGTCTTTATCACACTCAATAAACGCCTAAACAAGTCATCTTCAAGGAAGGGTAGAAAGAAAGAAGATGAAAATAAGTAAACGCTACCGAAAACCTCACTTCAACTCAAATATGAAATACCGTCAAACAACCCGTAGTCACTTTGTTGAACCATCAATACAAGCCGTAACATAATATCCTTTGTGAAGATGTATATACCAAAGTGCCAAACCTCATAACCCATTGAATCTCATCATCAAAACTTATTATCAAACCTCTTCAACTCACATCTTCAAGTTTCATCGTTAAATCTCATTGTCAAATCTCATAAGCGCACATCTCATCATTAAATCTTATCAACACATTCTCATTTTATTTAAGTTTCATAAAATCCAATTTTGAGAAGCTCATCTGACCATCATCCGGATCCACGTCATCACATATATTACTCAAGCCCGGTCCAACTCACAAAAACATATACCAAATCCATTTTTAAGTCAAACCGCACTCAAACAAACTTAATCCTCACATATCAATTTAAGCCCGTATCCGGTTTTAATCCATGTCATGCCATTCATTCTCGAGAAATAATAACACTTATGTATCCACATTATGAGATAATCAATTTTCAGCCAATATATCACATTCTGATTTAAATCTCAAACATATGTTATATGAACACAACCTGAGCGTCCAACTCCAAACATATATAAGAACCAATACCCACTTAAATCAACACCCGAGGCCCAATTAAGATGAGACATATATTCGGCCCATGTTAAATCCCGTAACTCACGGCCCAGTCCAAACATCAACAAAATCTCGTCTGAATACCCTAATTAATAGGAGTATAAAACACCACATACCCTCATGAAACCCTAATAACTCTCAAATTATAGCGCCTCTTCCAACCCATTCTTCCACCATCCAAACCCTAATTGCAAACTCAGTCGCCTCCATCGAAATCCCAGCTTCACAATAACCTAAACCAATCTCAATAACAAACGCCTCCCACATTAAATTTTTTCATATCAAAACCGGATTAGAGAAAAGAAACCAATCAAACTCATAAACATTCATCACCAATCGACCAAACTCTTAACCTTTTCCGAGCAACTTATTTTCTCTGAAACTCAGGTTAGTATTAGCTCGCCACAAGGATGGCAAAGCTGTAACATGGTCTTGAAACGACTTAGCCACAGGGATGACATGAAGGTCATTAACGCCACAGGGATGGTGAGATTGAAGAGCTTGGAAACCGGCTACAAGATCTATCAAACGGCCATGGGTAGGTTTCTTCTTGACTTATTGCCTTTATGTTTTTGTTTTTCTGGAACGATGTTAAGACAAGATGATAATGATTAATGTTATCAATCTTGTCTTTTGATTCGTAAAATACCATTGAAGTATGACCCAGAAGAAAGAATCGATGAAGATCTTTATCATTCATTTTAGTTCAACAGACCTCGAGTCTTGATGTGCTAAAGTATTTATACGAAAAGAAGATGGTCTGAGATGAGCTTAGTAAGTATTTAACAAACGAGAACAAGAAATGATTTGACATAATAGTTTATATCATTTCTTTATTTTCGAAAATTATCACAAACAATTTGATCAATGATGGTGAATATTCGTGTATAAGGACTTCAATTCTTGATGTTTCTTGTATATCGCACGAATCAAAACTGAGATCATTGTAGAAGTGTCTTGACTAATTGATGAGACTTTGTGTTCCACAAGTTGAGATTATGAGTCCGAGTATGAGTCGTGTTGTATTATGGAGATGTTTGAAATGAGTCTTGTTGTATTGTGCTTGTAATGCTTGTGGCTGAACTGTTATTGGCATATGATAGATTGGTGCCTTTGTAGCAAGTGGATTAATGTTTGATGGTCATAGATGTAGTTCATTGATGTTGTTGTTCTGAGATTGTTATTACAGTGTAGATAGTCTTCTTAATCAACTTTACTTCTGTCAAGTCGCATCACCCAAATCCCATCTTACCCAACACCCATTTTAAAAAACACCCATATTTACCCAACTCGCATCATACCCAACTCGCATCAATACCCAAATTGCATCAATACCAAACTCTCATCTTTACACATCCTGACAACTCGCTTCAGAACTAACCCGCGTAAGTAGCAACACGCTCGAAAGCGAGTTGAGTGCATCTTTAGTTTAGATAACTCGCTTCAGTTTTTGACTTAACCCGCTTGTGATTTTTGACTCAACTCGCATCAGCAGCAACTCGCTCAAAAGCAAGTGCAATTATACCATATGCGAGTTAAGTAACTCGCATTGAAACTGGACCAGAAACCCAACTCACTTTACAGCCATTGTATCTGGACATTGTGATAACAACTCGCATCCAATAATACATTTAATCAGGACAGTCAAAACTGTCAACTCGCTTGGATGAAACCAGTTAACTCGCTTATAAGAATGACCCAGAAAGAAACTGCTTCCAAGAACCCATTTGAAGCAAGCATAGAACTATCATTAGTTTTAGAAAACCAGTTTGTAGGATCGAATATATTATTGTGTTGATGATTCGGGTAGTCTTGGATGAGCAAAATACATGTTAGCCATTAGAGAGACAAAGTTAGAGAGTTGGGTGTTTTCTTGGTGAAGTTACTTCACAAATTGTAGAATATTAGATTGAAAGCACCACCCTTCCATGGATGGAAGGGGTATTTATCTACATAATACACGACCTCCCATCGGCTCGTGGATCGGTGTATATGGGTAAAGACCCGTCCTTCCTCCACGGTGTTACACTACACTAAACAACTAATAACTAACTAATAAACTGATAAATAATGTAACTAATGATATGTCTACGAGCTAACTTATGCTTGATAATACTTGGGGTGACCGACACTTCACTATGGAATTTTCTAATTCCTAACAATCTCCCCCTAAGGGAGGTCACCCCATGTTTTACATTTCGAATCCTAGCATTCTATTTTAATTTCGGTCTTGAGCTCGTAGACTTGAATTCTTCATTTCCATAATCTTTGTGCTTTAGCAATGATTCTTCAAAGTCCGCATAGATTTGTACTTTTAGGGAGGTCTTTGGTCCGATCCACATCTTTGATGATCTTGAGCTTTCATTGAGATCATCGACCACGAGAAATCTGGATCACCCTTTATTGTGTTGCCATCATGTGAAGTTGTGACTTTTGGACCGACATGCTCACACTTTTGAATCATGACATCTTTCCATCGAGTAGCGGAAGCTTTACCGGCTCATGATATTTGCGGCGTGGCGAAACATAGTATAAAAATATCGAGCCGGGTTATGTAGATATGCACTAGTCATGATTTCTTCAATTAAGTGTGGATCTTTGTGAGCATCGGACTCGGATTGACTCCTCAATTACGATCACCGCAACCGTCAAATGTACCGCAAACAACGTTAGCAATAAAACACGAAAGTGTCTTTGACCACTTTCATTGAATTGAGGTACACGGCCACGGTTCCCGTTGATCGATAAAATCTTTGTGATTAGGTAGGATTCCTAAGAATCTCCTTGACGGGGTTTCGCGATTGTTCTAGTTGTTCTCAAACCGGAACGTCTCAAAGAAGACAACACGGAGTGAGTGAACCAACAATTGAGATTCAGCGATTGATGAAAATTGATTTGAAAACAATCGCGTATTGCTTAGAATAAAGAGTTTTTCAATACGACGAAGGTTTTATGAGAAAGATCAATTTTCAAACAAAATACTTTTTGTATTAGAGAATGAGTACACATTCGACGTGCTAGTGAAAAGAAGAGATTCACACATCGAATGGTTTTTCTAAAAGTATTTTTCAATTAGAGATACTTTTTGAATTTGAAAATGAATACACATTCGATGCGCTAGAGAAAAGAATATTTGCACATCGAACGGTTTTTCCAAAAGTATTCGTCAATTCCATTCCTGGACCAAGCTTGATCTTTTGCAAGATTTCACATGTCACCCACCAAGAGCTTGTTTGATGTTGGCTCTAGAAGGATTTCCATCTTCATTGTGAATATTTTTACATATCACTCGGATGTTCTAGCAATACCACAAGGATAATGCGTAGGACTCTTAATATATACTAACTTTCCACATTGTGTGAAAAAGCAAGTCTTCAAGAATTTAGTATCCTAACGAGATATTGTGGATGATCTCTTGGCTCTAGACTCAATAGTGCACATTTGGTTCCTGTGTCATAGACTAGGGAGAGGGTCTCCTTCTTCAATATCAACAATCTCTAAGAGAAAGTCGATAAATAATGTCGGTTCCCCGTGAGAATGAAACAAGCCCTTTTAAGAGGAACTTGAGTGGTTTGGGAAGTTGTAGTGCGGTCGTCCTTTGGGTCTATGACGCCTTGTCTTCAATACCGATGTTACCTTAGTAAACACAAGTAGCATATGTATTGAACCCGGTTACTACCCTAAGGTTGAATTATTTGAGGGCTATTTCTTTTCACCCTTTTCATATTCATTTCTTTTCATTCTTCAACCCTTGGTGCTTACCGAGACTTCATAACTAGAACCTTGTTGGGTTAATTCCAAGACTAGCTACGTCTCGATCCGCACTCTTCCCAATTCTCATTTTTCTCCTTTTTTCGTCATAGCTAAGGACTCTACACTATCTAGTGGATTGTCCTGGTAGATCCTCCGGTTACGGCGGATCGTGGGAACTAATACCTAACCTCACCATCCTTATAACTCCATACATAAAGTAACATGGTTGGTCTTTTGGTACAGTTCATTCTTCCTTGAAACCAATTGAAAAATCATTTGGAAAAACAATCAAGGTACTTGTGATACGAGATCAAAGCATTTTGTACCTTAATAGTTTTGATCATTTAGAAAACCTCCCCCTCAACATGTGCATTTGATTTGAAATTATTTAGCACACGGAGGCAAGAGGACTTTGAAATATTTTCTTTGATCACAATTTTCATAGAAAAAGCCATTTGATTTTCTTTGGTAAATTCACCCCCTCAATATGTGCATAGGATATTTGAAATTATTTTATCACATAGAGGTATGAGTTAATTTGAAGCACATCCACAATCACAAGAGCCATTAAGAAACCATTTGAAAACTCAATCAAGGTACTTTATAAATCACTTTAAAAAGCTTTTGTACCTCGATAGTTTATTTGCTCCCCCTCAATATGTGCTTCAAGATTCGAAAGCGTTTAGCACATATGAGCGAGCAACGTGCACAATTAAATCAAAGCGATCACCTTTATCAAATTTCAATATTAAATCACAAATTCTCCCCGATCAAAAATATCAAACCCTTTGAGATTTTGGATCCCAAGTGATTAATTAGGTTTAGAAAACATGGGAGAAAATGTGGCCTTGTTTAAATACTCATCGGTTTTGGATAAATCCT
The DNA here is from genome assembly GCA_022545495.1 of Chrysanthemum lavandulifolium. Taxonomy (NCBI): domain Eukaryota; kingdom Viridiplantae; phylum Streptophyta; class Magnoliopsida; order Asterales; family Asteraceae; genus Chrysanthemum; species Chrysanthemum lavandulifolium. Next base: position 117,646,458 of record CM040245.1, read on the forward strand.
CCTCCTTAACATGTGCATTGAATTTGAAATCGTTTGGCACATGGGCGGAGTGCCTTTGAAGGACTAAAACCAATTCCATTTAAAATATATTTGAGATTTAAATCATGATCTCTACCCCGATCGAAATTTCAAACCATTTGAGATTTTGATCCCAACCGATTTAAATAATTTAGAAAATTTTAGGGAAAGGCGTGGCAAGATTCAATTTTGAAAGATGACGATATGGACCATTTAAGACATTAAAGATTGTTAGTGTCGGTATGATAGTTTTAAGAGATCTTTTAAGTAAAACAAAACAATTTCACAATCAAACAAGAATGTAAAGAATTTCATTTGAAAGACCTTGATTCTAAAGAAAATCATACCATGACATAACATTAAATCTTTAGATCACCACATAATTTCGTACAAGCGGACTTACGATGAAATATTGTTAGAAAATATTTTATTTTAAATCACTCTCCCCTCAATCGATGACCAAGTCGATAATTGAGTGACTTAGGTTTTGATAAAAAGAAGTGCAGTGATTTTCAAAATTTAGTCAATTTATTTTCAAAACAATATTTTCCATTTTCAAAAACAATATTATTCAAAGTTTTAGAAAATGGTATCATCACTATTGTCCCCGCACAAAGATACGTTAGGTGGATGAGAAGCTTCGTTTTGTTCTTGTGGGGTTTGGAAGAAAAACCATCTGGCGATGCGGTGAGACTTCTTTTACGTTGCATTTTGAATGCCAACCGAGGTCAAATTAAGCTCCGTTTCTTCAATCACTTAGAAGAAAACCATCTGCGATGCGGTGAGACCTCTTACATTGCATTTATGCCAACTCTCCATAGAAGTCCAATTAAGCTCCGTTTCTTCATTTGTCAACCCAAGATATAGTTACCCTTTCCTTCGGCATCCAATCATCTTCAATTGTGGGATCCGGATCGGGAACATTCTTTTATACCAATATACCAGATACGTTAGTGAACACACATACAAATATATGGTGGTCGACATCACCCAAACAACAATCGACTAATAAAAGTCAATGCAACATATCAATCAGATCATATTAATGTATAGGAATAATGTGTTCATCAAACTTTAATCATCTAAACCTAACAATCATATCCTAGAAACCTATTCCTTCAACATAGGCAATTATATTTTTTCAGATAAAAACGTAGGATAACTAAGAAAGCTCGTTAGAAGATATAGATTTGAAAACATTTTCCCTCAACCAATAACTCATTTTATAAATGATTTTAAAAGTCTTTGAAGTCATTGATTGAGTTTCCAAATTTTATAAAACTACGAATCGATTGATTTTAAGCAACTCATTTTCCACCATTTTGAAAACACAACAAATATTTTTACAAGAATTTTAGACGGAAAAACATTTGTGTAGGAACAACGATCTTTTGACGACATGCTTTCCTTGTTTGTTTTAGGAAAAGTGCACGAAATATTTTGAAAAAGATTTAGCGCGACACTTTCCTTCCTTTAAAGAATGGGTTGCTATCTCAAATAATAGCAAGCCATAGTTAAAGCACGGTCACATCAAGTAAGCGCAAGCCATTATTTGAAGCTTGGTTTCTGATCGAAATAATCGTAAGCCATAGTTTGAGACATGTTTTGGAAAGAATATTTACACCTCCTCGCCGAACTTCATCTATGGTCCCGTGCCATTATTGAATGATATTTCTAAGACCGTAGATGTTATCGATATACCGAAGACATGTCATGAGAAAACAATATTTTGGTATTTTCAAATTTTCGATTTTTATGGGTTTTGTTGGTTTTATATTTTTCTATTTTCTTTTGTTGGTTTTATATTTTTCTATTTTGTTTTGCGTGTTTTATAATTTTGTATTTTGTTTTGATAAATATATACAAAGATAGAGAAGATGATATAGTAAAAGAAGATGATGATACGATGCAACCGAGATAAGGATATCAAGCGACCCGTTGTAGAAGATAGAAGTCATCATCTCTTAAACATTCACCACCAAAGCAAATCGAGGCTCGAATAGAAAAGCAGAACATGAGCCTTTGAGAAAGAGAGACTTTGGCGCTTCCCCAACCGAAAATCCATTAGATGAGCGATTCAAGCTCTATTTCAAGCTTGCTTTAGCCGGTGTACAAGGAAGCACACCATTATCATAAATCCCGCTCCTTTTAATAACGATAATCTAGATTCTTTGTTCGGGGTTATATCATCAACAAGAACAGCAACGTATCATCCCACTCTTTAAATTTCTTCTCATATTTCATTACTACTGAAGTCTGAAGCGATCCATTCCAAAAGGTGTCAAAAGAACAATTCCCCCAAGTAGTTGAATTGATGCAGTTGAACAGGTTCAACAAATAAATCTTTGAAAGATTAGAAGTTGAGCGTGTTACGAAAGATTAGAAGTTGAGCGAGTTACATTAATTAAAGGTTTCAACAAATAAATCTTTGAAAGATTAGAAGTTGAGCAGTTACGAGATTTGTTTATTATCGCTTGTCTAAATGATTGATGAGATATATGAGTTAGTTTAATTTGAGATATGTTGTTGTAGTAGATGGATTTGGGTTTGTTTAAATCTTGGTGTCACGCTTTTCATTAAAAAAAACTTTGGACTGATGAAGTTTGATAACAGAAGTCATGAGATATGGTTATTATGTTTTGATTGTGGTCGTGGTCTAGAAATCTCATTCTTCATTTCTATCGAGACAAGTAACAAGTCACAACGAGGTCATGAGTCAAGTCGCTAGCATAGCAAGTCGCTAGGTCTTTTGAACCATACAAGTCGCTATTGACTAAATAGTCAATAGCCAAGTCAAGTCGCTAAGTTCTTTTATTTGACTCAAAAGTCAAACACCATAAATCGCTACATATTTTCAGGACAAGTCGCTAGGTCAAAGGTCTAACTAAGTCGCTACCAAATACAATGCATCTATACAGCTTGTAAAGACAAGTCGCCACATATGTAAGTCGCTAGATAGATTGACCCAACTCGCTACCAAGACTATATGAGTTTTCCGATGAGTTTTACGATCGCTTTTCGTGACTTCAAATAAACCCGGAAAAGTCTTTTAAAAGACTTCATTTTTGACCCGTTTAAGACTTTAAAGATGACCCGATTTATACGACCCAGTTTAACCAACTCGCTAACAAGAAATGTTATGACCATTTTATCGACCAAGTAGCAAAACCCAGAAAATACATTAAAAGCATGACTTTTTACCCATTTTGACCACTGAAAAGGTAACCATTTGACCATGTAAAACTTTCACAGATTGTTACCAAGAAAAAGCATAAACTATTACCACATATCAAAACTGTTATCAACACTGTTATAAAACAGTTTGGACATAAAGACTTTTGACCCAATAGACCACTATTAACCATAGGATTTGGTACAAAAATGACTATGACCACAGTATTTGGACCATCACTTTTTGACCAAAGGATACTACTAAAAGCATGTTAGAAACTGTTTTAGACAATAACAAGAAAATAAATTTTCGGACCAAAAACACAGCGCAAAAACAGTTTTAATAACAACCAAAAGACCACAATAAATCACCAAAACAAAAAAACCTTGGCTCTGGTACCAATTGTAGGATCGTTATTTTATTGTGTTGATGGTTCGGGTGGTCTTGGATGATCAAAATACATGTTAGCCATTAGAGAGAGAAAGTTAGAGAGTTGGGTGTTTTCTTGGTAGAGAGTTACTTCACAAATTGTAGAATATTAGATTGAAAGCACCACCCCTTCCATGGATGGAAGGGGTATTTATACTTACACAATACACGACCTCCTATCGGCCTGTGGATCGGTATCTGATGAGTAAAGACCGTCCTTCCTCCACGGTGTTACACTCGCTAAACAACTAATAACTAACTAATAAACTGATAAATAATGTAACTAATGATATGTCTACGAGCTAACTTATGCTAGATAATACTTGGGGTGACCGACACTTCACTATGGACTTTTCTAATTCCTAACACAGTTTAACAGACATAGTTTTAAGCTTCACAAATTAAAACCAGTAAGCAAGTTACATCAAACCGTGTAGAGAATCACATAAAATCAGCTTATAACACTATGTTCACAAATGACATGTTCAAATAGAAGCAGCAACCATTCGTATAAAACATTAGAAATTGTGACCATCATAAAACAAGTTTAAGCAAAAACGAGAAACGACCAATCGATAACAAAACCATGTTATCACAACTCATATGACACCAACCGCATCCAAACAACCAAACACCACGTCAAAACCGCATAGATGAACCGAATAAAAACCATTCGAATGAGACCCAAATCAACACAAACAACACAACCTAGGCTCTGATATCAATTGTAGGATCATGAATATTATGTTGTTTGATGATTCGGTGGTCTAGGACAATGATTAAATAAGAAAGCCATTAGAGATGAAGAGAGTAGAGGAGGTTTCTTGAAAGAGTTGCTTTACAAAATGAAAGGTTAGATTCAAAGAAGCCACACCCTTCCAAGGATGGAAGGGTATATATAGTTACAAGACTACACGACCTCTGACGGCTGTGGATCGGTGTCTGATGGGGTAAAGACCGTTCTTCCTCCACGGTGTTACACTACGCTAAACTAGGCTAATAACTAACTAATAAAACAGTAAATAACGATATTTCTACGAGCTAACATATGCTAGACTATAGATGGGGTGACCGACACTTCACTATGGAATTTCCAATTCCTAACAAATTGACTTCTCAATATCGATCACCGCAATCAGTCAAATGTTCCTCCAAACAACAATTAGCAATAAAACACACGAAAGTGTCTTTGTTCACTTTAGTTGAATAGGGTTGCAAGAACCACGGTTCCCGTTGATCGATATAAATCTCGCCTGTGATCGGTAGAATTCCTAAGAATCTCCTTGATAGGGTTTCGCGACTTGATCTAGCCGTTCTCAAACCAGAGCGTCCCAAAGTAGACAACACGGAGTGAGTGAACCAACGAATTGAGATTCACTGATTGATGATAAATTGATTTGAAAAACAATCGCGTATTTCTTAAGAGAAAGAGTTTTGCAATACGACGAGGGTTTTATGAGAAAGATCAATTTTAAATCATAAATACTTTATGTATTTGAAAAATGAATACACAGTCGATGTGCTAGAGAAAAAAATAGTTTTGCACATCGAAAGGTTTTTCAAAAGTATTCGTCAATCCATTTCCTGGACCAAGGTTGATTCAAGAGTGAATCACCCCATTGTTTCTATCCAGTTGTCACAAGCTTGATCTTTTGAAAGATCGCACATGTCACCCACCAAGAGCTTGTTTGATGTTGGCTCTAGAAGGATTTCCATCTTCATCGTGAATACTTTACATATCACTCGGATGTTCTTGAAATACCACAAGGATAATGCGTAGGACTCTCAATATATATATATATTCTTACTTTTCACATTATGTTAAACAAAAAGTCTTCATTAGTTGTGTGTCCTAGTGAGATTTTGTAGACGATCTTTTGGATCTAGACTCAATAGTGCACTTTGGTTTCCTATTCAGAGACTAGGGAGAGGGTCTCCTTCTTCAATATCAACTATGTGGAAAACTAGAAGGGGGTAGAATAGTTTTGCCAATTTTAAGTTGATTTCAAAAACTTTAGATTCGATATTATGTGAAATCGTAAGGATGTTGAGAACGTATAGATCTAATGATAATGCAAGCAAATAAATAAAGTTAAGGGATAGAAATGACACAACCGATTTATAGTGGTTCGTCTACAAGGACACCTTCCTTGCCCTACTCCACTCCCCGAGTCACCTACTCGAGAGTTCAAGCACTATGTCAACAAACTCCTTCATTTGGCGGAGAAGCCTTCACAACGTTTCTTACACTTTTTCCGGTACAAATCTAGATACCGAGTCCGTAGCACGGTGGACCAAACCAGCACAACTATTACACAACAAATATGTGAAATATCAAATACAAGATCTTATTCATGTAAATCTTGCGGAGAGACAAATCAATTAAGGACCCCTTGCTTGGATGACTTGTAGAATGCTCGTGATCTCGCCTTAGAGAAGGGCGTATATGAGGATCACAAAGAAAAGAAGAAGAACAACTCTCTAGATCAAGTGATCTATATGTTAGAAGAGAATGAGAGTGTATGAGAGATTTAGTAAGAAGAGGGTGAGTTAGAATGAAGAAAAGGCTCTCATTTATAGGCAAAATTCTTCACTGTTCCCGGATCCCACGATCCCTTTCACTTGGGATCCGTCTAGTGTAAACCTAGGGATCCGTGGAACGCTCCTCTTTGCCCATGGGTATTTTGGTTATGGGTCATGGGTTATGGGTTGGTCCATGGGTTTTCTTTAGATTCAATGTATCTAAGTATACATTGTATCTAGTCTTCTTGGGTATGGGTTAAGATCCATGGGTTATGGTTTTTACCCATCCTAATAAACTATTACAACAAATGCTTAATTACTATATTTTTGTATTTAAATGGTTATATGTAAATGCTTTACAAAAATAACATGTATCCTTATAATTATACTTAAGACAACATTATATTTGTTATCAACAAAACACAAAGAGATCGCAAAATATTAATAAACGTTTTTACGGTTTATTTGTATTAACATTCTCCCCCTTTTTGTTGATGACAAAACATAATGTTATGATGAGTAAAACTTAAGAATAGATGTAAGTTTTGAAAGCCCTTAAGTTTTACTTCTTCTCCCCCTTTTTGTCGAAACAAAAAGTTAACCCATGGAGGAAAAAGTAGTCCACGTATTTCTTACTCCTCCTTGACGGTAGCTCCCCCTAAATTGGGGCGTCAAGCGAAGAAAAATAAAAATCCTATAAGAAGAAAGGTTAGTAACATGCTTAAATAATCTTGTGATTGTCGAGAATCAAGATTGGGAGCCAAGGTATGTAAACAAGGCCTTGTAATAAAACAACAAATTGTAGTGGTATTTATGCCACTTACAAGCATGTAAAAATAAGAACAAGACTTGTTCTTGAAAATTACTTCAAAAGAAAAATGATACTAAAAGTAGAAAAATAGTGGTAGTGATTCCTTCCATGCTTGCATAAGGTTATGGAAGGAGGTTTTGATGAGTAATGGTATTGATGCGATCAAGGATGAGGTTGAGTATGAAATGCATTTCTTCCCTAACTTCTATTGCAATTTCTCTAGTGTATTGGCAATGTTCACAATGTAAATGATGTGGGTAATGAGTGCGGAAGTTTTCCGGGTTGTTTTAATTTGAGTTATGCGGAAGATGTGGTGGAAAAATAGGATAATATGGATCAACATCCGGAATGTTTGTAAATGGTGGTGGAAAAGAACCTAGATGTTCTTGTAATATGATGGGAGCTAATGGTGGTGATGTTTCAAGATCTTGAAAAATAGTATTTGGAGATGTGGGGGGTGTTGAAAAGACTAATTCTTTTTCTTTAGGTTGATTAGATCTTGTTGGAGTCTTAAGGAGTTCCAAAAGAGTGACTTTAGGTGGTGATGAAGGTGGTGTACTTGTTGGTGATGAGGGAGGTGCTATAAAGGAAGCATCTTGTGGTGAGTTGTTTGTTGAGGATGAGCCATTTGAGGTTGTTTTTGCTAAGCAACAAGATCGGATACTAATCCGTGCGGATATCCTAGAGTTTGATTGTGGTATTTTGGATGGTGGTAGTACAAAGGTTTGGGTATCATGAAGATGATTGTTTGTACTAGGTGGTTCATCTAAAGGGATTTTGGATGACATGGTGTATTTGTTTGTGAGGATGAGATGGATTATGCAAGCATTTTGAGAGTTCTATATATAGAAAAACAAATCATTGTAATGAATGCTTGACCCAAAATGTGGATTAAAATCTAATGATTAGATATGAATTTAAGGCATGTGATCATGAGAACACAAGCATTAAAGAGCATAGTCCCTAAAATAAAACAAATGTGGATTTTTCATCCAAAGTGAGAAAATAGAAGATAAAAAGCGACTGCGTCTCACGGATCCCACGGATCCTTCCTTGAGGATCCGTCCAAAGATAAAGGCCGGGATCCGTGGGTGCTGTTGATGTAAGCGAGACAAAATTTTCCTTTTGGAAACATTTTTGCCTAGTGTGTGCCTATATGCAAACTATTTGGAGTTGCGGTTATCTCGACCAGTAAAACAAAAAAGAAAATAAACTAGAAGTAGAAAAACATCCTATTAAGATAACCCAAAAACACATATTTAGTACACAAGTACGTAATTGAGTGTTATCAATGCTCCTAATTCATTTTTGCTTCAATGAATGTACCCGAAAACACATATTAGTTATGTGTCCCTTTAGCATTCAAAAGACATGAGATGCAATGAAACGGTTTTACTTTGTATTAATAATGAAAAGCGATTTGTCCTAGACGTGAGAAACTACTTTTGTGAAATTGATACGGAAGGTATCATTCTTTTAGAAAACATTTTGAAAAGAGTTTTTCTTTGAAAATGTGTATGTGTTTGAGAATAAAAAAGAAAGCTATAAGTTGAAAACTTATCTTGGGTTTTGAAAATTCCGTATTGTTTGTGAGTTGTGCGTGAAATAGAGATCCTAGACTCGTAAAGAAGAAGGCTAGTGTTTACATACCTTGTAGAGTCAAATAATTTACGACGTTTGTTCCATTAGACCAAGACCAAGGCAAGTAGGTTGAATTGTTCCCGCTTCAACGGTTTGGTGAGGACGTCGGCTATGTTGTCTTCGGATGTTACCTTCTCAATAGAGATGTTCCCTTTTGAACATAGTCTCTTAAGTGATGTCGAATCTCTATATGCTTTGTGCGAGAATGCAATACCGGATTCTTGCTTAAGTCGATGGCACATTTGTTGTCACATAGGATGGCTATGTCGCTTAGATGAATGTCGTGTCGACTAACGCTTGTTTCATCCATAGTGCTTGTTGGCATGCTTTGCGGCGGAGACGCACTCGGCTTCGGTTGTTGATATTGCTAGTGCCGTTTGTTTCTTAGAAAACCAAGGCGTTAAACAACATCCCATGAAAGTACACACCCCACTTGTACTTTTTCTATCAACGTAATCACCGCATGGTCGAATCGCATATACAATTGTTTCTACTCGTTCCTTAGGATACCATAATCCTAGTTGTGTTGTACCCTTAATGTATCTAAATATTCTTTTTACGGCTTCTAGGTGTGATGTTTTGGGGTCTTCTTGAAACCTAGCACATAAGCAAACACTAAACATGATATCCGACCTACTTGCCGTGAGGTAGAGAAGACTACCTATCATGCCTCGATATTTAGTATTATCTACGGATTCGCCGTCTTCATCTTTTGTGAGTTTGGTGTCGGATGACATTGGTGTCCTAATTGGTTTCGACTCTTCTAGACCAAATTTCTTTAACATCTCCTTTATGTATTTAGATTGATTGAAGAAGATACCATCTTCTACTTGTTTAATTTGTAGACCAAGAAAGAAACTAAGTTCTCCCATCATACTCATCTCGAACTCGTCATGCATGATTTTAGATAAATCATCACACATGTCTTGACAAGTGGATCCAAATATAATATCATCTACGTATATTTGTACTATGATTATGTGTGACTCTCTTTTCTTAGTAAAAAGTGTGTTGTCAACTAACCCCATGGTATAGTTGTGTTTAATTAAAAAGGACTTGAGTCTATCATACCAAGCTTTTGGAGCTTGTTTAAGACCATAAAGGGCTTTCTTTAATTTATATACATGTTTGGGTTTTTCAAAATCGATGAAGCCCGGAGGTTGAGCTACATATACTTCTTCATTAATGAAACCATTTAGAAAAGCGCTTTTGACATCCATTTGATAAAGTTTTAGATCATTAACACAAGCATACGCAAGAAGTATTCTTATAGACTCTAATCTAGCCACGGGGGCATAGGTCTCATCAAAGTCTATTCCTTCTTGTTGGTTATACCCTTGGGCAACGAGTCTAGCCTTGTTCCTAGACACTACTCCGTTTGCATCTAATTTGGTTTTATAAACCCATTTTATTCCTATTATGGTTTGATTACTAGGTGGAGGGACAAGTGTCCAAACATCATTAAAACAATTGATTTAGTTCTTCTTGCATAGCCATTACCCAACTTTCATCTTTTATGGCTTCTTGTGTGTTCTTAGGTTCTATGGTTGAAACGAAACAAAACAAGCTACTTTGGTTTTGAACTTGAGACCTTAATGTTCGCTCGTTTAGCTTTCCTATGACCTTATCTACGGGTGATCTTTGGACTCTTTAATGTTTATGATTTCACCATTTAGAGGTTCTTCTTCTTCATTTATCTTTTCTTTATTACTATAGCTTCACTTTCTATGATCTCGTCATCGACAAGAGGTGGAGAGGGTTTGGGTGGACTTTCATCAAATTTTATGTTTAATGACTCTTCTACCTTCATTGTTTCTTTGTTTAATATGATGTAAGCTTTGCTATTTGGCGAGTAACCTAGAAAGATACCTTGGTTGATTTAGGATCAAATTTTGTAAGGTAATCTTGATGTTAAGAATAAAACATTTGCTTCCAAAGACTCTAAAGTGATTTAACGTAGGCTTTTTGCCTCGGAGTAACTCATATGGAGTTTTACCTAAGATTGGTCTTATTAATATTCGATTGAGTATATACGTTGAAGTATCAACGGCATTACACCAAAACTTTTGAGGTATGGATTGTTCATTAAGCATGGTTCGACTCATTTCTTGAAGGGTTCTATTCTTTCTTTCTACTACCCCATTCGATTGTGGAGTGCGTGGAGCCAAGAAGTTGTGAGTAATAACATTAGCGTCACAAAAGGCTCCAAATTGCACTTCATTATCGAATTCCCTACCATGATCCGCCCTAATGGACACTATAGGACTTCCTAGTTGTCTTTGGATCTTTTGGCTTAATATTTCAAAATAATTAAAGGTTTCCGTTTTGTTCTTTAAAATTTTGTCCATGTATACCTAGAGTAGTCATCCACTATTACCAAAGTGTAGTAGTTGCCTCCATAACTTTGGATAGCGGATGGACAAAACAAATCCATATGTAGTAATTCTAGACATCTAGTTGTGGACACCATGTTTTTAGCTTTATGACTCGAATGAGCTTGTTTTCCTACATTACAAGCATCACAAAATGATGTTCATATTTTAACTTAGGTAGATCTCTTACTAGATCTTTGGATGATAGCGATTGAAGAAGTTGCATGTTGGCGTGACCCAATCTTGATGCCATAAGGTCAAGTATCATCCATAGAGGTAAGACATAGTTTGTCTTTAGGTTCATTACTGATTTTAATGACATAGACTCCATGTTTCCTAATTCCTCTTCCTATGGTTATGCCATTTTAAGTATCTTACTACGGTTTGGTAAAAAGTACATTGCACTTTTATCACATATTTGTCCTATACTTAAGAGGCTAAAGTTTAGGTTTTCTCGTGACACACATCGTTAATGGTTAGAGATTTGTTAGAAATCGTACCTTTACCGATGATTCTACTTTTGCTATTTCCAAACACCACATTACCTCCATTTACTGATTCATATGTGGAGAATAGATCCTATTGCGGTCATGTGCCATGTGCACCGCTATCCTTGACCCATTCATCGGGGTCTAGATCGACATTTAAGCACACCCAAAACAATAATAAACTCAAAAGTTTGGTCCCCATTTGTTCATGGGTCCATTAGTGTTAAATATTCCATTCATGTTGGTCATGTATGGATAAGATGAATATGCATTCCATGGAGCAAAGTTTTGAAAGGGAAAACCGTTTTGCATATTTGGGTTCCATCCCATTTGATGGTTACTTCTTGGATAAACGTTATTAGATCTCCTAAATGAATTAGGTTTTGAAAAGATGGAGCTTTGTTTCTTGCAAAAGTAGGATTATATTTTGGAGGTGGTTGTCTAGTGGTGACGTGAGTTGGTTTCTTCCTATTAATGATAACAAAATCGCCTAGATGACGACGCCACGTTATTACTCATTGCTTGCTACACAGATCCACGGATCCCAATCGTACACTAGCCGGTTCCCTTTTAGATCCAGTGGGATCCGCCACAACAAAGGCTGGTATTTCTAGTGCCTTAACAAATTTTGTTTCTTTACTTTCACTAGTTGATGGATCAAGTTGTTGAATACCTAAGCCTTTTAGGTTGTTACGGTTTTAACACCATCTAGTATTGTATCTAAGGTGTTCGTACTCATTCTAACAATTTTAGAATCTAGATGATCAACTAGTGTTTGAAGTTGAACGCAAAGTTCACATTCACCACTTGCTATTTTACCTTTTTCTAAATGTTTTAGTTTTGCTTTTAATTCTATGACTTCTTTATCTAAACGTTGGTTTTGACTCTTCAAAAAGTTATTTTTGTTAATCAGTTTTAAGCTAATGTTGCATAGTTTGTCATATTCATTATGCAAAGAGTCGTCATCAAGTGATGAACTACTATAGTATTTGTGACATACCTCTTCATTTGCCTTGAGACAAATTTCTTCGTCCTCCTCCTCGCTCATTCCCCACGTGCCGCTCACGAACGCTTTATGATCATCCCGTTTGGGACACTTACTAATAAAGTGGTTTGGGTCCCCACATTTAAAGCAAGTACGATCATCCTTTGGCTTCTCGTCCTCTTTGCTTTTCCGAAAGCCTTCTTATCGTCATATGGTTGTTTGACGTATCTTCCTTTCTTCTAAAGAACTTTTAAAGTCCCTTATCGCCATAGCGTACTCCTCGTCGTCACTACTCAAGAGGAGTTCTCTCATCACTTGAAGCCTTTTTGGCTTTAAGGGCCATAGATTTGTGTTTCTCTTTTACCTTTGAGGCTTCAGAGTCTTTGGCAAGGACAAGCTCGTAGACTTTTAGGTTGCCTATGAGTTCATCGAGGGTGAGGATTGTCAAATCTTTTGACTCTTCGATCGCCGTCACCTTGGATCTCCACTTTGATGGAAGTCCCCTTAGATATCTCCTAACATGGTTACGGCTAGAAAAAATTCATCAAGTGCTTGTAACGATGTAATAATAGTATTAAAGTTAGCAAAAGAATGATCTATAGTTTCCTCATCCGATATTGAAAATTTTTCATATTGTTGAACAAATAAATCAATTCTATTATTCTTAACTTGTTGGTTGCCTTGATGAGTTACAACTAAAGAAGTCCAAATTTCTTTAGAGGTTTTAAGCATAGAAATTCTTCAATTCCTTTTCGGTAAAGCATTATATAAAACCACTTTTGCTTCACTATTTTAGAAAGCTTTTCTTCATTTCATCATTTAGTTTATCATGAGGTATGTTAACTAAATTTCCTTATCATCATTTGAGGTAGCCTCAAAATCACCTTCAACAATAATGTACCAAAGATCAATATCTTTAGACTTCACATATGTTTGAATCTATTTTTCCAATATATAAAACCATTAGTTTCAAGTAGTGGTGGTCGTTGCATAGATTGCCCTTCCTTATAATTTTCGTAACCCATAGTGATCGAAAAGTTTTTAAAATACAATTTTACTTTAAAACTTTTATAAACTTAGTTCTGATACCAATTGTGGAAAACTAGAGGGGGGGTTGAATAGTTTTGCCGATTTTAAGTTGATTTCAAAAACTTTAGATTCGATATTTGTCACAATTCTCAATTTCCGGTCATTTCTCAAACTCAATATTCATCATTTTTCGTAAACTAGGTTTACGAGTATCAAATTCGCGTAACCTTAGGGGTTTAGCTGCCAATTCATGAACATTTCATCGAGGACATTTCATATAGACTAGGTTTATTCTACATATCATTAGCATCATTATCATCATATTAATTCATGCATGGTTTTGCATTTTTCATAAAACGTTTATTTTCCTATTAAATAAACGCTATCGCGTAATCATTTATTTTGAACATTTGATCCGATACTTCCAAAAATTATCCCGATATATTTTTATACTCATAATAAGATTATAAAAATAATATTAATAGTTTACCCGGTGTTTTAAATTTATTTTGTATATAAATTGTTATATTTATATAATTCTGACGATTTTAAGTAAATACTACTCTATAATTATTATTTCACTCGGTTTTGTAAGGAATGTATTTATATAATTTTATGACTTTAATATATTTTATTTTGATCCGTTAAAATTTATTTTTAGCTAACGCTACCTTAAATGCTTAAATATGTACACAAGTTACTAATTATTCTTAAATGACAACACTTTTACTTCTACATATGTATATTTAACTACAACAAAATGCATCTAGTCATTTGTTTCTTATGAATGTCGACAATGGGGATGACTCAACCACATTTGTGAATTAAATATCCTAAGTGCACATGGTACTTACATTATTTTATATTACTACTACACACACTAGCCAAATATTTTAAGGTGAAAAAAAAAACTATTCTTTCCTCTTCTTCCCCATAGAACCGGCCATATTGAAGTTCCAAGAGGAGATTATATTTTTTTTCAAGTCAAGTAAATTCACAATCTAGGCACACTCTTAAGTAAGGTTTTGAAATAAAAACCTAGGGTATTTAGGATTAATCCTTGTTCATTTAACCTCATCAAGTAACTAGTAAGCATTTCATGTTCATATTCATCTTTTATATTCATATTATGTTCATTTTATCATACTTGAGAAAATATGCAAGTCATATGGATAGCTATACCACTTTAAATGTTTTTAAGTGTTATATATATATATATATATATATATATATATATATATATATATATATATATATATATATATATATTTATCATCCTATAATTACTCCTTGAAACATATCACTTTTGGTGATGTCTAGGAACCCATGACACCCTAAGAAGGTGTATGGTAGGATTAGAATAGCTTCGGCGTTGGTTTGAATTGGTTAGAATAGGTTTTGCGCGAGAAAACTCATTTCGACAACTTTATTTAGAGGTCTGATCTTATTTTTGAATTCTGAAATTCTCGACAGTAGGTAAAAAATTTGGATTAGATATTTAGAAAATATACTTTAATACTGAAACGTGGTCGCTGAACGAGTTAAAAGCGGAGTTATAACGAAGAAGTTATGATTTTCCAAATTTAACGATGAAAACTATTTTCGAAAATATATGTGCTGTTGCACGAATTTCGACGGACAAACGAGGCGTTAGATGTGATCAGTAGGAGCCGACCTACTGAAAATATATTAGTATATGTTAATACGAAACCGTGGATATAAAGAACGAGAAAACAAGCTTATAACGACCAAGATATACACGTTTGAAACCCGACGAAACTCTATTTATTTTGACAGCTTCTAATAGCAAAATAAACCTAAGTCTAAAAGCAGCTTTTATGTACGTCATGTTGAGAGCCATTTTTTCATTGATCGAGACCCGTATGGTCAAAAGTTAAATGATCGACTTCTAGACATTGTTGCAAGGTTTTCAAAACGCCAAGTTTCATCACTAACCCTTAACGTACAATATTTCACGACTAGTTTTACGAGGCCATTTTGGGCATATTTTCAACATATGAAAAGTGTCATTTACTTACGAAAACATTATATTTACCAATAAATCACTAAACGACTATGGCAGGATGTTGTTTCGACGTAAATACTTGTAAAGTATTTTGTAACTTGTCAAGACATTATAAACTTATTTTCGACGATAAACATTATTTTCAAATGTACATGTGGTATGGATATCATATGAGTTTGCACTGCGACATTGTTTCATGACTTATATTAGATCATATCATTCATAATAGGTCGCGGTTAGAGAGTTGCATCTCATTTCGTGCATCCACTTTGTCATCGTAACTATTGCATGGTGAGTTCGTAGCCCACTTTTACTCGCTTAATTGTTTTATAAACTCTTCTGGGAGATACATGCTCAACTACTTGCTTTTACTTTACATTTATATGAACTTAAATATCTTTTGTTTCACTCTATGTGTGCGTAAGTAGATTATTCCCGAACTAAATTGATCACTATGTTATGAACGCTATTAGTTGAAACACTTTCCTTGATTTTGAACCCTTCGACATGTATATTTGAACTCTTTTAAATTGATTCGGACCCTTTAACATATAAGTACTTTGGACTTGATTTGAACTTTTTGACATATAGTTGAACTCTTTTAACCTGTAAAGGACCCTTTTGATATATTTTAAACTTGTTTGACGTGATTTTGAACGCTTCAACTATCTTGAACCTTTGGATATTATTCGAGCTCTTTGACTGTTCTAAACTTTTGAACTCGACTTAAATCTTTGAACTTAATTACGAACTTTTGAATGGAACCCTTGAACTTAAATACAAACTTATGACTTTTTTGAACTTATTGAACCGGACGTGTTATGACCTTGACCTAAAGTCTCCTATGATAGGAGCATCACTATAAAGTATCCCTTGTTCGGAGCATCACTATAAAGTCTCGCCTTATTGGTGGAGCGTTCTCAATAAATCTCGCCTTATCGGTGGAGTGTGCAAAGTCTCGCCTTATTGGTGGAGTTTTCTCAATAAATCTCGCCTTATTGGTGGAGTGTGCAAAGTCTCGCCTTATTGGTGGAGCGTTCCCAATAATTCTCGCCTTATCGGTGGAGTGTGCAAAGTCTCGCCTTATTGGTGGAGCGTTCTCAATAATTCGCGCCAGGTGGTCGAGTGACAAAGGAGTCTCCTTGTTGGAGCAAAGCAAAGTCTCCCATGTTCGAGCATCCACGAATTATTATATACGTGGTGCAATATTGTAAATTATGATGGTAACTTATAATCGACTATTAGACACACTATATTTTGTGCAATGGGTTGTAAACACACGGGTTGCAAGTTTTGTATGGGCGGAACTTGGGCCGAGTGGATTTACAATGCCTTTGCTTTGTGAACTATTATGATAATGTGCACTTAACTTCTAGACATACTACTTTTGGCGGTGGGTTGTGAACACACAGTTGCAAGTTTTGTATGGGCGGAACTTGGGCGAGTGGATTTGCAATGCCTTTGCTTTGTGGACTATTCTAAATGACCAAAAACTTTGCCTTTGTTTCATGAGCGTTCTTTAAAAGCTTCACTCGTTAAACAAACTCTATGAACTCACTCAACCATTGTGTTGACACTTTTAGCATGTTTTATCTCAGGTATCTAAGGCATTCACTTCATGGCATGCATGTGGACTTATCATAGAGTCGCGGTGTCGACGCGTCTCACCTATATTTTATGCACTTAACTATCGTTTGATTGTAACAAACTCGTTTTGATATATTGGAAATCTTTTGGGACCTAATCTTTGTAAACTCTGATTATTTTAATGAATCAAATGATATTTTCAAAACGATACTTTAGGTCGTTCGATATAACTGTAACTTTGATGCTATGACAGTCCTCCCCAAGGTATTCCATTCCGTTGTAAAACAGGTAATTTGGGGGTGTGACAACATTATGTGAAATCGTAAGGATGTTGAGAACGTATAGATCTAATGATAATGCAAGCAAATAAATAAAGTTAAGGGATAGAAATGACACAACCGATTTATAGTGGTTCGGCTACAAGGACACCTTCATTGCCCTACTCCACTCCCCGAGTCACCTACTCCAGAGTTCAAGCACTATGTCAACAAACTCCTTCACTTGGCGGAGAAGCCTTCACAACGTTGCTTACACTTTTTCCGGTACAAAGCTAGATACCGAGTCCGTAGCACGGTGGACCAAACCAACACAACTATTACACAACAAATATGTGAAATATCAAATACAAGATATTCGCTACAAAAATCTTGCGGAGAGACAAATCAATCAAGGACCCCTTGCTTGGATGACTTGTAGAATGCTCGTGATCTCGCCTTAGAGAAGGAACTATATGAGGATCACAAAGAGAAAGAAAGAAGAACAACTCTCTAGATCAAGTGATCTATATGTTAGAAGAGAATGAGAGTGTATGAGAGATTTAGTAAGAAGAGGGTGAGTTAGAATGAAGAAATGGCTCTCTATTTATAGGCAAAATTCTTCACTTGTTCCCCGGATCCCACGTATCCTTCCACTTGGGATCCGTCTAGTGTAAACCTAGGGATCCGTGGAACGCCTCTTGCCCATGGGTATTTTGGTTATGGGTCATGGGTTATGGGTTGGTCCATGGGTTTTCTTTAGATTCAATGTATCTAAGTATACATTGTATCTAGTCTTCTTGGTATGGGTTAAGATCCATGGGTTATGGTCCATGGGTTATGGTTTTACCATCCTAATAAACTATTACAACAAATGCTTAATTACTACATTTTGTATTTAAATGGCTATATGTAAATGCTTTACAAAAATAACATGTATCCTTATAATTATACTTAAGACAACATTATATTTGTTATCATCAAAACACAAAGAGATCGCAAAATATTAATAAACGTTTTTACGGTTTATTTGTATTAACAAACTATCTCTAAGAGAAAGCCAATAGATTATGTAGGTTCCCCGTGAGAATGAAACAAGTCCTTTCAAGAGAACTTGAGTGGCTTGGGAAGTTTAGTGCAGTGCGTCACTGGGTTCATGACGTCTTGTTTTTAATACCGGCGTTACCTTAGTAACCACTAGTAGCATATGTATTGAACCCGGTTTCTGCCCTAAGGTTGAATTAATGGAGAGCTATTTCTTTTCACCCTTTTCATTTTTCATTTCTTTTTCATTCTTTAACCCCTTCAATGCTTACCGAGACTTCATCACTAGAACCTTGTTGGGTTTATTCCGGTTCTAGCTCTATCTCAGTCGGCACTCTTCCCTTATTCTCACTTTTCTCCTTTTTTCATCATACCTAAGGACTTCTACACTATCTAGTGGATTGTCCCTGGGTAGATCCCTCCGGCTCTGGCGGGATCGTGGAAACGAATACCTAACCTTACCGTCCTTATAACTTCAATACATAAAGTAAAATGGTCGGTCTTGTGGTATAGTTCTTTCCTCCTTGAAACCAGTTGAAAAATCATTTGGAAAATCAATCAAGCTACTTGATATAATATCAAAGAATTTTGTACCTTAATTGTTTTTGTGACAACCGGCAATTTAGGAGTCTATTTTAGGTAACCGCTTTACGTTAAACTAAACCGAGCTTTTGCCTTTATCACTATTTTTATAAACCATGACTTGATTTTATATCGCCTATTGGTTTTACGGTTTATTTCACTATTAAATGAGTTATCGTATGAGTTTTAACTCTATTTGGTAGGCACTATTCGATTCGGCACTAGAAAAGCCTAAAACGAGAAATATTGTAACTTTTAGACCAGAACTCAAAAATTGACAAATAAATAGTCAAAACTTGTGGAAAACATAAATAACGATGTTGGAAAGTTGAATAAACGTTGTGGGACACTCGGGGACAATATATGAGCTCGGAATGGGTAAACGGACGTTTACTGAAAATGGCAACCACGGCCCTCTCTTTTGCTTAGGCCGCCCCTCCCCCCTCTCTCTTTTTATTTGGTCCCTCCTCAAAATATATAAACCCCACTTCCCCTCATTTCACCTCTTCACTTTCTCTCACTAAAAACACACACACACACACTTTCTCTCTCTAATCTCTCTCTCTCTTAAAAAAAAAACCCTAACCACCACCACCACCCTTGGCCGCCACCTTGTCCGGCCACCTCCGGCCAAATTCTGGCAAGTGGTATCTCACCTCCACCACTATCTTGTAGATCGTTTCATCCTCTTTCTATCCATATAAAATACTCCCACAAAAGCCTTCAATAACACCTTCAAATTTAAAGATTAAGATTCGTACTTTTAGGGTTTTCATCTAATATTGCAATTGGTGCTTGAATAAGGTAAATGGAACAAGATTAGAGCTTGTTTAAGCTCTTAAAAGCCACGTATGGATTATTAGGGTTTCACCCTATGTCCAAATTTGGGGCTTTTGGGTGAAACATGGAATTAAGTCTAATTAATGTCTAAATAAACAAGTAATTAGTGTTTGGTAAATGTGTGTGTATCAATTTGATGGGTTTATGAATTTTAGGTCTAGTTTCATCTTTTTGGTTAGAATAGATGATGGGTTTTGTGTTTGGTTAGTGATTGGAGCTTGAATGATTGGATTTGGATGTTGTGGAATGGATTTGGGTGATGTTTGATTGGTTTGGAAGGGTGTACGAGCCACAAAGGGCACGTACGTGGCCCTTGGCTTGCGTACGTGACCCACTTGGGCCACGGGTCCGGGTCGGGTCGATTTGGTAGCTTGTTGGTTGATGTAGTTGAGGTTTGGATGAGACGCGTGGAGCCGAAAAGCTTCTAGAGCTTGTTTGGTTCACGTGGTCTTAACCGTGACCGTGTCATGACCATTAGGGTCATAACATTGGTTTCGGTATATTTGGTTGATTGATTGGTTGGCAGATTGTTTTGAGTTGGTTTGGGATTGAATTGCGCTATTATGACTTTTAAATTTGGACTTGATATATATATTGTTGACTTTGAGCTACGTCGGCTTATTTTGACTTTTTAGTCAATAGTTGACTCCGACAAAGCCGTAACATGGACTTTAGTATAATTTGGACTATTGATTGATTAAAAGCCGAGAAGTTATGACTCGTGCTTGTGGACTCGAAACGAATAACGATATGAGATTAATATTGGAATTTGACGAAATATATATTTATACATGAAAATGCTAATAGAACTATGAAATGTAAATAATAAATGGGCTTTTGTACCAAAAATATCGATAACAAGACTTATCTTGTTATTTACTATTTTTAAACGGAAACTAACGACTAAATTGGAAATGTTTTGTAATGAATAAGTAATTAATGTTTCGAGTACACGTTTATCAATAAATGTCAATTGTGGACATTTAATATTAGTTAAGTATTTATTTACTTACGTTATGTGCATGGGTTACGGATAACCTAACATTAATAGTGTTGATCCACGTGGGTAGCGGACTTATTAGGTTGACGAATCTAATAAGAGCCCGCTAGGTATGTTGGGTAACCTTATTAATGGGTGAATTATCCTTATGACTCTTTAGGACACGATTGATTTATGGGATAATAAGCGACACGAGTAAATAAATGAGTTTATCGAGTTGACGAATTCGATAAGGTCTACTATTTATTCGAAACTTATTGAACTATGGAGCTTATCGCTTAGAGGTCTCATTGTGTCGCATTGAGTTATATATTGGTTGTTTGAGTGCATTCATAGCATCATATTGAGTCGATACACCCACATGAGGAATACCAAACACTAGGATTAAATGGTGAAACGAGACATTTTGGAAATAAAGAAATGGAATATATTGGGGTAGATAACGTTGATTTTGAGGAATATATATATTAAAGTTGGTCTACATTAATAGGTTGTGCCGAGTCGATAGTTGTTGTGCCGTGATTTCTGTTATCTTCTGCTAGTGTTTATTCGTACGTTGATTGCTTGAGGTGAGTTTCATAGCCCCACTTTTATCTACGTTTTTAACTATATTGGGGTGAGAATCATGCTACTGTTTTTGGACCGTTAAAACTATTTGGATTTGCTTATATGCTTGACTGCTTAGATAGATGTGCGGTAGTTGTTGCCTTAGTCTAGGTTTAACCGCTGCCTAGCTAAGAATAGACTTCTACATCGACCTAGTCCGGGTTGGCAATTGTTCTAGAGGTTGCCACGACAAGGCCGGACTAGAGTCGCGGGGCCCGAGTAATCCCGGATGCGGATATGATTGGAGATCCGGTAGGATCGGTGTGTGAAACGGTATTTATCTATCTAGGTCTTGCATAGCAAATCAACTCTTACAGTCCACTATGATTTTGTTGAACTTAAACCTATGAACTCACCAACAGTAAGTCGACCTTTTAGCATGATTTCTCGTATTTGAGAGATGTTTGGAATACGTGATCGGTGGAAGCTTGGCAAGAAGGCGGGTTCAAGGATCATTTCGACTGATAAACTTTGGGGACCTATTTTATTAAATCATGTTTTGGGCCTAATATTTATACTTTTGGATTAAATGTTTTGAATAACTAAATTTGGGATTGGTTTTGAATGTTAAATGACTATCTTTTGCTATACTTGTGTGCGATACCAATCCAATAGTAACGCCCCGAAAACTTGATTAAGTCTTCCGTTGTACCGAGATTTGGGGGTGTTACAGATTGGTATCAGAGCTCAAGGTTATAGAGAACTAGGTATTTTATAAACCCTAAACTATAACCACTTTTAAGAAAAATTGATCCTCGACCGACGACGCCCTTGCCAAGTCAAGCTTCTTATTTGATTATGGTATGAACTGCGATTTGAATTATGAGATGATCCGTTAAGGGATATTGTGAACCGATTATGGAAACGTTATGATTTGGAGATATGATTGTTGATTTTGGAAAATGAGATGTGATTATTGAGATACTACGGATATTGGATTTGAGTAAACGATATATTATGATTTTGGAAATTTTGAACTCGATTGATTTGATATGGGATTATGTGATGAAACTGAACTTATGTGTTTTATTTAAAGGCATGTTTTGAGTAATGCGGTACCTCTACTTTTAAAGCTTTCATTATGTGATATGTGTTTTGGTTAAGTTGATGCGCTTATTAAAACTAGTTGTTTCAACACTTATACCTACCCTATGCCATTGTCACAGACTATGCCTTCACTAGCTTTTGATGTGTCTGAGGAGGTCCTTGTTGTTGCTAGTTCGCCAACATTGACTCTCATGACGGTTGCAGCAGGTGATCCTTATGAGATCGCCCGTCACTCTAGTTCATCATCATCGATCGCCCTAGCTCATCTAGGCACCACTTTACATCGTGTTTTAGCGAGCACGCACTCCTAGGCTTGCTTATAGCACCGCCCGCATGTCCGTGAGACCACCATCATCACCTATCCGCTTAGCGCCCCACTCTCTTCCGCCATCACCACCAAAGATCACCATGTCTTAGGAGGCCTAGATCTCCTAGTGTACCACCTCGTGATTTACCTCAAGCACAGAGACTCGACTCATGGACTCTCCCCATGGATGAGGGCGAGGAGGAACATGAGGTTGAGGAGGAGCATGAGGTTGAGGAGGAGGATGAGATTGAGGAGCAGATGTTGATGAGGATGAGGATCCTCGTGAGGAGGATGATGAGGATATCCTGTAAGGGGTACTCCTCCATTGCAGAGTCCTCGCACATTCTCCGGGACCAGTTCTCCTTTGCTCGAGCCCCGAGTCCCCGGATGCCTTTTGGTTTTGATTCACCTCCACATTCACCGAGATAGGTAGCCCGTTAGGATCCGAGATACCATCGAGATTGCTTCAGAGCCCGAGGAGTATGGTGAGACGGGTCCGATGTGGGAGAGGATTACCTCACAGGTACTAGGCTTAGTAGGTTGACGATCGCTTGGTTGGAGTATCTAGAGCTAGTATAGAGGATCCGAGAGCCGATATGGGTACCGTAGTCGGGAGGACTAGGGTATTGCATGATGGTATGTCGGAGCTCCGTGAGCGGTTGGGGACCGCCGAGAGGGTTCGCGACAACCGTGATGCTGATAGAGCGATTTGGCGTAGGATTGGTGAGTTGGAGAGAGAGGTCGCAGAGCTTAAGAGTGATCGCGACGCTCGACGTGTTGAGTTAGCATCATTGTGGAGAGAGGTTGACGATGTTAGGAGGTCAGTGAGTGGTATTCGTAGACGTGGCTAGATAGTATTAGATTTATGGTTTTGTACCATCTTGAAACTAAGTAGTACTTGGTTCGAGATGTAGGATTATCCTAGTTGTCTTACTAGTATCGTTATTAGGATCGTTTTTGATTTCTTCGTATCCTTCCATGTATTTCCACTTTTGAAACCTATGAGTTATGGTTATTGGAACGTGCATCCTTAGTTATGATTCGGTATTTGATTGTTTCGCTTTGGTATAGCGTTATCCTTGTTGGCCTTGATTATGTATTCAGGCGTTATTGGGTGACCCTTGGAACCCAACTCTATTTTTAGAACGTGAATTGTGAACTTATGAAACTGTTCTTCTTGCCTCCAGAATGGTGGCAACAAGACGAAACCCGCTTAGGAACAACCGAGCAGCCCCGCCGCTTGTTGTTGCCCCTGTCGTCGAGGTCGTCGTCCGGCCCCGACCACACCACCTGTTGAGAACCCGAACATTGATAACCCAGCTGTAGAGAACCCGAATGTGAACGACCGTGCTGAGAATGGTCCTGTTCCACAAAACCCTCCACTTGTGAACCCAACCCACATTGACCAGCTAGTGTCGCAGCGTGTCGCTGAACTGCTAGCTGAGACTAACCTCTCTAACACTTCTAGTGGAACCCCAATGCTGAATCGAACTCGAGGTTGTACCTACAAAGAGTTCCGATTCTGTGGTCCCATTGAGTTTGGAGGAACTGAGGGAGTAGTTTACCTGACTAGGTGGTTGGAGAAAACTGAATCTGTGTTTGCTGTGAGTAACTGTGATGAGGATTGTAAGGTTAAGTATGCAACATTCACCTTGAAGGACGAGGCGTTGACCTGGTGGAACAACTATCACGCATCAAGAGGAATTGATGTAGCTTATAGTATGACTTGGACTCGCTTTAAGACTCTCCCGATTAAGACTTATCGTCCTAGGAATGAAGTTAAGAAGTTAGAGAGTGAGTTCGGAACCATAAGGTTAAGGTACCGACATGGCGACTTATACTGCTGCTTCCAAGAGTTATCATTGCTTTGCCCTGGAAATGGTTCGCACCGAAGAACTTAAGATTGAGAGGTATACTGATGGATTGCCTTTGGCTACTCGAAATGATGTCATCGCTGCCAAGCCAGTTAATTTGCATGAGGCAATTGCTGTGGCTCAACGTTTGATGGACTCTTATGTGCTAGAAGTAGGAGACAAGAGTAAGAATGATAGGAGTGATAAGAGGAAGAGGAATGAAGTTGTTAAAGGGAATGGCAACAAACGGCAAGAGACAGCCAGAGTGTTCGCCATAGGAAATGGAGGTAGGAAAGATTATGAAGGTAGTAAGCCTGTGTGTGGTCGTTGTAACCGACACCACCATGGACTGTGCCCGAATGTGTGTAGGAAGTGCTCTAAGGTAGGACATTTGGCCAAAGACTGTAGGTCCCGACCACTTGCTGCAGCTCAAACTGCACAAGGAGCGGACCGAAGGCCACCACACTGCTTTGGATGTGGAAAGAAGGGACACTTTAAGAATGAGTGCCGAGAGCCGTGGATGAGAGGAAATCCCGTAATGTAGGAGGATTTGCTAACCGAGGTGTAGGAGGTAATGGCTTAAACCCCGTGAAGCGTGAGGTTGTGGAAAACCAGGAAACCATGGTGCTAGGAATCGCAGAGAGACATGGGAACAACGCGTGTTTACGCTATTGGGAAGGAAGTCGGCGAGGACCCTAACGTAGTTACGGCACGCTCTTCTCAATAATCGCTATGCTTCCATACTGCTTGATACCGGTGCGGATATGAGTTTCGTATCCACCAATTTTATGCCATTACTAGGAATCTCCCAAACACCTCTAGGGTTTAGTTACGACGTGGAATTAGCTAATGGGAATAGAGAGAAGATAGACACCGTAGTTCGAGGTTGTACCTTAAGTTTCCTAGACCGCCCGCTTAGTATAGACCTATTGCCGCTACCTTAGGAAGTTTTGACGTCATTATCGGAATGGATTGGTTGTCGAAGAACGGTGCACACATCATTTGTGATGAGAAGATTGTGCGCCACCGTATGGCGAAAAGTTCGAGCATACAAGGAGATCGGAGCGACCGTGGAAGTCCTTCCCGGTTGAGCATCATCTCTTGTATTAAGGCCCGTAAGTACATCGATAGAGGAGGTTGTCTTTTCTTGGCTCGAATTTCGAAAAGAAAAGCGAGGAGAAGAGTGAAAGAAACCTTAATGATGTACCCGTCGTTAGAGAATTTCCGGATGTGTTTCCGACGATCGCTGTGGATTCCACCGTCCGACAAGTGGAATTCCAAATAGAGTTGATACCGGCGGCACCCGTAGCCCGGCACCTTATCGACTTGCTCCAAGAGAATTGGAGGAACTGCTCAAACAGCTGGCGTAATTGTCGAGAGAGGGATTCATTCGACCAAGTTCAACACCGTGGGAGCACCAAGTGTTGTTTGTGAAGAAGAAGGATGGATCGCTTCGATGTGTATTGATTATAGGAATTGAATAAGTTAACAATGAAGAACCGATATCCGTTACCTAGAATAGATGATCTATTCGACCAACTCCAAGGAGCTAGTGTCTTTTCTAAGATCGATTTACGATCTGGTTATCACCAGCTTAGAGTTCGAGAGGAGGATATCCCTAAGACTGCGTTTAGAACTCGTTATGGACACTATGAATTCCAAGTGATGTCGTTTGGTTTGACCAACGCGCCAGCGATTTTCATGGATCTCATGAACCGAGTGTGTAAGCCATACCTGGATAAGTTTGTGATAGTATTCATAGACGACATCTTGATATACTCTAAGAGTAGTGAGGAGCACGAAGAGCATTTGAGGCTCATTTTAGGATTGTTGAGAGAGAGAAGTCAGATGCCAAATTCTCTAAGTGTGAATTTTGGATTCCGTCCGTGCAATTCTTAGGTCATGTGATAGATAGTCGAGGTGTTCATGTTGACCCAACTAAGATTAAGGCCATTAAGGAATGGGCAGCCCTAAGAACCCATCGAAACCGACAGCTTCTAGGGTTAGCAAGCTATTATAGGAGATTCATTGAGGATTTTCCAAGATAGCTAAGTCACGACCAAACTAACACGTATGATGTTAAGTATGAATGGGGAGAAAAGGAAGAAGAAGCATTCCAACTTCAAGGAGAAGTTGTGTAGTGCGCCCATCCTAGCTTTGCTCAAGGAAGCGAAGATTTTGTCGTGTATCGCGACGCTCGCATAAAGGCTTAGGTGTTGTTTTGATGCAACGTGAGAAGGTGATTGCTTATGCATCCCGACAACTTAAGAAGCATGAGAAAAACTACACCACCCATGACCTTGAGTTAGGTGTTGTAGTGTTTGCTCTTAGGATCTGGAGACATTATCTGTATGGAACCAAGTGTGTAGTATTTACCGACCATAAGAGTTTGAAGCATATCTTAGATCAGAAGGAACTGAACATGAGACAACGTCGTTGGTTGGAATTGCTTAGTGATTATGACTGTGAGATTCGTTATCATCCTGGTAAGGCTAATGTTGTGGCTGATGCACTTAGTCGTAAGGAGGACATTCCACCCTACTGCTCGATCCTTAGGAATGACCATTGTTTCGCCTTACCATCTCAAATTTTAGCCGCCCAAGCAGAGGCATTGACGGAAGAGAACCGTCCTTATGAGAATCTTCATGGAATGGTAGAAAGTGAAAACGGCTTGAAGCGCCCGACGGAACATTATGCTTCAAAGATGTGTCGGATACCATTTCATGGTGGAATCTGTGAGTTGATTATGCACGAGTCGCATAAATCAAAATACTCTATTCATCCCGAGCCGATAAGATGTATCGTGATCTTAAGAAACTTTATTGGTGGCCCAATATGAAAGCCGATATAGCTCAAGATGTCGGTTGGTGCCGACTTGTTCTAAAGTTAAGGCCGAACATCGAAACCATCGTGACTCTTAGTTCAACCCGAACTCCGGAATGGAAATGGGAGCGAATAACCATGGACTTTATCACTAAATTACCGAGAACAACTTAGCGGCAATGACGCTTATCCGGGTAATAGTTGATCGCTTAACTAAGTCTCGCCACTTTAGCTATTAGTGAAACCGATAGTCTTGATAAGCTTGCTCGATTGTATCTTAAGGAGATAGTATCGCGTCATGGAGTACCGATATCTATCATTTCCGATAGGGATAGTCGCTTTACATCCCACTTTTGGAGATCGTTATGCATAAAGATTAGGAACAAATTTGGATATGAGTATCGCTACCATCCTCGCACCGATGGTCAAAGCGAGAGAACCATTCGGACTTTAGAAGACATGCTTAGAGCTCGTGTTATTGATTTCGCAAAGGCCGGAGAGACACCTCCTTTGGCCGAATTCTCTTACAACAATAGTTATCACTCTAGCATTAAGGCCGCCCATTTGAGGCAATCGATGGCCGAAAATGTCGTTCTCCTGCTTGTTGGGTGAAGTTGGCGAGAGTCAACTTACGTGTCCCGAACTTGTCCTAGAAACCACCGAGAAGATAGTTCGATTCAGAATCGGTTGCAAACCGCCGTGATAGACAAAAGAGTTATGCCGATAAGAGACGAAACCATTAGAATTTCAGTTGAGATCGTGTTATGTTGAAAGTTTCTCCTTGGAAAGGAGTGATTCGCTTTGGAAAGCGTGGAAAACTCAATCCTCGATATATTGGTCCCTTTCCAACTCGAAAGAATCGGACCGGTAGCATACCGCCCGAGCTACCATCGAACCGAGTAGTGTACACAATGTCTTTCATGTTAGTAATCTTAAGAAATGTCTTTCGGAGGAAAACATAGTGGTGCCTTTAAGAGATATTCGTATTGATGAGAAATTGAATTTTGTTGAGGAACCGATTGAGATTATGGACCGTGAGATTAAAAGGTCAAGAATAGCCGATTCGATTATCAAGGTTCGTTGGAACTCCCGACATGGACCGGAGTTCACTTGGGAACGTGAGGACGTTTTCCGTAGGAAGTATCCTAAACTTTTCATGACATCAAGCAACTCGGAGTGAAACCCGGGACGGGTTTCTTCTGAGGTTGGGAGGCTGTGACAACTGGCAATTTAGGGAGTCTATTTTAGGTAACCGCATTACGTTAAACTAAACCGAGCTTTTGCCTTTATCACTATTTTTATAAACCATGACTTGATTTTATATCGTCTATTGGTTTTTACGGTTTATTTCACTATTGAATGAGTTATCGTATGAGTTTTAACTCTATTTGGTAGGCACTATTCGATTCGGCACTAGAAAAGCCTAAAACGAGAAATATTGTAACTTTTAGACCAGAACTCAAAATTGACAAATAAATAGTCAAAACTTGTGGAAAAACATAAATAACGATGTTGGAAAGTTGAATGAACGTTGTGGGACACTGGGGACAATATATGAGCTCGGAATGGGTAAACGGACGTTTTACTTAAAATGGCAACCACGGCCCTCTCTTTGCTTAGGCGGCGCCCCCCCCTCCCTCTCTTTTATTATTTGGTCCCTCCTCAAAATATATAAACCCCACTTCCCTCATTTCACCTCTTCACTTTCTCTCACTAAAACACACACACACCCACTTTCTCTCTAATCTCTCTCTCTCAAAAATAAAACCCTAACCACCACCACCACCCTTGGCCGCCACCTTGTCCGCCACCTCCGCCAAATTCGCAAGTGGTATCTCACCTCCACCACTATCTTGTAGATCGTTTCATCCTCTTTCTATCCATATAAAATACTCCCACAAAAGCCTTCAATAACACCTTCAAATTTAAAGATTAAGATTCGTACTTTTAGGGTTTTCATCTAATATTGCAATTGGTGCTTGAATAAGGTAAATGGAACAAGATTAGAGCTTGTTTAAGCTCTAAAAAGCCACGTATGGATTATTAGGGTTTCGACCCTATGTCCAAATTTGGGGCTTTTGGGTGAAACATGGAATTAAGTCTAATTAATGTCTAAATAAACAAGTAATTAGTGTTTGGTAAATGTGTGGTGTATCAATTTGATGGGTTTATGCATTTTAGGTCTAGTTTCATCTTTTTGGTTAGAATAGATGATGGGTTTTGTGTTTGGTTAGTGATTGGAGCTTGAATGATTGGATTTGGATGTTGTGGAATGGTTTTGGGTGATGTTTGATTGGTTAGCATGTTGTACGAGCCACAAAGGGCACGTGACGTGGCCCTTGGTTTATGTGACGTGACCCACTTGGGCCACGGGTCCGGTCGGGTCGATTTGGTAGCTTGTTGGTTGATGTAGTTGAGGTTTGGATGAGACGCGTGGAGCCGAAAAGCTTCTAGAGCTTGTTTGGTTCACGTGGTCTTAACCGTGACCGTGTCATGACCATTAGGGTCATAACATTGGTTTCGGGTATATTTGGTTGATTGATTGGTTGGCGAGATTGTTTTGAGTTGGTTTGGGATTGAATTGCGATATTATGACTTTTAAATTGGACTTGATATATATATTGTTGACTTTGAGCTACGTCGGCGTTACTTTGACTTTTTAGTCAATAGTTGACTCCGACAAAGCCGTAACATGGACTTTAGTATAATTTGGACTATTGATTGATTAAAAGCCGAGAAGTTATGACTCGTGCTTGTGGACTCGAAACGAATAACGATATGAAACTAATAATGGAATTTGACGAAATATATATTTATACATGAAAATGCTAATAGAACTATGAAATGTAAATAATAAATGGGCTTTTGTACCAAAATATCGATAACAAGACTTATCTTGTTATTTACTATTTTAAACGGAAACTAACGACTAAATTGGAAATGTTTTGTAATGAATAAGTAATTAATGTTTCGAGTACACGCTTATCGATAAATGTCAATTGTGGACATTTAATATTAGTTAAGTATTTATTTACTTACGTTATGTGCATGGGTTACGGATAACCTAGCATTAATAGTGTTGATCCACGTGGTAGCGGACTTATTAGGTTGACGAATCTAATAAGAGCCCGCTAGGTACGTTGGGTAACCTTATTAATGGGTGAATTATCCTTATGACTCTTTAGGATACGATTGATTTATGGGATAATAAGCGACACGAGTAAATAAATGAGTTTATCGAGTTGACGAATTCGATAAGGTCTACTATTTATTCCGAAACTTATTGAACTATGGAGCTTATCGTTTAGAGGTCTCATTGTGTCGCATTGAGTTATATATTGGTTGTTTGAGTGCATTCATAGCATCATATTGAGTCGATACACCCACATGAGGAATACCAAACACTAGGATTAAATGGTGAAACGAGACATTTTTGGAAATAAAGAAATGGAATATATTGGGGTAGATAACGTTGATTTTGAGGAATATATATATTAAAGTTGGTCTACATTAATAGGTTGTGCCGAGTCGATAGTTGTTGTGCCGTGATTTCTGTTATCTTCTGCTAGTGTTTATTCGTACGTTGATTGCTTGAGGTGAGTTTCATAGCCCCACTTTTATCTACGTTTTTAACTATATTGGGGTGAGAATCATGCTACTGTTTTTGGACCGTTGAAACTATTTGGATTTGCTTATATGCTTGATCGCTTAGATAGATGTGCGGTAGTTGTTGCCTTAGTCTAGGTTTAACCGTGCCTAGCTAAGAATAGACTTCTACATCGACCTAGTCCGGGTTGGCAATTGTTCTAGATTTTGCCACGACAAGGTTGGACTAGAGTCGCGGGGCCCGAGTAATCCTCGGATGCGGATATGATTGGAGATCCGGTAGGATCGGTGTGTGCAAACGGTATTTATCTATCTAGGTCTTGCATAGCAAATCAACTCTTACAGTCCACTATGATTTTGTTGAACTTAAACCTATGAACTCACCAAAGTAGTCGACCTTTTAGCATGATTTCTGTATTTGAGAGATGTTTGGAATACGTGATCGGTGGAAGCTTGGCAAGAAGGCGGGTTCAAGGATCATTTCGACTGATAAACTTTGGGGACCTATTTTATTAAATCATGTTTTGGGCCTAATATTTATACTTTTGGATTAAATGTTTTGAATATTTAAATTTGGGATTGGTTTTGAATGTTAAATGACTATCTTTTGCTATACTTGTGTGCGATACCAATCCAATAGTAACGCCCAAAACTTGATTAAGTCTTCCACTGCATCGAGATTTGGGGTGTTACATCGAAATAATAGCAAACCATTATTTAAGCGCGAGTTACTGATGCGAAATAACGACAAGCCATAGTTTGAGACATGTTTTGAAAAATATTTACACCTTCTGCTCGAACTTCATCTAAAGTCCCGTGCCATTATTGAATGACATTTCTAAGACCGTAGATGTTATCAATAACAGAAGATATGTCTTGAGAAAACAATATTTTTGGTATTTTCAAATTTTCTGATTTTTATATATTTTTGTTGATTTTATATTTTTCTATTTTCTTTTTGTTGGTTTTATAATTTTGTATTTTGGTTTTTGAAAAATATTTACAAAGAAGATAATATAGTTTAAGAAGACGATGATACGAATACCGAGATAAGGATATCGTTCAGCACGTTGTAGAAGATAGAAATCATCATCTCTTAAACTTTCACCACCAAAGCTTTCGAGGCTCTTGAATCGTCTTCTGAACTTGAACCTTCTGAAAGTGAGACTTTGGTAGCTTCCCCCCAAACCAAAAATCTTCTTGTTGAGCAGATTCAAAGCTCACTTTCAAGCTTGCCTTAATCAGGTGCACAACAGAGTACACCATATCATTTATCTTGCTGCTCCTTTTACGAATGATCATCGTGATTCTCCGTTCGGGGTATCATCAAATAGAACAGCAACGTATCATCCCACGCTTTAATAACTCTTCTCATATTTTTTTCCTCTGAAGTCTGAAGCGATGCATACCAAAAGTTGTCAAGAGACCACTTCCCCCAAGTAGTTGAATTGATGCAGTCAGTCTCATTGTATAAAGCTCAAGAACCCGAAGTACACGCATTCCCTAAGAAAGAATAGCCGATAACATCGAAGTAGCAGATTGAATCACTGATCATCTCTGCGGATATCAACTCTGGAATAAATGATTAAGTTCGATCACGTGAATCTGCTGAACATCCCTGATGTACACATTTCTCTCCCTTGATGATAGTGTATGAAGCTCAAGAACCCGCAGTACCCAAATGACCAAAGAAAGAATAACCGATAACATTGAAGTAGCAGGTTGAATCACTGATCATCTCTGCGGATGTCAACTCCGGAATAAGTAATTAAGCTCGATCATGTGAAACATTTGTGCGTCCCCAATGTACACATTTCTCTCCCCTGATGATTGCGATATCATCAAAATCATCACACACTTGTGTACCTCTTTCATCATCAGAAACTGTCTCTTACATCTCTTCCCCCACGTAGTTGGAATAATGCCACTAAACGCCACGAGTTAAGACACTGAGTTTCTCTGTGGTTATGACCTTTTTCTTCCCAAAATAACTTCAATCAAGTAGAAGTATTAAGTTCATCACGTGTACTCGTTTTGCATTTAGATGTATGTTTCCTTCCCCCTTGCTGGTTTTGATACTTCAGAATAAGCAACACACTATAAGCCCATATCCTTGAAATCTTGTGAGAAGAACACTTGAAATCTTGTGAGAATCAACTTGCTGAAGAACAATGCGAGCAAGTCTAATTAGGGATTAAATCTGACTTTTCACTCTCCCCAATTAGTGATCTCCCCTAAACTGACAATCCTTTTGATGAATGCCCGGAATATGAAGAAGTCTTTTGATCATTAAATACAACTCGTCTTTAGTCTTCTAACAGGCAACGGAAAATGTAGAACAGACTGTAGACTCGACCTTCTTCAAGATTGTCCGTTTAGGGAACAAAATGTCAACATCTTCATCTCACCAAATGCATTCCAATTAACTTACATATTGCAAATCTCCTTAACTAAAATCCCTCACATCAAACAAGAATAGAAAGATGTTCATCAAGGAAATCAACCCCGCAACGAACACATGTGTTAGTGCAAATATTACGATATTTAATCTATACATTCTCATTTGTTTTGTTGATGACAAACATGTAACTTGTAATACATAACGTAAAATGTATAAGTTACTTGTAATTATATTTTTTCTCAACATACTCTCAACACCTCTCGACGACTCAAGTCCTTGTATGCTACAACACAGGTTCGTACATGTTTGTTATGTTGCGTTATGATCAAACCCCTAACAAACAATTAAACATGTTTAGTTAAATAGTTTATAAAACACTTAAGTAAACATAAGTAAATGTGTTAGGTAAAACCCATGACCCAAGACCCATACCCATTTGACTAGATGCATTGCATCTATTAGATACATTGTATCTAATGAAATATACATGGACCAACCCATGACCCATGACCCAAAACCCATGGGCAAAAGGCGTCTACGGATCCCTCAAAGTGCCCACGGATCCTCGGAATTACAAGGGCGGATCCTCCGCAGGGATCCTTGGGCGTAACATGGTTTTGGTCTTTTTGCCTATAAATAGCAAGCCACTTCTTACCATTTCTTAAAGTGATCACCCATCTCAAGATACAAGCACATGAAGATCTTCTACAACAAGCTTGGGAAACTTGTCATCTTCATTCATAGAAGACTAACTACATCATGCTTTGTGTTCTTGATGTTTAGTTTAGGATTTCATATCCATTAGACACATTGTCTTGGATATTGTCTAGTATCATATTCTTGTATCTATGACTAGACTAGATGTTTTATGTGTTTGTGCCATAAAACACAAGGTTTGTTATGTTGGGCCACAAAAAATAACGGGTGTCATAGATGTGTCAAATGCATTAGTGAAGAGTGCCGAAGATCCGTGTTGAAGGCATTAGTGAAAGGTGCTGAAGGATCGTGTCAATGGCATTAGTGAAAGATGCCTAGGATGTACATTCGATATGGTGTGTTTCGATGTACAAGATAGAGTAGTATTGAATCCAAGGATATTGATATCCTTGATGGTGTTGTAATAAGGAGTTGGTCTCCTTTGGGGTATAGGTGTAGTGTTGGGTAGTAGTTCCTCCATTGTAATGAAAATCGGTACTTAGCCTAGTACCGGATAAAGGGTAGGCGACGTTGTGGTAGGTGTGGTTCACCTTGGTTTGAAAGAACCCGGTGGTTAGCCTAGTACTGGAAAAAGAGTAGGCGACATTGTGAAGGATTCTCCGCCATAAGGAGTTGGTGTCGTGTAGTGATTACGAACTCTCGATTAGGTGACTTGGGGAGTGGAGTAGGGCAAGGAAGGTGTCCTTGTAGCCGAACCACTATAAATCCTCGTGTTGGTTTGTCTTTCCTTTTACTTACCGCTTTACGTTTATTCTTGCATTACATTATTTATTTTCTATGTGGTTGATGTCTATGTTTGTGATGCATACTTGGTCTTTCATATAGTCATAAACTATATTTAACACTTTACATATTATGACACGCTTGATCAAGAAAAAGCAACCGGACTAATAATGGTGAAACTTGATTTATAATGAACCATTAATCTTATGGAATCTTATGTGATATTAAGGGGTTGGCCTTACATGCCGTGTCGTTAAATGCATCCTCGCGTCGAGATTAGCAAATGCAATGGTTTATACTATATTTGATACAAAAGTTTTAAGTTTGAAGCGAAACGATTTACCCCTCTCGTTTTCACAATTGGTATCGAGCGGGTTGGCTCTAGTTTTTAAAACAAATGGTTTTCAAAACAGTAAGGTCCTTGTATCAAATTTTGGTGAAGTCAAGCATAATATGAAAAGTGTTTTGTTGATATTTTTCTTTGAAGTTTTGTTGTTAGATATCTTGTTAATCAAGCTTGAATAAAGGTAAAATGGGTAATATAACTTCACTAAAAAGTCTACAAAGGTTAAACCTTTTGTCGGGTCAAAATATACATTTTGTAATTTTGTGTCGATCCGCGGATCCCTCGCTTTAATCGGACGGATCACTCAAGCAAGGGATCCGTGGTACAAAAGACGCTTTTATGCAATTTCAAAATTCATAACTAATTAACCGTGAGTCGTTAGAAGTCGTGCCACCTATCGTTTTAAAGGTATTTGAGTCTACTTTCATTTAAAATGATTTCATTAACTGATTCAAAACAAAATTTACAGAATCATTGATTTATAATAGAAAGTCATTTTTCGGTCATAACTTTTGTACAAACTTTTGATCTAATTGGAGACGGATGTTTTCGTCTATGAATAACAATGTGTCCTCTTTTGAAATTAAGGTTTTGATCATATTTATAAAAGAAACTAATCAAGCTTGGTATACATGTTTAACACAAAGCGATGAAAAGAACTTTCGTATGCTATGCTAAATGATAAATTGTCTTCCATGCATTACTTGATTATTTGCTTATCTCAAATAGCTTTTGTGCTTGTTTGATTGAATAACATATGTGGTTTACCTTACCTTGCTATTCATTCTCTTGCTTGTCGAGTTAGTAGTTTTCTACTATTCAATGTGCTACTTGAAGGAGTGTTTGGGATAACATCTAGTTGTGTCGAAAATGTTAGTTGAAAAATGTTTAAAACATATAACACACTAAATGGCTTTTTGATTGATTTTGTCATGTGTGCAACATAAATGTTTTATATGCTTATATGATTTTTTGATTTCATATTTTCTTGTATCGTTTTCTAAAAACAACAAGAATGTACATCGGATCATAACCTACACTTGTGTTGATGATGTACTCTCCCATTTTCCTTTTCATGATTGCTCTCCAAGCTTCATAGTAGGATTGACAACTTGATTATTTCATCCGATACACTCAAGTAAATTATTTTTGCAACGCAAATATAATTGTTCATATCCGAAAGTCCAAACTTGAGCTTTCCAACAACATATGTTGAACTAGGTCATCCAACCATCTTTTTGTTCACCATATGGACAACTTTTAATTTTTTGACACCTTCGTTACCTTAGTTGTTTCAAGTATAATATTAATAAAAACGAAGTAAAATATCATCAATGTTACTCTTCGATAGGACATTGTAGGAATATAAATTTTCCTAACTTGAGAATGAATACTGGAGAACTTATTGCACTAGAAACTCAATCTAACCTAACGGTTGAATTGCTTCCTTGATAGAAGTTGGGTATGTGGAATCGCCCGTAAAAATGGTCGTGTTTAGCCGTAATTGAGCACCGCTAGTAATAGTCTCATATTCATTCTCTCACTTGAGAAATTTATACTCCTATGTTTTCCTAAAGTAAGTTTACAATGGAAATACTTTGCATTGTCTTAGGATTACTAATCAAACAAGTTGTAAAATTAATTTTTATTTTAGTTAATCACAACCACTTGCCTCATCAAGCGATTATCTTGCTTTTATCGAGAAGAGCTACATGACTTCATGGACGAAGCTCATTGTATGCTAATCACAATCCATAATGACTAGATTGTCCTAAACTAGCACCTAACAACTCTTTTGTCTTGAACACCATCATGTGCTCTTTTCTTTCTAGACACATACCTTTCATGTCATTGTTAGTGTAAATGATTTACTAATCTAGACCGTAAATCTATTTTGGGCTTCTTGAATAGTGCTTGTTAAGTTTGCTAAACCTTTGTGTTATTTGTGAGCTCGATCTCATTTGATTGCCTATATGTGATCTCTACATGCTCTCCTTGCTTTGCTTAACGTGTATACATGTATGCTTCTTGAGAAACAATTTTTTCATAATTCAAACATAGAGCAAAATTTCGCAACTATTCTATTAAGAAAATGCCTCTGGGCGGATCCCTTAGATGTAACTAGACGGATCCTCAAGTGAAGGATCCGTGGGATCCGGGTGACGTGTTCCTTTTAGCCTTCTTGCATCAATCCAACATTCTAGACCTTATTGGACTAGTTAAACACGCTACATTAGGATCACTTAAACTTTCCTTAGGCTCACTCAATCTCACATTCACTCATGGATGACTTAGGATCACATTTGAAGTATTTTTGATTTACCATTACTTCAAAACTCAACATCTTTCCGCTCCAATGTTTACACATTGTTCCTATCATCTCAAAACACCTAGTTTGATATTTCTCTCAATGTTAGCAAATTGATTTTAGTTATCCTTACCTCAAAATAGGCCAAAAACTAGTTTTTAATTTCTTATGATTTTTAAGGAATTTTCCAAATCTATCTTAAGTCATCATCTGATCTCTAGGATCATTTAACACCACTTAACACTCTCAAATTTCTTAGTGTCATCTTTAATCATCCACTGGTGCTCATAAAGCCCCATTTCCTTCCATAAAAGGAAATCATTAGCTACCATCAATCATTTTCCCTTGATCATTTAAGTACTCTTTTATTTAAGACACTTAGCAAGACTGAAATACTCAATGAGGTATAGGCTTTAGACCTTACAAACATCATTTTTATCCTTTCCTAACTGCTGAGAGCCGGATCCCTAGGATTAGCCTAGACGGATCCCTCATTTGAGGGAACCGTGGGATCCGGGTGACAGATTCATGTCAACTCTAGCTAAAACGATCATTTAAGTTCATATTCATGTAAGACACTTAATAGAATGGGTAACTTAGGATATGTAGGTGCTAGACCTTGCTAGAACCCAATCACCTCTTTTTTACGTTATCTGTTTCCCACACATGCACTTGTTCAACACTTAGGATTATCATTTTCTTATATGTCTATAAATGAGTTGCATTTATATGATTCTTTACGTGTTCTTTCTTTTCATTTCATGATTTTATGTAAACAATTTATCCATTTGTATAAATTTTTTTCCTTTTGTACTAACTCTTTTGGATTCTTGTAGGATGACAATGGTCGATTTCATCATCAAGTCAAGTTGTGCTCATTCGCACATTTTTTTTATATTCCTAATCTTGCATCATCCTAACCATCTTACTTCACTTTTATCACTACTCACAAAGTCATCACGCTTACCACCTAATTGAGTCATCAACCAAGTCAAAGATTCACCTTTTGTCCAGGGTCTAGTTCATGAACCACGTGATGAAGTCCTTATGTTGATCACTTTTGTATCCGTTATTCAAACCACAATATCGTGTCAACCACATCCTTTCTCACTTTTAGGTCTCGACAATCCTCCAAGGTCAAAATGAATTTCAGAATGAAATGGCACTTATTTTTTTTCTTACGAACAAACCGAATATAAACCAACCATGAAGAAAGTAGTGGCCAAAGTTTTAAATCCATTTTGACACTCGTTTAAGTCCTTATTTGATCACTTTTGTATCCGTTATTGCTTAATATCGCTCCTTTTCACTTTTAGGTCTCGTGAAGGCAAAATGCTGGAATGGCACTTATTTGGACGAATTAAAGTCGAAATGACGGGTCGTAACTCAAAACTCGTGCCCGTCGAGAATTTTGTGACAACTCAGACTCGTGCCAAGAGACGTTAGTTGTGAAAGAGTAGGCCGTCGCTACTCGACGGCCTAGATGCGATCCGCACGATGTCGAAGTCAAGAGGACGGCGCCACGGACATAAGGTGACGCCGCCGCAAGGTTAACGTGGCCAAGACGAAACCCTAATGAGTAGCGACACGACGGCGCCACTAAACATAAGGTGACGCCGTCCGCAATTGTAATCTTATATATAGAATCCAATTTTTCGCCTTTGTGTGGAGAGTCTTTGGAGTAAAACCTAAACCGAACCTAAGGTGTCTTGTACAAGATTTTAGGTTTTAACCCTATCTTACACCAAGATAAGTCTTTGCTTCATTAATTCAATTATGTCTTTGATTATTTGTGTGTATGCTTGCATGTTCTCCATGTCCGCTAATTTATTTGTGTGTTTGCTTAGGAAGTATGAAACTTAATTATTGAATATTGATTGGTTGTTTCTTATCTTAGTTGATTAATGATCTAGTAATGCGATAGGTCATTCGTTGTGTACTTAATGCTTGATTCATCTTTGTGAACCTTAGAGTATGATTACCGAGTGATTGTAGGCTAAAACATCCAAGAGTGCCTTAGAGTAGGAGTCTATAATCTCTAAGTGGATTTGTAGACAAGACCCTTTGGTAAGTTCAAAGAGTTAGGGAGAAACGATACCCTACAACTTTAGAAACACAACGCAACTAGGAATAAGACGTGACACTCAACCATCAATAGGAGATAATTAAGGAGTAATACAAACTAAGTAAACACATCTTTAAACTATCATACGAGCACACATTAATTAGACATAGACTCCCACAACCTTAGTTTAGATAATTAGATAATAGTAGAGTAATCGTAGAAATACCAAACCCCAAATCCAATACCCGAGATTCGTATCTTTCCATTTTCATAAAATATAAAAGATAAAAATAATCTTCTTCAACCTTAACCTTAGCGTAGTAACTCCCTACTAGCATTCCTATTCCCTAGAGAACGATATCAATACCCGTGGCTTACCCTAATTACTACACTACAACGATTAGGTTCACCGCCTAGGGTGTTATAAAACTTGCTCAAGAAAAGGAAGTTTCCTTGACCCCGAACGACGCGTGTAGCGTTATCAAGTTTTTGGCGCCACGGGAATAGAATAGCTAGTTAGTAGTCCACCTCGCTTAGGTTTCTTTGCTTGATTCCTATCAAGTAAACTTTTTCTCATTTTTAGATTTCTCTTAGTCTATCCCCTTCTTCGTGACCTTTGTTAGTAATTTCATCACTTTTCATCATGGAAGGTGATAACCCACTACCATTCATCAACATACCACCAAATGACCCGCCAAGAGCCCGTACTTTGGTGAATACTCAAGACCAAGCCACTTAGGCTATAGGAACACCATTGAGCTTCCCGACCAAGCCCAAACTACGGCCTTGCGATCCGACACCATCCGGTTGGTGCAAAACGGATGTGCATTCCATGGACTTCGTTCAAGATCCAAATCAAGATCCGAGGATTTCTCAAAATCGCCGATTCCATCGACCTTGATGCTACTACTCGGGAGACCACGCTACCGCTCTTCCAATTCTCTCTACGGGACCAAGCTAGTAATTGGCTTGAGCGACTTCCCACCGGCTCCATCTCAAGTTGGGATGATCTTACTTCTCGCTTCCTTGCTCAATTTTTCCCACCGGGAGAACCACTAAGCTTAGGCGAGACATCTTGACATTCCAACAACGCCAAGGTGAGTCTCTTTACAAAGCATGGACTCGATTCAAGGAATTACTTCATAAAGTTCCACACCATGGCATTGATCTTTAGCTTCAAATCCAAATCTTCTATGATCATACCGATTTCATTACTCGACGATCCATTGATCGAGTCGGTGGAAGACTCAACGACTTTAATGCAGCAGCAATCGTGGATATAATAGAGGAGCTCACGATCAAAGCTACGAAGAATGGAGTGAATCTCCAAACTCCGATTAACATGGTTAATGCCATATCCACTCCTCCCGAATCCTCCGATACACTCAAGAGCAATTGAGTGCTATCGAGAGGAATTGACTATCCGATGGAAAGGCATAAAAGAGTACCCGCACAAATTCCTCAAGAGATAGTCAACCGCCCACTCCACCAACCGCCCACACCTCTTTCGAATCTCCAAGTCGCGAGCAAAACCCAAGTTCCAAGGCGCCTGCTCTACTTCCCAATACCACTTTCACCAAGCTTCAAAGATCAAATGAGGGAGTATATGGCAGCTCATACAGAGAGATTAGCCAAATTTGAAGAGGAGGTTTATAGGCGAGAGAGAAATGCAAGCAAAATGAAAGAAATGATGGATTTGGTAATTGAATTTACCAAAACAAAGGCTCCCAAAAAGTGCTCGAAGAAGCAATGATTGCCCTCCCACTTCATTTGTAAACGCCGCTTCCATCATGCCCGAGAATGCAAGGGTTGAGATGTGGAATACCGAGGAAAGCACGAAGGATGAGTCCATGCCCGATGATGAACCCGAGACCATCGAGTACTACCTTAAGCATGAAATTAACAAGAAAACCATTGCAAACCAAGTAAACAACTTTAGGTACAATGAAGTTCTTAGGGATGCTCTTGAAGGAAAGATGACGGAAGAAGAATACGACGCTTTACCTATGGAACCTTTGTATGAGTTGGTCATAAAAAAACCGTTAACAAGAAAACGGAACACCACAGGGAATTTCGTGATACCAGTTAGCATCGGTGACATGGACAATATAAATGCCTTGGCCGATCAAGGGACCGATGTGAACATAATGCCATTGTCAATCTATAATAAGCTAACTAATGAGAAACCAAAGAAACCGACCTTAGACTTTCCCTAGCTAATCATACTTATGTCCATCCCGTAGGAATCACCGTTGATGTTCTAATTGAGGTAGCTAACATCGCTTATCCAAAGGATTTCGTAATCATTGATGTTGAGGAAGATGAAAACGCACCTCTCATTCTTGGGACACCATTCTCGCCACCGCCAAGGCAACCATTAAATGCGGAGAAGGCATCATGATACTCAAAAGCGGGAAGGGGTACGCTAGAATACCCATCGTCCCACGATATCCTCTTAAGATAATGGAAATGATTACGGGTGGAAATCGAAAAGCCCCGGATAACAATATTAAGAAGAAGAAGAATGACTGGGAAAAAGGGCTTAGAGACTTTATGGTTCAAGGATTGTATGCGACATTGTGGAAACCCGATAAAAAGCTAAGAAGCAATCCTACCTCATTACCTAAGGTACAAAAGGACCCTAAGGAATTTATAAAGGGAGAAAAAGTGCTCTTGTATAGGTCTCGGATAAGGGCATTACGAGGAAGAAGCAAACCAAGATGGTTTGGGCCTTTCACGCTAAGGAGACCAATTTAAAAGATAAAACCGTCGCCATAATCGACAAATATGGCAAGGAATCCACGGTGAGCATAAAGCGCCTACACCCGCTCGATGAAGGGAAAACAAAGAGTCAAGAGAGGATGCGTGAGGAACGAGAGCATGACTACGAGTCTAGCTACAAGACTCTTAAATAAAGAAAAGCGCTTCGTGGGAGGCAACCCATGCTTAATTGTTTGCTTGTTAGTGTCATATATCTTTTATTAATTGTTTATCCTCATGTTTAAATTTGTAAAATGCTTTATTTTGTTTTTAACTTCGCCTTAATTACATATAAAGGTATTTTACATAAGGGATAAGTGTAGGAGGATTACACACGCTTTCAAAAGAAACGTAAACATGAGAATAACAATTAATTAAAAGATATATATGTTTGTTTGTTTGAGTCAAATGCTTGTATCGAGTCATAATGGATGTTTTGCGTAAATTTTTCCAGATTCTAAAGATGTAAATTTTCCGTAAATTTTTCCAAAATCGCACCGCTTTTTGTCAAGATAACTGACGGCGTCAGATTGCAACCGACGCGCCGTGAAGGAGTAAAACATCGATTACTTTTTCTCGCTTTCGAGCTACTTATAAATTTTTGGAATTTTCCGTGTCTTAATTTTCTTAGAAATTCAGAAACATCCATTCCACAAGCATTATATCCTAGTTTAAATCGAGTCTTATATATATTATTACCACCGATTTTACGCGAAGGTTTCGCTTTGTTTTCTTCAAGTGTGCAGTTTAGTTTGTCAAGAAGAAGTTACATAAGATTGGAAGGAGCTTTTCACGCAATAATTCTTCTTGAAAAGAATTTAACCACCACTTTGCACGGATCCTACCGAGCTAATC
Source organism: Chrysanthemum lavandulifolium (assembly GCA_022545495.1). NCBI lineage: Eukaryota > Viridiplantae > Streptophyta > Magnoliopsida > Asterales > Asteraceae > Chrysanthemum > Chrysanthemum lavandulifolium. The sequence goes on from CM040245.1 coordinate 117,689,676, forward strand.
GGGAGTATTAGTTTCTTCGCTTTTAATTACCTTCTTTATCATAACTTTGATATTTCGGGGAACATTGGGGACAATGTTCGCTTTAAGTAGGGAGGGAAAATAAACGGAACTTTGAAACTATGCTTATCCTTGACTATTTGCTTTGTCCAATTGTGATTGTGTAATAAACCATGAGAAAATGTCGGTTAGGGTAATTTTGGCACCAAATTTAAAATTTTTCATGACATATAGGAGTGGGCCATTAGTCTTAACAAAAGCGCCTCACGGATAGGAAGTTGCATGACTAGCACAAAAACCCTTACCACCCAAATTCCACCCAAAATGCGAGGATCGCCTTAGATTAGTAGGAATTAAAGCATTCATCTTTAATGCTTAGAGTGTGAACCGTAGTATATTAGATTCTAGAACTTGTTTTGTGATGCATTCCGAGATCGCAAGTGAGGCTACACTTGTGTAGTTAGGAATAACTAAATGATAAGAGGCATTAGGATAACCCTTGTTTGACACCGTAATATAATTACTTCTTCCACATCGGTTGAGTAATTCCCCACACCCTTTGCGTTGTACTCATCTTTAGTACACGATACCCCTAGTTAACCCCTCAAAGCCTATCCTTTTCGCGGTTCTCGTGATATTTCGGTTTTCCGAATATCAATGAAGAGCATTGTTTACACCCCACCCCAAATATACACCCAAATCGCCTTAGCCTACCCCTTATGCACTCACTTTAGTGCAATATTTGTTATCACCCCAAACCCTTAGTTCAATTATCTAGTTGCTTGCATAAGTTGCTAAGTCGAGTCATATCCTTTGTATACGCTTTGGGACGATTGGGATTCATGGGAAAAGTTAAAGTTTATGAAATGACGGAAGGAACGTTAAATTCAAATTCCCTTTGTTTATGTAATAATGTACCCCAAGTGTTTTGATCTTTTCAATTCGGGTCAAATTAGTGTTAGAGTAATAAAACTCAAGTGTAGGGATATGCCCAGAACCCTAGTATTTTGATGTTACCGTAGAGGATGGTAGAGTAAAAGTGTATGATTAAAAAAAAAAAAAAAAAAAATCGAAAAAAAAAATAGAAAAGAGAAAAGAAAAAATAGAGTGTAAAAAAAAAAAAAAAAAAAAAAACATACTGCTACCATCCTACATCTATCCTTTAAATTTATGTTTGTTTATTTCAGCTTATCTAGAGTTTAGAGTGTCGAGTCTTGGCTTAGCAACGCCATTCTTCATATGCGCTAACATAAAGATTTTTGACTTACCACCACTATATAGCCTATCCCACCAAACCCTTATTTCCCTACCGTAAGCCTAACGTTACAACCCTTTAAAGACCTCTTTGATAGTCTTTCCTAGGTGCTTACGCCAAAGCGATGGAGGTTTGATCTATTCTCAAGCCTATGGTAATCTATGTACTAGGACCGTTAATGAGTGTTTATCTTCCATTTCCTATATTGTTATATTTCATTTATACACCGAGAGAGATGTGAGTATCCAAACACCCCATGTGAGGTGCTAGTATGTAATTTCCGTGCTTGTTATGACTTTTATGGGCTTATATGTGTTGTGGACCGCTTTGAATTAATGCCGAATGACCCCTAACTTATAAATTAATTGGTTAAAGCACATTTGCTTGAGGACAAGCAAATAACAAGTGTAGGGATATTTGATAAGGTTTTAAAAGGTACCATTTTGAGGGTCGTTTAAGTCCTTATTTGATCACTTTGTATCCGTTATTGCTTAATATCGCCTTTTCACTTTTAGGTCTCGTGAAGGCAAAATGCTTTAATGGCACTTATTTGGACGAAAAGGCGCGAATATATGAAGAAAATGGCCAAAGTCGAAATCGACACTCACAATCACTGAATGTAGAAGGCGACGCGTCAAAAGCTATGTGCGACGCCGTCGGAGAATTATTGTGACGGTCGAACTCAAAACTCGTGTTTTCAAGAGACGGCGCCTAGTTGTGAAAGAGTAGGTCGTCGCTACTCGCACGGCCTAGATGCGATCCGCACGACGCCGGTCAAGAGGACGGCGTCACGGACATAAGGTGACGCCGTCGCAAGGTTAACGTGGCCAAGACGAAACCCTAATGAGCGGCGACACGACGGCGTCACTAAACATAAGGTGACGCCGCAATTGTAATCTTATATATAGAATCCGAATTTTTCGCCTTTGTGTGGAGAGTCTTTGGAGTAAACCTAAAACCGAACCTAAGGTGTCTTGTACAGTATTTTAGGGTTTTAACCCTATCTTACACCAAGATAAGTCTTTGCTTCATTAATTCAATTATGTCTTTGATTATTTGTGTGTATGCTTGCATGTTCTCCATGTCCGCTAATTTATTTGTGTGTTTGCTTAGGAAGTATGAAACTTAATTATTGAATATTGATTGGTTGTTTCTTATCTTAGTTGATTAATGATCTAGTAATGCGATAGGTCATTCGTTGTGTACTTAATGCTTGATTCATCTTTGTGAACCTTAGAGTATGATTACCCGAGTGATTGTAGGCTAAAACATCCAAGAGTGCCTTAGAGTAGAGTCTATAATCTCTAAGTGGATTTGTAGACAAGACCCTTTGGTAAGTTCAAAGAGTTAGGAGAAACGACACCCTACAACTTTAGAAACACAACGCAACTAGGAATAAGACGTGACACTCAACCATCAATAGGAGATAATTAAGGAGTAATACAAACTAAGTAAACACATCTTTAAACTATCATACGAGCACACATTAATTAGACATAGACTCCCACAACCTTAGTTTAGATAATTAGATAATAGTAGAGTAATCGGTAGAAATACCAACCCCCCAAATCCAATACCCGAGATTCGTATCTTTCCATTTTCATAAAATATAAAAAGATAAAAAATAATCTTCCTCAACCTTAACCTTAGCGTAGTAACTACTAGCATTCCTACTAGAGAACATTCCTATTCCCTAATTAGATTAGGTTCAACGATATCAAGAAAAGGAAGTTTCCTTGACCCCGAACGACGCGTGTAGCGTTACCCTAATTACTATATATACACTTTGACAACGATTAGGTTCAATTTTTTTAGGTTCTTCTTGACGCCTCAAGCTAGGGAGATTCCACGAGCATTTATAAACTGATCATATGACTTACTCGCCCAAGGTGTTAGATTTTCAAAACACTAGGAGAACTGCTCAATAAAAGGAAGTAATTTCATCTTAGCCTTCCTAAAATACTTGACGCCCTTAACAAGGTGGAGCAACCTTCAAGGGGGAGCATGCACACATTCATTATTCAAAATTCCTTTATGTTTCAATAAAAGGGAGATCTCTTTCTCATCATATATTTTTTTAACACTAACCTTGATGTAGGTTAAGCCTAAAAAATTTGATCCATTGAGCCGTTGGCAATCATGGTTACAATTCAAAGGATCTTTCTATTTTTTTGTGTGTGATTCTCTAGGTTCCTCTTAAAGGCGAGATCGAAACCTTTTGAGGACGTGCAAGCTCAAGGTCATGAGTTGCTAAGCTTCGTCATTAGTGTTTCGTGTTGAAGGTATTGGCGTGGTGTACCAATTGGAGCAATAAGGTGTTTTCGTTTTAGCTTCACTAGGAATGATGCAAACTCACCATTCTTGGGAGAAATTAAGTTTACAGGACATACCCTTTTTGTTTCGACAAAAGGGGGAGAAGAGTGTAAACGAATAAGGTAATGTATAGGAAGTACGGACACAAGTAACTTTGACATTTTACCTATCTATTACGTTTACATATATTTTGTCATCATAAAAAAATGGAGATTGTTAGTGCAAATATTACGATATTTAATCAATACATTATCATTTGTTTTGTTGATGACAAACATGTAACTTGTGATACATAACGTAAAATGTATAAGTTACTTGTAATTATATTTTGTCTCAACATACTCTCAACACCTCTTGACGACTAAAGTCCTTGTATGCTACAACACAGGTTCGTACATGTTTGTTATGTTGCGTTATGATCAAACCCCTAACAAACCATTAAACATGTTTAGTTAAATATTTTATAAAACACTTAAGTAAACATAAGTAAATGTGTTGGGTAAAACCCATGACCCAAGACCCATACCCATTTGACTAGATGCATTACATCTATTATATACATTGTATCTAATGAAATACCCATGGACCAACCCATGACCCATGACCCAAAACCCATGGGCAAAAGAGAGCGCCCTACGGATCCCTCAAAGTGCCCACGGATCCTCGAATTATAAGGGCCGGATCCTCCGTAGGGATCCTTGGGGCGTAACATGGTTTTGGTCTTTTGCCTATAAATAGCAAGCCACTTCTTACCATTTCTTAAAACCCTTCACATAGTTTCTCCGCCATTTCTAGGATATTTAGATCATTAGGAAACATGTAAACCACCCTCATCTCATATGATCATAATGCTTCTAACTCTCATTTGTTGTAAGCATACTCCCGAAGTGATCCTCCAAAGCAAGCTTAGAGATCTTGCTTCCTTACCTACTGAAGTGATCACCCATAACAAAATACAAGCACATGAAGATCTTCTACAACAAGCTTGGGAAACTTGTCATCTTCATTAATAGAAGACTAACTACATCATGCTTTGTGTTCTTGATGTTTAGTTTAGGATTTCATATCCATTAGACACATTGTCTTGGATATTTTCTAGTATCATATTCTTGTATCTATGACTAGACTAGATGGTTTATGTGTTTGTGCCATAAAACAAAATGTTTGTTATGTTGGGCCACAAAACATAACGGGTGTCATAGATGTGTCAAAGGAATTCGTGAAGAGTGCCGAATATCCGTGTTGAAGGCATTAGTGAAAGGTGTTGAAGGATCGTGTCAATGGCATTAGTGAAAGATGCCTAGGATGTACATTCGATATGGTGTGTTTCGATGTACAAGATAGAGGAGTATTGGATCCAAGGATATTGATATCTTTGATGGTGTTGTAATAAGGAGTTGGTCTCCTTTGGGGTATAGGTGTACTTTTTGGGTAGTATTTCCTCCATTGTAATGGAAATCGGTACTTAGCCTAGTACCGGATAAAGGGTAGGCGACGTTGTGGTAGGTGTGGTTCACCTTGGTGTGAAAGAACCCGGTGGTTAGCCTAGTACCGGAAAAAGAGTAGGCGACGCCAGAAGGCTTCTCCGCCATAAGGAGTTGGTGTCGTGTAGTGATTACGAACTCGAGTAGGTGACTCGGGAGTGGAGTAGGCAAGGAAGGTGTCCTTGTAGCCGAACCACTATAAATCCTCGTGTTGGTTTGTTTATCCTTTTACTTACCGCTTTACGTTTATTCTTGCATTACATTGTTTATTTTCTATGTGGTTGATGTCTATGTTTGTGATGCATACTTGGTCTTTCATATAGTCATAAACTATATTTAACACTTTACATATTATGACACGCTTGATCAAGAAAAAGCAACCGGACTAATAATGGTGAAACTTGATTTATAATGAACCATTAATCTTGCAGAATCTTATGTGATATTAAGGGGTTGGCCTTACATGCCGTAATGCGTTAAATGCATCCTCGCGTCGAGATTGGCAAATGCAATGGTTTATACTATATTTGGTACAAAAGTTTTAAGTTTGAAACGGAAACGTATTCACCCCCCCCCCCCCCCCCTCTATGTTTTCACAACAAGAAATGGTAACACCAAACTAACAATATTTCACATCAAACAAGAACAGAAAGATGTTCGGAATCATCATGATGATGTGTAAGTGAAGCATTAACTAGAAGCACTTAATCATTAATCATATCAGCCCGTGAGAAGATGTCAACCAATGACTTTTAGAAGAAACTCCATGTGAAGATAACCCGATAAGAAGAAGCTCGGTTCTTACATGAGTTTGGAGCCGTATGACCATTTATTCTCAGATGTCAATCAACCTTCAGTATATTCACCCTTCTCCCCCTCAAGAATTTCATACGAAGTTGCCATTCTTGATTTAACAAGTGAGATCATCACGATGTAGTTTATTCATACTTCTCCCCCGCAAAAATTGCATATGATGTCACCATTGCCAATTTTAATTGAGCAAGTGAAATAAGAATACAGTTAATGGTAAATAGATCCACTTGATGACTGAGCGAGCATGGAAACAGCATGAAGCTTGTTGACGAGAATGGTCATAAACAAGAAGATTTCTCTTCTTCTGAAGATAAAGCGCACTGAAGCGTACACTTTTATTTTCTTTAAGGAACGAGGCTTGAACTGAAGTATTCAAACGTCATCTCTCTATTTTCTACTTCTCTTAGCTAACTTGTTACCAACCCCATTATCATTCAGTCGGCTCTTTGTCGTGACAGCTGATGGAGAGAACCCAATATGATGAATTTAACACTGAAGTAAAATAACCCGATCTTGTGACTTAAGCTTGCACAAATGTGTAACTAAGAGCGGTGCAGAGAATTCGTGAAAATTTGAATCCCTAAGTACTCTATACTCTTCACCCAACCAACCATCAAGTATAAGATGTACATCACCTCTTCAAAATCCACATCTCCGTGCGACACTGAGCACTACAATGTAATTCCTTAAAGTGATAGTTATTTTGTGGTAGTATAAAGGAAGAATCACCCAAAATTAACAAGATTTCCAAGTCTTCGTCATTGTAAATGTTAAAAGCTCGAACAAGGATCTCGAAGAATCTTCATCCAACCATCCCCGATACCTTTAGATACTAAGTACACGCACTCGCGAAATTTCACTTCAACCTCAAATAAATAATAATGAATTAACGCCATAGTCACATCTTCTGGTTTAAGTGCCCAGCTTGATAATGGTTTTATCCCGACCTTAGTCAAAAATGCATAACCCCGTAAAACTTTTTAATAACCAAACTGCCATGAAGAATATCCAAACAATCATCCAATACATGAAGTACACACTTTATCCTTTCTTCGAATTTGAAACCGTAGCACTAGAATCTGATAAGATCCAAAAAAACACTTTCCTTTCTCCAGGATGGTTCCATCATCACGGGATTTTACAATTCTATGATTTTAACCGAGAAATAACTTCTTTCGCGAGATTTTACAAAACCAAGAATAAACCGAGAGATAGATCCGGAAATGCACTTTTCTTTCTCCAGGATGGTTCCATTGTTACGGGATTTTACAAATCTATGATTTAAACCAAGAAATATATTCTTTCGCGGGATTTTACAAAACCAAGACTCAACCGTAAACAATGACAGCTTGAATGTGTTATGACAAATTTTGTTTTGGTTAATATCTGTTTAGGGGAACATGCAATGCATCATCAGCAATTCATCTCCCGTATGTAGAATACTTCACAAACTATACTAAGTAAAATAGTATACACTACTTCCCCCTGGAGGTTGACCTTATAACATCAAAGTACACGTTTCTCCCCCATGATGGTTTCAAACTTTCAGAAGCATCATTGACTTGTACGACCATTTATACGAGAAGTTCTTGTCATAAGCAAACATCTTGAAAAATCATGAATGACATTGAAGATTCTTGAAAGATTTTGCTTAGACTGTGAAGTATCATTGACATTCTGTGGCGTTGAATAACCCAGGAGAATTATTGATCACATCTCAACCATTAAACACTTTGGTAAACATATCTTTCACGTAATATGTCAGCAATTGCTGTGACCACCTGGTGAAGTAAACCCGATATACCAAACTTGAAAATGAAGTAGAATTCCCCAGATTTGTTACTTAATCTTGTACTATCCTTGTGAAAAAGAAACGGTGTACCCAATGTACAAAACCTCTTGAAGAATCCTCAACTTTGTGAGACACCGAAAGTGATAGCTACTTTGTGGGTTAAGCGAGAAAGAATCACAAAACTAACTAGATAGCCAAGTCTTCATCACACTCAATATATGCCCAAACAAGTCATCTTCACGGAAGGATAGAAAGAGAGAAGACGAAATAAGTACACGCGCCCGAAAAACCTCACTTCAAATTTAAATAAGAAATACCGAACACAAACAACCCCGTAGTCAGTTTTGTTCAAATAACAATTCAAACCATGAAATACATATTCTCCGTGAACAATTTTGAGTTAACAAGAAATACCACTCCTTTTGCCAGTAAATTATACCGAAAATTAACTCAATGTATTAAAATACATTTGAGTAATCCCATTTCAGCCCATTATTTGCAACTACTTATTATTCAATAAATCTTGTACAATGAACTTCATCGATATACCAACCCATCACAAAGTTAAACCCTAATCCAATGAAATACTAAAAGACGAGGGACCCAACTTAACAAAATATCACAAAGTCCATGAACGAGTCAATGTCCATGTCCTATCCAATATTCGGTCCTAATCCCATCATCCGAATCAAAATTCCACGTGCCACATTTGAATCAAAAGCCCATGTCCAATACCAATACAAATGTAGCCCATGGAAAAATACCACTTGATCCATCAATTACAACTTTGATCTAACTTCACTCTATCACTAATTAACAAAGTCCAATCCACTTCATACCCCAAACAGCTCGGCCCATACGGATCCAACATTCCAAGCCCAACTCACGGCCCAAGTATATCTTATCCCGGTCCAAACCTAAATGTAATCTGATCTAAATCAACATAACCCTAATAAGATAGGTATATATCTCAGCATACTCCCACTTAACCCTAAAAATACACTTTGAACAAACCATAATCACATTCACAGTTTTCATCCGCCCCCACCCTTTCTCTTATCAAAACGCACCAGAAAAAATTAAGGATCTCATCAACACTTAGATCAAAACTTATCTCACTCAACAATCACCAACGAATCATACAATAAATCATCACTCAAACGGATTAACAATCCCTTTCAACCGCACCCCACAAAAATGAATTCCATCCGAACAAGATCAAACGCATCAAGAAGGTTTTATTCCTCAAGATCCTAGGATGGGTCTCATACTTGAATGGTATAACACTTCTCATCCCTTTATCCTCAGATTGATGACGCCACAGGGATGGCATCAAGATGTAGAATCAATTTCAATATCCCACAAAGATCTATGGTAGGTTTTAATATCTTCTTTCATTTTCCCTTTTAACCGAACAAGAAGAAGGATGAAACCATTATAGGTTTTGTTCTTACTTCAATTTTATTTCGGATATTGATAAACATCTTGGATTCTTAAACGATCTATGATGAGAAGTCTAGTTGGTTTTGTGAAAATGACAAATCATTTATGTTTTAACGAGATTAACTGAGATCATTTGAATTTTTCGTGTTGCTTTGAGTCTTAAAGTAATGGATCTGTGATGAAATTGTATCGTGTGATAGACCCTTATAATGTCTTGATGTATCTTTACACAACATGATATGAGAACTGAGATCCTTTAATTTCTTTTATTTTTAGTTTGAGGTGTATATACTAGATCTGTGATGATATGATGTCGAGAAGACCCTAAATGGTTTTTGTTTGAAACTTGAGAACACACGACATAAATTTGGGATCCATTTGATTGATTTTTTAGTATGAGTTTTGATTGAGATAGTTTAGTATGACTCTTGAAAAATCTGAGATCTATATTTGATTCATCTATGTGATTGAAAGAGATGATTGAAGGAGATGGGGTTTAGAATGTATGGGGTTTAGATGATTCAGATATATTTGTTGGTGTTGGTTTTGGTTGAGGGATGTGGTTGACATCTTGGTTTTAACATTAGTCACGTGTACATTTTTTCATTAGGTTTAGTGACTTGTGATTTTGTAGACTGAAGTCACAAGATTCTTGGTTGGTATTATGAAATGTTAAGTAGGTTGTTTTGTATGAGTCTAACAGTCTTGGTCCAGTCGTCTTCTTAATCTCGAATTTATGTCAAAGTTAACTGTTATTAGTCAGTATGGTTAACAAAGTGCAATTTTCATCTTCTTCTTCTTTCAAAACGCACCAAGGTTTTAGGTGAACATCAACAAAACGCTTTAGATTCATCTTCTACCTTACTTGCAAAACGCAACACGTTTTCTCAAAACGCAACAAGATCAAAACGCACAGATTTGGTCAAGTCGCAACTTCCATTTAACAAACCGCATCATTTTCAAAACGCATTTATTGAGTCAAACCGCAACACTTTAAGTCAAAACGCAGTTTTGTTAAGGTCATGTCGCAGTCCAGTGTCAAACCTCAGTTGACTCAACTCACGTAGAGTAATCCTTCAAACCGCATCATATTTCCATAAAATCCGGATCTGGACAAACTTTTTTCACCAAACCGCAGTGAAGAAATCACTCAAAACGCACTGAGGAACAACCATATTCGCACAAACCGTAGCCAAGAAGTTAACTTGTGGACACAAACCGCAGCAAAGAACCAGACCTAAAACCGCAGTCAAGAGCATCCATAACCAAACTCAGAAAACAATTAAAACTTAACAGAAACACTATATTATGAATCTGCTATAGAAACTGTTAAAACAACTTAAAAATATCAACATCTTCAAACTGTTTAAAAACATATTCACTAACAAACTTCATAAAACATCATATTCAAGACTAGAAAATGAGATAAAACCAGATTCAAAACAGATTCAATCAACGGTTTGACCACTCTTAAAACCAGATTCAAAATAGGTCCAAAACGTCATCAAGACGGTATAAAACCACATCAAAACATAGTACAAAACCGCATATAGAACCGCATCAAACCGCAACAAAAACCGCAACACAAGTCGCACAATAACATGACTCGGACCACATGAATCAACATAAACAACAAAGCTTTGGCTCTGATACCAATTGTAGGATTATTATTCTATGTTGTTTGATGATTCGAGTGGTCTAGGATGATGGTAGAACATGTTAGCCATTTTAGAGAGAGAAAGAGTAGAGAGGGTTGCTTTTAGAGAGAGAAACACTATGTGTGTGTTTTATTAAAAATGAAAAGCACCACCCCATCCCTTAGAGGGAAGGATTATTTATACTTATTACAAAATGCCACCTACGCACTATGGATCAGGCATACAGTGGGTAAAGACCCGTCCGTCCTCCATGGTGTTGATAAACTAACTAACTAATTAATAAATAATGTAATGTCTACGAGCTAAGATATGCCAAACTATAATTGGGGTGACCAACTCTTCAACAAGGATTTTCTAAATCCCAAAAAACCGCAATGTAAACCTGAACATGAAATGTTATGCAAGATACTGCTTTATCTGTATTCAACAGATCTAGTAGAATCACTCACGAACATGAGAGATAACATTCTATTACTGGAAATAAGAGAAATGTTTTATAGGATCTTATAGAACCCATTAACTACAAGAAAATGAACTGGATTTTGAATGGCTTAAAGCCATAAATACAGAATTATAGTCCATGAAGAATAACCGAGTTTGGAATCGGGTTAATCTCTTACCGTACAGTGAAATTGTGAGGAACATGTGAATCTTCATAGTGAAGATTGACGCAGACTCAAAATATAAACAACTTTAAAGCTCACCTCATGACGAAGAGTTTCCCTCATTCTCAAGTAATTTATTATGATGAAAACTTTCTCACGAATGGTAAGCGTTAAAAAAATTAGACTACTTATCTTCATGACCTTATATTATGAATATAAGATATGATATCAACCCAACTTTTTAAATGGTCACCTTAGTGAGGCCGTTAACGTGGTGTAACCAGAAGGGTTTTGAGGATCCTAAGTATCTTATATGTATACATGTTAACGCTAGTGGGAGCAATGCATTTTCTAGATCCTATATGTCTATGACATAGTAATCATAAGAAAAAACATTCTAATATTGTAAGACTCTGAGTCTTGAACATGGAAATTATTTCTTCATGAAAGATCTAAGAAAAGACAAGACGTATATGACCTTAGAATCATAGGTCTATTGGAATAGATCAAACTAATACATTTTCCTACGTAAAAGTACATACAAAGAAATCTCGAAGAGATCTTACGTGGAAGACTTCTAGTTAGGAGTCAGGACCATGTGCTCTTAACTTGATTTTGAGAAAGTCTCAATAACCTATCACATTTTATTTCGGCTAATGAAGTAGTCATATAGCTTGTACTTAATCTTGTCATATCGTAGGCTCTGAGCACAATGAATAAGCACAAGAAAACCTAAAATTTAGGACACTGGATTGCTATAAAGAACATCCTTGCATATCTTTGAGAAATGAAAGATATATTCTTGGTTCACGGAAATCTAGACGAGTAGGTTAATGTGTGCTATTACACTAACGCATTCCTCCAAATAGATTAAGATAATGCCTTCGCCTTCTTTAGTGAAACAGTTGTCTTAATAAGCTCTTGATAGAGCTCCATCAAAATGTCAATTACAAAATTTGAAATCAGCCATTTAGGAAGCGACTATGAAGGTAGTATGGATTAACAAATCTGATTTTTGACTTCCATTGGATCCTAATATTGAGAATCCTAATTACCATGAAACAAAAGGTTCTTAAAAGGCCACACACATTATTCAAGGAAATTTCATGAATGAAATTATCAAATTAGGTATTCACAAAGTTCACACGCTTTATATATATATATATATATATATATATATATATATAAAAGATTTTACAAGTGTCATAACTTTTGGAATGTTTTGGACATTTTAAAATGCTTATATGGTTAATATGTAATTTTAGTATTGGGAAAACAGAATTATATACCAATTCTATAGATGAATTGGATTACGAGGTGTATTCGTCTTCATTTATATTTACTGTGTTTTATATTCGCATGTTTAAATTCGTGAGTACTGATGCAGGATTTCTGACCAGGTTTTTATAATTGACTCGTCTACCTATGGTCTACCTTATGCACTCACGGGCAGTGTACCCGGTCGTGTGTAGTGTAGTATTTGGTAAAGCCGAGGTCGTTCCAAGAGCATATGTGTATCGAATTTTAACTTAAGTCTATGTCACGTTTTAAAGGGGGTTTGAGTTGAATAATAATTAAGCTAATAAAATGTTGAAATTAAATCAAGGTAAATTAACATTCTATTGCCGCCGGTGCATTGAATTACAAGAACTCATTCTATCCGTTAGATCAACCCAACATTAAATCATGACCATTTAAATTCAATAATTATCTGTTACTAACAATATTGAGGGAATAGTGCTAAATATAATTCAAAACACTTCTTATCTTATCATATTCCGCCATGTCGTGCATAGTATTAGTCAAACTAAATTTTATCTTATCTTCATAAATTTAACTTTTGAAACAAATATTTTGGCGCCTAAAATAAGATCATGCATGCCTTATAAATAGACACATACTCATCTTCAGTTCATAATCACTAAGTTCTTAGCATAACAAAAACAAGAACTTTTCACTCAACTAAGATGGAGGTATGGATCAAATGCTTTCTTTTTCATCCATTATAGATCAAAGTAGTAATTCAATGTAGTAACTTAAACATTTGATTTTTGCGTTTATACAGATTAATAAATCAAACAATGTGTCAACTATCGTAGCAACAAAAACCGAATTCGGCATTGCGAAAATGGCTATCAACGAATAAATCCAGGTAAAGTTATTCTACAACATCTCACATCATACTTTTTTTTACCAATACATGACATTTAATTAATTCTTCCTTTGAACAACAAGTCAGAACGATATCGTCGATCATGAGGTAACACTCCCTTTCTACACTTTTTGGTATCGTTTCTAATATTCATTTATTCGTATGAAGACGTAATGTTGCTTTCCTTATTTAAACAGCAGCTTGACAACAATGTGAGACTTGATAACCAACCGTTGGTTGATGAGGTGATTCGCGAATCTAAGGAAAGGAAAAGAGAAGCAAACTTGGCAACATGGATATGGAATGATGCATGTTTATTATATATGTACACAATAGATGTGACTTTGAACTATGTTGTCACAATTTCAATGGTTCGCTATATTAGCTTCTTGGTGTGCAAATTCGATCGACGGCATACACGTGGTTGCCATATAAGTTTTGATGGAGTTTATATCACTTTAAAGGATAATGAAATTTGGAATCTATGTACATGAAGTTGTTTCGTTCTATTAATTATCATGCCTGAATATATTGTATCACATGGCATAATTTGTTTTACATGCATGCCATTCTCATGAATATGCCAGCACTTGCAGATTCTTTCTATCTTTTTGTGTCCTTCTTGTATTTTTATTAGCGTTCTTCTCACCTAAAACAAAATAAGCATTTTATACCTGTAGTTGTATGGTGAGGATTTCATTTTTACCTTATTGAGAGTGTGAGACTTAGGAATTTTGTTAGTAACTGTCTTGACCCGTTACCACACTGCTCAATCAGCCCATTTTGCAACCTCTACAAATATTAGTAATTTGTTCCATCTCTTTCAAGACATTTCACATTAAAATTGCAACAGATTATTAGTAACATATGTAGAATGAGTTATCAGTAATATGAGAGAAGACGACATACACTTAGAATACACTTTAGATTGATACAAATTTAAAGTGGTCAACATTATCACTCAAATTTGCAGCCCAATATTTTAGAATAAAAGATACTGCAATTCGAATTGGTCAGCATTATCGCTGAAATGTCTAACTCACAAAATAAACTAACCTTTATTTTAGGTGGGGTTATCATAGTTAGTTATCAGATTAATAATTTTAAATTTCATACTTATAAGTTACCCAAATTTAGGCGTCAAAGACTTGTGGGTATTTTCCTTCATCTTCTCATGCATATGTGAGAAGAGTTTTCATTTTTTCCTACAACTTTATCAAGGTGATGGTTTCAATTTTGTAATTAAAGTATTTCCACATCTACTATATTGATTACTTTTAGGTTTCCAGCAGCTTCAAAAAGATACGTAATAATATTGTTCTTGGGATTGCTTTGAAGGTTAGTTTTTACATTTTAGCTTAGTCGATGAATTATATATATTGCTTCATTCATTTTGGTATAAACCACCCGCCATGACATTATGTCATTATAGAATCAACTTGTGATTCATTTATCGAAGTTGTCCCATAATTGAAATACAAACGTTTCATATATTATTATTATTGTATCTAATAGAAATGAGGAGGTAACTAACAAAATGCAAACATGAATGGACGTCGTAACCATTTATCAAATTGTTATACTTCGTCAACACCAAATGTGCAACCAGTAAGTGATATTACTAATATTGGTCCTATCTCGGGCCAAACTCGGGATACATTACCTCCTCATGCCGTCTCATCAAATTTGAATTCTTATCAAACACCTCAAGTTAGGAGAGGTTGAGGTCGTCCGCGGTTAGGCACACAACCTACAACCTTTAACACTTATACTACAGTTACACAACCACGACGTCAGGGCAGGCCTCCATCTCGAGTGGATTTTCCATTTGTTTCTCGCAATGGTAGACAACATATAAATCATGATGTTGGAAATGTTGATACTCTGCCTCCTCGCTCAAACATAGTAGCTATAACATCAGGTGAGTGACACATGAACACGTAATTTTCTTACTCACTATAAGATCGATATATATGTCTCATTGTCATTATAGGTCTCATTTTCGATGCTAACCATGTCAGTGTATCATCCCGATCAACTCCAAAAACCTTTATTACTTCGAGGATTGTTGTTGATAGCAATAGCAACCCACTTCATGTATTCATGTGTATGTTTTTTTAAGTATTTCTTTTATAAAATATACTCACAACTTCTAAATATATTTTAAATTATTGAATCGTTATACCCGGGCAATGCACGGGTATTGTACTAGTTCAATATGATCAATAGTCATGGATTTCTGGCAAACAAGCTAATGGGAAATATAGTGATGCAATTCTTAAACCGTGTTCATCCATGAATGAATCGTCGGTAGACTCCTTTGGTCAATTCGTCTACCCTATTAAACATGGCTCCCTACTCGTATCAAAGGTATTACCCTTCAAAATGGGAGGTCTCTGGTAAGCTATTATAAGTCATTAAGTGTCGGTGATTACTATCGCAATATATAGGTTCTAAAAGTCACTAGATTCCTGCTTCAAGCGGGGGTTCAAGTCGCTATGACAGCATTTGATCAATTCGTCATAACCTATCAACAAAGGTTCCTACCCGACGTCAAAGGCCTACCCTTTGGGGAGTCGGGGGTCTCAAGCAACCTAAGCCAAGTCATTAAGTACCTACATGCAAGATTCGAAATAATGTGTGCCCAGGCGCTAGCATCTTAGACATACATCCCTAATTTCTTAAGTTCTTCCTTCCGAACGGTGATTTGATCAATTCGCACAGGAGGGATTTGATAGTCTTTTTGTCAATTCTTACCAAACCTCTCTACCTACTTACTTAGGGTCTTTTGGTCAATTCTCCTAAGCAAATAAATATGACCGCAACTCAAAACAACCGAAGCTAGGGTGACTACCAACGAACTATGCATGCATACACTAAAAACAATTAATAAACACAAAAGCATTAACAATAAAATAATCAAAACTAGGCTAGCACCTATTTTTCACATCACAAAAATACTCAAGTGGAATGACAAATTAGACAAACATATAAAACAATAAATAAACTAGGAATAAACATCAAAGACTAATAATATATTAAAAGACAATTAATAAGAACACAATAAGAATCAATATACCACCAATTAATTAAAAACTAAAATTAATATAATTAAATGATGAAACCTAATTAATAAAAAGAGTCGGAAATTGATTACATATCATGCCAAATAAATGCTATCGATCCCCTAGTTAACCACCTGCACTGTACAACTTTTGCTTGTCTTTGTCTTGTACCCCCAATGAAACAGATTGTGACCTCTATATTATAATCTAATTGTCTATATATATTATGGAAAGAAGGTCGGCGCAATAAAAAGTACAGGACATGTGTAAAAAACATATTTCTTCCCGGTCGGTGCATTAAAAATGTCGTTATATGTTATGGAAGGGAGAACGGGCATTTTTTTTACACTAAGGCTATGTTTGGCGCGCAGCATTTTAGAGCTTTTTGGGGCGATGAGCGGTGAGCAATGAGCTTTTTGATTTTTAGTATTCGTTTGGCAAATGAGCGGTGAGCTTTGCTATTTTTAGGAAAGCTCATTTTCCAATGCTTCATTAAGTTGCATACATCGTCACTTCTCACATTTCATCGCTTCACTACTACTTTTACCAAACACACCCTAACATGGTTAAAGCTAAATTGTACTAAATTTTCTTGGCTAACTTATAGTCCATCAAAAAACCTTCGCGGCCCGTTAATATTTTTTTTTCTTTCTTTTTTTCTGCTTTTTTTTTCGAATGAGGATATATGTTGCCCAGACTTTGGGTTTCTTAAAATTTCAAGATAAACTTCACCGTCTTCTTTTCGCCGACATCTAGATCTTCATGACGACTATTTCATCTAAGGTTTTACACTAAATATTTTTGGTTGTGTATTGTAAATTAATTTCTATTAGTATTGAGTATTGTGGATGAACTTTTAGTTTATGATTAAAGTTTGTATTTTGTGGGGTTCATGTACTTTTTTTTATCTTGCTGAGGATCTGAGGATGGAGAAAAAAACTTGAAGATGAATGAAGATATATATCTGATTTTAAATCTGGCGTAAGTTCTTTTTGTAAAAGATGGTTATTTGATTTCTTCAATTATATTCCTTAGTTTTGTAATTCTTCAAAAAGTTTCATGGTTGTTGTTAATGTCAGTTAAATTGATTCAACTTATACTTCAAAAGATTATCGTTAAATCTTAAGTTTATCAAGTTTAATTAATATTTTGAGGTTTTTGCAAGTGATTTTATTGTGTGTTGTTGTCTGATAGTTCAAAGAAGAGTGAAAACGTGTGAACAAGTTCTAGGGGAGTATAGGTTTGGGCTTCGAGACTCCAACAGAGACTATTAAAGGTATGTTATTTTTTTGGGTTGTCAAATCAGTTGTTTTATTGTCGTGTATTTTGTGATCTGAGTATTTGGAATAGCTTATTTATGTGGCTTTAGGAATTATGCTAACATCAACAAGATCCTAAAGAGCATTGTAGTAAGTGAATCTAAAACTTTTAATATTCGGTGTTAATCTGACATACTATGTGCATGTATGGACTAAAAATAGTCCATAAAAAGTGCATGTATGGACAGGAGGGGCAATATTGTACCAGTGACTCCGTGAGAACAGGTCCATCTACAATCGAGGTACGTTAAAAATAAAAATAGTGGATTAGGGTGCCTTATAATTACTTTGTTATAGCGATTTGGTTCTTTTTGCAGATGTCATTTATGTTACTATATATCTTGTGACAATCACAAATGTCGTAAAGAGAACCTTCTGGCTTCTATAAGGTGAAACAACAATTGAAAATTTAATGAAACTGTATGAATTTCTGAATTCTTAACACTTAAAACGCATACTTTATTATGTGTAGGGATATGGATTATCTTTATCACCATAAACCACAACCCTGTGCAGACAAGCTTGCAAATAATGCAGTTTATGACTGCAAGTGTATGCGCATTTAGTGGCCTCATTGCTGCTTTTCAAGTAGGTAGATATGTTTTCACTTTGGACTTGCATTTGCTGTTTGCATTATTTATATTGTGTACAAATGAAAAGCTCGATTTGTTGTATCTTGAAGGTCTAATGACATACTTCTGGAAAGAGAGTTGTGCATACGCATTAGCTTTTAGATTTGTTGTTTAAAAAGGTTCCATATTTTTCGTTTTTTATGTGTTTTTAATTGATAATTTGTTGTTGTATGGTGAGTTTGTTGATAGTTTGGTATTAGTTTGTTCGTGTATTATTGACTAAATTGGAATATTAATTTTGACTTGGTGGGTATTTGGACAAGATTTTTTAGGTTTTTAATAGCTACAAAAGGCCTTTTTTTTAATGAATTAAGTTACCAATAAATTATTCCCGTATATTATATTCTATGCCTCTAAAACTGCTTTTTCTACTTTATCAGGTGGCAAACCTCGAAACCGAGTGAGTAGAGAAAGATGAGCCATATGAAAAATACCGCAAATGCAAAAGCAACAAAGTCAAAAGCTTATACTCAGATAAAATCTGATTTGGTATGATCTTCTTAGGTGATTTTGCACAAGATCGCTATTGATATACATTTTTGTTGTTCCTTATTCACTATCGTTTAAAATCAGTTTAAGTACGTAAAACAAACTAATAGTGAATCAATGACTGAAAGTAATGTAAGTAAAAACACACTAATAAATTTTCAACGTTTATATTCTTATTAGAAATGAATCAAAATAATACATTACCCAAGTACTTGCGGAATAGTACTTGGGATTGAAATGACAAAGTGTTGCTAACTCTCACTAAGCTCAAAGCTAAGTCCGAGCACAACTACTATGGAACCATGAGCTATCTCGGGGACTGAGTTGTATTTGGAGGAGTGAAAGATGGTTGTGTGTGTGTGTTTTACAATTCACAAGCTTGAATCTTTCACTCCATCTCTTATGCTATTTATACAAGTATGAGTTTTAACTCTTCCGGTGACAAGCGACAGTTCTGAGAAGACAAAATATTGATGTATTTTGTCTCTCACATAAAGCTATTCGGTAGGGACAAAGCCACTTTCTACTTGTCAAGATTGATGCCGAACCTTCGTGGAAAGTTGACTTCTTGAAGATAAGTACTCTGCCTTTATCGCTTCAAGCATAACCATTTTGTCCCGCCCATTCTTCGCCTTCTCCTTGGTCTTTAGTCTAGTTTGTCTTGATATTAGTAGTTGGTGAGGAGTTTAGGGATTCAAGTGAGTTATTGTCATCACCACCGAATCCACCATCTCCTTCTTAACGATCTCCACCCTTTAAGTTTCACCCATCGAGTGGTGAGACTTCTTCTTCCACCTTCATCGAGTATCTCGAAGATGGCTCACTGAGAGAATATGCACTCAGTGACCTGTTAGTGTTTAACGTATGCAAGATCAAGATCATCAAAGGCCATTTATTGTTTTATATAGCTTGATTTTAAGTCTCTTCATAGGCTCCATAACATGGCTTATGAGTTTAATCTTTTGTGCAATTTTCAGGAGATAAAGGATGACTTACATGTGGTATATTGGTGACATTCTCTTGGCGAGCGTCTATGCATTGGTATCGCCTAACCTGTTAGATGCACAATCAAACATGGGTATGCAAATTACTATAATAAGTCTTAACCAATGGTGTCGTGAGAATTGAAACATAGATAAAACCTGGAAATAACATAAAGGGAACAAGTACATGATGCCATTAGATATGAAATCCGTAGATCCAAGAATTAGTTTCAAGTTTGATCCTTTATGGTTCTCATATGGAAAATGATTGCATTCACCTTTTAACATAATGTATAGCTATTTCTTACTGTTTTAAACTGAACTTTATATCTATTAGTTGATGTATAGTAAAAGTGGATAAATATACAGCTGGGTAATGTATGAATTAAGTTTGAATGCTATGGGACGCTTTTTTTTAACAGGTTCAAAAGTATTGTTGTGCATTGGTCCAATTAACATCTTCATTTATTTAGTCTTAAAAGGTTATAATTTATTAAAGGCTCATATTTAAATAATAATAACAATCCAATACGGTACAATATTTTCACATGTGTGTAAACGAGCAGTGACAAGATATTCACAATAACCCGAATCACCGAGTATACTTTAGTAAATATATATGATTATGTACTAAGGTAATCACACGATCTTACTGTTTGTACTTATTTATGTTTTCACCTTTAACTAATACATGGTTGATTTCATTGTAGCACCCTCAAAGGGACTTTCATTGGAAATACTCAGCCATGGAGATTTATAATCAGGGTGCTTTCATTTGGAATACACGGCCATGAAGATTTACAATGAATCTATCAACGATCTTCCTAGTACAGAAGCGTATCCATTAAGATTTTTAGATGATCCAAAGGTGAAATTCAGTTATCTTCTGTAATTTAATATGCTTTTTTGTTAATTTAATATGTTTTTTTGTTAATTTCAGTATCATTGACGTTGAACAAATTACGAAAGAGGAGAACGACTGTTGAGAACCTGACACAGGAAAGCGTTAGGACTCGCACCATATGATGCGGCTCCTTTTATTTGTGAAGGTTAGAACACATTCAACTAAGAATTATTTATGGAGTTTAATATAACAGAAAAGGATTTGTGCATAAATACGTGCATATTAGACGACTCTACCCATTTGACAAAGCAAAATATGCTAGATCGACACATACTTAAGTTAATAGGTTGAAAGTGATGCAATAGACGGTTATTTAAAATAATCAAAGAGGCGTAAATTGAGCTACACTCTTATTCCAACTTTAAATCTTTGTGCTAACACCATGACTATCAAAGAATAAGGCCGAACTTAAAGAATCATCTTAATTTAACTGAATATTAGAAGGCACAAATCAACAAATTATTTTTTTTACATGTACATATACTTGATGCGCGCAATTGAAAATGGAGGCCATATAAACATTGGAAAGCATATACCCCATAGAAAAAATATTCCCCACAACTAGATGAAAAGAAGCCATTTCGAAAAGACCGAGATGACAAAAAGGGAAAAGGTGAAAGGAAGGGCTTTAGATGCGGTGATACAAGTCATCTAATAGGAGATTGCCCCAAGCCACCTAAAAGCAAAACTCAACGAGCTTTTGTAAGTGGTGCTTGGAGTGATAGTGAGGATGATGAAGAATCAAGCAAGGATGAGATCGCTCTAATGGCACATGAATCAAATGAGGTACATTCCGACTCATCTTATTCTTCTATTAATGATGACACTTTGCAAAAACAATATAATCAATTGTGTGAGCTTAGCTTAAAAATCATAACTAAAAACAAGTTTTTAAAGACTAAAAAGGAATTTTTAGAAAACGAAATTTATGAGTTAAAAGAAAAGGCAAAACGATTAGAAAAAGGGAAAGCAAATGACGATGATTGCAAATCATGTTAAGAGCTTAGTCTTGAAATAGAAAAACTAAAACTCACACAAGAAGTTCTCATTGAACATAACTCTAAATTTAAAAGATTTAACAAAAACATTTCTTATGCCGATGAAATAGTTAGAATTCAAAAAGTACCAGGAAACACAAGTGGATTAGGTTTTAATGAAGTACAAATTCTAAACAGTCAAACCAAAACGGCCGAAAAAGACAAACAAAATGTCACATCTGCTGCAGTACCATAACTCCCTAACTATTGAAAATGTTGCTCATGTTGATAGGTTAGGATTTAATCTACTTAGTATTAGCCAACTATGTGATAAAAAGTATAAAGTAATATTTGAATAAAATGGTAGTAAAATACTAAAAGATGGTATCACCATAGCTAAAGGAGTTAGGAAAAATAACATATATGTCATGAAAATAGATAGAACATCTAAAGACAAACTATGCCTAACAACCTTAGATGATAATTCTACTCTTTGGCATAGACGATTAGGTCACGCTAATATGAGACTCATCCAAAATCTATCCTCAAAAGAGCTAGTTAGAAACCTACCAAAATTGAAATATGATCAACACTTTTGCGACACTTGCAAAATAGGTAAACAAATTCATAGTAGTCATAAAGCTAAAAACATGGTTTCCACATCTAAATGCCTAGAGCTTTTGCATATGGACTTATTTGGTCCATCTGCTATATGAAGCTATGGAGGGAACCTCTACACTTTAGTTATAGTAGATGATTACTCAAGGTTCACTTGGACAATGTTTTTGAAAACTAAAAATGAAGCTTTTGATAAATTTGAAATACTTAGTAAGAAAATTCAAAATCAACTAGGTGTTAACATTCTATCGATCCGAATGGGTCATGGTCGCGAGTTCGACAATGAAAACACAATTTGGAAACTTTTGTGATACAAATGGTATAACACATAACTTCTCGGCTCTTCGAACACCCCAATCTAATGGAGTTGTAGAACGTAAAAATAGAACTATTCAAAAAATGAGTAGAACAATGCTTAATGAACAAAACATACCTCAAAAGTTTTGGTGTAACGCCGTTGATACTTCTACATACATTTTAAATAGCGTTTTAATGCGTCCTTTCTTGAACAAAACACCATATGAATTATATAAAGGCAAAAAGCCGACTTTAGGATATTTTAGAGTGTTTGGGTGTAAATGTTTCATTCTTAATACCAAAGACTATCTCACCAAATTTGACCCAAAGTCTTATGAAGGTGTATTTCTTGGTTACTCACAAACTAGCAAAGCATACATAGTTTTAAACAAAAAAACAATGAGAGTCGAGGAATCATTGAACATAACATTCGATTTAAAGTCCACCTCCTCTAAGACATCACCTTTGGTAGATGATGACTTAGTTGAAAGTCAAGAAATAATTGAAAATGACAAGGAAGATGAACCATTAAATAATGAAATTATAAACATTAAAGAATCCAAAAGTCATCATTTAGAAAAAGTTATAGGACAACTAAATCAAAGAACATTAAGATCACAAGCCCAAAATCAAAGTAACTACTTTTGCTCCGTATCAACCATTGAACCGAAAAACATAAACGAAGCAATAAAAGATGAATCTTGGGTAATTGCTATGCAAGAAGAGCTAAACCAATTTGTTAGAAATGATGTTTGGAAATTAGTTCCAAAACCTAAAAATCAAACTATAATTATAACGAAATGGGTTTTTCGAAATAAAATGGATGAAAACGGTGTAGTGTCTAGAAACAAAGCTAGGCTTGTCGCACAAGGTTATAATCAACAAGAAGAGATTGATTACGACGAAACTTATGCACTGGTAGCTAGGATCGAGTCTATTAGAATCTTACTTGCATATGCATGTGCTCATGACTTTAAATTATTTCAAATGGATGTTAAAAGTTCATTCCTAAATGGGTTCATTAACGAAGAAGTATATGTTGCTCAACCTCCCAGTTTTACCGACTTTGAAAAACCACATCATGTCTTCAAACTTAAGAAGGAATTATACGGACTTAAGCAAGCACCAAAAGCTTGGTACGATCGACTTAAGACTTTCTTAGTAGAACATGATAACGCTACACGTGTCGTTCGGGGTCAAAGGAACTTCCTTTTCTACGAGCAAGTTTTATAACACCCTAGGCAAAGGAACCTAATCGTTGTAGTGTAGTATTAGGGTAAGCCACGGTATTGATATCGTTCTCTAGGGAATATGAATGCTAGTGAGAAGTTACTACACTAAGGTTGGGGTTGAGGAAGATTATTTTTATCTTTTATGTTTTTAGGAAATGGAAAAGTACGAATCTCGGGTTTGATTTGGGGTTGGTATTGCTACCGATTACTCTACTTATCTAATTATCTAATCTAAGGTGTGTGTAGTCTATGTATAATTATTGTGTGCTCGATGATAGTTTAAAGATGTGTTTACTTAGGTTTTACTACTCCTTAATTATCTCCTATTGGTGGTTGAATTGTCACGTCCTTATTCTTAATTGCGTTGTGTGTCTAAAGTTGTAGGTATGCTTTCTCCCAACTCTTTGAAGTTACCAAAGGGTCTCGCCTACAAAATACCACTAGGGATCATAAACTCTAACTCTAAGGCCTCTTTGGATAGTTTAGCTTACAACCGCTCAGGTGCTATAACCTAAGGTTCACAAAGATTAATCAAGCATTAAGTACAACGAATGACCTATCGCATTACTAGATCATTAATCAACTAAGATAAGAGACAACCAATCAATATTCAATAATTAAGTTTCATATTCCCTAAGCAAACACACAAATAAATTAGCCGGACATGGAGAACATGCAAGCATACACACAAATAATCAAAGACATAATTGTATTAATGAAGTAAAACACTTATCTTGATGTAAGATAGGGTTTGGAACCCTAAAATACTGTACAAGACAGCCTTGGTTCGGTTTAGGTTTTACCCAAAAGACTACACACAAATACCGAAAATTCGGATTCTATATATAAGATTACATCTGCGACGGCCACCTTATGTTTTGTGACGCCGGATCGCCGTCATTAGGGTTTTGTCTTGGCTACGTTAGTCTTGCGGCGTCACCTTACGCTTGTGGCCGTCCTCTTCGCCTTCCGACGCCGTCTGGATTGAATCTAGGCCGTCGGAGTTGCGACGGTCTACTCTTTTATAAATTGACGCCGTCACTTGAAAATAAGAGTTTTGGCTTCGTCTCACACAAAATCCTCCGACGGCGTCATAGATTAAGCGATGGCCGTATCACACTTGTGTTTTCGGCACTGGAGTGTCTCGATTCTTGACTTGGGCCATTTTCTTCAGATATCCGCGCCTTTTCGTCCAAATAAGTGCTATTACAATTTGCCTTCAAGAGACCTAAAAGTGAAGAGGAACGATATTAAGTAATAACGGATACAAAGTGATCAAATAAGGGCTTACATGACCCTCAAAAAGGTACATTTTAAAACCTTATCAGAACACAAATATACCATGGGATTAGTCGATAATACTCTCTTTACCAAGAAAAGGGAATCACCCATTAGTATAGTTCAAATATACGTTGATGACATCATATTTGGATCAACTTGTCAAGAGCTATGTGATGATTTTTCTAAAATCATGCAAGACGAGTTTGAGATGAGTATGATGGGTGAGTTAAACTTCTTCCTAGGACTTCAAATTAAAAAACTAGAAGATGGCATATTCTTTAACCAATCTAAATACATAAAAGATATGCTTAAGAAATTTGGTCTTGAAGACTCAAAACCAACTAAAACACCCATGTCCTCGGACACAAAACTCACCAAGGATGAGGAAGGTGAATCGGTAGATAACACTAAATATAGAGGAATGATCGGTAGCCTACTCTATCTCACGGCTAGTAGACCCGATATTATGTTTAGTGTTTCTCTATGTGCTCGCTTTCAAGAAGATCCCTAAGAATCACACTTAGAAGCCTTGAAACGGATATTTAGATACATTAAGGGAACGGCATGTTTAGGATTATGGTATCCCAAAGGAACGGGTGTAGAAACTATAGTGTATGCCGATTCGGACCATGCCGGTGACTATGTCGATAGCAAAAGTACAAGTGGTATTTGTACTTTGTTGACATTGTCTCACCTCATGGTTTGCCAAGAAACAAACGGCTCTAGCTATCTCAATCATCAAGCCGAATACGCCTCAAATTAAAAGCATGTCAACAAGCTCTTTGGATGAAGCAAGCTCTGGGATTACTGAATTCATCTCAACGATATCTCTATACTTTATGACAACAAAGGAGCTATTGATCTCAAGAAAAATCCGTCCAACATGCTCGAACGAAACATATTGAAATCCGCCATCACTTCCTTCGCGACAATGTTCAAAAAGGAAACATCTCAATTGAGAAGGTATCCTCCAAAGATAACATTGCCGACATTCTAACTAAACCTCTCAAACGAGAACCATTTAATCTTCTTAGACTTGGATTAGGATTAATGGAACCAAACATGTAGTTAAAACATAGCTTAAACCTTAGAATAACCAAAACAAAACAATTTAGCTTAAACCTGCTACTGTTCCCACGGTACCAACTGACCAAACGGATGAAACCAAAAATTTGGGTCCGCCTGGTCCGTGGTGACAACAGTAGCAAATGTTCTAAATACAAAACATCTTCTTCTTCGCAATTCACTTTACCAAAACGAACCAACAACATACCTAACTCATTATTAAGGCTTCTTCTCCCACTAATCACTGAAGAAAACATTATTGTAAGTATCCTAACTACATTACTTCTCTTAATTCTGAATCTAGGATTCTAATTTATCCACAAAACCAGTACATGAGGATTATGTATATTCTTGTACAAAACATGAACTCAATTGGTAAATTGCATAACTAGTTACTGAAATTATATACTACATTGTCAAATTTCATAAACTAATCATGTTTCCCACTACTTAAAAATAATAACTATAAGGCATTATTCTAATTAAACAAAAACCCCATGTCAAAATTTTGAAAAGCTTCTCACTTGTAGGAAAATAATTTTTCATTGTTAATACAAATAAAAACGTAATTTTTCATCACTTGCATAAATGTCTCTTGAATACTAAAGGTAATGCATAACTAATATGCATTCCTGGGTATATTCAAATGAAGCCACATTAAATTATGAGCGTTTGGGTTATCTCTCACCTTTTTCCAAACACCCTCACTAAAAACCATTTTATGCATAAAATGAGTCGAGATAACCGCAACTCCAAATTTTTTTCATATAGGCACACACTAGAACAAAAACGCTAAGTTTGTTTTCATTTTTACTAAAACTTATAAATTCTTGCTCATAGGAACAAACATGGTAGCCGCAAAAGTTTACAACCACAAGGACACTCTTAACTACATCCCTCAACATCACAAAACCAAGGGTCTCACCAAATAACAAGTTGAATCTTTAAGAGTCTAGAGAAAAAGTATTTCCATGAGGGTAGAACCATTCATTCCTCTTTTGTCGACGGAACTAATCTCCGTCAAGAACTAGCCACTATCAACTTTGATTGTCTCCTTGACATCGATGAACCAATTTGTCCTAGGTTTGTCTTAGAATTCTATGCTAGTGAGGATAATGAAATGGCTCTTAGGTTTAGGATCAATCAAAACGACTACTCCATTTCTCTAAACCAATTTGCTCAAGTGCTAGTAATTCCTTGTCATGGTACATGTGTTTAGTCGGATAAGTGGTCACTTACTATCCTTGATGCTATCCATGACCGCTCTCTTCCCTACCAAACTCCTTTGGTAGACAAGGACGTCATTCGTGAGCACCTCTTTAATGAAAGGGTAGCACCAACCCGTGTCACTCGAGCGGGAAAAGAAGTCAACCGAGATCCATACGGTATGGAACTCAATGAGCTCAAGCCCAAATTCAAAAAGTGGGAGGAACTCCTTAGAGCCAATGCCATTAGCACCATAGGAAATAGAGACCATATCAATGCTTGCCTTTGTCACATGCTCTACAACTTGTCCACTCGTCAACCATTCAACTTAGCTTACTGTTGGAATCACTTCTAAGTTGTATTTCAAGTGTTAGTCATTAATATGTAATAGGTTGCTTAATTAGGCTTTTATGTTAATAATTAATGCAAGGCTCATGTAGAAAGCCCATGAGCCTATGCAAAAGCCCAATAAGAAAGGAAGAGACTAGATATGTTGCCCTAGCACCCTTCCCCTATAAATAGTCTTGTAAACCCTCATTTAAGGGTTGGTTGTTCACTTTATACAAGTTCTCCATACGTGTGTGTGTATTGTGTTCATCCCTCCTTCATCTCTATCTCTTACATATTGATCCATGTGTTATATTATGGTGACCTAACAATGGTATCAATCGCCATCTTCAATGTTAGGATCGTTTTTATGGATGATATGGTGAATCGGGAGGTCTTGGAAGATGGAAGAACACCATCTTTAAGTTAGAGAGAGAAACTAGAGAGAGAAGGGAAAACTAGTTTGTGTTTTATTAATGAAAATGAAAGGATTACACTAAGAGTCTCAGTCTATGCCTAAGCTGGTTTCTACGCCTAAGTGTACTTCATCAACAAACTCAAGTTTCATTCGACTACAAAGATCCATCATCAACACAAGTTTCAAGATGTCTCAACCACCATACTCTAACTACTTTCCTCATGAGTATCCTCAACAACAACAACAACAACAATTTCAACAATATCCTCAACAACAATTTCAACCACCATCTCAAATGTACTTTCCTCAAGGAACACAACCTCTTCCACCTCAAATGCCTCAACCAAACCCTCATCAACAAGTTCAACATTGTAACTACTTCCAATATCAGTTTCCAGCTAAGTATGCTATGAATATCACAACACAAAAGGAACCTTCTTGGTTTGCAAAGATGTGTGAAGCTTTAAGCAGCTAACAATCCATTCATGAAGTTGGATCCCTTGTTAGACCTCCTATGCTTACTCTCGGAAACTACGATCAATGGGTGATCAGGTTTTTTAGGTTTTGTGACCTGAAGAAACCACATGGTAAGTTTTTGATCAGGTTTTGTGAAGGTCCTTTTCAGATGCCTACTATCACTATACCCGGATATCCGAATGCTACTCCACCAAGAGATTATGTTACCAACGTTCTCAGCATAGATCAACTCACTACTGAACAACTTCTTCACTTAGAAGCTGATGAACTTGCAATGCAATATATCCTTTTGGGTCTACCCAATCCGATCCTTCGTAGTGTTGATGCTTAGAAGACTGCTAAAGCTATGTGGGAACACATGCATCTTCTAATGGAAGGCATTGAACTCAATCAAGAAGACATGGAATCAAAAATTTACTTAGCATATCAAAACTTCGTGATTGAACCAGGGGAATCATTAGAGTCGTACTATCATCGGTTCTCAGACATCATCAATGACTTGGACAAACATAATATCATTATGCCAAGGATTGCAATCAACACAAAGTTCCTCAGCTGTCTTGGTCCTGATTGGGAGAAGTATGTTACATTCATCCGTCAATCTAAGAATCTTCATCAAGCTACTTACGGATTGTTGTATGGCTATTTGAAGCACCATCAAAAGGAAGTAGACAAAGACAGAATCATCCGTGGAGTCCCTGCTTCTCCAACACTACCGGACAGTCAAACTCTTGCTTTGTATACTCAAGCATGTTATCCTCAATTCCCAAACTTGCCAACTGTCTTCACAAATCCACCACAACCAACTGCTCAGATTACACCATATGATCCATCACAGCAACAATCACAAGAAACTCAATTGGTTCCATACAACAACAACAATGATCAAGCACTCTATAGTGAATCAAATGAGGATGAAGAAGCCTTCGATGCATTGAATCAAGGATTTGTAATGATGCTAGAGCCTTCGGGATATTTGCTAACAAATCCAACAATCGCATTCGTACCTCATCAAACACAAGAAATCAAGTTGTTGTTAACAATGGACGAGTTGAGGTTCAGAACCGTGGAAATGGTCGTCAGATGGGTAGTGGTCAAGGATTTAATGTGAATGGAAGAAATAACATGGGTGCTCCATAACAACGGGTTCAAATGGTTGATCAGGGAAATGCTCAGACTGGGGTTAATGGTCTCCGATGCTATAACTGTAATGAGAAGGGTCATCTGGCTAATGCATGCCCAAAGCCAAGGATAAGAGGTAGCGCTTATCACAAAGAGGCTTTACTCTTGGCTCTCAAGGATGAAGTTGGTGGAACTCTTACCAACAAGGAACAGAGATTCATGGCTAATGCAAATTCTGATGATGACATGGAGGACTTGCAGGCTAATGTCACTGATGTTAATGGCAAACATGCAAGAGCTCCACATGAGTGACACAGCCCAGCAGGTATGACATCGATGGCTTGTCTTAGGTACCGGATCCTAATATACTTATACATGATCTGATATCTCCGCCTGCATCTACATCCGACAAGGCACAGAGTGTTCAACATGAGCCTTCTACATCTCCTTACGACGATGATCAAATGGATCCCGTAGTTACATTTGACGATCAAGATGACCTTATGGTTAATATTGATAATCAAGTGGACTCCATGCTTACATTTAAGGATCTAAGTAATGAATATGTGGAGCCTCAAGTTGAACAAAATGAACCTTTGTCTAATCCAGATTCAGAACTCATGACCTTATGTCAAACCACCCTATCTAAATTGGAAAAATGCAATGACATTAATAAGAAACTACAAGATAAAATTGCATTGTTAACTAAGGATAATGAATGCTATAAGTTTCAACTCAAAATTTTTGAAACTAAAGAGAAACGTGAACAAAGTTTTGAAATCGCTTTTGCAAAATCATATCAAAATGAAAAATCTTTGGAAATACAAATACATGATCTAGTTTAATCCAAGAATGTATTGCTTTCTCAAATAGAACAACAAAAATTTGATCATAAACAACAAATTAACGCTCTCACTTCGGAAACTCAAAAAGCCAAGTCTGAGTTGTTAAGTTGTCAAAAATAGTTTTTTGAGTACAAAAAACATTCGCGGAGATAAATAGATCAGTATCTTGATGAAATTGTCGATTTACAAAACAAAATCAAAGAGTTTCGAAATGTTGTTTATAAACATGGTGAGTCAATCACGACAATTCAAAAGTTTTCTTTTAAACCAAATCTAGATGGATATGGACCAATTCTTGCGATTACAAACCAAGTTTTCACATAGAGCATTTAAACCAAATCCTCAAGTTTACAAAGGGTAACATAGAATTGATAATTCAATTATGAGTGTTGTTGAATATAATCGTGATGAGGAATCGATGTCGATGTCGAGAGTCGATTAAAATGGAAAATGTTGAATATAACAAACCATTCGATTACTCAAAAATCATACCTTTTGTTAAAAAATAGGATAATACTAACACACCTTGGGTTATCACACCAATTTATGAGTCCTCTTCTAACGTAGGTCCCCGAAACAATGTTGCACAAATTAATGGTCCTTTACCTTCTTTCAGTGAAGTAAAAACATTACCCGAACGATGTCAAATTCTTAAATATTTTGATACATTCATGTCGGACATCAAACTTTTGGAACATGAAATTGAAGTTAATTCTGAAATAAAAGCTGAACATTTTCAATTGCCACATGCGCGAAATCAAAGAGATATTTTTCGAAAAGGCTTTTACCCCATGTCCAAATTTAAAATGTGTGCAATATATTGGGAACAGGATCTTCGAAGGAGATTGGACTTATGAAAGCATTTTCGGAAAACGAAACATCGATTTCAAATACTAAACGAAAAAAAGAAAATATTACGAAATCATGTTGATCGACTCTTGGAAGATGTTATATGTGCTGATACCATCAATGATGTGTTGTTACATACTATTGCATATGCATTTGATTATATTGCTGTTGATTCTGTTGATTCTGTTGATACTATTGAGAATATCGAGAATGTGCCTCAAATCGAGTGTTTGAAAATTGAAATTGAGCGTTTGTTAAATGAACTTTCGAATGCAAAACGTCGTCTTCAATGGTGTCAAAAAGATTGTCAAAATCGAGAACTTGCTTTGCAAAACAAAATCAACCAGTTGCGTGCAAAATCTTTTGATCCAAAACTTGACAACTGGATGATGAAAACGTGTCTTTAAAATGTCAAATTTGAAAATATGAACAAGAAATTGCCAAAGTCAAAACTGAATATGGTGTCATATTTGATTTGCTCAAAAAGACTCGTGGTAAAGCATCACAAGAACTTGCTAATCATAGGGTAAAAGGGATTTTTCACCCTGGTAAAATGCATTACACTAAAAAACAATGAAGTACAAGTGACATGGGTGAATCCCATGTCCACAGCCCGTTACATAGGCGATTACAACTGCAAATTGCAGAACAAACATACAGCGTTTCGATGGAACTAACGAATTACATTTAAAAAACAACATAAATGTAATAAAAACTAGGTTCCAAAACCACCTCCAAGGTGAGCAGCTATATCTTCAAGATATTCATTGTTAGACAAACCAGTGCACCGCCAACATCCACTACCAAAAGCACCATAGTATCACCAATGATGCTAACACAAGAAGACTTCAACGAGTACAAAGTTTCATCACCCGCAACACTAGATAGGAATGTAGCCAAAAAAGTACGGATAAGCAACCCTAACTTCCAACCGCAACACCAAAGGAAAATGAACCATGCAAAACAGCCAAGTCGTTCACTTCACCAGGTACAATACGCATCAAAACACCCAAGTCAAATTGTCACAAAAATGAACATGAAACCATGTCATGTACCAACCGATCGACTAAGGACATAAATAGGAGCAAAATCAAGTCCCAAGATAGTATACCAGCTAGGTCATGAATACTAGACATAAAGAACAAATTAACACAGTAGTAAAAGAAACAAAGGGTATCAAAACCCTTACCACCAACAAACGAAACAACCTGGACAAAACCCAGATCGAACACCCATTCTATGCAGATTCGAAGAGCCAAAAACCACTGTAAGAATCATAGATCTGACATAGAACGACCACCTATCAGCAAGCTGCCACAAATCGAGACCATCAGCATAAAAATAAGAACAATATAATGACTAACGACACCTTCAAGATCATATACATACTTCTGAAACCAGTCGCAATCATCATATAATAAGGAACATGCAAGAAACCTAACTTCCAACTAGAGTTTAAAAAACCCTAACGTCACACCCCATCGTACAGCAGATCCAAATAACTGACAGAACACCACCCCAAGATCTGAATACGAATCCACACATCACACACCCCCATGATCCATCGCAAAGATCAATGAAATGGTGATTAGGGTTTTTGAACAAGAATACCCAAAAACTTGACTTAAATCTCTCAAAGCCCACAAACAAAACAACATACATCTGATAGAGAAGAATCAATCAACGTACAGAATATAGGCATGTATATCATCGCCATAGATGAGGCCATAGGTCCAAAACCAGAAGTCGACCAAAAGTAAAAACCTAACAGGTTTTTATAGTCGATAAATCAAAATCGACCCCAAAAGATACGTCCAGATCATATCCCTAATAGAGAATCGATTTGATAAAGAGTCAAACTGATTTGAATGAAGGAATAGGAACACGACTAGATCGACACAAAAGTACCAAACCCTTAAAAACGATTAAAACAATAAAGTATATTAAGGATTCGGTATATAGCAGCCCTCCACCCATTAGAAACACAATCCAATAGCCGATTGCATACCAATGAAGAGATCCTTCATGAGTAGAGAAGCGGATAGAGGATTGATATGGCCGGATTAGATGAATGGGTAGCGGCTTAAACTTAATAATCATCTTGCATACACTAAAGAGGTCTTAAACATTAGTGGAAACATTCGCTCTGAAAATCAAGATTTGTTACACATTATTGTTGAGTTGAAAGAGAAGTTAGGGAAGTATGAACAAGATAAGTCTAGTAACACAAATGTTCTTGCACATGGAATGTTTAAAATTGACCCTAGAACGCCTAATGACAAACCACAAGATACTAATGTGCTTCCTTCCACTTCTACAGGAGTAGTTACCTCTAATCCTAACGTTAGCACTTCACAGCTTAAGAGCACAAACAGGAAGAATAGGAAGTTGCAACGTAAGAGAAGAACAATAAAGACCTCTGAAGTAGAAGAACACCTTAGGACTTTGAATAAAACTCATGTTGCACCCACTTTAGACATTGCGTTTGACAAATGTAATAGAAAAAGTGATGTAACGAATGCTGAATCTTTAAGTATTTTGAATATTTTGTTTGAAGCTTCTTGTATTGGTTGTCATAAAAGCATGTTTTCTGGTTGTCATGATAAATGTGATGCTAAGTCTATCTTATCTCGTAAGCGAAAACATAGAAATCGAACTACCTCTAGGCCCACTAATGCTCCTAAGTCTGTGCTAGGTAAACCGCCTTCTAGTGTTTCTGAAACTATCATTTATGTACCCATAGCACCCACTTTACCTCCTAGAAAGAGAATATCACCTAGTGCATTCACTAAGATCAAAGCAGGAACTAGTTGGACTTGGCGAGATGGTTACAAAATACACCCGATTTAAATGGATTCCTACAACCATTAACATGTGTGTTTCAATCAGAATCGAACGGAACCTCTAACTCTTCGGGTTCCACCTCTACTTCTATTCCCCGTGTCGTCTGTGTAATGCACGTGATACGAGATCATCCTTTGATTGTTGATAGCAGATGTTCTCGACACATGACGTGCAATCTCAAATCATTATCAAACTTTGTCTCAAAGTTCATCAGACCGTTAGGTTCGGGAATGATTACTTCGCAGCTATCATGGGCTACGGAGATTACATCAATGGGAACATCAAAATTAGCAGAGTTTATTATGTGGAAGGTCTCGGTCACAATCTCTTCTCAGTCGGTCAATTTTGTGATGGTGATTTGGAAGTTGCTTTTAGGAAGAAAATTTGTTTCATTCGTGATCTACAAGGAAACGATCTTATGTCCGGAAACCGCACATCAAGCCTTTACACAATCTCAATGCATGACATGATTGCTTCATCTCCCATTTTTCTACTTTCTAAGGCAACATCAACAAAATCTTGGCTATGGCACCGACGACTTTCACGCTTGAACTTTTAAACCATAACCAATCTTGCACGATACAAACTAGTTGAAGGTCTTCCAAGGTTTCGGTATTCTAAAGATCATCTATGCTCAGCTTGTGAACAAGGGAAAAGCACTCGTGCTTACTTCTCTTCAAAGGTGGAACACAGCTCTCAGCATGTACTTCATCTTCTTCACATGGATTTGTGTAGCCCAATGCGTGTGCAGACGATAAATGGCAAACGCTATATTCTAGTAATTTTTGATGACTACTCAAGGTGGACTTGGGTTTATTTTCTTCGAAGTAAAGATCAAGCTCCACAAATGATCATCACCTTTCTCACGAAAATTCAAGTTCAGCTCCGGAATACAGTAAGACAAGTAAGAACAGACAAAGGAACTAAATTTGTGAATCAAACTCTTCGAGCATACTATGAGAAAGTGGGAATTGAGCATCAAACATCAATTGCACGAACACCAGAACAAAATGAAGTTGTCGAAAGACGAAACCGTACGTTAGTGGAAGCTACAAGAACGATGTTAATCAATGCAAAACTTCCAGATTACTTATGGGCAGAAGTTGTGTCAATTGCATGCTACACTCAGAACCGTTCAATGATAACCAAACACCACAATAAAACACCTCATGCGCTTATCCATTATCGAAAACCGAATCTCAAACACTTTCATGTTTTTGGTGCTCTCTGTTACCCAAATAATAATCGTAATGACTTTGGAAAGCTCAAGGCCAAAGCTGACATTGGAGTCTTCGTTGGATAGTGTGAAAACTCAAAGGGATACCGGATCTAGAATCATCGTACAAGGCAGATTATGGAAACGATTCATGCTAATTTTGATGAACTTACGGAAATGGCTTCTGAGCAAAATGACTTGGAACCCGGACATAACCGCCTCAACTTCCCCAAAACCCATCATCAATCGAACCAAGCTTACACTTACTCGTCAAATGGAAACGTTATTTGCTCCTCTTTTAGTGATGATATTGACCAACGTGCTCAGATGTATCAAATGTTTCAGCTGCTCAACCCGATAATATTCCAATCCTTGATACACCTGAAACAACAAAAACTGTTGCTGAAGCACCTCTAATTGATTCTACAACAACAGCCGAATAAACCACTTCTAATGACGCTGATCCAGCTGATGATCTTCTGAATCATGATGTACCTGCACCCGCGGATTATGATGGAAATGCATTCTTCAACCCTTTTGCTACTGAAACTGCAACTTCTGATGTTGCGGAATCTTCAACCAGCCATCTGAATCTACCTAATCTGCATAATGTATATCAACATCAACCCTCCACACATCGTTGGAGTAAAGACCATCCTCTTGTCAACATTATTGGCAACCCGAACCAACCAGTCGTAACTAGACACAACGCCTTCAGACTGACGATGAACACTGCATCTATGCCCTCACCGTTTGTCAAACTGAACCAAAAAACATAAAAGATGCAATGACCAAAGACAACTGGATTAAATCTATGCAAGAAGAGCTTAATCAATTCAAACGTTTAGAAGTATGAGAATTGGTTGAAAGACCAACAGGGGTCTATGTCATTGGTCTCAAATGGATTTGGAAAAACAAGTTAAATGCTGAAGGTACGGTTATTATAAATAAGTGACGTCTGGTGGCTAAGGGTTATAGATAGGAAGAGGGGATTGACTTCGAAGAATCATTCACACCAGCAGCTAGACTTAAGGCTGTACGGATTTGTCTTGCATTCGCGGCTCACATGAACATCACGGTCTATCAGATGGATGTCAAAACTGCTTTTTTGAATGATAAACTGAAGGAAACAGTCTATGTTAGTCATCTAAAAGGATTCGTTGATCCAGAGTTCCCCAATCACATATACAAACTGAATAAGGCTCTTTACGGTCTCAAACAAGCCCCTCGGGCGTGGTATGATAAGTTATCCTCCTTTCTCCTTTCTCATAATTTTGTCAAAGGATCGGTCGACCCAACACTGTCTATCCAATATCACGGGGCACCCATTTTAATTGTTCAGATTTATGTGGATGACATCATTTTTGGTTCTATCCACAAAAGTACTCAAACGCTTTTTCAAAAGTAATGAAAACAAATTTTGAAATGTCAATAATGGGTGAACTTACGTTCTTCTTATGACTTCAAGTTCATCAATCACCCCGTGGTATTTTCCTAAGTCAGTCCAAATATGCTCTTGAAATTTTGAACAAACATGGAATGCAAAGTTGTGACACCTATGCAACACTGATAACGCTCAGATTGTACATGTTTTCAGTAGCGTTATGTGTGCTTTTGTATATGTTATTTGGTTATATTTGTATGATTTTAGTACTTAATCGCATCAAAAGATGTTTGTCTAGTATTTATAACCAAGTGTAGGGAAACGAAAGGAAAAGTAGAAGAATGTTTAATAAATGGAATATTCTCGTTTCAGTGAAGCATGTCAAGCACAAATTAGTATTTCAAGTACCATAGAAGACCAAGATGATTGAAGAACCAAGCTCTACAAGTCAGAATAAAGTTTAAGGTCAATTTTCCGTCACTCAGGAAGACCAACCGAATCGGTTGCACCTGCAACCGGATCGGTTGGATGATGGTCAAAAGGTACCTGTGAAGATGGACCAACCGATCGGTTGCCACCCGCAACCGATTCGGTTGGAGCAATGTTAGAAGACCAACCGGATCGGTTAGACCTTCGACCGATCCGGTTGGGAGACATGTTTCTGCCAAATCTTCATCATTAAGCTTCCCCATTGTATCCAAACGATTCTAGGTCCTTCCCTTGGTGTATTCTAGTCCCTTCCTAACTCCTTGGAGGCCAAGTTCAGCAATTAATACCCTAGGCCTTGGAACTAGTATAAATAAAGACCTCTTGTAAGCATATGTGACGCACACTTCAATACAACTCTCTCTACTCATCAAACAAATCTCTTAGCTCTCAAATTCGTCCTTAGAAGTCCAGGAAAGTTTGGAGTTCCAGAAGTACCACATTTGGAGGTCAAAATCCCAAGGAGTCTACCCCAATACTTCGGGAATCATTACTTCACCATTTGTAATCTTATTCCAAGCATTGTAAGACTCTTAATCATGTTTTCTAATGTTCAAAGTTCTGAGTTTATGTTTATGTTTGCTATGAGTGGCTGGTTTCTTTATACACTTGCTTAAATGATGTTGATTATCATATGATTCGTTTGTGATTGTTTTAACATGTTTTAATTCAATTTCAAGTTGATTCTAAGATCCAATTGTGATAAAGTTTCATAGTGACATTTGTTAATCAAGTTTGACTAGTTGATAGTAATCGTAGAGGTCGAAAGAACTTATTTTTATTCAACTAGTTATAATCATTTTGTCTATGGATGATTGTTTTTACCCATTATTCTTGATTAAACAAAGAAACTAAAGTTTGGTTGTAATAAGAACGCTGTTTGATTATCAAGTTGGATTTATTGGAAACATCTAAAAGGATGTAGGATTAGTTGTTAACAATCAATTGTAACCTTTTGTCTATAATCGGTTACCTTTTGTATTGACCATTTCTTAAGCAAATTTGATAAAGCAAATGGATGTTTTTGTGTTTAAGTTTGTGAAAATAAACTTATGAAACTTGAATTGATCTTGAATTGATTGGTGATGAGTGTCTAAATACAGTAGTTTGGATACAATGGGGATTGTCTCTTCCACTTTGCTTCCCCATGAACAAATTAATACGGGGTCGAGTCAAGCTAGCGACTCGGTAATCAAAAACAGTAGTTAAACATGGGTTTTCACCCGTGTGTACCACCCTAGTGTGGGGGAGATACTCCACATGTTGTATATAGATCTTAAAATGAATGAAAATGGTAAATATTAAAAAGAGAATAATTGTTGTGTTTCTACACTTAGCTAGTAATGTTATCTTTTTACGTTCTAAGTTTCGCATAACAGTTTAGACTTTGAATATTGAGGACAATATTCATTTCTAAGTGGGGGGAAATTCGCGAATTTGATCATAAATGTACCCTTTTAGTCCCTTTTTCCCCAAAATGGCCAAATTTTAAAAAATTTTTAGTGGAAGTACTATGTACTAAACACAACAAATGGTAATCACCCACCATGTCTAACCCACATAAGGATCGGCTAATCCAGAGCAAACGGCTCTTGGTAAAGATATCTCAAATCCATTGACGGCTTGCAATTTGCCCAAAATTGTATGGTATTCATTTCACCATATCCTTAAAAGTGAAGAGTTGGCTAGCCCGCAAGATTATGGCTTGTGGTAAAGGCGATGGAAAAACCATAATTGGTAATCACCGCCAAAGATAATATTGATAATTTATCTAAGAGTTGGCTAGTCCGTATAAACGGCTTCCGTAAAGACAAATCAAATCCGTTGAAGTCGGTGATTTGCTCAAAATCATTTGGTTATCGGTACCAAGGTTCTTACTTGAATCTGAAACATTTGGCTACTCCGTAGTAATGGCTTTTGGTAAAGAGATAAAATCCATTAATTTTTCTCAAAACATTGCTAGGACTAGCAATATCTTAGTGTGGGGATTGATGAGTGTCTAAATACTCATCATTTTGTACCATTCAAACCGCAAAACATCCGAAAACACTCTTAAATGCATCAAAATGATAAAATATCACAAATAAGTGTTTTATGTGTTTTAAATGCAAAATATCAAAACTGTGAAAAACGATCAAGTTTGCATAATTGGCGCTTTAGTCCCTCAAGTTTCAAAAGTTGTCAAAAACAGTCCTCGGTAAATCAAAATAAAGAAAATATCATTTCAAGTCCCTAGGATTCATGAGTTGTCAAAATTGGTCCTTGAGATTTAAAATTGCAAAATTACAACTTAGGTCCCTAAACTTTGAAAATTGTCACAAATAGTCCTTTGAAAGTTTGAAAATGTCAAAAATGGTCCTTGTACTATTGAAACTTGTCAAAAGTGACCCTTGAAACAACTTTGGAAAATTGGCAGATATGGTCCCTCAAGTTTGGAATAATTGCGCTTTGGTCCTTGTCATTTAAAACAAACCTTGACCTCTTTCATAACCATTCGACCCCGCCATTAGCCTTCGACCTCCGCCATATAACCTGCTTTGGACCCTCCCTAATATAAACCCCTCGGTCAAATAAAGTCAACTCCCGCCCACCTTATCCCTTCTCCTTCCCCACCACTTGCCTGCAACTCAGCCCTTTCCCATCACCTCTCACCTTATCTCTTCCAACCCCCCTCATCATCACACCTACACTCCACCACCCCCCAGTTGCAAAATCAGACCCCCATTTGCATATATTCCTTTCCCGCCAAAATTTGATCAAACGGCCAAGATAGCCTCAACTGATCCAATGGCTATCATAGCAAGTGGGAAATGTTCAGAAGTCTAGTGGAAGCAATGTTGGTGTATAAAAAGAAGAAAGAGAAGCAAAGGAGAGTAGTAGTTAGTTTTAGATATTAATGTATGTCGTTTTTAAAATTCTCATGTCTTAAATAGGTTTTAAGTTGTAATTTTAAGTTGTATTGTATTAAACTCGAGTTGTTTTATCATTATAACTGCTTTTAAGTATCAATTCAAGGTTTGATCCAAGTTTCATTATTTTAAGCTTCCTCGTCATAAAATCGATTACATGGTCTTGAATTCAAGCTTAAACTAGCTTATTTATAGTTCAAACAAGCTTACTTGAGCTTATTATAGCTTTTAGTAAGATCATAACTCGATTCAAGTAAAATGGCATTTGGTCAACGAAAGTGAACTATGGTAACGGATTGATGATACAGAGTGGAATTGGGTTGGAATTGGTGTAATGGTAAGTAGTGATTGGGTTTGAGTAGCTTGTGCAAGCCATAGTGTCGGGGAACCGGTAAGTGTCATAAGCCCGCTCTTGAATCCTCTCTACATAACTGCTTTCAACGCATAGTTTTTCTTAGCTCTAACTTGTTTGATATGATCATCATTATTGTGCCTAGAGGTCCTCATTTAACTGCTAGATCAAATATTTAAACTGTTTTAGATTAGCATTGAGTTCTTGATTAAGTAGCTTGTATGTCAGTTTCCTTAAGTAATGTTTGGCATAAAATAGTAATCTGAGATTTAGGTTAATTCAGAGGTTAATATCAGTTGCATTAGTCTTATCTAGCTTCATTGAGTCATATTCAGTCATTACTTTGCGCCTTATTGCTTAAAAAGTCAAAATCACAATGATATTGTCCTCATTTCATATTTGTTGAGATTTTGATAAAGCAAAAACTTCTTTTGTGTCCAAATATCACTAGAGTAGCTTGCATCAGTTTCATTATACCATAAAACATCAATCTCAGTCCACAAATTGGTTTCAAATCTCATTTTAGTCAAACATATCAAAACTGCTCATTAAGTCAAAGTTGAAAATTCAGTTTTCACCCAACCTTGGGTGATTTTTAATTGGTTCACCATTGGATCAATTTAAGTGAAATTTTGGGTTTTATAACTTCAGTTGGTGTAGTTTCTTAATATGAATTTTGTATATTTTTGGTAATTTTGCACAAGCTCCAAATCAGCTTGTCAAAAAGGTCAAAAGTGCCTTGTCACAGGGCATAGTCACAATGCAGTTTTCATAAGTTTGTGCAGAGCTTGGCACAAGCTCATAAGAGCTTGTCCAGGGCTCACATTTGGTTTATAGGTAGCTAGCCAGGTCTAGTTTAGGTTCCAATATCTGGTTTCAACTTCCAGCTTATTGGGTAGCTTATTCTCAAGCTTCAAAGTAGCACCCAAAACCTGTTTGGCACTTAAGTTTTCAAAACATCAAATCTGTGTATTTTGTATTTCAGAGGTTAAGGATAGTTGTAATTAGTTGCATTTGAGTA
This sequence comes from Chrysanthemum lavandulifolium, assembly GCA_022545495.1. Taxonomy (NCBI): domain Eukaryota; kingdom Viridiplantae; phylum Streptophyta; class Magnoliopsida; order Asterales; family Asteraceae; genus Chrysanthemum; species Chrysanthemum lavandulifolium. Next base: position 117,731,506 of record CM040245.1, read on the forward strand.
GTTTCAGCATATTATAGCTTCTGTAATCAGTTGGTGCTCATTTGGTGCCTTTGGCTTATTCCAAGTGCTTATTTATAAGCACTTGTAACTGCAGTCTCATTTTCTTACACACAAGCTACTGTTTTCATATTTTTCTTAGATTCAGTATATTATTTTAGACTTTTCCTGAATTTTTCATATTTTTCTAACACTGTTTGCTATTTTTCTTCATTTAAAACAGTTTTTTAGGCATTTTTAATTAGCTTTTAATACAATTAAATCGAAAAACTTCAAAAAATAAGTTTTCATTTTTCCTAGGTTAAGATAAATATAAAAGTCAAAAAAATATTTTTCCGATTTTCATAGTTTAATTTGTAATTTTTAGCAATTTATATAGTTCTAAGTAGTTTTAATTCATAGAAAATAGAAATAATCGTAAAATACAAAATTAGTTTTGAAAATTCTCTTTAGTTATTTTAGATTTTTCTAAGTCATAATTTCATTTTTCTAGCTTTATTTCATATTTTCTTGTATTTTAGGGTATTATTAAATAAGTAAAAATAGTTTTTAATTAATAATAATTAAATAAATAGTTAATAAAATAATTTTCTTTTTCTAAAAATTTTCTCTTATCATTAGGTTTGTAAAAATATCATTTTTTACATTTTTAGGATTAATATTGCTTCAGTTTCACATTTTCTTTTGTACGTCACGTAGTTTTTAATTTAAAAGTTTATAAAAGAAACATCAAAAACATCATTTTAAAAATAGTGATAGCGTTTATTTAATATAATTTATCTTTTTAATTTTCTTTAATTTGCATTTAAGCCCCTGTAATTTATAAACTCTTTCTTTAGTTATAATCAATCAAAACTCTTTTCCGTTCAAATTCTCCCGATCACTATTCGTTTGATTATTCTCGCACTACCGTTGGGACTTAACGACCGGGAAACACTATACTCCTCTTGATCTTCATTGCATTGGTGTCTCGAACTGCTTTAAGTTTCTTACGGTTAGCCATTCACAAGTGGCTAGCTTGTGTGAGATAATTTGACGGTTTACCACTTAATCAAATTTTGGCGCCACCGCCGGGAGTCATGCTAATAATCTTACGCTTAGCGATTAGTGATTTGAATATTCACCCTTGTTCATACCATCTATATGTATTTATATTTTCTTATAAAAATAAAAAACCCAAAAGATTTTCATTCTTTGTTTTTACATCATGTTTTCAAAAATACCAAAAATATTCCTCTTTACCCTCTTACCCTTTTTGATTCTTTATCTCTTTACCCTCTATCCATTTGATTCTAACTTCTTCTCATGGAATCTCTCGACTACGACGAATTCGGAACGGTTGAAAACTTGATACTTTATCACAAATGTCAAGAATTCGTGTTGTTCGTGATGATCCATTAATTTCGCGTAGGGAAATGGAACGAGAAACCGGGTGACAAAGGACCGTGTACTTCCCTCGATAATGGAGGTACTAAACGTCCAACCTACGGTTATCCAAAGATCTAACCTCAATTTCTCTTAAGCCGCCTAAAATTGATCCTAAACTTTCACGATTTACGGTTAAAAGCAATCATGCGAATTTAGACCGGTGACTAGCAAGAATGACTTGCCTAATCTTCACGCTTCTCAAGAACCGAACCGGAGACCATAACGAAGTGGTGTAAATTGCTAGCTCTCGAGCACACCACTTGTCCCACCTCCGGATTTTTCAAAATGTTCTTCGAGACTTGATAGTCATTCGGATCACCATGTTGGTTTTGTTGATTCTTTGAATAAACCAATTCCTTCTCATAACTCTCAAATGAAATCGCTTATTCCTTGTGTCGGTTGTGGTGAGCCTCTTTTGGTTCACCTCGTCGTTGGTGTACGTGTGTACAAAGGTGGTAATGATATTCGAACGGGAGTTGTTTGTTTTGTGGTTCGAGGAATTCATTTGATTATAATCCTAATCCGAACTCATTTAACGACCCTCAAATTTTTCCAATTACCCACCACACCCGACCTATCTTCATATAATCAACATAACTCTTGTGAATTTTGTGGAGGTCCTCACCAAGGATTTGAGTGTCAATCCGAAACACGTTTGTCTATGAACAGCTTTTCCTTAATACCTCGAACTTTGGTTATGACCAATATCCATATAATTCACCACCGCACTCAAGCTTGTATTGTTGTGGAGTACTGTGGAGGTCCACACTTCACTCCGATTGTCAAATAGGAATCCATTTCCTTGTAACAATCATGACTCTCACAGTTTGACAATTTCCAACCTCCACAAGACCATACGGTTCAAACTCCACCGAGCCGTTGCTTAAAGAAATTTCCCAAGATTTTGAGACCGCAATGAAAACACTTGATGATATGATTCAAAACTTTAAGAATCAAGTGAGTGGTGAGAAAACCATGGGAGAATTGCTAGTCAAGAACGAGAGGCTCGCAAATCTAGGGAAGAATTATTAGTCCTAGAGCATGCACTCTAAGCATGCTCCCAATTTCTTAAGGCGACTATGTATGATGATGACGAGGAGAGTATTCCTTTAAGGATATTACTCAACTCCTCGGTCGGGCTTGATATCCTGCAGCTTGAGATTCCATCTCAAACAATCGCTATCACACCGAACCTCCCACTCACTCTCTAAACATGGGAGACGAGCATCTTGACACTGTTCACGAAAAGGAATCGGACGAATTCATAAAGTCTAGTGTTGAGAACCTTGTCCCAATCCCGAGAGAGTCACAGGAACTTCGATCATATGTGATTCTCTCTCCCTCTCGAGTGTTCAAAAGATCATTTTGAAACTTTCTCCGATTTTAGCGACGATTGTACTTCTTATGGAAACATCGAGTATGTTGAGGCATCACTCCCACGCCCCGATGTCGATCATCTTCTTGAGGAGTTCACCGATGAACTCACTCACATCAATCCACTTTCATCGGAAAGTAATGATAGTCTTTTGATTTCAAAGTCGATCCGGGAGAGATCGAAGTCTCCGTGATAATGATCGTTCACTCACTTCTTATCCCAACAAATTCAATAGAGAATATTAATCACTTTGTTCTCAAGCATTCAAAGCAACTCTCACCAATCCTCTATTTGAATTCGAATCGAATTCACCTTAATTTCGAGAATCCACTCTTTGACACTCGATTGAGGATAGTGATGAGTCTACAAGAGAACAAGAATTCACAGATTTACATCTTGTGATTGATTCTCTTCACGAGGAGTTCGCCGGTGAACTCACTTATATCATATCTCCGCCGGAGTATGATAACTTCCACAGTGATCTAGACACACCCGGGATATGTCTAGACCAATTGAGCTTAAATAATGAGATTCATGCTATTATGAATTCTCCTTCTGATGATGATGAGTTAGTCATGATGTTTATCATGATTTTCATCTCTTCTTCACCTATCCCGTGCTTCTCCTGCTCTTCACTCCTTCGGAATGAAGACATTATCTTTGACCCCGGCATTTCCATGTACCATTATCTTGAGCCGGTCTGCTATGTATATCTCGTCGGTGTGGAACTTTCACGTGCTTCAAATGTTTGTCCAAACATCTTGAATGAAAGTCCGATGGAGATTGTCTCTTCCACTTTGCTTCCCATGAACAAATTATACGAGGTCGAGTCAAGCTAGCGACTCGGTAATCAAAAACAAGAGTTAAACATGGGTTTTCACCGTGTGTACCACCCTAGTGTGGGGAGATACTCCACATGTTGTATATAGATCTTAAAATGAATGAAAATGGTAAATATTAAAAAGAGAATAATTGTTGTGTTTCTACACTTAGCTAGTAATGTTATCTTTTACGTTCTAAGTTTCGCATAACAGCAGTACTTTGAATATTGAGGACAATATTCATTTCTAAGTGGGGAAATTCGCTAATTTGATCATAAATGTACCCTTTTAGTCCATTTTTCCCCAAAATGGCCAACTTTAAAAAAATTTTAGTGGAAGTACTATGTACTAAACACAACAAATGGTAATCAGTCCACCATGTCTAACCCACATAAGGATGGCTAATCCAGAGCAAACGGCTCTTGGTAAAGATATCTCAAATCCGTTGACGGCTTGCAATTTGCCCAAAATTGTATGGTATTCATTCACCATATCCTTAAAGTGAAGAGTTGGCTAGCCCGCAAGATTATGGCTTGTGGTAAAGGCAAGTGGAAAACCATAATTGGTAATCACGCCAAAGATAATATTGATAATTTATCTCATTATTAGTCCGTATAAACGGCTTCGTAAAGACAAATCAAACCAGTTGGAAGTCGGTGATTTGCTCAAAATCATTTGTTATCGGTGTACCAAGGTTCTTACTTGAACTCGAAACATTTGGCTACTCCGTAGTAATGGCTTTTGGTAAAGAGATAAAATCCATTAATTTTTCTCAAAACATTGCTAGGGACTAGCAATATCTTAGTATGGGGATTGATGAGTGTTTAAATACTCATCATTTTTGTACCATTCAAACCAAAAAACATCCGAAAACACTCGAAATGCATCAAAATGATAAAATATCACAAATAAGTGTTTTATGTGTTTTAAATGCAAAATATCAAAATCTGTGAAAACGATCAAGTTTGCATAATTGGCGCTTTAGTCCCCAAGTTTCAAAAGTTGTCAAAAACAGTCCCCTGGTAAATCAAAATAAAGAAAATATCATTTCAAGTCCCTAGGATTCATGAGTTGTCAAAATTGGTCCTTGAGATTTAAAATTGCAAAATTACAACTTAGGTCCCTAAACTTTGAAAATTGTCACAAATAGTCCTTTGAAAGTTTGAAAATGTCAAAAATGGTCCTTGTACTTTTGAAACTTGTCAAAAGTGACCCTTGAAACAACTTTGGAAAATTGGCAGATATGGTCCCTCAAGTTTGGAATAATTGCAGTTTGGTCCTTGTCATTTAAAACAAACCTTGACCTCTTTCATAACCATTTGGACCCCTGCCATTAGCCTTTGACCCCCTGCCATATAACTGTTTTGGACCCCTCCCTAATATAAACCCCTCGGTCAAATAAAGTCAACTCCCGCCCACCTTATCCCTTCTCCTTCCCCACCACTTGCCTGCAACTCAGCCCTTTCCCATCACCTCTCACCTTATCTCTTCCAACCCCCTCATCATCACACCTACACTCCACCACCCCCGCTTGCAAAATCAGACCCCCATTTGCATATATTCCTTTCCCGCCAAAATTTGATCAAACGGCCAAGATAGCCTCAACTAATCCAATGGCTATCATAGCAAGTGGGAAATGTTCAGAAGTCTAGTGGAAGCAATGTTGGTGTATAAAAAGAAGAAAGAGAAGCAAAGGAGAGTAGTAGTTAGTTTTAGATATTAATGTATGTCGTTTTTAAAATTCTCATGTCTTAAATAGGTTTTAAGTTGCAATTTTAAGTTGTATTGTATTAAACTCGAGTTGTTTTATCATTATAATCTGTTTTTAAGTATCAATTCAAGGTTTGATCCAAGTTTCATTATTTTAAGATTCCTGTCATAAAATCAGATTACATGGTCTTGAATTCAAGCTTAAACTAGCTTATTTATAGTTCAAACAAGCTTACTTGAGCTTATTATAGCTTTTAGTAAGATCATAACTCAGATTCAAGTAAAAATGGCATTTGGTCAACGAAAGTGAACTATGGTACTGGATTGATGATACAGAGTGGAATTGGGTTGGAATTGGTGTAATGGTAAGTAGTGATTGGGTTTGAGTAGCTTGTGCAAGCCATAGTGTCAAGGGAACCGGTAAGTGTCATAAGCTCGCTCTTGAATCCTCTCTACATAACCTGCTTCAACGCATAGTTTTTCTTAGCTCTAACTTGTTTGATATGATCATCATTATTGTGCCTAGAGGTCCTCATTTAACTCGCTAGATCAAATATTTAAACTGCTTTTAGATTAGCATTGAGTTCTTGATTAAGTAGTTTGTATTTCGGTTTCCTTAAGTAATGTTTGGCATAAAATCGTAATCTGAGATTTAGGTTAATTCAGAGGTTAATATCGGTTGCATTAGTCTTATCTAGCTTCATTGAGTCATATTCACCATTACTTTGCCTTATTGCTTAAAAAGTCAAAATCACAATGATATCGTCCTCATTTCATATCTGTTGAGATTTTGATAAAGCAAAACTTGTTTTGTGTCCAAATATCACTAGAGTAGCTTGCATCGGTTTCATTATACCATAAAACATCAATCTCAGTCCACAAATTGGTTTCAAATCTCATTTTAGTCAAACATATCAAACCGCTTCAAGAAGTCAAAGTTGAAAATTCAGCTTTCACCCAACCTTGGGTGATTTTTAATTGGTTCATCATTGGATCAATTTAAGGGAAATTTTGGGTTTTATAACTTCAGTTGGTGTAGTTTCTTAATATGAATTTTGTATATTTTTGGTAATTTTGCACAAGCTCCAAATCAGCTTGTTAAAAAGGTCAAAAGTGCCCTGTCACAGGGCATAGTCACAATCAGGGTTTCGAAGTTTGTGCAGAGCTTGGCACAAGCTCATAAGAGCTTGTCCAGGGCTCACATTTGGTTTATAGGTAGCTAGCCAGTCTAGTTTAGGTTCCAATATCTGGTTTCAACTTCCACTTATTGGGTAGCTTATTCTCAAGCTTCAAAGTAGACCCAAAACCCTGCTTTGGCACTTAAGTTTTCAAAACATCAAATCTGTGTATTTTGTATTTCAGAGGTTAAGGATAGTTGTACTTAGTTGCATTTGAGTAGTTTCAGCATATTATAGCTTCTGTAATCAGTTGGTGCTCATTTGGTGCCTTTGGCTTATTCCAAGTGCTTATTTATAAGCACTTGTAACTCGCATCTTATTTTCTTACACACAAGCTATGTTTTCATATTTTCTTAGATTCAAAGATATTATTTTAGACTTTTCCTAATTTTTCATATTTTTCTAACACTGCTTACTAATTTTCTTCATTTAAAAACAGCTTTTAGGCATTTTAATTAGCTTTAATACAATTAAATCGTAAAAACTTCAAAAAATAAGTTTTCATTTTCCTAGGTTAAGATAAATATAAAAAGTCAAAAAAAATATTTTTCCAGATTTTTCATAGTTTAATTTGTAATTTTTAGCAATTTAATTAGTTCTAAGTAGTTTTTAATTCATAGAAAATTGAAAAATAATCAGAAAAATACAAAATTAGTTTTGAAAATTCTCTTTAGTTATTTTAGATTTTTCTAAGTCATAATTTCATTTTTCTAGCTTTATTTCATATTTTCTTGTATTTTAGGGTATTATTAAATAAGTAAAAATAGTTTTTAATTAATAATAATTAAATAAATAGTTAATAAAATAATTTTGTTTTTCTAAAAATTTTCTCTTATCATTAGGTTTGTAAAAATATCATTTTTATATTTTTAGGATTAATATTGCTTCAGTTTCACATTTTCTTTTGTACGTCACGTAGTTTTTAATTTAAAAGTTTATAAAAGAAACATCAAAAACATCATTTTAAAAATAGTGATAGCGTTTATTTAATATAATTTAGATTTTTAATTTTCTTTAATTTGCATTTAAGCCCCTGTAATTTATAAACTCTTTCTTTAGTTATAATCAATCAAAACTCTTTTCCGTTCAAATTCTCCCGATCACTATTCGTTTGATTATTCTCGCACAGCTCGTTGGGACTTAACGACCTGGGGAAACACTGTACTCCTCTTGATCTTCATTGCATTGGTGTCTGAACTGTTTTAAGTTTCTTTCGGTTAGCCACTCACAAGTGGCTAGCTTGTGTGAGATAACTTGACGGTTTAGCACGAATCAATTGGTTAAACTTAATGCTTGTTTTTATGAACTAAAATCTTGACGAAGGTTTAACTTGTAAGAACAATAGATTAGTACACCAACTAATTATCATAACCAACATGTTAAGAGGTTAACACAATCATACTAATCAAGGATAAGAAACTAGTTTAAGCAAGTGTAGTTTTTAATCATCTGAATTTTATTATATCTATTTTCATTGTTATATGCTTTTGGATTGCCTTAGTTGATTTAGACTTGTTAATCAGATTCACTCAAATCCCTGCGAACGATCTTGACTTACCTTCAAAATCTTGCTATAACGGACGAGTGCACTTGCTCGTATGTGTTATTGGTAAAATTGGTAAATCGTCTTTTATAAATTTAAAACTTGTACGCACTTAGAACATCAAACACCAATGGCACATACCAACAAACTGGATGCTGATTTGCATGGGAAATTGGTTGACCCTACCAAATACCAAAGTATTATTGGGTCTCTCATGTATCTAACAGCCAGTAGACCCGACATTGTATTTTATGTATATCTTTGCTCCCGTTATCAGTCAAGACCTACTGAAAGACACCTCACTGAGGCTAAAAGAATCCTCCGATACGTAAAGGGAACCATTAACATGGGGATCTGGTATCCGAAGGATTTTGGTTTTGAACTAATTGCTTTTTCAGACGTTGATCATGCAGGATGCTCATATTCATGGAAAAGTACTTCAGGAGGTTTACAATTCCTTGGTGATAAACTGGTGTCATGGAAATCGAAGAAACAAGACTGTACATCGTTGTCCTCAATGTAGGTAAATATGTAGCCATGTCTCGTGTTGTGCTCAAGTCTTTTGGATGAGAACACAACTCAAACACTATGGTTATGTATTTGATGAATCCCGTGTATCTTGTGACAATCAAGTGCTATTATGATCTCGCAACACCGCTTAACATTCAAGTCAAAACACATTGATTTCGATATCATTTCATCAAAGAGCATGTGGAAAAGGGTACCGTTGAATTATACTTTGTAGGTATTAAACACCAATCATGGATCTTCTCACTAAATCCTTAGCTCCAAAGAAGGTTTCATCGATTTGATTCAATCGGATTGGTATGAGGTGTTTGACTCGTAAGAACTGGACGAACTTTTAACACATTCTTGAAAACAACAAACACCAAAACCTCTTTTGTAAATAATTTTTTCAAAACAAAATATAAAAATACAAAATCGATAAAATTCAAAAATATTCTTCTATCCAGATTTCTTTCAAACATTGCAAGTACAAATCTTCCGTTAACACTTTGTTCCATCAAACATTTCATCATTTTTCCCGAACACGTGTTGAGGGGGAGAATGTAAATATTTTTCAGTTTCATAAATCCTTGTACTTGCATGTTACCAAAAGATGTTGTTTCTTCAGAAATGGTGGATACGTTTCTTGTTATATACTCTCCTCGGACTCAAATATTTTAAAATTTTATCCTTTCAAAAGTCGAGAGGGAGTATCGTAAAGTTTCTTTCCAAAAATATGTTTTGTCTAACCAAAATGGAAGTTATTGGGTCTTGGTTCAAAATGCTTAAGGTTAAGGGACTAAAGTTGTCAAAATGAAAAACCTTTTTATACAAAAACACTTAACCTAACACATTTAATTCTTCACCTACTAGCATTAAATTCAAAACCAACCAAGAATCCACGCCTAAGATTCAAGACTCAAATCCGTGCTTCAAATCCAAAATTTGTAAGTTGTAATAGCTTTTAATCGTAAAAACAAACATTGGTTTTTAATTTTATTCCAATCCAACGGTTAAATCTATTAAAACTTGTGATTTTGGGGTTTACGCGTATGCGTATGAACATGGGATTTGATATGATGTGTTTGTGATGAAATGGGTTTGTCAAATCGTTCTAAAATCAAAGATATACCCATTTCTATCATCGAATTCAACCCAGAAACTTGTTTCAATGATTTTTGAATTTTAGAGTTCATATTCAAATTTGGGCATTTATTTGTTTGCATGATTTCGCATGATTAGATGCTTAGGATAGGTTTCTAACATGTTTAATTACTCATATACACTCTTAAATCCTACCCAGAAACAACAAAATTGAGGAATTGAAATTTTAAGGTTTATGAGAGCGTATGAACATAAACTTTTGATTCATTGAGCATTTGGTGTTATAACTTGTTGGAACATGTTTAGTAGTCATCTAGGATTGTGCAGAATCAATTTTGTGATTTTCTCATGGTTAAATTTGTTATGCGTAAGTATAGGGTTTAGGGTTTAAGTATAAATTTTACGCCTAAGCTTTTCTACGCGTAACTGATATGAAATTTGACTTGTCTTGTGATCTTGAAAGTGTTAGGATCAAATTGTAATCAGTGTGTTATGTTTAAATTATTACAGGCATCTACGTGTAAAGTTCAGAATTAAGGTGGTCTTGGATTACGCTTAGGAATACCTTATGCGTAGGTTACACATAAGAGCAATCTTACGCGTAACACTTACGCATAAGGGTCTATAGGGACCACGCGTATCCTCGGAAGGATATGCGTAAACTGGATTTCACGCCTAAGGGCTTCTCTTACGAGTAAACCTTACGCGTAACTCCTTTGCCTAAGCCTCACGCCAGAAGCTCATAAGCTACGAGTATACTTCACGCATAAGACATTCTTACACCTAAGGGTTACTCTTACGCTTAAGCTTACGCCCACGCCTAAGGTCTTCATGTTTACGATAAGCTCACTTGCTTTACGCCTAAGCCAACTTGTAACTTTATTTTGAAATGTTACGCTACAATATTTGTAATAAGTTAAAGGAACTTCCTTTCTTCGAGCAAGTTTTATAACACCCTAGGCAAAGGAACCTAATCGTTGTAGTGTAGTAATTAGGGTAAGCCACGGTATTGATATCGCTCTCTGGGAATAGTGTCGTTAGGTGAATTGTATGTCGATTTAAGTCTAAAGGTGAGGATGATTATTTTGTATTTTTATATTTTATGGAATGGAAAGGTACGAATCTCGGGTTTGGAGGGAGGGTGGAATTAGTTGCTAGTCAACTATTCCAAAAGATACTAACTAACTAAGGGATCTACCAAGAACGTGAAGCGTATCTACTTATGATGTATTACTCCTTGCTAGCTATCCAATTCTACCCACCGAATTGTCACGTCCTATTGATGGTTGAATTGTCACGTCCTTATTCCTAGTTGCGTTGTGTGTCTAAGGTTGTAGGTATGCTTTCTCCCTAACTCTTTGAAGTCACCTTTAAGTGTAGTAAACAAAATCCACTTATTCATTCATAAACTAACTTTAAGGTTATCTTTGATTTAGTAAACGAAATCCACCAAGTCATTCATAAACTATCAAGGATTTATCAAGTGTTAAACACAACGATAGCCTAGTCGCACTTCCTAAGCCAATTACAATTAAGATAAGAGACAACCAATCAAACAAGAGACAAGAGGATGCAAGAATTATAAACTAAACCAATTAGACTCATTGAAGTTGTCACACCCTAATGATGAAGATAGACACAAGCATCACTAAGAAATCAATAAGATCTAATTAATTGTATACAAGTTTCACACAATCATAAGCAAACACTAGATGAATTAGCCAAGCATAATTAATGAAGAGCAAGCAACAATTATGATAATTGAAGACATACCATAGGATTGGATTAACAAACAAACCAACACACAATGTTTATAGAGTGTTTGGAACCCTTTAAGTTGTTGGAAAACACCTACCTAAACCCCGAATCGGACTTAGGGTTTAGGGCTTACAAAAGTGAAGTTATAATGTTATATTTATAGGCGATTTTCTCGGCAAAGAGTGACGGCACACACTTATAGAGTGACGGCGTCACGACCATTTTTTCAAAGAAATTGTAGATTTTCTCGTTCCGATCGCGCTGGCTTTTGAACCACCTAAATCCGAGTTCGTATGCAAAAGTTATGGCCAAAACAATATCAACTACTACGCGATGTCGTGATAGTCTTGATCGCCTTGACGGCCACCTTATGTTTCGTGACACCGCCGTGTCGCCGCCATTAGGGTTTCGCCTTGGCCACGTTAACCTTGCGACGACGTCACCTTATGTCCGTGACGCCGTCCTCTTCGCCTTCCGACGTCGTTCGATTGCATCTAGGCCGTCCGAGTAGCGACGACCTACTCTTTCACAACCGGACGCCGCCACTTGAAAATACGAGTTTTGGGTTCTCGTCGTCACAACAATTTTGGGACGGCGCCGCACTTAGCACCGACGCCGCCTTCTACTTTCAAAGAATCATGAGTGTCTCGATTTTGACTTTGGCCATTTTCTTCATATATTCGCGCCTTTTCGTCCAAATAAGTGCCATTCCAAAGATTTTGCCTTCACGAGACCTAAAAAGTGAAAAGGAACGATATTAAGCAATAACGGATACAAAAGTGATCAAATAAGGACTTAAACGACCCTCAAAATGGTACCTTTAAAACCTTATCAAATATCCCTACACTTGTTATTTGCTTGTCCTCAAGCAAATGTGCTTTTAGCCAATTAATTTATAAGTTGGGGTCATGAAGCATTAATTCAAAACGGTCCACAACACATATAAGCCCCAAAAAGTCATAACAAGCACGGAATTACATACTAGCACCTCACATGGGGTGTTTGGATACTCACATCTCTCTCGGTGTATATGGAAATATAACAATATAGGAAATGGAAGATAAACACTCATTAACCGGTCCTAGTACATAGATTACCATAGGCTTGAGAATAGATCAAACCTCCATCGCTTTGGCGTAAGCACCTAGGAAAGACTATCAAAGAGGTCTTTAAAGGGTTGTAACGTTAGGCTTACGGTAGGGAAATAAGGGTTTGGTGGGATAGGCTATTTAGTGGTGGAAAGTCAAAATCTCTATGTTAAATGCATATGAAGAATGGCGTTGCTAAGCCAAGACTCGACACTCTAAACTCTAGATAACCTAAATAAACAAACATAAATTTAAAGGATAGATGTAGGATGGTAGCCCGTATGTTTTTTTTTTTTTTTTTTTTTTTTTTTTTTTTTTCTTTTTCTTTTTTTTATTTTTTTCTTTTTCTATTTTTTTTTTTTTTTTTTTTTTTTTTTTTTTTTTTTCATACACTTTTACTCTACCATCCTCTACGGTAACATCAAAATGATAGGATTTATAGGCATATCCCTACACTTGAGTTTTTATTACTCTAACACTAATTTGACCCGAATTGAAAAGATCAAAACACTTGGGGTACATTATTATGCAAACAAAGGAATTTGAATTTAACGCTCCTTCCCGTCATTTCATAAACTTTAACTTTTCCCATGAATCCCAATCATCCCAAAACAGATACAAAGGATATGACTCGACTTAGCAACTTATGCAAGCAACTAGATAATTGAACTAAGGGTTTTGGGTGATAATAAACATTTGCACTAAAAGTGAGTGCATAAAGGGTAGGCTAAGGCGATTTGGGTGTATATTTGGGGTGGGGTGTAAACAATGTTTTCATTGATATTCGAAAAACCGAAACATCACGAGAACCGCGAAAAGGATAGGCTCGAGGGTTAACTAGGGTATCGTGTACTAAAGATGAGTACAACGCAAAGGGTGCGGGGAATTACTCAACCGATGTGGAAGAAGTAATTATATTACAGGTATCAAACAAGGGTTATCCTAATGCCTCTTATCATTTAGTTATTCCTAACTACACAAGTGTAGCCTCACTTGCGATCTCGGAATGCATCACAAAACAAGTTCTAGAATCTAATATACTACCGGTTCACACTCTAAGCATTAAAGATGAATGCTTTAATTCCTACTAATCTAAGGGCGATCCTCACATTTTGGGTGGAATTTGGGTGGTAAAGGGTTTTTTTGTGCTAGTCATGGAACTTCCTATCCGTGAGACGCTTTTGTTAAGACTAATGGCCCACTCCTATATGTCATAAAAAAATTTAAATTTGGTGCCAAAATTACCCTAACCGACATTTTCTCATGGTTTATTACACAATCACAATTGACAAAGCAAATAATCAAGGATAAGCATAGTTTCAAAGTTCCCGCTTTATTTTCCTCCCTACACTTAAACCGAACATTGTCCCCAATGTTCCCGAAAGTATCAAAGTTATGATAATTGGAAGGTAATTAAAACGAAAGAAACTAGTACTCCCCGATTAGCTCGGTAGGATCCGTGTGTGAAGTAGTGGTTAAATCCTTTCCAAGAAGAATTTATGCGTGAAAAGCTCCTCAATCTTATGTAACTTCTTCTTGATAAATTAAACCGCACACTTGAAGAAAACAAACAACCCAACGCATCAAACCGAACAAAGAAAAATCACAACAAGATGTAATTCCGCACTTAAATAAGATATAATGCTTGTGGAATGGATGTTTGCGATTTTCTAGAAAATTAAGACCGAAAATTCCAAAAATTTATAAGTAGCACGTAAAACGAGAAAAAGTAATCATTGTTTTACTCCTTCCGACGCCGTCAGTTGCAATCTCGACGCCAGTTATCCCGACAAAAACTGCTCACGATTTTCAAAAAAATTCGAAAATTTACATCTTTAGAATCGGAAAAATTCGCAAAAACATCCATTATGACTCGATACAAGCATTTGACTCGAACAAACACATATATATCTTTTATTTAATTGTTATTCTCATGTTTACGCTTTTTTGAAAACGTGTGTAATCCTCCCTACACTTATCCCTTATGTAAAATACCTTTATATGCAATTAAGACGAGGTTAAAAACAAAATAAAGCATTTTACAAATTCAAACATGAGAATAAACAATCAATAAAAGATATACGACACACAAATAAAAATAAAAACAAATACACATGGGTTGCCTCCCAAGAAGCGCTTGTTTTTGTTCGAGTCACGAGCCCGACTCTACCCTTATTTAACGGATAAAGGGAAGTTTTCCTACACTTAAGTTTAAGTGCGGGTGATAGTAGCGATACACACCCTTAGGGTGGAAATATGCCACGTGAGGTGAAGGGGTGTGTGAATGGCTTCCTTCATCCTAAAACTACCCGGACTAAATTGGTTGATGGGTGGGTCGGTTCCTCGCTTATTTAAGGATGGAAGTAAAGATTGAGGTTCCGGTTCATCAACACTATGAAATTCCCTAGAACTAAGAGTAAGACCGAGACTACAAGTATTCAAACCTATATTCTCCAATATGCTTTGGTTCAAATGTTCTACCTCCATTGGGATTCCTAAAGTCTCTTCTACTACTTCCGTAAGTCACGCGGTGTGTATGCCTTAAATGATGGTGGAACTTGTGGGATACCTTGTGGGTCTAGACTTTTCACCTTATCCTCAATCACATCTACATCATCTATATGCTCATCATGTGCTATTTCCTTAGGTCGTGATGAAACCAAACTTAGTAATTGATCCAACTTATGGTTTAATGCTTGGTTGCTTTCCATAATATTTTCACAAATTTGGTCAGTTCTCCTAAGGGCCTTACTAACAATAGTTTCTAAACATGGAGGTTGTTCACGAAAGTCTATCCTAGGTGAAGGCTCAAACGAAGCATCGGTTGCACTAGATGAGGTACTTTGTGGGCTTGATGGAATAGTGAAACCCTCAAAAGGTTTATGGAGTTGGTTACTTTCTTCCCACCATCTTGAATAATCCGCTTTAGTAATATCATAATTTCTTATGAAAAACCTAATCGCGAATATAGTGGATTCGCTCTCCATAATGGTGAACGGAAGAGTCAATGGACAAGTTTTACGAACAAAGGCACAAAGAAGGGGATAGACTACAAGGAAGCTAATAAAAGAAAAAAATATCACTTGATAGGAATCTTGTGAGTAGACCTAAACGAGATAGAAATCAAGCCTAAACAATAACTATTCCCGCAATGCGCCAAAACTTGATAACGCCACACGCCGCTCGGGGTCAAAGGAACTTCCTTTTCTTCGAGCAAGTTTTATAACACCCTAGGCAAAGTGAACCTAATCGTTGTAGTGTAGTAATTAGGGTAAGCCACGGTATTGATATCGCTTCTCTAGGGAATAGTGTCGTTAGGTGAATTGTATGTCGATTTAAGTCTAAAGGTGAGGATGATTATTTTGTATTTTTATATTTTATGGAATGGAAAGGTACGAATCTCGGGTTTGAGGGGGGGTGGAATTAGTTGCTAGTCAACTATTCCAAAAGATACTAACTAACTAAGGGATCTACCAAGAACGTGAAGCGTATCTACTTATGATGTATTACTCCTTGCTAGCTATCCAATTCTACCCACCGAATTGTCACGTCCTATTGATGGTTGAATTGTCACGCCCTTATTCCTAGTTGCGTTGTGTGTCTAAGGTTGTAGGGTATGCTTTCTCCCTAACTCTTTGAAGTCACCTTTAAGTGTAGTAAACAAAATCCACTTATTCATTCATAAACTAACTTTAAGGTTATCTTTGATTTAGTAAACGAAATCCACCAAGTCATTCATAAACTATCAAGGATTTATCAAGTGTTAAACACAACGATAGCCTAGTCGCACTTCCTAAGCCAATTACAATTAAGATAAGAGACAACCAATCAAACAAGAGATGAGGGATGCAAGAATTATAAACTAAACCAATTAGACTCATTGAAGTTGTCACACCTAATGATGAAGATAGACACAAGCATCACTAAGAAATCAATAAGATCTAATTAATTGTATACAAGTTTCACACAATCATAAGCAAACACTAGATGAATTAGCCAAGCATAATTAATGAAGAGCAAGCAACAATTATGATAATTGAAGACATACCATAGGATTGGATTAACAAACAAACCAACACACAATGTTTATAGAGTGTTTGGAACCCTTTAAGTTGCTGGAAAACACCTACCTAAACCCCGGAATCGGACTTAGGGTTTAGGGCTTACAAAAGTGAAGTTATAATGTTATATTTATAGGCGATTTTCTGTCGGCAAAGAGTGACGGCACACACTTATAGAGTGACGGCGCCACGACCATTTTTCAAAGAAATTGTAGATTTTCTCGCTCCGATCGCGCTGGCTTTTGAACCACCTAAATCCGAGTTCGTATGCAAAAGTTATGGCCAAACAATATCAACTACTTGCAAGATGTCGTGATAGTCTTGATCGCCTTGACGGCGGCCACCTTATGTTTCGTGACACCGCCGTGTCGCCGCCATTAGGGTTTCGCCTTGGCCACGTTAACCTTGCGACGGCGTCACCTTATGTCCGTGACGCCGCCCTCTTCGCTTCGACGCCGTTCGATTGCATCTAGGCCGCCCGAGTAGCGACGACCTACTCTTTACAACCGGACGCCGCCACTTGAAAATACGAGTTTTGGGTTCCGAACCGTCACAATAATTTTGGGACGGCGTCGCACTTAGCACCGACGTGAGTGTCTCGCCGCCATTTCTATATATTCGCTTTTCAAAGAAAAGATGCCTTCACGAGTGTCTCGATTTCAAATAAGACTTTGGCCATTTTCTTCATATATTCCCAACGCGCTTTTCGTCCAAATAAGTGCCATTCCAAAGATTTTGCCTTCATCAAACTCATTCTAGACCTAAAATCCATCGTGAAAAGGAACGATATTAAGCAATAACGGATACAAACGTGATCAAATAAGGACTTAAACGACCCTCAAAATGGTAAACATTGGATATGACTTTTAAAACCTTATCAAAGACGATGATCATGAACATTCTAAGTTGATGCACCTTCAGACGTTTTGGGGAATGGTCAACAAACAACACATTGACTACGCAAGTCTGATATGGGAAGACATGATGCAGCATCTCAAGAAGCCTGGGTTAAAGATTCTTTTTATCAGATATACAAAGTTGTTGATCCAAAATATTCTCGGGAAGAATCTAGACATCCCAATGAGAATAAATGACCCTAAGACTCACTCAGTGTTATATGAGAAAACTTTGAACGTTGTCATATTTAAGGACTCGTAAACACAGAAACAAGGTGCAGAGTTACTTGACTGCCTAATCAATGATACAATCAAGGGTCTTCCCTCGTATCTTCGTTACAAAGAAGCAGTGAAAGCAGGCAAAGTTGGGTTTATGGATGAAAAGACTTCTGCAGTGCCTACTAAAAAGACTAGGAGAGCATGTAGCACTGGCAGCATGGGGAGTACTAATAAGTTTAAGAAAAGAAACCCATCTCGTAAGAGGAAAGTCCCCGGTCAGATCGTTCATCCTCAAGTTAAACCAGAACCTATTCCAGAGGACGACGACTCTGAAACTGAGTCTGATGAGGTGACTTACTACTCTGAATCGCAACAAGATGATACATCTTCGCCAATGTCATAAGACAAACCTCCAAGTCCCTCATCAGACAAAGGGAAGAAGCCAGTGACAGAAGAAGAGGAAGAAGATTCGGATGAAGAGGATGCTCAGAAAGATGAAGAGAGAGAATACCAGAAAACTCTGAAACAACTTAGATTGCAGCAAGCTGCCAAAGATTTTGAAGCTCAACAATTGAAAGGCCCTGGAGGTTCCAGCGGTGGCATTCCAGTCACACCAGTTCTTGATGCGGTTAATCAACCTGATAAGGGAACTAGTGACACCACAAAGGAATCTACGGAGCAGCAGCAGCAAGATTATGAAGTTAAGTTCTATTTTGAGGAAGATGAGCAGGAAACTACTTAGAAGATAACTGATGAAGATGTGGAAAAAGCTGCAAAGGAAAAGGCTAATGAAGAAACACGTGCTAAAGAGGAAGAAGATGAAAGGATCAAAATTGAAACAGATAGCTACCTCCATGATAATCCTGAACAACTGAATCATCATCTCACTCTTCACCATCACCATCAAGAGATACAACAACAAGATCATCGTCCAAGTTAGTCAAGAAAACTGCAGATACATGGGCATCTCGAGCCAAGACCAAGATCCTAAAAGTTGTGAAACAAGCAAGAAAATGTAGCATGGTTGACAGAAAACTGAACTTGCTGGCTGACAGGGTCAATTTACTTAGTAAAGAGATGAACACATTCATTGAGGAGAGAGATCATATCAAGCTATTCCTGAACAGAGACATTCAAGGAGAAATGGACTAGAAGATCAAGGAATATACTCATCAGTTCCTCCTCTAATATGTCCTGGGAATAACCAAAGACATGTTCTCCAAACAACTTTACCCTACATTGAGAACACTGATCAGACAGAAAATTATCACAACACCGGTGACAACGCATACTCGACCAGTCCAGCCACCTCATGTCACAGAAACTGATCTACTATCACAGTTGATAACTCAGATGACTGCTCGATCTTCGATGCTCACATATGATGAATTGAAGTTTCTTGAGGTTCTCCTTGCTCATTAACTGAAAACTACATGCAAGGAAGCTGCTGGTATTGAGAAGTGTTACAGAGACGATGATGACACGAACAAAGATCCAAATGCAAAACGTCAGAAGAAAACAGGCGAGTCTTCATCATCTATGCCACCACCACCGCCAAAGACCACCACCACATCTACTACTCGAGCATCTCAGCAAACTCCTCCTTCTGAAAAACCTCAAGATTTTAAGTCTCCACCACCATTGGAGAAAACCGGTGATCACTTTCAATACACCAGTGGTGAAGACGAAGAAAATCCTGAGCCCCAGCAACAACCATCATCCCCACCATCAACTAAGCAACAACCGGATCATGCTCCAAACCTAACAAGAAGAAATAAAGCTCACTGCCTCTCTGGTTGGATGAAGATGACATCAAGAGTATGACCGGTTTAGCAAGTTAGTTGATGCCACGCCTCGATTACGGAAGGTCAAGAACCGTAGATGGTCGTACTATGGAGCAAGTCAAAATTATCCGTGACGAGTTCAAAGTCAAGAAGATGACGAAGAGGAATTACCGGATCAAGAACGAAGCATTCCAATTGCTAAAGATGATCCGGCAAGGTTATTGAAGTCAAATACCATCTCGAACAACATTGCACGAGCCATGTCTAACAACATTGATCAAGCTAAACTCAAGCAAATATCGACGTGTCAAGACGGGATAATACTCCATATTACACCGATTGGACTAAACCACTACCAACCATTGGCCGACCAGATCAACCCAAGATTCCCTACCGCTTCTTCTTTAACAATGACCTAGAGTTCCTTCAGCATGGAAGTAGCATAAGCAAAAAGTATGATATATCACTAACCTTCAACATACCAGCTGCAATCTTCTCCACCAATGTTTAATCAAGGAAGAGGCCACCAAAATGTTCATTGACAAAGTGGTGGACTATGACCTTGTCGCTAAGTATGGGATTCATCATTGGCCACCAAGGAGAAGTTTGTATTACAGAAGCTGCCAAGTTCAACGGTGAAAAAAGGAGGTCTATAGTGATAAGAAGATCGTTGCTATAATGAACGTCACGTTGGCTACGAAATGGGATTATTCATTCTTGAAGGAAATCAAGGTCAAACGACAGGATGAACAAGAATATGATTTCACTGAGGCTGATTTCCGAGATTGTCGCTCAATGACATCAAAGATATGTATATTGCTAAGGTACAAGGACGGATGAGACAATTCTCTACTAACATTTAGCTTCAGTACATCACAGCCTTACTGATATTCATTCGAAGCAAGGTGATCCAAAAATGTGTTGAAGATCTCCAGCTTCAGTACATCACATCCTACGCTTAACCTTTATCCATACGTGTATGTGTGTATTGTGTTCATCCCTCCTTCATCTCTATCTCTTACATATTGATCCTTGTGTTATATTATGGTGACCTAACACTTACTACATTGCTAGGAGAAAGGTAGATATCCCTACTCAAGGTTCCGTTGCTCTTCCATACGGGATGCTACTCACGAGCATTTGCACCCATTCCACCAAGTCCAAAAGGGTTGAAGCTATATTATTCTCTCATCCCTCATATATTTGTGCCCTTGAGTGACGAGCGAGTGTCCAAGACTAAGGCAAAAGGTAAAAGGCCAAAACCTCCAACTCCTTCATCATCATTAAATAACTCCGAAGACGGACTCCCCAACTCTCGGCTACAACCTCATGAGTACTATCCATCTCTTCCCGAGATTGAGAACGAATCGGCAGAGTTCAAGCAAACCAAGGGGATGTTCAAGTGCCTTGGAAGGATGATGACAAAGATTTAAAAAAAGTTGGATAAGTGAGGTTTAAGGGAGTGTTTGGAACAAGACAAAAACAATGATGTATGATATTATTTGGGTGTTTTTACTTTGTAGGATGATAAACTAACTTGAAACATTGATGTATGCTAACCGATTCATGCAGGGGGATAGCACACGGGTGTTATCAAATTTTACCCATTTTCATTTATATGTGAAAATCATTAGCCCTTGTTGAAAATCAATGCTCCACTATGTTTGTGTATGCGTTATTGACTGTTCCTAACTAGAAATAGTTATTGCCATATGTTTTAATAAAATTTCGTGTTTTGGAAAAGACCCGATGGTCAAAAATGGTTCTGTGAAGAATTTCGCCACTGACGGATCGACGGCACCAATTTTTGGTTCCGCTCTATTGACAATTTTGTGCCGCCAGACCAGAGATAGCGACCGACGGCACCAAAATTTTGGTTCCGCCTGTGTAAAAAATTGGTGTCGTGGTGACTGCATGTAATTTTCTAAATTTCGCTAATTTCAACATTCCAAAGTACCATAATTTGCTTTTAGGATAGCTTTTACTAGTTTTTATCCATATTAGAACTAGTTTAACACACTTAGACATATAGGATATCTATTTCCCACCAAAATTCAAAATTTTAAAAACTCACCCAAGGAACCCTTTTTCATAAAGGAAGGAACCAAAAATTTGGTTCCTTGTAATCCATGGGTGATCTGATTCTAAATATCCTACAATCATTAGAACACATTTATTGCATATCTTTGTCTCTTCACTCCATCCTTCTTGTATGGCTTGACTTAGATGATATGACTAGCATTGAAAACACTTCCAAATCATTAGAAACCTCCTTTCTTCTATGGTTTAATATCAAATCAAACACATTTCTCCATAATCTCATAATCCTATAAATTAAAACCTTCTAAGATGATCATCCTCACACCTTTCCAATTTCTCTCATCTTCTACTAGAACAAGCTTAAGCAAAAATGACTAAGTCATCCACCTCTTCTCCATCAAACAAACCTTGCAAGAAAACGGAAAGAATGAGTGTTAGACCATGTTACTTTGTCAACATTAGCTCATCTTCTGATTCCTCTCCCCTAACCATCTCATCTCCCATAAGAGATAAGAATTTTCTTACTTTGACCACTCCTACACCACCTCCAAAATCACCTATTGTAGTCACCACTCCACCACCAACAAAAACTCCCATTGCTAGCTCTCCGCCACCAGCTCCCATCCAAACATCCAAGTCACCATCACCTCCTAAATCTCCAACTCTCATACCATTAGAGCTATTCTCCACACCACCTACATCTCCAAACCCATTTTTGGAGGACTTGCCTCCTATGCCCAATAATCCACCTCCACTACCATCATTTGGTAAAATTAAGCGAATAGCTCATGAGTCAAAGTATGATGTTGACTTTTCAAAAAGTCAAAGTATGATGTTGCTTATATACTTGTGATGATGCTTATTACTAACACATTTTTTTGTAGCTTTTTTCACAATCCATGTATCTTTCTCTTGGCACCCAATTTAGGGGCGCATTGGCCAAGGGGGAGATAATGGCTCGGGCTCATTACATCTTCCGCCTCGCCTCTTTTTTTTGTTTCGACAAAAAGGGGTAGAAATATTATAGAACTTGGACTTTGACTTTCTTAAAAGTCAACTGCATACAGTCAACATCATACTTTGACTTTTTGAAAAGTCAACATCATACTTTGACTTATGAAAAGTCAAAATTGGACAAACTAGTATTATCATCTTTATTTAACTCACTAGTTCTTTCAAGTTCTAAAATTAATCTCATATTTTTATAACTCTTGTACAAACTTTACATCTTTTATAAAAATAAAATTTATGTTTTGTCCTCAACAAAAAGAGGGAGATTGTTAATACAAATATCGTCACTAAACGTTATTTATATTTTATGATCTTTACCTAAGTTTTGTTAACGACAAAAGTAAATTTAATTTTTGTAAAGCATAAAGCTTGTCAAGATTAATAGATATTAAAACAAACTTTTCCTTAAATAATATTTTCATCACTCAAGCATTTACATTTTGATTAGTCATATCTCAATTTACTTTGATATTCCTCTAAACCATAATGTATGTTAACATTTTTAGATCAAGCATGTTTTAGTTTCTTAAAACAAAACATTACATATGTATTTCATTTAAACATATTTCTAAAAAAAGAAAACAACATATGACATCATGTAGTGCATCATTGAAATCTCTAGAGGATTTCATAAGATATTTTGTGTGGATTTGGACTCTACATATCTTACATGGTATTGGTTAGATTTGGTTGACTTTGGTAAGATTTTGGTAATTTTGCTGTCAGACCTGGCGACACCAAAAGTTTACACGGGCGGAACCAATTTTATGGTTTCGTGGTCCGTCGTGACTGCAGAATGTTTTGGCTATAAATAGCAAACCAAACCAAGTTGTTTTCTCATCCCTTTCTAGCATAATCACATACATTCCTTCTCTCTAACATTTCTAACTCAGTTTCATATCATTATAGTGATCCTCTTTTGTAGCAAAGAAGATCAAGGCATATTCAAGCTTCAAACAAATAGTTGAAAGTCTTGTTTGTTTTGTTGTTGTATGATCTAGTCTTGTTCATACATCATTGTTGTACCAAACTATCATAAACTTGTGAGTGTGAGTGGTTAGTATTTTAGTCCTTAAAATACATTGTGTGTGGGAGTGGTTGTACCTTTGCAAAAGAACTCGACATCTAGCTTAGTGTCGTAAATAGTGTGTGTTTAAGTGTAAAGGTTTCTCCGCCGGTGAAAGGAGCTTGTTGACTAGTGAAGTTAAACTCTCGAGTTGGAGACTTGGGGAGTGGAGTAGGGCAAGGAAAAAGAGTCCTTGTAGACCGAACCACTATAAACAACTTGTCTTGGTTTGATTGTTTCTTTCCTTATTTACTCTTTATATATTGCTTGCATATTGTTTGATATCAATGATCAATATCAATTGATCATTACAATAAGTTTCAAAACAAAGATTTTAATTAGTAAACTATTCAACCCCCTTCTAGTTTTCCACAAAGGTGATATCCGATGAACAGTCAAGAATGTTTGAACACCCGAGAAATTATGGTGAAAGGATGACTAGGTCTCCTAACGTTAGTGATTGTACGATACCACATACTCTTAGCGATATTCATCTGGAATCGAGGATTGTTGATATGTTTTTCACCTTGACGTATGGGTTAAGAAAGTATCACATGGGATAAGGTACATCTCCAAGGTTTCATTGTACAATGATGAAAGGACTAATTAATCATCTCCGAAAGATTGGTAGCCCTGACGTGAGGCATTTGGAGTATTTTGTATCATACAGTATCTGCCTACTGAGTATGATATGTACCTACTCGATTACATGGAAACTTGTGAAGATCCTTTGCTAACAGAGCTTTACAAATTGATGGTTAAAGCTAACGATGACCTAAGGGTCAAGTCTGATATGAGCATGAAGCGAAAGGCTAGTGAGGTGAATGACGGGCAGGTTACTGGAAGAACTGAGGGGTTCTTTTATGAGCCACTAACCAGAAAGAGAGTGGCTATTCTCACATGCTATTATTGCTTAAAGCTTAGGCATAAAGTGGGAAGTTGTTTCAAGTATATGTGTAACTTGAAGGTCTCGACATCTCATAGAGGTATCTATATATTCAAGTTAGGGGCGTTTGGTTATTCGAATAACCCTAACCATAATTTTCACTTTTCATGAATTAAAATCACCTAATGATGTTAAACAATCATACTAAGTTACCCATGATTCATCATAACATTATAACATAATTTTCATGATTTCTAAAAATCATAATTTCATAAACTTATCATAATTCAATCTAAAATCTACCAAAACCCCTCTTATAGCCTAATAAAACGAAAATTGATTAAAACCCTTGATGGGTTTAAATTTAACGTGAACATAGGGGTTAGTAGGAATTCTCACAATGCTTTAGCTTGAAATCAAAACTTAAATTCAGCCATGATACTCTCGTGACTTCAATTTCACCACTTGATGTTCTTGATTCTTGTTAAAACTTTTGAAATGATGTTAACAAGCTAAGATTGTGTTTCCCCCCTTTCACATGTATGAAACCATGGGAAGAAATGAGGATACTGAGTTTCCTAACTCATAAAAAAGGGGTATAAAAGTCTTTTTGTTAAGTTTCATAGTTTGGCAAGATTAGTCCCTGTTAGCCAGTGTTTTGCATGAAGGATCCTTTTCTTGTTAACTTATTTTCATGTAAGGTCCTTTTTAACCAACGAAACCTTATAACTATAAGGTGGGTTAACTTTTAAGCTATAAAATATATCTGAAATAATTATTATAAAAATTGAGATGTTACAAAATTGCCTATATTAACTAGTTTAAATAAATTATTTATAAAAATTATATGAAAAATAAATAAAAAAAACCTTTATTCGGGTCAAACATATTGTCCTGAACTCGAGTTAGCCAAAAATATTTTACCTGATACCCGACCTTATTTAGTATTCGGGTTATTCGGGTCCATGTTTATCCGGATAACTCAAATAAGATTATTGACCCAAATAACCTAACCCGAATAGTCTTATTCGAGTTTGAGTCGAGTCGGGTCCAGACTGGGGAGCCTATGTAACACCCCTAGGTGAGACCATTAATGTAAGATGATGGAAATTGCTATTGGAGTCTGACCAGAGCCACGAAATCTACTTTTTGACACACACGTGCATTCTCCTTTGAAAATCCCACTAATATCTTCCATTTTCAACAACACTATTCTTTTCATATAAAAGCGCAACTCTCAAACAAGTTTCAAAAACTAAACAACATTATCATGGACTCGTCAAGCCAATACCTTCCCTTCAACGAAATGATTCAGACGAAATGCTTTTGTCAGAATGTTGGCTGAATCAACTAGCCATGATGATCAAGAATCAAGATTTGTTGTCATCAAACCGGACCACGTCTAGTCTATCTCACAAGATAAGCTACAGAGGGGTTTGTGCACATAGTTGGGGCAAGTACTCAACCGAGATAAGGGATTCTACTAGGAATGGTGCTAGAGTTTGGTTAGGTACATTTGATACACCTGAAGAAGCTGCTTTGGCTTATGATCAAGCTACGTTTTTCGCAAGGGGTATATATGGGTTCTTAACTTTCCGGAGATAGTGTGCTCGGTCTCTTCATGCTATGGATTATAAGGTCGAGGAGGGTGGTTCTTCTGACTTGACATTGAAAATGAGTCATTCCGTTAGACGGATAGCCATTAGAGAAAAGAAAAGGAAAGAAAGGAGGTTAGATGATGATAGTAAAAATGTTGTGGACGTTTGTGTGCTAGACTTGGGTGCTGATTATTTGGAGGAAATTTTGAGTTTATCTGAACATGTATAAGATGAAATTTAATTGATCATTTTAGATAAAAGTATAGCTGAGTGTGTGTATGTTGGGAAATTTTTTTGTTTTAAGCTTTTGGTATGTTTTATTTGTTTAACTATTTTGTAAAGTTAAAGTAATGGTTGAGTCAGTTGGTTACATTTAATGTTTTTTCTTTATTTGTCATGTCGGATTTAAGGAAGTAACAGTAAATAAAACCATCTTTTTAAGAATAATATTAGGTATGCTTCAGCTGCGTAACCAATCACCTAGCAGTCATTGGAATATGATGTTTCGGACCCACACAGAAGTCTAAGTGTGTCATTGTGTGTACTGCAACACTAATCCAACTGAACTTTCGTTACATTTTTTTTTAATTTATTTATTACTCGTATTATTTTTTTTAGAAAGGCAATTTCATTACTATATATATTAAAAGTCATTTAAAACGACGCCGTTCCGTAAACAAGATTGTGGCCCATTTCAAAGAAATTTCAACACATTTGTCGGCTCGTTAGCTATCCAAACCCGAATATGTATATCCAAAGGTCGTTCTTCATTCTTCCTAGTATTCCAAATACCTTATCCCATTCGTGATAACCTTCGGATCAATCTCAGCACACATACTATTTTTTTTCAAACAAGATCTACAAAAAAACTGGTGAAAGCTAAATACAATCGCCTTATTTACGGAAGCTTAAAAATCACTTTAAGGGTTGTTGGAAACGATTTTATGACGGTTGAGGCACAATAGTGGGTTAGCGAGATGAAGAAGTTATGTTGTTGATGCTTACACTAAGGTATGTTTTTTCTTTATTAAACAGTCTAAGTTTATGTTATGCGTATGAAGTGTTTGGTGAAATGTCTTTTTTTTTTAGGTTTGTATTTGTTATGCTGATTAGGTTGTTTAGAATTTTGATAATTGGTAAATTGCTTGAAAGGTTTTGACTGCTGATGGAATAAAAGATGTGCTGAATGAACATGTTCCGTTGTAGGGTATGTTTCGAAAGAAAAAATATCTATTTGATATGGCTTCTTCCTATACCTATGAATCTCTTAAGTTTCATGCCTTTTAAGTTTATCCAAACTGTATGGTTATTTATAACCTTTTGTCAAAAGTATAAACCACTTGAATGATTGAATATTATACATAACATGTTATTTGTGATTAGGAAACACATATTTGTTCAATTGTAGTTTAAGGTAACACCACTTACTGTTACCACGAATGCAGGATAGATATTGGTAGGAGTGCTGGACCTGATGTGAACAGTTACAATAACCCAACTCACTGGAACAAAGTTATGGGCTAATTGAAATGGGTCATGAGAATCGCTGGATAAGGCGGTGGAATACTCGAGAAGAATGAAGAACAGCCTTTGGATATACATATTCCGGGTTTGGATAGCTACCAGCCAAGAAATGTGTCAAATAAATGGGCTACAGCAATCATTACGGGCACGCGTCGTTTAAATGGCTTTTAATATATATAGTAATTGTTGCAGATGGAATTGTTGCGCTTATCAGGTTGTTGCATCACTCATGATGGGGCGACGACCACTTTATACGGGCTATGGAAAAATGGAGGTTTTCCGGAACTTGGCGCGCAACCTACTTGGTCTGCAGCCATGTCGGATGTACCCTGTTTTTCCGGTTTAGTTCCCCGTGTAACCCTAATGTTATTGGACCTGATTCGATAAACGGTTATCGCCATCAATACTGATGAGGCGATAATTAGTTTATATGGGCTCCGGAAAAACTGAGGTTGCCCGCAACTTGGCACGGCAACCTATTCGGTTTGCAGCCATGCCGGATGTACCTGTTTTCGGGATGCTTTTCCGAGCCTGCTTTTCATGGGCATTCGCTTCGGCCGTGGTTTATTTGTAAAGGCGATGATGAATGTTCTCTGAAAGCATCTTGGCGAGGTAACCACACCAGAGGCGCGTTGCACCATGCTGATCTGAGCCATACTTTAAGTTATTTTTTACTTTGTGTTATTCCAGGTTTTCATAGGGACGTGAACAGGACAAGATTGTGTTTCGATGCGGCTGAAACTAAGATATAATGGATATACTAAAGACAATTAAGGTGAAGTCAATCCTAAGTATTTTTATCAATATAATGGGTCGTTAAGTACTACCATCAATCATGTGTTCAAGTACTACTATCAATACTAAGTGATAGTTACCACTGTTGGAAATTTCATGTACTGATTTAGGAGGCGGGTGTGTGCTTAACTTGGGCATGTGGTTTAACGATCGTGGAACCGTGTGTCCTCATTTGTTGTTGTCGCCAATCTAGCTAAAAGGATTGTTTTCTCAATGTATATATACAGGATATGGAGCAATGTCTTGGATTTTAGCACCGAATCATACGCAGGATAAACCTCCTTCTTTTATGACCACTACAAGGATTTAGGGTTTTAATTTTGAATCTTGATTATAGGTATGAGCAAATTTCGATTTCGATTGTATAATATTATGCATAAGTTTTATTGTTTCTAAGCTTTGGTGTCCACATGGGAATTCATAAGTTATTCATTTGAAACTATATGAGCCTCGATTAATATATTTGGTTACCATATTATAGATTGTTGGGAAATGGAGCGGTAATCGGTGTTCAAGGAACCATATGTTAAGGCATCAAGGCTGTGGGTCGGGTATAAGTTAAATTATGGAGTTTCATCACAAAACGGACCAACATATATATCAAAGTGGATGGAAATGTGTTGAAGGACCGAATTTCGGCTTTTGAGCTTCAAGGAAGACATCGGGTTAGTCCTTTAAAATGATATAAGAGTATAAGACCGACTATCTACATTGATTTAATATAGAATTGAAGAGCAAGTTGTTCAGGCGAACCAACAGAATTCCTCTAACAACATGTTAGGTACATGTTTTAAATATGAGATAAACAGTTACCTTTATGTTTATAGGATGTAGGAGTTTTACTGAAGTTATGGGATTATGTTTGGATTTTGATACTTGCAGCATTTTTCGCAGGTTGAGGATGTGAAAATTGCAGATAGTCAAAATTCTATGTTGAATCCTTTTGAAAGACGGCCAATGGCATGGGGCACTGAAGGATGTGCAAAGTATATGGTAACTTGAACTTTTTTTTTTCAGATTTTTTTTAGTGTATTTATTGATGCTCTTACTTTATTTTTAGGTTTTATATGAATTTGAGTCGCTATAATCATTTTATAACGATTCGGTAACGTATTTCTACTTATCATTGTCTAATTCGGTTAATCAACAGGCGAAGGTAAGAAGAGGTTAAGATCCAAGCTAGGAAGAATCATGAAAAGGGTAAAGGCAAGTTGCAGATTCACAGGAACAGATGTGAGGATTTCTATTTAATCATTGTCTAATTGCTTTCTTGAATTTCTTTTCTATCCAAACACAAATAACGATGCAAAAAAGACTTGAATAAACATTTACAAACACCCACCGAATTTGTGATCTAACGATGATAGGTGTTGAACTCGTTGGAACTTGACATTTTGTTTATACACTTTGAAGACCGAACATACCATGGATGCCACTTGAAACATAGCCTTGTTGTTCGGATGCTCTCAAGGATGAGGTTTGTAGTACTTATACCGGGTTCTAATCTCGATAAAGTCGAGACACGGCAAAATGGGTAATTGTTCAATGTATGTTTCCATTTATTTGATAATATGGGAAAGTAATTTGTTCCTTCTTGACTCACCCGCACGAGTAGCTTCAATTTCGTTAATATTACGGTAAAAAACAAACGTAGTCATACCGAAAAATATTGAACTGGACCAACTTGGTAATATTACAGTAAGTTTGTTTCGTTGATTATTTTCTTTAAAGTGTGGTCTGCTCTAAAAGATGAACATTTTTTTGGCTAAAAGTAATCTGATATGTGTTTTACCCAAAACATGTATAAACAAATACGTATGTTTTAATGATTCAAAGGAATGTTTTCATGTTTCTTTTTGTATATTTTTATAGCTCTCAAAAGTTTTTTTCAGGGCAGCTTTTAACGATCGTATTTTCTTTCGTGTTTGTAGACTGAGGAAATAAAAATATAGAAGAAATTCGGGGCTAATGACGATGAGGTACAAAAAAAATTACTACAAAAACTAACGGTTTTTTTCATTACATAGATTACCAGATAAAAGTGTCAAAAAGGTGCTCACTTAACGCCATGGATGGTCGTAATACTCGTTACATTTATTTGAAAGGAGAAACAAAAAAACATGAACCAATGAACATACTAGTCTAATAAAGACGGTGACTTAAACAAAAGTAGACCAAATATAAAATTACTTGCTTATTATCACGAGCAATTTCAGTGGTTTAAGTCGGATTAATTAATTCAAGAATTCAAAGTTAACTTGAAGATATCGTTGCTAGTTGATGCGGTATCAACTAGTGAGGATAAGTACTAGAAGTTGAAGAATGGAGGATCATAGATTAACAATGCCTTGATAATCCTACTAGCTCTCTGATCTAAGTACTAACATAGTTTACCTCGAAAATATCTCTTAGCTAGGTATTTAGGTGGGACTTTCTCAAGAAAGCAAATCAGCAGGAGAAGGTACAACGTTGAAAAAGCTAAGACAAATACGAGTAAGTAAAAAGGAATGAATAGTTGTCATCATTGTTCCTTAAAAGCATGAATGTTGGCTTTCAAGAATAAATACATTTAATGGAAGTTGTATTTATCCGGTAAATGATTGACGCGTCTCAACACCCCTCACGTGACATCCTCGTTTATCTTATATATAAAGAGCATGTCAGTCGGAGTAAATGATATATCTTTCATATTTATTATCACATTAACTAAGAGCATTTAATCTCAACTTCGAACTCGTCATTGTCCTTGATCATCCTATCAGAGACTCACAGTTTACTTGCAAACTCTAACTCTTGTTTGAGTTTGCTTAATCATAATCTATAGTTATTCAATAAAGTGTTTAATCAACAAAACACTTTGTAACTCTTTGATTCATTCTAATAAAGAATAATACATTTAAAAGTTTATCTTTTGTGTTCTTTCATAAACATATTTATCTTTGATTCATAATCCGTCAGGTATTAGGGAAATACAAAAAGTTATATTAGACTTGTTAAATCCGACTATTAATTGGAAACCCATCATTGACAAGTTCCCTTTGGAGACGCGTTATCACTTCAATTCGTGGTCCTATTGGGGGATTAAATGTTGAGAATCCTATTGTTATTAGGTCATACCTTAGTCCTTGGTTTTCGATTCTATCTTTAAACAAATATCTTCCCTGACCACGAGTGAACCTTCATAGAATTTTCTATAAAAACATTGGGGATGGCTGTTCTACTTACTTCTGGTCAGAAAACTGGATTGGCGGGAGTCCTCTTTAAGCTTTTGTACCCACGTTTGTATCTACTGGAAACAAATTAATCTTGTAAAGTGATGGAAAGATGCAACAATTCCAATGGACCAAAAACAAGATCTTAGGCTTGGAGAAGGCCCATCAGCGGTGGGCTGGAAGAAACACAATTTAATGATCTGCTTGTTTTACTCGAGGGTTTCGATGTTGTAGACAAACTAGATACATGGCAATGTAACTTGAATCCCACCAAAGTTTTCACAGTATTATCTCTTCGTTGGAACATTGAATCCTACACTCTTGTGTCAATTGAAGATAACATTCGTTGGAATCGTTTTCTCCCTATTAAGGTAAACATTGATACATGGCGCCTTTATTTGGATCGGATAATCTTGATGCTCGCAGAATAGATGTTAACTCTACTCGCTGTGCAATTTGCGACATGGATATTGAAATAACCCATCACTTATTTTTTGATTCGCAAGAAGTCGTCAAACTTTGGGACTTCAGCCAGGGGATTTAGTGATGCTCCTAAATGCGGGATTCCTACTCAAATGGGCGGATACAGTTAACTTAAATGCCTTGGTAAAAATCGTTTTAATTGGCGATGTTGACGATGTGTCCGGACGACACGTGTCGGATCAAGAATCTCCATCACGGGGAGGTTATTGCGAAAGGATCTGGACTATGCCACCTAACCCGGATATTACGGGATTGTGTCTCCACGTGACCGACACCCAGTGCATAGACTTGACAGTATCGAGGTGGCCCACTGACACCTACCTCTTTCTCTCTATATATACTATCTCTATTTCATTTATATCATCCCATATTACACACACATACATATATGCTAAATCCTCTCGCATATGAGGTCCGACTTGACCGTCGGAGGGCGGTCCCCGGCTTCGGCCTCGGGACCCTTCTAACAGAGTTCTTTCATGTATGACAAAGATGCTTTCAAGATCGGGACAAGAGTGGATAGACGCGAGAGCCATCAGATCGAACCGCGGAAAAATGCTTCAACATTTGGCGCCATCCGGGACCCGCCATTCATTCTACCGGAGCTAAGAATGATAGGTCTCGCTCAAAACTTATCGCCTTGAGTGGTTCGTCCACCATCCGGAGGTGGTTCGCCCACCATCCTCCTCCTGTATGGACATTGGGTATAAAACGCGTCGATGCGTACGCCTAGTATAAACGACGCAGTGCGGACCACCAAGGACCGTCCGTATAATGCGCTTCGTAAAGCCGCTCAAAATACGGTCTTGTTCGTAGATGTTGTATCATGCGAGGTTGCCTCGTCGAATGTTGATAACGGGCCTCATCCGTTGGACGAAAAACGAAAGATGATGGGTTTGTAGGCTATGATGGGTCACATTTTCGATCCGGTGTTGACATCCGGCATGGACGCCGAGTATGGACAAAGCGTATGAACTCGTCCGCGCCACTTCCTTCCAGTCAAGTTGTTCAAATATACTATCTTGTTGGAATACACTGTCTCTTCAGTCACGTGTCCTCATTTGGACGCTATATCACCCGGAGGTACTGTCGCGTTCGGATATGCTTATGACGGGTTTCATCCGTATCCTGAACAAAACGAGGGACGTCCGGTATGTGTTCGTTTGTTTTCTGTGACATTTCACACCTACAACTCTAATTAGCAAGCATGAGATAATGACTTTGTGGGTATCAAAGTGTGATCGAAGAAGGCAATAAACACCAGGTTTGATACTTAACATCCATGGATAATATTGTCATTATCAGTTGACCAAGTTATCTAATACCATGTTCTATTTAAGTTTAATAATACTAATGAGATATAGTACGGTGTGAAGTTCCACGTTCGTAACAAGTACAAGGATAGAAAACCAAAGATAGAAACTAAATTCCCGAGCAACACCAGTCGGATGCCCGAGAAACATCTTTCGGATGCCCGGATGAAATTTCGGATGCCTGAGTGCAAAGTCACAACGGATGCCTGGATGTTACGACATTCCGGATGCCCGAATGCAAAGACATTACGGATGCCTGGATGTGACGACATTTCGGATGCCCGAGGAACATCAGTCGGATGCCAGAGCAACACCTTTCGGATGCCCAAGTGCAAAGCATTTTGGATGCCCTTGTACAAAATGATCTTGGGAACTCCGTAGATAAACTAAAAGCGGTCGGTGTGTCGATGTCTACTCCGGAAGACCAGGTGTAGCGCCTCAAACATATACGCTTGTACCTCCGTGGCTATGTAAGTACGGTAATTAAAAAAAACAAGTGTTTGATGTACATTTATGATCCAAACTTAAATCAAACATACAAGCTTATACCTCCCGAGCTATATGAGTAACAATTGTAATAAAACACAAGTGTCGGTATAGGTTTGTGATTAATAAATAAATGATATATAACGCACATCACAAAATAATGATTATGGTAGAAAAGCTATGTTTTATTTGTGCAGAAACAAAGGGATGATGGAAAAGACATGTCTCGCTTCGGATCTAACGATGTTTAAGTATAGCATCATTGGCCATAGGTCAACAATACTATACTTGGGGACATGACGGCATATGTGGTCTAATAGACCAAACTCGCTCGGCATATGTGGTCTAATAGACCAAACTCGCTTTATGAAGCAACGGCTTATATGCCACTTAGATGGTCACCGACGGACGGCATGTCCGAAGGATAAAGACCAAAGGTCATAAGGTTTATTTAAGTATTACATCATTAGCCTTTACTAATAATGCAATATTGGGGGACATGTTGATGTATGTGTTCAAGGACACACGTCGAAGGAAAGACGATATATTTGTGTTGAAAGGCACAAGCCGAAAGGCCAAACAGGTTTTATTTAAGTATTACATCATTAGCCTTTTACTAATAATGCAATACTAGGGGGACATGTTGACGTATGTGTCTGAAGGACATGTACCAAGAGGCAGATACAACACTCGTCCGAACGACGTGTGCCGAAAGGCATAAAGATATTCTTGAAGTATCGCATCATCGGTCTTCAACCGATAATACAATACTGTGGGGACATGTTGACGTATGTGTCCGGACGACACGTGTCGGATCAAGAATCTCCATCACGCCGAGGTCATTGCGGAAGGATCGGACTATGCCACCTAACCCGGATATTACGTGATTGTGTCCGCGACCGACACCCAGTGGCATAGACTTGACAAGTATTGAGGTGCCCACTTGACACCTACCTCTTCTCTCTATATATATACTATCTCTATTTCATTTATATCATCCCATATTACACACACACATACATATATGCTAAATCCTCCAGATATGAGGTCTCGACTTGACTGTCGGAGGGTGGTCCCAAGCCGCCTCGGGACCCTCTAACGGTTCTTTCATGTATGACAAAGATGCTTTCAAGATCGGGACAAGAGTGGATGGCACGTGAGAGCCATCGGGACCGAACCGCGGAAAAATGCTTCAACACAAGACAAACTACGGCTTGGATTATTTGGTTTGTTTCGACCTAAAACCACCCAGAAAAGACAATCTTTTGGACCATATTAAGGTTTTTTCACACTCTTGGATTGTAAATAAGAATAGATCTTTAAAGCCTAATTGGTAAGTTTGGATTTATGATCCAATATCTTCTTTGTAACATTATATTGTAATCCTCTTTTTCTAGCTTTTTGCTAGTTTAATAAAATTGCTATTAAAAAAACGACTATTTTCATATTAAATCCTTTTGTTAGCTTATTTCCCATTCTTGGACTTTTATGTAGAAATAGGGTATTAAATGTTAAAACCAATATGGTTGGTGGGTCATTAATCCAAAATCTGCTTGTAACTCTATTGTATGATCTCCCTTCTTAGCATCCTGTTTGGGACTTCTAATAAATTTTAAGTTGTTAAGAAAAAAAAAGGTGTAAGTGAGTCAAGTTGTTCGTGCCTCACTCAGGATTAGCTCGGTAAAAGATAGAAACGAGTCAAGTTTAACTGTTTAAACGATCCCCAGAGTTCAAGCCTTATTTGGGGCTCACTCAATACACAAGCTCCAGCTCAAGGTTTATACACAAAGCTCATATACGCTTGCATGCCTAAATGAGCTTTAGAAACATATATGCATACATATACAAGTATACAACATACGTATAACAATATAAAACGATCACAAAATAAATAAACGAGCTCAAACCTGTTATCTTATTCGAGCTTGACTCAAGATTTATTTAGACTAGGCACAAAAAATAAGTCGAATCCCAACTTATGAAATTTGTCTTGAGCCGAGCTAGAGCCAAATATATATAAGGCTCGAAACAAGCTCGAAACCGAGCCCAAGCTTTAAATATGTAAACAATCCGAGTTCGAACTTGACTTGTTTCTACCTCAATTTAAGAGAATACATTCATTGTGATATACTTTTCCATCCTTGTTTGTGGTGCATTTTCTGTAAATACAGAACTATTTATACAATCATCAATTGAGTGGTACTTATGAACTGGAAATTAAAAATAAAAATAGAACTGGGGAGTATAAAATGATTTTGAAATGTAAACTGTTGTAAATCAACATAGGATGAAAACAATCCACAAGAAAGAGTAATTTATTTATTCTGAAAATGAAATAAAGTGAAATGTTGACTGAAGAGTGATGATGTAATATTTGTGTTCACACACTCAAAAAGTCAAAAGCTAATTCCAAATGCAGCCCAACTAGAAGAACATAATCGATCACAGCCCAATCTCAATTCGCCCTTGGCTATAAACCGAACCAAGCATAGACAACGCCCAGTCGAAATTGGGGGTATGTTGGTTTGACTCACTTGCTAAATTTCTACGGTTCAACACATGCATGCACGCATATTAATATACTGGTCGGGTATCCGTGCGTTGTTGCATTAAGTACCCGTGTAACAAAATTTTCTCATAAGCAAATGTTTATCGGTTATACATTTTTCGTGACGGTAAATTATCGATGTTGTAGCTAAAAATTTCATGGCGATGAATATATAAAAAAGACTATGCTTTATAATTGTATTATGTGTAAAATAACTTTATAATGACCATATTTAATTATCGATATCATCCTTTTATTTGGTTTATAAGTTAAGGTAGTGTTATCGGTGATTGGTAATGGCGGAAAGTGGTAGCAACGTTGGCGGCAAATCTCAGTATGCATCGAGCTTGTAGACATGTAATAACTGCTTTGGTTTCATTTTCTATGAATTTGGAATGCTCATTATCGTTTTAATACTCTCCGTTTGTGTTGGAAAATTAACAATATAGACAAATTAAAGAACGAGATGAATCGTAGTTTAATGAAGGGCATATTAGTCAATTTTCTTTGCTAAAAAATTGAAAAATTTAACAAAGAACATTGATTGGGATGACTAACTCGTATGACTAATAATATGCCTAAACATATGTGTCAGCATCTTACTGGGGACAACAGGGGAACCCGCTTCTTCACAAACCAATAATTTATTGCCACATCTATTAAGCACACAATTAGTCACATATTTTAGGCCTCCCAATCATTTTTCATTAACAAAAGCCTAAATGCTTTCTATATACTATAATTAAGATAAGATAAGACTAGAACAAACTAATTATGAAATCAAAATTAAGCATTATTCTTAATTAAGTTCATGATATAAACTTTGAATTTGTTCTAAAGAGTAAAGAGTGAAGTAGTGAAGTGAAACTATAAAAGCAGCTATAGCCCCAAAGACTCCAAGAACCACCAATTCTACTTTTTTGACCCACACGTGCATGCATCAACTTACTTTGAAAATTCCACTAACTCCCATTTTAAACTTTTAATTATATATCTTCATATATTATTAACAACTTGTGTATGCCTATATAACTAACACATGCACACAAACTTATTACCACATTATATCAAGCTACAAACAACACTAGCTTACTTACTTAGCCAGTCCACCTTAAATAATTTTCAAACTAATTTAGTTTCATGGATTCTTCATACTTAGCATACGCTACTTCAAACCAATACCTTCCCTTCAACGAAAACGATGCAGACGAAATGGCTCTCTATGGAATGCTGGCTGAGTCCTCTTACAATGATCAGGACTCATCAAACCAGACAACATATAGTTCAGCTACCAAGATAAACTATAGAGGGGTACGTCCACGTCATTGGGGCAAGTACGCAGCAGAAATAAGAGATTCCACAAGGAATGGTGCTAGAGTTTGGTTAGGTACATTTGATACACCTGAAGAAGCTGCTTTGGCTTATGATCAAGCTGCATTTGTCGCCAGAGGTCAGTTAGCGATTCTTAACTTTCCAGTAGAGACGGTTTACGAGTCTCTAAGAGCAATGGATTATCGGTTTGAAGAAGGGACTTCACCGGTTTTGACATTAAAGAAATGTCACGCCATTAACAAAAAAGCCATGGCTAGAGAAAAGAAGAGGAAAGAAGTGAAATTAGATGATCAAGACACTAATAAGAATGTGGTGGTGTTTGAGGATTTGGGAGCTGATTACTTGGAGGAGATTTTGTGTTTGTCGGAGAGTTCTGAGTATTTTGGTTCTTGGTAAGAGTCATATCGACTAGAATTGAAGAACATAAGTTGAGTAAGAGTAGTTTAAGCTCAGTATCTATTTTTGGTCATCATGTTTTGTCTTAAGCTTTGTGTATGCATGTTTGTTTGTATCTTTGTAAAGTTAGAAGGTATCTAATGGATGAGTCAATTGATTAAATGGAGCCTTTTGTTTTACTGGACTTGTTTAATGTTAAATTTGGATAACAAGGGTCTACCACTAATCTTGAAATTTCATTTTAGTTAGAAAAGAAAAAATGTAAAGTAAATTAACTTTCAATACCGTCTTTTGGGGTTATGGGTCTTAATATCGTCTTTCACGGTATATGCAAGAGAGAAGTTGAGACGTAGACACTATACCCCCATTTAAGGTAGAGATGTTGCTTCCGGTTCTACCATAGGTAGAAAAGGACTCCCGGCCTTGCTAGAGGTGATAATCGAACCCTTAACCTCTGTCTCCATAAACAAGGGTGTTAACCACTTGATCCAACTTTGCCATTCTCATTTTAGTTAGAAGTAAAACATATTAATTAAAATATGCTATAGGCTTTAGAAAAACATGTATCGATCATATACTTCAACTTTGACGATCATCAATGGTCTTGTGGAGAAAGCAGTCATATTAAGATCAATCCGGTCTCTTATAGTACAATAACCGTCTATTGCATTAATCAAATATGTATGGGTTCTTCTAGACGGTGTCTGGCTCATACGTTACCAAGATAGCGACGACG
The DNA here is from genome assembly GCA_022545495.1 of Chrysanthemum lavandulifolium. NCBI lineage: Eukaryota > Viridiplantae > Streptophyta > Magnoliopsida > Asterales > Asteraceae > Chrysanthemum > Chrysanthemum lavandulifolium. The sequence goes on from CM040245.1 coordinate 117,770,401, forward strand.
TTTGAGGTGCATGTGACAACGTCTTGCCTTAATGTCAATATTGGTTGCTCTTTGGAATGGCCGTCTCACTTTCCAAACAACGTCTTGGAGGGCGTCACACTATTTAGGCCGTCTGGGTGTATCTCGGACGGCGTCAGGCTTCATCAAGAGTCACATTTCTTTGAATTCTTCCATCTTTTACATATTTTCATTCATAACTTCAATTTTTAATCTCGAATCATTAACTACCTGCACTTATAGAGGAAAGGGCAAGTAAACAAGGAAAAACTAACCAAAAACCATATAAAACAATGCTAAAATGCCCCAAAATTATGTGCATTTTAGGCCTTATCAAACGTGTAAAAGTGTTGTTGGGTCAGAAGATGACTTTGTTTAATTAGTCATCGTTTTTTTGTTTTTTTGTTTTTTTTTAACGGCTGGATTATGTAAAACTAGCAAGAAGCTAGAAAAATCAATTACAAAATAGAGTTAAATAAGGGGTTTTGGATCCAACTCGACTACGAAACCTTATAATTTCTATTTCTAGAAGAATACCACAAAAACGAAACATCGACAATTTGATCTAATAAATCCTTTTGAAGCATCTTCTTGTCTCCTAATATTTTGTTGTTTCAAAATTGCCATAACGTCCAAATAACTACACCCAAATAGAATGCAAAATACTCTTAGAGGTTGAATTAAGACGTGCATGATCAAGCCAACCGAATACATCATTCAGGTTGTCCGAATCTGGAAGAGGAAGATCCATCCATTTGAAGACAAGACGCCAAACTGAAGTAGGCAGATTGCAAGACCAGAGAAGATGTGAAGAGGTCTCAGGAGAAGTGTTGCAAAGAGGGCAGATAAGGGAAGGAAGCTTGAAACCGTTCCTGCTTAGATTCCACCGTGTAGGAATTCGATCTCTCAAGATACGCCAAACTAAAATATTAATTTTTCTAGGAATGAAACGACACCATCTTGTCTCAATCAGAGATTCTGGAAGAGAAATGGAATCGATATAAATCCAAATGTCTTTAACAGTGAAGGTATTCGAACCTATTAAACTCCATTGCCAAGCATCTTGACCTTCTGCTAATTGAACATTCACTAACATAGAGATCAACGAATCCAATTGGGAACCGGTAACTCCTCCATGAAAATTACGCGTCCAACACCAAACCCAACCATTTTGCCACCTGTCGCGAACAAGACAATCTTTGTTTGCTTCAAGACAAAAAAGACGAGGAAATTGGCGCTCAAAAGGGATGTCACCAAGCCATGCATCACTCCAAAATCTAGTAGTTGAACCGTCTTTGACTTGACGTTTAACAGAAGAATGAGGGTTGATTGCCCCCACAATCCTATACCAAGTAACTGAACCTCCACATTGATGAAAAAACGCAGAACCGATCGTGCCGTATAAACCATGAATTTCTGAAATAACTTTGACCCATAGAGCTTGAGGACTATTAAAAAATCTCCATCTCCATTTTTGGAGGAGAGAAAGGTTTAAAGCCTCAAGAGAACCAATACCAAGACCACCTTTCAACTTTGAAGCTAAAATCGAATTCCAAGAAATCCATGGAATGTTTTTGATCCCATCCGTGCAACCCCAAAAGAAATTGGCCCGTAAAGATTCTAGACGCTTGTTAATTTGCTTAGTCATGGGAAATAGAGAAAGATAGTATACTCCAAGAGAACCTCACACCGAAGTGATCAAGGTAGATATATCACCGATAGAAAGCATATTTTCTTTCCATTTCGATAATCTCTTTCTGAACTTAAAAGAAATAGGATTCCGTTCTTTAATTCTCGACATGTTAGAACCTATCGGAATTCTCAGGTACGTAAATGGAAGTTGTTGGGGAGTACAACCTGTAAACGAAGCGAAGCTAGAAATTTAACAATTGTTAACCCCAATACCATATAAGCTAAACTTGTGCAGATTAATTTTGAGGCCCGAGACACTATGAAAACATTGAAGAAGACAAACAATCACGATAATATTATAACGAGACCATTCCCCTAAAAAGAACGTCATCAGCAAAAAGTAAGTGAGAAATATGTAGGGATCGAACTTGAACTCCACGATATAAACCAACATTAATGGCATCTTCAACAGCAACATGTAAAGCCTCCATCACCAAAATTAGGGGTGGAAACGAGCCGAGCCGCTCGTGAAAAGCTTGAGATCGGATCGGTAAAAAGCTCGAACGAGCCGAGCCCAAACGAGCTCGAGCCCGAGCTCGAGCCTAAGTTTGGGCTCATTTAATAATCGAGCTCGAGCCCGAGCTCTGCATAAAGCTCGTTTAGGCTCGCGAGCCTAAACGAGCCCTAGAAATATATACGTATATATACTTTCTATACGTATAACCATGTTAACGAGCTCGAGCCTTGTGTTAACGAGCCGAGCTTTGTGTTAACGAGCCGAGCTCGAGCTCAAAATGTGAGGCTCGAAATGAGCTCGAGCTTTTTATATATAAACGAGCCGAGCTTGAGCTCTGGCAGGCTCGGGCTCGGCTCGGCTCGTTTTCATCCCTAACCAAAATAAACAAAAATGGAGACAAAGGATCACCTTGGCTAAGGCCACGATGTAAAGAAAATTCGGACGAAGGACTACCATTAATTAAAACAGAAGCCTTAGCTGAATTTAGGCACCCTCTAGTCCAATCTCTCCAACGACACCTGAAACCCATGAAAACCATAACTCGGTCTAAGAGGTCCCAAAAAACTGAATCAAAAGCTTTTTCAAAGTCCACTTAGAGGATCATAAAATATTGCTTTCGATTTTTGTACCAGTTTATGATTTCATTCACCATAAGCGGACCGTCCAATATTTGACGACATTTTACCAAGGTTGTTTGCTCTGGGCTAATAAGAGAATCTATAACACGAGAAAGCCGGTTCGCTAGAATATTTGCTAGAATTTTGTATTGGGCTCCAATGAGACTAATAGGGCCAAAATCCGATACGACAAGAGGGTTATCAACTTTAGGAATCAGAGTAATGAATGAAGAATTACAACCTGATGGAAGTTTGCCAGTTTCAAAGAACTCCCGGATATAGGCCATAATATTTGTTATAAGAATGTTCCAGTATTTCTTGTAGAAGGCAAAAGTAAAACCGTCGGGACCGGGAGATTTTTCTGAACCACGTTCTCGAATTGTTTCATATACTTCGAGCTCAGATGTCGGATGTTCAAGTAAGGAAACTTGGGCTGAAGACAATGTCTTATAATGATCACTTCGCCTAGTGACGTTTACCCCTTCAAAATGCTTGAATTTTTCGACAAAGAAATCCCGAATATATCCTTGATCTCTCCTGGATTAGTGAACCAAGTACCATCTTTCATAACACCTTTGATGGCAAGACCCTTCGTTTTTTATTGACAATACCGTAAAAAACTTAGTATTTTCATCCGCTTCTATACCCCATTTGATCTTAGCTTTCTGATGTGCGTCTAGACTTTCAGCATGCTCAATACCACGTAACTTTAAGAGCATTTCTTTTTGTCGGGAATGTAAGCTTGAAGATCCCAAACCTTCTTCGAAATCTCGCTCAATGTCAGCGATTTTAGAGGACAACTGGACTTTCACTTTGGACTTATTTGTATTGAATTGACGAGCCCACAATTTAATATTAGATTTCAAATGCTTCATTTTATCTTTAAACACTATCATAGCATTTGGACCAGAAATACGATGAGATTGGTACCAGAATTTAATAACCATGTTATCAAATTCTTGAACAGCTAACCAATTCAAGAGTTATAAAGCTTGAAAGGAGTCGGACCAAAATCTACATTAGATTGCTTCAAAATAATAGGTCGGTGATCAGAAATTAACATGTCAAGAGCAACAACCATTAGATTAGGAACAATATTCATCATATCTTCTGACGCTAAAAACCGGTCAAGACGGCTAAGCTTCTCTCCATTACTACTTATGTGTGTGAACGCATGACCGCCTAAAGGGACATCCCAAAATCTGCAATCATTGATAAACTCATTAAAATCAAGAGCCAAGCGATTGTTAAATATAGAGCCAATCCTTTCACAAGAGGATCTAACAACATTAAAATCGCCAAATACAAAATAGTTTCCATGGTGTTGGGACATGAAGTTACGAATAAAGTTCCATAAATCATTCTTCTTCTTTTCCTCTTGTGGGGCATAAACATTAACCATGAAACATTTCAGCTTTTTAAAAACCCATTCACCTTCCACAATCAACAAATTTTCCATAGAAAGAATACTAGCTTTAATGAAGACCGAGGGGTCCCAAACAGATAAAAGACCACCTGATCTACCTATAGCCGAACTAGAAGCAAAATCAAATTGATAATTACCCCACAAACGCTTGATTTTAAATAGATCAATTCTCTGCACATGAGTTTCTTGAAGACCCAAAAAATTAATGTTATGTTTACAAAAATATGAGAATTAGCCCCACATTTATCTACTCCCATCCCACATGAATTATAGGACATAATAATCATTATGAACTACCATGAACACCAATGCTATCAATGTATTTCTTCAAATCTGTTTTACTGCCTTCCATATCATAGCCAAGAACACTCCCCATTTCGATATGAGAGATAAAAGCATCAATTAACAAACATGTGGATTTACGCTTATGAATTTGAGAGTTACCAATTCGAGTACCTCTAACACTAGAGTATGAATTTGCTGAATAAGCTCCACTCCATTTCTTTCCATGATTAAAGTTAGAAGTCAAAAACCGAATACCTTCAAAACCTGGTGGTTTGGATGGTGAATTGGATGCCTCCCGGTCATTATTGACTTTGTCATCTTTTACAAAGATCGCATTTTGCTTTACTTCCAAGTTGTTCATATCCTCATCCCATGTGGGCTTGTTACCGGGCTTAATTACCTTCTTTTAATCATCGGTATGGTCTCTTGCAGATCTTTTTCATGGTCTCTTGTCAGATCTTTTACCTCATCACCAGTATGGTCTCTTTCGGTATCTTTTACCTCATCATCAACACGCATATCAATATTTTCATCATCTATATTATTTTCCTTTATCTCACCCTCTTCCTCTTCATTTATGTGAATACTTTACTCATCCTCATCAAAGTCTGAATTGTTACTGGCCCAATCTTTTTGAGAATTATCATCAATTGTATCATAATCTGGGACCCAACCTTCAAATTCTTTCACACGGACACGATAGTTTTCATTATTAATGGATACCGAGCAAACATCAGAAATAGATTCATGAATCTTAGTTTTAATGTAAACACGTCCATTAGCCAATTGTTCATTTTGATCCTCATTTACAAATAGAGGGTCACCCTAAATACCTGCAACCTTCTTAAAGGCATTAGATGTCCAGGCACTAAGGGGGAGACCATCTAGTTCAACCCACACAATTCTTTCATCCACCTTAAAGGTTTTTGAAATATGTTGAATCTGAGTAAAGTACCATTCAATCTCCTTATTTTGTTTAAAATTCAAACAAGCATCCTTACTATTGAATTCAATCCACAGCCATAATCCTCCCACATATTGACATTTAAAATATGAGAAACCTTCTTTTCGTAACACTTTTTTGATATTTAAAATAAGGTGAATGTCTCTCACCTTCGCCAATACAACACAAGACGTATCTGGAACAACAAGAATGTCTGATTGATTCAAGACAATCTTCTTCATTGATACGTTATCGGGTTGAGCTTTTGAATTATCATTCTTACCTTTTACTGATGTAGCATATGATCTCGGGCCATTTTCATGTTCCGCATACTTCATACGATAACAAGAAGGTTTAATTGGTCATCGTTAAGGTCAAGACCGACACGATGGTCACCTACGCCTTCTTTGGGAATATTTTTTAGCAAATGTGTGGCGCATACAAGTATAAGTCTAACAGAATATTCCGAAACGAAAGTTTCAAAATACTCATTACCATCAATTTTAACAGCTTGAAACCAGGGTGCTGCAAACTTATACTAGATGATGCAGTTTTATCGGCCATGTCTTAATATTTATAGTGTCTCGCTATACCTATGGTCTACCCTAGTGCACTAACGGCAAGCAATTGCATTCAGCGTGTAGTGTAGTAAATGGTAAAGCCGAGGTCGTCCCAAGAGCTATGTGTGTTGGATTATTACTAAGTCTAATGTCACGAATAATAATTGTTTCGATAGGATTTAATTAATTAAACTACTAATGCGTAATAAAATAAAAGCGTATAAATGGATAAAGGAAATCAATAGATGAATAGTGGTGCTAACCTAGTCAATCCTCCTAGCTAGTTATGTCTACGCTCACCTACCTCCAATTACTTAAGGTGGGGTCAAATTCGATAGGACAAGATTTGGTCAATTCGCCTAACCTATCGCAAGAAAGATGCCACCACAGAGAAATCAAAGCGCACTGTTATAAGTCCCGTTGTTCCCGGTCCCCTAATCCTAGTCATTAAGCACCGCTATATGCTAGATTCATAATAGTGAGTGCCCAGCCGTTAGGAACTTAGACACTACACCCCCCAATTCTTAAGTTCATCCAAACGATAGGTGACCAGTTGGTCAAATCTCACAAGTAGAAAGGGTCGCCAGTTGGTCATATCTTACCCTTTTCGTCTCAGTCCGCTCACCTAGGGTCAGTTGGTCATATCTCTTAGGCAATTGGCCTCTACCGCCATTCAAAACTACCGAACCAAGGGTGACTACCAATGAACTATGCATGCATACACTTGGAAATAATTATACGGAAGTAAAGGTAAACGCAAACAAAAACAATTAAGGAATCATAACTAGGCTAGCACCAAAGGGTGGTTAGCCGCTCATATTAATCATGCAAATCAATTCAATATTCAAAGGTACGAAATACATGAATTGAAAGTAAAAGAAATATAAACGCTAATGCTTATCGTAATGGAGTGACTTCTCCTTGGAACCATTTCAGATGCTCCCCTAGACCGCCTTGAGCTTTTTCCCACGCTCTCAGTGTTGTGTGTGGAATGGGATGATTAGAAATGTTGGAATTAGGGTATTTATAGGCGGATCTAGGTTACTGGCGAACCAATATAGGAGTTACCAGAACCTTCTATTTCTTCATAAATGCACTAGATCTCTAGTTACGGCGTAACCTTATTAGTGGTTACACCGTAGTATTCAATAAACTCGGTTACGTCGTAAGTGATGCAGTAGTTACGGCGTAAGTATCAGCGGCATGGAACCTCATTTGACCTAATGGAGTTACGTCGTAACCTTTGGGAAGAGTTACGCCGTAATCTCTTGATAAGTTGGTGTTAGGTCACCATTCTATCACATCAATATGTATTTCTAGAGAGAGAAAGTTTTAGTGAGAGAAAGTGGAAGAAACTAATGAAGTATTAATGAAATGATAATTGCAATTAGAACCAACACCCTCTCCCTTCAAGGAAGGGGGTATTTATAGTGTTTACATAAGTAGGGGTGTTTCCCTTGGTTCTAGAAGAACCTCTTATCACAAATTCATGGGTTTACTACATGAGCTGTAAATCTAAATACAAACATTTATAAACCATAATTGTTATGACCTATTACAAATGAAATGACCTACACTTTATAATAAAACATGTTTCTAACAATCTCCCCCTAAGGGTTGGTCATCATTTGTTGTCTTGCTTAGGTCGTTCGACGTCTTGAACTTCTTTGGCGTTTATAGCTTGAGACGTCTTTTAATTCTTTGCATCTTTGTTCTTTGTTTTTGTTGTTGTGATCAGTTTTGAAATCTGCCTTTTATCAACATCTTTGTTTCTGGTGCTTTTACGTCTTTTTCCAACATGCTCATACTTTTTGTGAAGTTTGTGATCCATACATGTGAAGTTTACATTCTTTATCTCTAATCTTTGACTTGTGACTTTTTTGATTTTCTAACTTTGAAGTGACATTTTGTTGAACTTTTCATTGCTTAGATCTTTGATGAGAATGTCTTTCTGATGTATTGCATGAGCATGTGGAAATGAGCTGTTGATGGTAATGATGGTGGTTATGGTCTGTGACGAGTACCTGCAATAAAACAGTTAGCAATAAAGTTTCTGACGTAAGAGTTTGGATATTTTGTACAATTACATCCTACTTCGCTGACATGATCTTTGACGAATCTCGATCGGATACTTGCTAGAATTTCCACGTACTCAATATCTTCACTATGTCGTTGTGAGTCACCGAGTATACCGAGGTATCACTCCACGATCGTAGACCGCTTGAGACCACCGCGAACAATAAGCGTAACCCAGGGATTACAAGTGACCGCTATCGTGGTCATTTGATGTTGACCACGGCAGAATTTCCATTCAATCACTAAGGATCACAATTGTGAATCCCCTCATAAATGTTCTGGCAGATTGCTAAGATCTGCGTTGGACTCTGGAATATGTCACTTGTTTCCTTATTGTTTGAACAATCAAGTGATGAGATGCTAGGTGTTCCTAAGAGATCTTTTGATGAATCTCATGGCTCTAGACTCGATTAGTGCGCTTTGATTTTCCTAAGCGGAGGGTTCCCTGTGAGAATGAAACAAGCTCTTTTGAGAGAACTTGAGTGGCTTAGAAGGTTTAGTGGATTGCGTCACTGGGTCCATGACGACTTTGTCTTCTATACCAGTGTCATCTTGTGACAACCAGTAGCATATGAATTGAACCCGGTGTCTACCCTAAGTTGAATAATTTGGAGGGCTGTTTCTTTTCACCCTTTTCTTTAACTTTTTTTTTTAATTCTTCAACTCCTTCTTTCTTCGATTCTCACTTTCTCCTCTCTCTTTTTTTCAACCATACCTAAGGACTTCTAAATACTAACTATTTGTGATGTCATTGGGTAGATCCCTCCAGCTCAGTGGATCATAGAACGTTTATTCCTAAACTTAGTCACCTTTTAACTCCATGACTATCCTATGTTGCCACAAAACCTTTTCTTGAAAAATCTCTCAAGATGTTTATGATGAAAACATGTTTTGATAACACCTTGAGAGTTTTGGTTTCAAAATACTCCTCCACATGTGCTTATGAGTTTTGACCGAAATCGCACGAGAGAGAGCTCGCACTTTTGAATTGATCGACTCTTGATAGACAATTCCCCGCGAGACACGGTTACGTTGTACAGTTAAAGAGTTCCATTATAAGCTTTTAGGTGACAACTAGCTCTAATAACTACCTTGAAGATGTAAACACTCCTTGAAAAGGAGGTTAGACCCGTCAAAGTTCATGTCAATCAAGAGTGTCTCGAATTGGTACATTCTACTAAGACAAGTTTCGTTGGAAACAAGTCTTTTCGATTACTGACATTTCAAAGTTCGTCAATTCATTGGTGATATCTGAGTCGAGCACGTTATGAGATTCCAAAACTTCCTGATCAACAATTTTAATCACATTTCTCCCCCTCAAAAATAGCATATGAATGTTGTTTTTGAAAAACATGTTGATTAAAATATGCTTTTTGAGGCATTGGAAATTCATTTGGGAAGAAATGGATTTCAAGAACATTTGATTTCGAACAAAGATTATTATTATTATTATTATTATTTGTTTCAAACAGTTACAAAGCTTTCGCTCCTTTAATTAGGATTGAGGCACTGAAGCGTACCACATGGTCCTTTCGTGGAATTAGATTTTGTTTTCGTTAAACAAAGTACTCCCCCTCAAATACAGAAACATATTTGAGAGATAGCCTTCTTGAGCCGAATTGTAACCATATTATTAACTGTTATGTGAAAATGCATGTGATAATTCGAGCTCAAGGTTTGAAGAAAAACGCAATCAATGAATGTTATTTGAAAATTTCAACATCACAGAAAAATTTATTGTAATATTTGAGGGCTATTTTTTTTTTAAAGTAAAAAATGGAAAATCTTTTTGGATTTTGTAAAGATTTTATATTTTTGTATTTTGATTTTGAAATATGTATTTACAAAGAGAGATGATTTGGTGTTTGACTTTTTAAGAATGTTTGAGTAAATTTTCCAGATCTTCTGGAGTCAAACACCGCATGCCAATTTGATGGACAAGCTCAGTAAACCTTGCGGGTGGCAAAGCTTTGGTGAACAAATCCGCCAATTGGTATTGAGTATCCACAAAGTATAATTCAATTGTACCTTTTTCAACATGCTCTTTGATGAAATGATATCAGAGAGCGATATGCTTTGACTTAGAATGCTGAACCGTGTTGTAGGAGATGGCAATGGCACTCTTGAGTCACAAAGACATTGGTATCTTGTTGAATACAAAACCATAGTCCATCGGTTGTGATCTCATCCAAATTATCTCGAGCACAACATGCCGACATGCCAACGATTTCGCTTCGTGGATGACATGGATGTACGCCTTGTTTCTTTGACCGCCAAGACACAAGTTTATCTCAGAAAACCGAATACCACCGATGTACTTTTAGCGTGTATCTAAACACCTGCGTGGTCGTCGTCTGGCGATTAGTGCAAAACCGAATCCTTCTGATACCGTTCCCAGTGAATGGTTCCCTTTACGTAGCGAAGGATTCTTTTAGCCTCGTTGAGGTGTCTTTCAATTGGTCTTGACCGATAGCAGAGCAAAGATAATGTCGGTCTGTTTGGTCGTTAGATACATGAGAGACCCAATAATACTTCGGTATTTTGTAGGGTCAATCACTTTCCCATGTAAATCGACATCCGCCTTTGGTGAGGTTGCATATAGGTGTGTTATAAGTATCACAACCGGTCATTCCATGTTTCTTTAAGATTTCAAGAGCATATTTGGTGATTTAAAAATATGCCACGGGAGATTGATGAACACAAGTCCTAAAGAACTTTAGTTCACCCATCATGGACATTTCAAAATTTTGTTTCATTAATTTTGCAAAAGCGTTTGAGTACTTTTTATGTGTTGAGCCAAAATGATATCATCAACATAAATTTGAACAATTAAAATATCTTCCCGTGACGTTGAATGAAAATGTTGGATCAACACTCCTTTGGTAAACCGATTAGCGAGAAGAAATTTAGACAGTTTGTCGTGCAGGCCCTTGGGGCTTGTTTAAGACCATAAAGAGCCTTTTGAGCTTGTACACGTAGTTAGGATGTTACGAATCAACGAATCTTTCCGGTTGACCCACATAAACTTCTTCACGGAGTTGACCATTCGAAACACCGTTTTCACATCCATTTGATAAACCGTGATATTTTTGTGCGGCATATGCGGAAATATCCGTGCGACTTCAAGCCTAGCTCTTGGTGCAAACGATTCTTCATAATCTATTCCTTCTTCTTGAGAATACCCTTTAGCTACAAGATGAGATTTGTTGCGAATAACATTGCCTTGACATCCGCTTTGTTTTCGGATCCATTTGAGTCCAATGACATAAATCCCATCCGTCTTGGAACAAGTTCCCGACTTGAGGCTTGAACCGATTTAACTCTTCTTGCATTGATTCAATCCAATTGTCATATGTCATAGCTTCTTTGATGTTTTGTGGTTCCTATTGACAAGCGGTAAGAGCATAAACGCAAGTTTCAAAGATCGGTGTGAAGACGTTGTCTTGTCATGGTAGGTTAGAAGGGTTGCCAATCACATTCACTAAGAGATGATCTTTTGTCCATTTATGTGTCGGGGGTGATGATTGAATGTAGCATGCATATTAGACGGATCCAAATTGCGTGAAGATGACTCACCAATGTCCGGAATAGAAGGAGCGGTGCAAATGGATTGAAGAAAGCATTTCGTCATAATCTGGCAGCGGGTAGTTCATGAGTATGTTCTTCATCGGTTGTGTCGTTGTTGGAGGCAATGTGTTCTCATCGTTGATTGAGAATCATTCATGGTGCATCCGGTGCAACAGCTTGTTGTTGTTGAGCAGTGTATCGGTATTGGATTATGATCGGGTGTGCGGTGAGCTTGATCGAAACATCCGGAGCACTACTTTGGGAATCTCATCAAACAAAGGAGCAAACAAAGTTTCCAATTGTTGACGAGTAAACTCCATGGGTGGAACAGCTGATGAAGAAGGAAAATTGAGACGATTAGATGTGGGTCCTAAGCGGTTTTGCTCAGAAGCCATTTCTGTAAGCTCATCAAAGTTGACATGAACGGTTTCCATCATTTGTCGAGTTCGACGATTCCAAATGCGAAATCCTTTTGAATTTTCACAATATCCAATGAACACTCCAATGTCGGCTTTCGGCTGAAGTTTACCAATATCATCACGATCATTTTTCGGATAACATAGTGCACCGAATGCATGAAAATATCTGATATCTGGTTTGCGGTTGTGAACAATCTCATATGGAGTTTTATTATGGCGCGTATGAATGATGGAACGGTTTTGAGTAAAAAATGCAGTTGAGACGGCTTCAGGCCACAAGAAATCCGATAATTGTGAGAAAATTAACATTGTTCGAGCAACCTCTACTAATGTTCGATTTCGTCTTTCAACAACACCATTTTGTTCAGGAGTACGAGCAATCGAGGTCTGATGTGTGATTCCAACTTTCTCAAAATAAGGACGAAGTGTTTGATTCTTGAATTCAGTTCCATTGTCTGTTCTTACAATTCGAACGGTGTTTTTGAGTTGAACCTGAATCTTTGTGAGAAAGGTGATAATCATTGTTGGAGCTTGATCTTTAGTGCGAAGAAAATAGACCCAATTCCATCGTGAATAATCATCGACAATAACCAGAATATAGCGTTTGCCATTCACACTTTGTACACGCATGGGACCACATAAATCCATATGAAGCAAATGAAGAACATGTTGAGAACTTGGTTATGGTTTTGAGGGAAAGTTAGATCTCTTGCTCTTGCCTTGTTCACAAGCCGAACATAAGTGATCTTTGGTGTATCGGAACCTTGGAAGACCATCAACTAACTTATGACGAGTTCACCATGGTTTTGAAGTTTAAATGAAAGCCTTTTGTGCCATAACCATGATTTTGTCGAAGTTTCTTTTGAGAAGACAAATCGGTGAAGATGCAATCATATCGGACATAGGAATCGTATAAAGATTGGTGCTCCGATTGCTTGGTGAGTAAGTCATGTCCTTCCAAATCACGACGTAACACGTTTAGGAGCGAAACACAACTTCTAAATCATCATCACGAATTGTCCAAGCGATAAAAGATTGTGTCCAAGACCTTCGACGTAATAAACCCGACCGATCTCGATGTTTCCATTAACATAATCTCCATATCCCATTATTGCAAAAAATGATCATTCCCAAATCGACAAGACTGATGAACTTTGAAACAAAATTTACTAACACTTTAGATTGCTCGTCATATGTCGGGTACATCCGCTATCAAAATCCACGTAACAAGTTGAATCACCGCAACACACGAAGACAACGAGGGTGGTATGATAGAAGCGTGGAACCCAAAGAGTTAGTGGGTTCAATTATGTTAGTGTTACACACATTTGCACATTTAGGAATCCATTTAAAACTTGAGGTACTGCAACCATTGTTGCCATAACCAATTAGTTTTCGCTTTGGTCTTAGTGAAGTCACTAGGTGAGTACCTTTGTCTTAGGAGATGTTTTTGCAAAGAATGGGTGTGTTCTGATTTCTAAAACTACACCGCACCTTCCCTAAATTCGATTTTGCAACTATAGTGGACCTAGAGGGAAGGCCAGTTATAGATTTCTTAGAACGAGCTAACAGAGAATTTTCAACACATTTATCATGATTACCAGACATCATACTTTTACGACAGAAAACACAAGAAGCATTAACGTTTGAAACGTTTACAGACTTATCATTCGTTACACTGACATTAGAATTACAAGTTGCCAAATTTGAATCTAAAGCAGATGTAACATGATTTTTATTTGATTTCCTAAGAGGAACTTCTACTTCTGATGTCGGACGAGTGCTCTTCCTATGTTGCGAGATCCTAGTATTTTCTTTTGTCTCTTATTCTCGGATCTTCTAACATTAGTAGACTAACTATTCCTCGTAGAAGTGGAAGAAAGCAAATTAGTTTCTGAGTTTTATCAATTATATACATGCCGTGAGCAATCACATTTGTGTTACTAGACTTGCTAGATTCTTGTTTAGCTAACTTTTCTTTAAGCTCAATGATGATGTGTTTTTTATCCTGAATTATGGAATTTAGTCTTCCTTGTTCACCCAACATTTGTCGAGTGTATTCAACATGCTGATCAAGTTCTTTTGACGCTTCAGAACGAATAGTTTTAAGAGAATCAAAAATCGTTTGGTATTCCTTTTTGACTTGTGCAATCTCTTGTTTATATTTGAAAAGTTGGCATTTTAACAATGCATTTTCATCATCAAGAAATTCGACTTTTGATAGTCGCGACTGTTCCAAAGACAACTTTTCCTTTTGATTTTGAAAAGCAATTTCAGATTCAATTGTTTGAGACTGACACCATTGAAGTCGTCGTTTAAGTTCAGAAATCTCCATTGAAAGTTTAGATTGGACATCATCATTTTGTGAAAACATTTTTCATTTTCCTCTTTTAATTTCTCAATTTCATGCCTTAAGATCGATTGTCCATTTCAACGTTTGAACCATATTGAGATTCTTAGCGATTAACACGATCATTCACGAAGCAAATTCACAATATATAACCACGTAAGCAATATTAGCGGAGAGAGCATCTTCAAACAATTGATCAAATGCATTTTGAAGATCTTGGTTTTGCATTGTTCGTGTGAAACCGAGTTTTGAAGTGTGTTAAAAGCTTCAATCATTGAAGTCACCTCTTGTTGAAGTTCCTTTCAAAGTGTGTTGCACATGAGGCTTAAATGTGCGACATGAGGTGAAATTTGGGTTTGAAACATTTGTCTTTGCTCTCTTGCATAAGCAGATTGAAAATTAGATGCTTTTAACTCATAATTTTTCTCAATTGCATTTTCTAAAAATGAAATATCTTCCATAAATGTTTGAAAGTACCATAATACTAAACAAGATTTAGGAGATTTATGAGTTTTTGGCAACGAGTTGCTTTTGCAAGAGGACGGTAAAGGACCATTTATTTGTGCAACACTGTGAACGGGACCTTCCACGCAAGATGCCTTAGTTAATTTAGAAAGATTATACGATGGTGTTGAAATGACATTCAGTTTGTAAGAAGCATTTTCTATTGTGTAATCATATGGTAAAATTCCATTTTGTCGCATGTTTAAGTGACTTCGATCATCTTGTGCCCATTGTTCCTCACAATCAAATACAACAAGTTGCATGCTTGGATCTAAAAGACATTGAGCACTATACAATTTGGGCATTTCCTTGAGAGTGTGTGAAGAAAACGTGGTGATTATACCCAAGAGCAAAACATTTTGAGTCATCGGGACTCGGGAGTAAAGTTGACATTTCAACTGCTTTTCTTGGTGGCCAATCTTATATACAACAGTGCCAAAATCTTTAACCGTCTTTCCAATCGAAGAATTTCCTCGATTTGATCATCAATGCGTTTCTTAGATTTCTTCTTGAATTCGAAAAATTTGGTGACTTTTGAAAAATCTTGTTTAGTATTTGAAAGTTCCGTTTGAAGATTTTCAATGTTTTTCCGAAGTTGATTTTTCTTGTTCAATTTTAGATATCTTTTCATTATTTGACGCAACAAGTTCATGCATTTGATGTTGAAGATTTTGTTCGTTAACGTAAGATTTTGAAAGGCCACTTCAAAACTTGTTTCTCGGTGGTTTTGTTTCAAAATCATTTATCCGCTTTGACAACTCTCAAGTTCAAATGTCAAGGATGTAATCTCACCCTAAGGTTTTGGTTTATTTCATTACATTTTGCGGTTTGGGCTTGCAATGGCGTAAGTAATGAAGTAAGATATTCGAATCTGGACCATGAATTGCTTCACTGCTCAATATGCTCATTATTTTCATCATCACTTAGTTCATCAAATGTAACCACGGGGTTAATTTGATCAACTTGATATGATTAAATAATGATTCATGTTGAACAGATTGTTGCTCATCGGTGAAGATGCGAACACAATTGCATTTATGAGGCATATATCGTTGTCGGTACACGAGATAGACCGTCTGTTTCATAGACCGGTCCATTCTCTCGCTTGATCGATGTGATGTTCTGCATATTTGCCATCAAAACAACTGCAACATTTGCTTCTAAATCTTCACATTCATCATCCGAGAGTATCGCCATAAAACCTTCTTTGAGTTTCATCAATTCTCCCCGCTTCATCCTTGTATGCCATCGATGACTTGTTTATAGTAATCACCCCTCTAGTTCGTGGTTCGGACAAGCATTAGTAAGATGTTCTTGCTTTTGCATTTATAGCGCAATAGTAGATCCTCAAGTCGGTGAATTCTGCTTCCACAACTTGAACATTTCTCTTGAAGTTATTACTACTCGATCCCCTGCAGATGTTTGACCATTCCCGCAGTCACGAATACCTACTTGTAATCATTCGACGACCACTAGTTCTGTTACGAACTTCAACTTTGCCACCTTGTATAATCTGCGTGACTTTTGGGATTTGATGATGAGCGAAGACGATTGTTTGACCGAGTAGAGAACTTGGAGAAGGCTTTAGCAATAAAGGCCATTCCATGATTCAATGCTTCAAAAGCATCATCTTGATCATCATTGGTTTCGAAGATAGTATGCAGATAGGATCACCTTCAGGAAGAACTTGATGAGAAGGTGTGGGTGGAGCATAAGCAAAATGACGTTGTTGTTGATCAAAAGCATGATTGGACTTTGGGTACGGATTCGGATAACCATGTGCCATGAGAGCAATCTGATCAGCAATTGGTGGTGGAGGGAAACCGTGTGTGCCACGAGCTTCTTTATCTTTGAGAACCTCATATTGATGATGTTTCAGATAATCATACAACAACCCATGCTTTACTTCATGAAGATCCTTGACTTGTCGAACAAAAGTAACATACTTATGCCAATCTGGTCCTAATGAGTTCAGAAACTTTGTGTTAATAGCAATGGTTGGAAGATCAATCTTATGTCGGTGTAAATCATTGACCACATTTGTGAAACGATGATAATATGATTCAAGTGATTCCCCAGGCTCAATGGTAAACACATCAAAATTGTGATACAACTTAGACTCCATATCAATCTTGTTCAATTCAGTTCCTTCCATCAAGAGATGAATTTGTTCCCACATAGCTTTTGCAGTTGTCTGTACATCAATACTTTTGTAAATCGGGTTAGGAATTCCCAGTATTTGTTGCATAGCAATCTCATCGGCTTCAAGATGAAGTAGTTGTTCGGTGTTAAATGGCTCGATGGAACAATTGAGATAGTATCGGGTCTTGGTGGAGCAAATTGTAGGATCTCCGGAACAGTTTCAATTGGCATTTGAAACGGTCCTTCTAGTATCACCTTCTTCGATACTTACCATGAGGTTTCTTGAGTTCCATATACCTTAGAAATCGACTTGCCCATTGCACATAATTTCGTGTAAGCATTGGAGGACTAGTATCCGAACCAACCTTCATGAATCGATTGCTAACTTGTATGACTTCACATTTGAAAACCAAGTTTGTTGTTGAGGATTTGTGGAACCATTGACATTCGTTGTTGAACTTGTTGAGGAGGTTGTGGAGGAGCTTGTTGAGGCGTGATGATGAGGGTTGATAAGGATAATAGGAGTAATGGGGATAACGATACGATGGTTGAGACATAATTGTTGTTGATTGATATAGTGAATTTTAATTTTCCCTCCAAAAATAATTATGAAAAAAAAATTCTCCCCCAAAATTTGAAATTCACTATAAAATGCAATTCTAATGTTGTAAGAAAATTTTGAGTTTTGACAATTTTGACGCCAAATTTGACCCGAAAAATTCGAATTTGGGCCTAAAAATTTGAATTTTTGACCAAAATTTTCACAGTTAAACCAAAATTTGAATTTCGCGTAAAAATTGAACGTTTAGTCTCGCCTAGAAATTAAATTTTAAATATGACTTGTGTTGATGATGTGTTATGGATCTTTAAGGATAATTAAGGTTGAGGTTGTTTAGATTTAGGTAGATTCGTAGCGTAAACCAAACTTGCGTAAATCAAACTCATGAGACAAGAAACTCGTAGAAGAAACTCACCGAAATTGAACTCAAAACTCATGAACTTCAAACACAAACTCATGAGAACTTCACACCGCAAACTCGCAGAAATTCAAAACAAACTCGCAGAACTTCAACTCGCAAACTCGCAAATTCAAAACAAATTCGCGAACTTCAACTCGCAAACTCATGAAATTAAAAAAACTCATGAGAACTTCAACTCGCAAACTCGCAGAAATTCAAAACAAATTCAGAACTTCAACAAAATTCCAAATTCGCATAAATTCAAAGAAACTCGCAAGAATTCAAGAGAAACTCGCAAGAATTCAAGAGAAACTCGCAGGATTCCAAGAAACTCGCAAGAATTCAAGAGAAACTCGCAGGAATTCAAGAGAAACTCGCAAGAATGCAAGTGAAACTCGCAAGAATTCAAGGCTAACTCGCCAAACTCGCAGAAATACGTATTTCAGTCTAATAAGTCCATAAATTTCAATCTAAACATGTTTTTAAGTATGGATTTCTATTAAATCTAATCAATATTAACCTAAACTATCCCTTGGCTCTTGATACCACTTGTTAGGTCACCATTCTATCACATCAATATGTATTTCTAGAGAGAGAAAGTTTTAGTGAGAGAAAGTGGAAGGAACTAATGAAGTATTAATGAAATGATAATTGCAATTAGAACCAACACCCTCTCCCTTCAAGGGAGGGGGTATTTATAGTGTTTACATAAGTAGGGGTGTTTCCCCTTAGTTCTAGAAGAACCTCTTATCACAGCTCATGGAGCTGTAAATCTATATACAAACATTTATAAACCATAATTGTTATGACCTATTACAAATGAAATGACCTACACTTTATAATAAAACATGTTCCTAACAGTTGGTATTCTGGGTCAAGCAATAGTTACTACAGAATGTGAGAGAGAGTTACGTAGTAACTTCTTCAAAATAGCATACCGTGATAAATCTTTAGTTATGTTTCCATTTCCGTCTCTTTAGCTCAAATGCTCGTAATTTACCCGAAGTGGAAAACAATGAAAACAAGCGTAAATCCATATAAATTATATAAATAACGAGCATTATCGGAAATTGACACTTAATATTCGGGACTATTTGATGTTATCAAATATCCCCCACTGAACTCTACTTGCCCTCAAGTAGACCTTATTAGATAGATTCCTAAAAGATATCTCCTAAAATCGGAAAATATGAGTTTACAAATCCTTATGCTAGAATAAAACAAAGCCGAACACCTCACGAAAGGGAACAAACACTCAAATCTCTCAACTATTCTAAGTGTCAATTTCGGTGATCACCAATCGCACAGTCATAGCATGTATTCTATCATAAGCTTGCGGTTACACAAATCTCCACCACTAGAGTTAAGGGCTAAACAATTCTCAAGGCAATATGTGTAGACACGACAAAGGTTAAGGGTGACTCGTCATTACTAACATGTCACGTGAAGTGGACAAAATCAATGATACATGACCAAATCCATGGCCAAGACACCAAAGATTGCTCACTTTGCATCACCTAGACACGCTTCATGACTAAAGGGTAGGATAAGACATGGGATATATAATTGGTGTAAAATGAAAACAAGGTGTAGTCTAGATCTATAACCAAGTCATCACCACTTACCGTCCGCCCAAAGTTCAAGCTTAGAAGTCTAGAAACCAGATTATGAAATGAAGGTAGATGTGTCATTAGAGGACATCGTGATGGGCACACTACAATTTCTTCATCTGTTGGCATAACTACCAAATCCAATCTTCAAATGTGACCGAGGTGGCCTCCTCGATACTAATCAATAAAGCTCATACTACGTTGCTTATAACATCGCACTTACAATATCATAACTCAATCAACTTTTTTTTCGAATCATTTTTTTAACATAACATAATAACATAACATCCCCCACTTGAGATAAACAATGGGAATTGGGATCTTCAATGATCTTCATAAATGTTGTCGATGAAAGCGTAATTCCAAACCTTTCCACTCGAACCTTGAACTTAGGCAAATGATGACTTCCCAATCACAAATAAAGACTACGGGTAGGCTAAGGTGTATAGGTGTAACGTGTCACACCCCAAATTACTGTTTTGCGTGGAATGGAATTCACAGGGATTGATCATCATAGCATCACAATCACAGTTATATTGAATGCCCTAAAGTGTCGTTTGAAAAGAACATCGTTTGATTTAATAAAACAATCGAGTTTACAAAGTATAGGTCCCAAATGAAAATCATCTTGTGCGGAAATAAGTTTGTTACAATTCAAACGATGTTTTAAAGTGCATAAATCCATGAGAGACGCGTCGTCACCACGACTCTATGATAAGTCCTTATGCATGCCATGAGGTGTATGCCATAGAAACACGAGATAAAACATGCTAAAGTGTCAACACAAAGGTTGAGTGAGTTCATAGAGTTTATGTTGAAATGTAAAGCCTTTCAAAATCGTTTATGCAAGCAAAGGCATCGTAAATCCACTCGGTTCAAGTTCCGCCCATACAAAACTTGCAACCCGTGTGTTCACAACCCATCGCCAAAATGTAATATAGTTTATGTTCAAGCGCATGATGTCAAATGAATTCACATAATAGTGCATGACTTAATGTATCAATATTTACTTGACATAATTATACCAAGACATTCAGTTCAATGAAAATCCCAAGACATCCATTTCAATGATGTTCCCAAGACATTCACTCAATGATAATCCCAAGACATTCACCAATGATAATCCCAAGACATTCAGCTCAATGATAATCCCAAGACATTCACTCAATGATAATCCCAAGACATTCACTCAATGATAATCCCAAGACATTCGGTTCAGGATAATCCTAAGACATTCGGTTCCATGATTTATGATATAGGATATGACTAAACATTCGATTCGATTAAACATGTAGTTTCAAATAATCATGATAGTTATAAAAATAGTTGAGCATGTATCTCCCAAAAGTAATTCAAAACAATTAAAAGAGTAGGGCTATGACTCACAAGAATCCTTAAATGTTTAGAGTAACTATGAAAGTAAATGAAAATAGTTGAGCATGTATCTCCCCAAAACAGTTATGAAAGCAAGTAAAAGTAGGGCTATGAAACTCACTGGTGGAATGATGCGAAGACAAAAGTGAGTACACCGAGATGTAGTGTGATACGTTAATCTTGACCTATTGTGAATGATATGATACGTAATGAGTTGCAATGTAATGTTATGCATGCATTCCGTATGTTATTTATACCATTTCATGAGTTTTGAAAAATATTACTTATCGTCGAAAAATACTCTTTTGACGTCTAGACCATTCTTAAATCACTTTACAAGTATTTACGTCAAAATGTCATCCTTCAATAGTTTCTTAATGATTTATTGTGAAATTTTAACTTTTCGTCAGTAAAATCATGTCGTCGGAAATTTTCATGAAAGTGACAAAAATGGCTTGAAAACTAGTCGTAAAATGGTGTACGTCGAGCGTTAGGAAACGAACTCGACGGTTTTGGAAAGTTTGTATCAAAATCTAGAAGTTTCGATTCGGAGTTTTCGACATAAAGGTCTCGAACATAAAGATAATAAGGGTTAAAGATGGTGATTTTGTCCAAAATGTTGTTTAAAAATGAGTTTCGCCAATTTTAAGCATCCGTAAATAATTTATTACAATTCCGCTATAGAAACGGTTGATCGTTTTGAAAAATATGCTTGGTGATCTCGATTTTATTAGAAGACATTTCGTTACAAAAGTTCTACATCATAGTTAAAACAGCCTTCAACATGGTCGTTTTAGTTACCGTAACACTTATCTCGTAAAAATAATATAGTTTTTCCGAAAATAATAGTTACGGCAAGTTTGTAAAACGTGTATATCTTAGTCGTTTCAAATCCGTTTTCACGATAATATGTCCTTAGCTTCGTATCAAAGTATACTAATATAATTTTGATAAGTCGAAATAATTTGTAAAGCTTAGGACTCGCTTTTGACTCGAACAAGATAAAAATAGTATCTTGAAATTTCGAGAAAAGTATATATATCGTCGCCAAACTTGAAAATTCATAACTTCTTCGTTATAACTCCGTTTTAATCCGTTCAAGCTGCCACGGATTCGTTTTAAAGTATATTTTCTAAATATCAAGGCCAAAATTTCGTGCCTACTGTCGGATTTTCCAGAAAAACAAAATAAGGACAGAACACTTTTATACTTATCGAAAATAGTTTTCTCGTACTAAACATATTCCAATCCCTTCAAATCAACTCCAAAGCTAATCTAATCCTACCATACACCTTCTTAGGGTGTCATGGGTTCCTAAACATCATCAAGACCAAAATATACCAAGGGAATAATTATAGGATGACTTTATATATATATAACTCTAAAAATCATGTAAAAATGGTATAAATCAACATAAGTCTTGCATGTTTGCTCCAAAAATGAAGAGATAAATATGAAATGAAAGTGAAATATGTAAAATGATAGTAATATGCTTACAAGTTAATATGATGAGGTGCAAAGAACAAAGGTTAGCCTAAACACCCTAGGTTTTTATTTCAAAACCTTAATAAGAGTGTGATCTAGATTGTAATTACTTGAGCTTGAGAAAAAATTTTGTGATCCCTTGTTAAAACCTTGGATGGCCGGTTATGATATAGGAAGAACCAAAGAGAGAAACACTTTTTATCTTATGAGAAAAGATGAGATGAATGAAGTGATTGAAAGTGCTTGAGTACAAATCTATTCATTTGAAAAAATTCACCCACCTCGACTACCTCCCCCATGGCGGATATGGGGATTGTGTTTCACAATATTTATTTATTTTATTTTATTTTTTATGTATATGTATAAAATGTGTATATAAAATGTAAGTAAAAGGGATTTAAGTAAGGATAGTTTGTAACTTGTGTATTTAAAGTAGTTTTAGCATCAAATAAATTTTAATTGACCAAAGTAAAATATATTAAGATCATAAAAATTGTAAAATATATTTCTTGCACAATTTGAGTGATAAAATAATTATCGTGTAGTTTTTAAGAAAAAATGTCGTAATAATATAACTTTAACGATTTATATACCAAACAAATTTAAAACACTAAGTAAACTCAAAATATAGTTTTATAAACTAAACATAAGTATAAAAATATATCGGGATCATTTTTGGAAGTATCGGATTAAATGTTCAAAATAATAGTTTACGCGATAACGTTTATTTAATATAAAATTCTGGCGTTTAAGATGAAATGCAAAGTCATGAATGAACTAATATGATGCAAATGATGCTAATGAAATGTAGACTAAACTTAGTCCATATGAAATGTTCGTGATGATATGATCATGAATTCGCCGCTAAACCATAAAGGTTACGCGAATTTGGAACACGTAAACCTAGTTTACGATAAATGATGAAATTGTGAAACTTGAAAATGACACGAAATTACGAGTTGTCACATTCGCCCAACCAAAAGGAATTGATCCACGAATTGATCGTTATTAGGTCTCTCGGGGTTAGGGTTTGATGAGGCAAGCCTTCCATTCTCGAGCAAAACCCTCAAAAGACTTTTGGTAACCGATTTTACTTAATCTCACAACTCATCAAACAAGAACTGTCATGAGATTAGGCTAAATCGGTTCGAGTAACGGTCTTTTGAAAATTTGGCTCGATCATAGAATTGCTTACATATAAGCCTACTACTCCCTTCATTGCATGATTCTTCCCGAATTAGACATAGGTGATCGGGGCTATGTATAATTTAGGAGTAACTATGCAATGCTTGGACTAATCGACTCATATGATGTTTGGTGTTAAGTCAACTTGGTGAAAAAAAAAAAAAATTTGATAGGGAATGACAGGGCATTCACCACATCGAGTATGAAGAAAGAATAATGGAATGGGCATTTAAAGGCATCCATGTGACAATCGATATGAAATGAAAGTAATTAACTCGAAAATGTATCGTATAAATCGCATGCAAAGTGAACATGCACTTATGATGAAATGATGCGATGCTATGATGATGTAGTTATAGTCTAGGGTCAATGATGCAACCTAGTTCTCTATAACCAAGCTCGATGCCAATCACACACCCCAAATTACATTTTGCGTGAATGGAATTCACGGGATTGACCGTCATAGCATCACAATCACGGTTATATTGAACGACCTAAAGTGTCGTTTGAAAAGAACATCGTTTGATTTAATAAAACAATCGAGTTTACAAAGTATAGGTCCCAAATGAAAATCATCTTGTGCGGAAATAAGTTTGTTACAATTCAAACGATGTTTTAAAGTGCATAAATCCATGAGAGACGCGTCGTCACCACGACTCTATGATAAGTCCTTATGCATGCCATGAGGTGTATGCCATAGAAACCGAGATAAAACATGCTAAAGTGTCAACACAAAGGTTGAGTGAGTTCATAGAGTTTATGTTGAAATGTAAAGCCTTTCAAAATCGTTTATGCAACAAAGGCATCGTAAATCCACTCGGCCCAAGTTCGCCCATACAAAACTTGCAACCCGTGTTCACAACCCACCGCCAAAATGTAATATAGTTTATGTTCAAGCGCATGATGTCAAATGAATTCACATAATAGTGCATGACTTAATGTATCAATATTTACTTGACATAATTATACCAAGACATTCGGTTCAATGAAAATCCCAAGACATCCAAATCAATGATGTTCCCAAGACATTCGGCTCAATGATAATCCCAAGACATTCAAATTTCAATGATAATCCCAAGACATTCAAATCAATGATAATCCCAAGACATTCACTCAATGATAATCCCAAGACATTCGGTTCAGGATAATCCCAAGACATTCGGTTCCATGATTTATGATATAGGATATGACTAAACATTCGATTCGATTAAACATGTAGTTTCAAATAATCATGATAGTTATAAAATAGTTGAGCATGTATCTCCCCAAAAGTAATTCAAAACAATTAAAAGAGTAGGGGCTATGACTCACAAGAATCCTTAAATGTTTAGAGTAACTATGAAAGTAAATGAAAATAGTTGAGCATGTATCTCCCCAAAACAGCTTATGAAAGCAAGTAAAAGTAGGGGCTATGAAACTCACTTGGTGGAATGATGCGAAGACAAAAGTGAGTACACCGAGATGTAGTGTGATCGTTAATCTTGACCTATTGTGAATGATATGATACGTAATGAGTTGCAATGTAATGTTATGCATGCATTCCGTATGTTATTTATACCATTTGCGAGTTTTGAAAATATTACTTATCGTCGAAAATACTCTTTTGACGTCTAGACCATTCTTAAATCACTTTACAAGTATTTACGTCAAAATGTCATCCTTCAATAGTTTCTTAATGATTTATTGTGAAATTTTAACTTTTCGTCAGTAAAATCATGTCGTCGGAAATTTTCATGAAAGTGACAAAAATGGCTTCAAAACTAGTCGTAAAATGGTGTACGTCGAACGTTAGGAAACGAACTCGACGGTTTTGGAAAGTTTGTATCAAAATCTAGAAGTTTCAGTTCAGGAGTTTTCGACATAAAGGTCTCGAACATAAAGATAATAAGGGTTAAAGATGGTGATTTTGTCCAAAATGTTGTTTAAAATGAGTTTCGCCAATTTTAAGCATCCGTAAATAATTTATTACAATTCCGCTATAGAAGCGGTTGATCGTTTTGAAAAATATGCTTGGTGATCTCGATTTTATTAGAAGACATTTCGTTACAAAAGTTCTACATCATAGTTAAAAACACCTTCAACATGGTCGTTTTAGTTACCGTAACACTTATCTCGTAAAATAATATAGTTTTTCGAAAATAATAGTTACGGCAAGTTTGTAAAACGTGTATATCTTAGTCGTTTCAAACCGCTTTCTACGATAATATGTCCTTAGCTTCGTATCAAAGTATACTAATATATTTTTGATAAGTCGAAATAATTTGTAAAGCTTAGGACTCGCTTTTGACTCGAACAAGATAAAATAGTATGCTGAAATTTCGAGAAAAGTATATATATCGTCGCCAAACTTGAAAATTCATAACTTCTTCGTTATAACTCCGTTTTAATCCGTTCAAGCGCCACGGATACATTTTAAAGTATATTTTCTAAATATCAAGGCCAAAATTTCGTGCCTCTGTCGGATTTTCCAGAAAAACAAAATAAGGACAGTACACTTTTATACTTATCGAAAATAGTTTTTCTCGTACTAAACCTATTCCAATCCCTTCAAATCAACTCCAAAGCTAATCTAATCCTACCATACACCTTCTTAGGGTGTCATGGGTTCCTAAACATCATCAAGACCAAAATATACCAAGGAATAATTATAGGATGACTTTATATATATATAACTCTAAAATCATGTAAAATGGTATAAATCAACATAAGTCTTGCATGTTTGCTCCAAAAATGAAGAGATAAATATGAAATGAAAGTGAAATATGTAAAATGATAGTAATATGCTTACAAGTTAATATGATGAGGTGCAAAGAACAAAGGTTAGCCTAAACACCCTAGGTTTTTATTTCAAAACCTTAATAAGAGTGTGATCTAGATTGTAATTACTTGAGCTTGAGAAAAATTTTGTGATCCCTTGTAAAAACCTTGGATGGCCGGTTATGATATAGGAAGAACCAAAGAGAAACACTTTTATCTTATGAGAAAAGATGAGATGAATGAAGTGATTGAAAGTGCTTGAGTACAAATCTATTCATTTGAAAAAATTCACCCACCTTGACTACTCCCCATGGCGGATATGGGGATTGTGTTTCACAATATTTATTTTTTATTTTATTTTTTTATGTATATGTATAAAATGTGTATATAAAATGTAAGTAAAAGGGATTTAAGTAAGGATAGTTTGTAACTTGTGTATTTAAAGTAGTTTTAGCATCAAATAAATTTTAATTGACCAAAGTAAAATATATTAAGATCATAAAATTGTAAAAATATATTTCTTGCACAATTTGAGTGATAAAATAATTATCGTGTAGTTTTAAGAAAAATGTCG
This sequence comes from Chrysanthemum lavandulifolium, assembly GCA_022545495.1. NCBI lineage: Eukaryota > Viridiplantae > Streptophyta > Magnoliopsida > Asterales > Asteraceae > Chrysanthemum > Chrysanthemum lavandulifolium. Next base: position 117,797,380 of record CM040245.1, read on the forward strand.
TAATAATATAACTTTAACGATTTATATACCAAACAAATTTAAAACACTAAGTAAACTCAAAATATAGTTTTATAAACTAAACATAAGTATAAAAATATATCGGATCATTTTGGAAGTATCGGATTAAATGTTCAAAATAATAGTTTACGCGATAACGTTTATTTAATATAAAATTTACGTTTAAGATGAAATGCAAAGTCATGAATGAACTAATATGATGCAAATGATGCTAATGAAATGTAGACTAAACTTAGTCCATATGAAATGTTCGTGATGATATGATCATGAATTAGCCGCTAAACCATAAAGGTTACGCAATTTGGAACACGTAAACCTAGTTTACGATAAATGATGAAATTGTGAAACTTGAAAATGACCAAATTACGAGTTGTCACATAACGAAACAATATATTGGGTTGACAAAATGAAAGAATGGCTCGAGAAGGGTGTATCTAGAGGTATCTTGCACTAAAGGTGAGTGCAACAAAAGGGTTTCACATGGGGTCAAAAAGTCGAGGTGACTAATCGATAGACTCACAATGGTAGGTCGTTTGGTGATAATCCTATAATATTGCCTTCTAAAACCGAAAAGTCCAAATACATCGAGCTAACTCAACATACCTTGTCTATGGTCTCGAAATGATACAAAGGCCAAGTTCTAAAGTTTACAAGCTACCCAAGACACTCATAATTTGGTGGATTTGGGGTAAAATATTGGAAACGGATAAGGCTAATCTCACCATGTAATGTCAAGGGTTGTATGTGCTCGGCTAAGGTCCGATCTAGTTAGGTTAGGAAAAACATGTCAAAATTTTAAAAATGGCATAATTTTTAAAATAAACTAGAAAAATGAAGGCGAAATAAAGTTCAAGAGATAATTCTACTCCGTCCCCCACTTGAATTATACAAAGTCCCTTTTGTACTAGGCATTAAAATAAAGGTGAAGAGAAAGGTAGAATTAGGCGAGAACTTCCTTGAAATTTGCTCCATAAAGAAGAAGGCCTACGAAAAAGCACCGTGCCTTCGTTTAAGCGTCATTAACAAACTTCAATCCACGAAATCACAATACCGACAAGCATAATTTGAAAAGAAAAAATGAAAAGCGAAAAACAAACTTAACTCACTTTCAGTAGGAATCACGGTTGCATTTAGCCTATGCAACAAGCCTTTTAAACCACTTGGTGTCTCAAGTGGACGAGTGAAGTCTCGTGAGGGTTTACAGGAACACACCCACAAAGTTTATTTAAAACTAATACAAGGTTAATGTGTTTTAAAATGAAAGAATTAAATCGGAGGAAAGTTACGTCAGAACTCCTATAAGGGAGTTACGCCAGAATCGAAAAACTTTAGGTATGAGTCAGAAGCGAGAAGTTACTGCGTAACCACCGAGATGGTATTTACCGTAATTGGTAATGCGTCAAGAATTCTCTTGCTCAAATGTTGGCTACGGCGTAATCACCAAGATGAGTTACGTCGTAACTCGCTCGATCAAGAATCGCAGCAGACAATTAGTTCCTCGCTTCCTACAAAATGGTTAGAAAACACAAAACCCAACAGAAAGGAAATAAAAACAAAGAAAGGGATAATTCGGGTTGTCTCCGAAAGAGCACTTTTCTTTATTAACAGTCTTTAAGTTAGACTCGAGTCATGGGCTTCGTGGGGCCTTTGGGCTTGCCCCACTTCTTCAATATCTTTCATCAAGTTATGCCTCATACATGTGACATTGGGAGTTGTACGGTCGAATTCCTTGATTCCCTTTTTCAAAACCTTGCAAAACTTTTCATCCGGTCCTAAGGAATACCTAGTGAATACAAACCTTTCGGTGACAATAGGTGGAGGTTTTCTATATTGGATCCCAAGTAGTTTGCATCTGCTTTGCTCATATTCCTCATCATCAATGTCAGTCATACACACCTTGTGTTGTGGTTCATTGTCAGTGGTTCCTTTAATGCAGTAGTCTTTCGGTTCAATAGAGTTGTTTACAATCCTGTAATTGCAATCTTCTCTTGTGTCAGACTCATTATCAACCGCTGAGTCACCAGTACCGTGAAGAGTCTCATGATTCTCTTCTTTTATGCAGTCCTTCCAAATTTTGTTTTTAGTGGATGAATCCACTTTTCCATACTTGATTTTCACCCAATCATTAAATCTTAATCTGCCTGACCATTGTACCTTGGTACGTTTATGGTCAGTTGTAGAAGTCCAAAGAAATTCTTCAGTTCCTACTCTTTTTGTATTACTTCCTCCATTACAAAAGTTTTTGTAAGGATCACATGAGGCCCAAGAATCACCATCAGCAGTTTTAATCATTTAGCACCAATGCTTTCGACCAATGACTCTCTGGCCAGTGGTTGTTGTCTCGTGATTATTGTGTTTACTAAGACAAGGATCAGTCCATATTTTCTTTTTATCATCGTTGCTAACTTCTCCATACTTAATTCGAATCCAAACTTCGAATGTTATCTCCTTATCCTTGGTTGAAGACCATAAGTATTTGTTGTTTTTTGCTCTTTCCTTGTCTTGTCCCCCGTCACAGACTTCTGAGTAAGGGTTGCATGAAGCCCATAGATCAAATCCTTTGTCGTGGTCAATAGGGATAGCTTGGCACCAATGATATTTTAATTTGGGGAAGTGCTTGTAATCCACTTTCTGAAATTCGTGCCATGTTTCGTCGGACCCGTTCTTCATATCATTTGATGCGTCATCGCGTTGTATTCTTTTATTGCTAAATTCCTTGGGTTTCTTATCCTGCATGTTACGATGATTAGAAGTGTAGTGCTTCTTTGTGATGGAAGGAGGAGTAGTTTTGCTTTTTCCTTTCTTGATAACACAAACAGATTCGACTGGGTGACATTTACCCACGTCATACATATTGAGTGTAAGCTTTCTATCATTTATTTTTAAAGTGATGATTTATTCGAAAACATTAATCTTAGCACGAGCAGTAGCTAGAAGGGGTCTTCCTAAAATTAAATGAATATCGAGGTCTTCTTCCATGTTTAGAATGACAAAGTCAACAGGGAGAGTAAAATTATTAATTTTGATAAGCACATTCTCAACAATTCCTCTCGGTATGCTAACCATTCTATCAGCCATTTCAATGGTCATGCAAAGAGGTTTGATGGGTCCTAGATTCAACCTTTTACACATAGAGAAAGGCATAATACTAATACTAGCCCCTAAATCAGCTAAAGCATTTATATCATGTAAATTATTAATAGAGCAAGGGAGAATGAAACTTCCTGGGTCCTTTTCTTTGAGAGGGATTTGATTTAGGATGACTGCAGAGCATCTGGCGTTTAATTTTACTTCGTTTCCAGTCCCTTCTTCGTCATTAGTTTGTGCTTCGACCTCAGGCAGACTTGTCTTGTTGCAATAGGCTTCCTCTAGAATTTGCGATTTAGAGGGCTCCTCTTTATCGTACCGGAAAGGGGTGTAGAGGGGTTTTCCGTTGCTGGAGTATATGGCATTACAGGAGCTATCATCCAGTGAATTGTCTTGGATAACATCATCTTTCAAGTTCTTGTCGTCTTCCACATTCATATGTTGTCCCAGGAGAGCATTTCTAGAGTCATGGAATTTTTTGAACAGTGCGTTCCTGTCGGCTGGTCGCTTGTTATCTTCTTCAAGATAAATTTTTATTGGTTCCTCGAGTGAAGAAGCTCTAGCTTTAAAGGGGTCTTTATAGCACGATTTCCCTTCTCCATACTTAACCTTCTCGATTCGGGGTTTTATATCATCCATAGGAAAATTTCCCGGCTGATCCCAATCATCATTATCGTTGCATCCAATTCGAATAGCTCGAACATTTTCCCGGAGTTTCTTCATATCTCTTCCAAGGTTTTCCAATTTGCTAGAAATGGAAGTAATGCTTAATGACCTTGCCTTGGAGCTTCGGCTGCCCCCCCCCCCCCATCATGCCATTTTTGAGAGTGATTGGCAAGTCTTTGAATGGCCTCAAGGGCAAGGGTAGGAGTCATGTTTGGGATAGGTCCTTGATAATCCAGCATTTGTCTGGTAGTACTATTAATTCCTTTGTATAAAATGTTGACCTTTTGCTGGTTGTTTAGATAATATGTAGGACACTTGTAAAGGAGATCGTTGTATCTATCCCAAGCTTGATACAAGGTTTCGTCGTCTTCTTGTTTGAAATTATGGATCTCCAAAAGCTGGCTAGAAATCTTTTATGGCAGGCAATATCTTTGAATAAAGTGTTTCTTTAGTAGCGCCCAGTATTAATCGCCCGTGGCAATCTTCGATCCATCTTCCGTTGCTCCATCAAGAGTCATTGAATACCCTTAGCATAACAACATCATGAGACACGCCCGAAATGTTGAAAAGGCTAGCGATGTATAGGACATTTTCAACGTGCTCATATGCGTCTTCGTCCCTATTTCCTGAAAAAGGGTTAACGCGAAGCTCCCTCATAAATTGGTCTTTGATTTCAAAACGAACATCCGCTCCGATTGCCGGTCTTACGAGACCCGACCCTTGTTCTGCTCTTGTCAACGCCAAGTATTCCTCAAGAGTGAGGTCATCGATGTTAGCAACTTCCATGGTACCTGAAAACTCGAAATATGATCGTGAGAAAAGTTTAAAAACGAAATGAAATACTTAATATCAATCCTAATATAACTCCCGGCGCGCCAAAACTTGATGCGAGTTTTATGACAAGGTCTTAATATTTATAGTGTCTCGCTATACCTATGGTCACCCTAGTGCACTAACAGGCGGTGTGCCGGTCGCGTGTAGTGTAGTAAATGGTAAAGCCGAGGTCGTCCCAAGAGCTATGTGTGTTGGATTATTACTAAGTCTAATGTCACGAATAATAATTGTTTCGATAGGATTTAATTAATAATACTACTAATGCGTAATAAAATAAAAGCGGATAAATTGATAAAGGGAAATCAATAGAGGAATAGTGGTGCTAACCTAGTCAATCCTCCTAGCTAGTTATGTCTACGCTCACCTACTTCCAATTACTTGGTGGGGTCAAATTCGAGAGGACAACATTTGGTCAATTCGCCCTAACCTATCGAAGAAAGATGCCACCACAGGAGAAATCGATGCATCGTCATAAGTCCTGTTGTTCCCGGTCCCCTAAGCCAAGTCATTAAGTACCGCTACATGCTAGATTCATAATAGTGAGTGCCCCGTTAGGAACTTAGACACTACACCCCCATTCTTAAGTTCATCCAAACGATAGGTGATCAATTGGTCAAATCGCACAAGTAGAAAGGGTCGTCAGTATCTCCTAGGCAATTGGCCTCTACCGCCATTCAAAACTACCGAACCAAGGGTGACTACCAATGAAATATGCATGCATACACTTAGAAATAATTGTACGGAAGTAAAGGTAAACGCAAACAAAAATAATTAAGAAGTCATAACTAGGCTAGCACCAAAGGGTGCTTAGCCGCTCATATTAATCATGCAAATCAATTCAATATTCAAATGTACTAAATACATGAATTGAAAGTAAAGAAATATAAAAGCTAATGCTTATCGTAATGAAGTGACTTCTCCTTGAAACAAATTTCGGTATGCTCCCCTAGACCGCCTTTGAGCTTTTTCCCACGCTCTCAGTGTTGTGTGTGGAATGGGATGATTAGAAATGCTAAAATTAGGTGGGGTATTTATAGGCGAGATCCGGGTTACTACAGAAACCAATATAGGAGTTACCAGTAACCTTCTATTTCTTCGTAAATGCACTAGATCTCGCTAGTTACGTCGTAACCTTATTAGTGGTTACGCCGTAGTCTTCAATAAACTCGGTTACGCCGTAAGTGATGCAAGAGTTACTGGCGTAAGTATCGGCGTGGAACCTCATTTGACCTAATGGAGTTACGTCAGTAACCTTTGGGAAGAGTTACGCCGTAACCTCTTGATAAGTTGGTATTCGGGTCACGCAATAGTTACGGCGTAATGTGAGAGAGTTACGCAGTAACTTCTTCAAAATAGCATACCGTGATAAATCTTTAGTTATGTTTCCATTTCGCCTCTTTAGCTCCAATGCTCGTAATTTACCCGAAAGTGGAAAACAATGGAAAACAAGCGTAAATCCATATAAATGATATAAATAACGAGCATTATCGGAAATTGACACTTAATATTCGGTGACTATTTGATGTTATCACTAGACTTCCGATTTAAAAGAATAAGACTCTTTGGAGACTTATAGTTTTTTGTAGATGTTATGAGTTACTCCCCCCGTCCCAAAATTATAGTCCCCATTTGATTTTTCGGTCTTTCTTTTACAACTTTGACCTTAAGTATTTTTGTTTGTGTGATATAATACTTGATGAAAAATATATGAATTGATTGGGTTTTAAATGTATTTTTATTTGGTATAATGTTCATCAACTATTGTATAACATAAACAAAAATATTAAGGTAAAAGCTGAAAAAGAAAAACCAAAAAAGTCAAATGAGGATTATAATTTTAAGACGGGAGTAGTAGTTAGAAAAGTGTCACATCCTTGGGAGTAAAATTGTAAATCCCTTAGATTTGTTGAACAACTATTTTTTGTCATCCCATTCCAAGTCTTCGTTGTAAGCAATGAAAAATCAAACATTTTCTATAATAAAAAATTATGATATTAATTAGGATAGATATACATCCCATAAAGAGTTATAATAGCAAGATATATGCATGGGTAGACAGGAAATTACGCATTAAATAACATTCGTAATATATTGCAATTGCAATATTTTGTAAACTACAAAGTTATGAACAAAAACTTACAGGAAAAAGCACTTACCCGTCATCGATGTAGTGTAATATCCATGGTGAAATGAAAAAGTGAAAAGAGATTGTAAAAATTAAGAGTGGAAAAAAGGACATTGAAATGTAATAAAATGATTTGGGATGATATTTTATTTAGAAAAGATGGACATTTGAGGAAAAATGATTTTGTAATGTATCATAGGTCATGTTTCTTCCTATGTCAAAAGAATCTCAAAATAGTGAGATAAATCATGAAAACCGGTATATAAGTATGGTGTCACGAGAACAATCTTTGACATATAAAAAATTCTAAGTATTAACAATATGTCACATATGTAAGTTAACTTGGAAATAATTGTCATCTCATCTTAAGTTACAAAATTTTCCTTATCGTTAATCGTCTACATACCTTGTAACAATTATTATTTAAAACTAAAAAGAATTAAAATGTTGACTGAATTGTAATGATGTGATGATATTTGTGTTCACACGCTCAAAAGTTAATCTCAAATGCAGCCTACTAGAAGAACATAATCGATCACACTCCTATCTCAATTCGCCCCTGGTCATAACCGAACCAAGCATAGACAACACATAGACGAAATTGGACGTATGTTGGCTTGACTCATTTGCTATGTTCTATAGCTCGACACATGCAGGCACACATATTAATGTGGGATCCCTAATAATAGCTAAAGAAATTACTACTATTACAATTAAATTTAAGCACCATTCATAAGTTCAGGATATAAACTTTGAATTAGTTCTAAAGACTGAAGTAGTGAATTGAAACCATAAAAGCAGCTAGCCTCAAGAGCCACCAATTCTACTTTTTTGACCCACACGTGCATGAATCAACATTCTTTGAAAATTCCACTAACTCCCATTTCCAACTTTTAACTATATGTCTTCATATTATTAACCACTTTTTGTCTTCCTATATAACTAACACATGCACACAAACTTATCACCACATTATATCAAGCCACAAACAACACTTGCTTACTTACTTAGCCACTCCACCTTAAATAGTTTTCTAACTAAGCTACATTAGTTCTCATGGATTCTTCATACTTAACATACACTACTTCAAACCAATACCTTCCCTTCAATGAAAACGATGCGGACGAAATGGCTATCTACGAAATGCTGGCTGAGTCCTCTTACAATGATCAGGACGTATCAAACCAGACAACATATAGTCCAGCTACTAAGATAAACTACATAGGGGTACGTCCACGTCGTTGGGGCAAGTACGCAGCAGAAATAAGGGATTCCACAAGGAATGGTGCTAGAGTTTGGTTAGGTACATTTGATACACCTGAAGAAGCTGCTTTGGCTTATGATCAAGCTGCATTTGTTGCCAGAGGTCAGTTAGCGGTTCTTAACTTTCCAGTAGAGACGGTTTACGAGTCTCTACGAGCAATGGATTATCGGTTTGAAGAAGGGACTTCACCGGTTTTGGCATTGAAGAAATGCCACACCATTAACAGAAAAGCCAAGGCTAGAGAAAAGAAGAGGAAAGAAGCGAAATTAGATGATCAAGACACTAATAAGAATGTGGTAGTGTTTGAGGATTTGGGTGCTGATTACCTGGAGGAGATTTTGTGTTTATCGGAGAGTTCGGAGACTTGTGGTTCTTGGTAAAAATCATATCGCCTAGAAGTGAAGAACATATAGTTGAGTACGAGTAGTTAAGCTCAGTGTCTGTTTTTGGTCATCTTGTTTTGTTATTAAGCTTTTTGTATCTTTGTAAAGTTATACTAAGGTATCTAATGGATGAGTCAATTGATTACATGGGACCTTTTGTTTTATTGGACTTGTTCAATGTTGAATCTTGGATAACAAGGGTCTACCACTAGTCTTGAATATTCATTCAAGTAAATTGCAAAAATCAGGGCCCGTTGGTGGTGAGGGTTGGATTTAACTTTAGCATTGAACATAATTGTTTGGTTAATTTTTTAAAGAAAATATTTGAAGTTGACACTCAATGTCAGTAAAAATTATGAATCTTTGATAAAAGAGTAAAGTCCAAAATATATCTTTGTGGTTTGTTCGCTGTCTCGCTTTCATCCTTAAACCTTTTTTTTGGCAAACCATCCTTTAAGTAAAGTTAGCGCAAATACATCCTCATTAGTAAAATCGATCGATGAGGACTAACGGTGCAAATATTTCTCCGCTATCTCCTAACGAAAGGAAGAATATTTGCACCGTTAGTCCTTAGGACTAACTATGTAATTTATTTTCGAAAATAAATTGCATCGGTAGTCCTCCACCACCATTACCGCCACCTACCACCTCCACAACCACCTCCACCGCCACCTCCACCTAACGCCACCACCCCCAGCTCCTCCACCGCCACCTCTCACTCTCTCATGGGGTCTCTCTATAGGCCTATCAATTTTCATCACAAACTCAAAACGAACCCCAAAAGTAACACAAACCCATCTCAATTCAACTACCCAGAACCCTAATTCCCCTAATTTCAAACCAATTAAACCCCAATTTCAGTTTTCCCCAATTTAGCATTTAAACCCTCATTTCAAAACCCCAAATTTCATCATCACAAACACTAAATTAAACCCAAAATTAACACAAATTCATTTCAATTCCACTACCCAAAACCCCAATTTCATAGTTTTAAAACCAGTTAAACCCATCAATACCCATCACCCAAACACCCTCCGAGATCAATCTTGAAGAAATTGTGGTATCAATTGATGATTTTTTTAATATGTCCCCTTTTTTCGTGGCTGAGGTTGTTTTCATTTGGTTGTTTGTGATTCCATTTAGTGAAGAGTATTTTCAAAAGTTTAAGTTTTTATCTGCTATTGATGCTTTTAAGAAACTTAGAGATGACCCGTGTGCGCAGATGTTAGATATTAGAGATGGGAAGGCTTTGCGGGTTTTTGGGTCGCCGAATTTGAGGGTTTTTGGGGAAGAGTGTGGTAAATGTTGAGTATAGGGGTGAGGGTGATGAGGGGTTTGTGAAGAGGTTAAGGAGAGTTTACGGATTTTGTGAAGAGGTTAGGACTAACTGCAAATATTCTCCTTCCGTTAAGAGATAACGGAGAATATTTGCACTGCTAGTCCTCATTGACCGATTTTACTAACGGGATGTATTTGTGCCAACTTTACTAATCTGGAGGGATGATTTTGTGCCAAAAAAAAGTTTAGGGATGTAAAGCGAGACACGGGACAAACCACAGGGATGTATTTTGGACTTTACTCTTGATAAAATGTGGGTTTATCACATTGTTAGTGGGTCCATTATACTTATTTTCTCATCTCACTCTTTTATACTATCTATTACTAGTATAAAATAACAACTATTTATTTAACAATTAAAAATAATATCTTTAATTAAATATACTCTTATCTAGTAAAATCCAAATTCTAATCCTAATCCATAACTTTATATCCAAATCCAAATCCTAATCTTAAACTCATCTACAAGCCAAACGGCACCTCATTCTTTGTGCCTTTCTGGTTTGGTCAAATTGCAAGTTCAGTCCTTATACTTTCAAAAATGCACTCATCGTCATTGTAAGAAACTTACAAGTGCATTTTTGGTCTCATTACTAAACCACCCTCTTCGTGTTCCGTTTTACTTTGGTCCCTATGAGGGTAATTAAGTCATTTAATTTTGAGTAGGGATCAAGAGTGCACTTGTAATTTCCTTACAAGGATGAAAAGTGCACTTTCGAAATGATACAAACTGAATCTGCAATTTGACCAAACCACATGAACGATTTTTGCAATTTATTCTATTCATTTTATTCAAAAGAAAAACATACTAAAAGATGCTATAGGCTTTAAAAAAAGATGTATCGATCATATACTTTAACATTGACGATCATCAATGGTGTCCTGGACAAAGTAATCATATTCAAAGTCAGTCTCTTCTAGTACAGCAACCATCTATTGCATTAATCAAATATAGTTTAGCCCTTAATTATACATATCATCAAAGTGATGGTCATTCACGTTTAGGAACTTTGTACCGCGTGTTAGATATCGTGATAGAATAGTCAACGGGCTCGTGGATTGGACTAAGCTAAATGGGTATTATTTTAGTTAAGCTTGCCTTATATCAATCCATGTCCAATCCAATCCAAACGAGCCCATGCCAAGCCCATTAGGGCATCTTCTACTTGTACTATATAAACCCCTCAAGTATGTCATTTGAGGGGTGTGCTTGAGTGTGTGTGTGTGTGTGTTTTCCTTGAAGCAATATACAACTTATTGTTTTCATCTTCTTTCCTTTATCTCTCTAAATGCATACACGATCTATCATTCAAGTCACCACGTTCTTATTCTTTCTTCTTTACGCATATCATCAGTTTGTGTTAAACGTGATATAAGTGTTGGGTTTGTGATAAGGTTGATAAAAGTAAGGTCCTACAATTGGTATCAATCGCCTAACAATGGTTTAGGAGTGTTTGTGTTTGTTTTGAAGGGTTACGCGTACTGCTCACGTTAGTCATATTTGTCACGCTTAAAGCTTTAATTTTGCACTTAAAATTCAAGATTCTTGTGGTTTAAGGTTTATTTGGTGCTAAAGTTTCAGTTTTTGCAAAAGTTCAAGCTTTACGTGTTTTAAATCATTTTGAACTCGCTTTTGGTTCATTGGTCATTTCTACTCGTAAGCTATCCAAGCACTTTGGGTGAAAAAGGTCAACATTTTGTGTTATTCGAGTGTTTCTAAGGTTTGTTTGTGCAAGAGAAATTGTTTGAATCAATCGAAATTTTTACGCCAGGGTCAAAACCCTAGTTCTACGCGAAGAAAGTCAAACCACGATAAGTTTCTACGCATAAGCTTTTGGTGCAGATTCTTGAGCTTAACGATTACTCGCTTCCTCACTGGATAAGTTTGTGGAACACTTCGACTTTGGATATCCTTTACATTGTGATAGTGTAAAGGATTTTGGGCAAACCCTAATCTTACGCATAAGCTTAGACTTATGCGTAGAACACTTTACGCTAAGTATTTTTCTTACGCCTAAGCCTTGTCTTACGCATAAGGTAAATCTTACGCATAAGTTTTTCTACGCCTAACTTTAAAGTTACGCATAAGCATTTCCTACGCCTAAGGAATCCTACGCCTAAGCCATCCTACTCGTAACCATATCCTACTCGTAACTTCTGTTGTCTACGCCTAATATGTGCAAAAACACATATCATTTCTTTATCAAATATGACCCAAAATAACCAAGAAAAAAGCCGTTTATTGCTAATATTTGATGGTTTCTTGAGTTTATGCATGTGCAGGTACGGATATGACAAAACAGACAATAAGAAAGCCAAAACCGAAGAAAAACCGAGCACGAGAGATGAGAAGAGTGCAAAAGTTGATGCCGGGAATGCTATTTTATGGATTTGGATGCTCAAAAGTGCAAGTTCGGGACATGATTTGGGAGTTTATCACAATTTACCCTTCACTTTATCATTTTACACAAACGACCCTCAACTTTCTCATATTGTCACTTTTCACCCTCAACTTACCCATAATTACCCTCTAGAACCTTATAACCTTCATTATCCAATTTCCAAAGTTACCCTTCCAATAAACCCAAAGTACACTTTAAGTCCTTGGAATATTACATTTGGCAATTTTAGCTTAATGTACATTTTCAATTTTATCAAAACACAATAATATTAAAAACCCAATCCGTCACTTACACCTTTGGCCCAAGCCCATACCCGGTCAAAACCCAGTCAACCCACCCATAAAACCATATCCGGTCAAACATTAACCCCCAAAATCAAATCCAGATAAACCCCCCTGAACCAATACGCGCCCAAATCAAATAACAGTTTACTGTTTACCAATCTCTTTTACCTTTACCCCTGATCCTCCCACATTTACCCACACTTAAGTAAGCTTCTAGAAGCCCTCTGACAACGTGTCAGAGGGTGTGATGCAGTGGATAGCCAGCGTGGCAGATTGGAGCACTCTCATTGGTTCTAACACATCATTCAAGTAATCAAACGGATGAGAATTGATTTGATGACAAGGGAGTTGATCAATGGCTCAGGATAGAGCTCCTAGATGCTTCCCAAGCTCTCCTCAACAGCAGCTATAAGAACCCCATATATTCCACAAGAGAAGGCGTCCAATTTCTCCTGCTTTAGAGGAATTTAGGCCATTTAATTTCGTGTCAATTTAAATGTTTTCAGTAGTTAAGAAGTTTGTAATCTCATATTTTAATTGTATTTTTCAGTTTACTTAATGCAAATTTCATTTTACTTATTAAATAACTGTCATAGTTTCCATCGTTTACAATCCGTTTCAAGAGCTCACTTTCTGTTCTTTTAAGCTTTTATAAGCTCAAATTAGCTTATATGAGCTGTTAATTGTCAATGTGCTTCCTTTTCAAACAGTTTTGCAAAAGGTCAATAAAAGTCAAACTTCAAGGTCAATTCAATTTTCAGTTTAATCTCTGTTTTTAGTTGTGATAATGATTAGCTTCATGTTTATCTGAGTATATTGATGCAGTTTTGGTCATAATTAGTCTAGCTTTCAAGGTTTAAATGAATTAGGTCATTTTTAAGTAGTGTTTGGTTTATACTAGTTTGTGAGATTTGAATCAAGTTGATTTGTTCAAGCTGAATTGGTTAAAACTTTATTAGTCATTGTTATAAGTTTTCAGTCAAGTTTTGAAGTTTTCAAAAGTTTTACAAATACTGTCTCAAGTCCATAATTACTGTCTTAATCCTTGCTGTTCATCAAGTCTCATCCATGGTGTAAATCAGTTTTAAAGTAAGTTACAACTGGTCTTGCTAAGTCATAGTTCATCATAGTTGATATGTTTGTAGCTTATTTGCCATGTAGAGTTGCTTAGATTGCTTAGTTTTGATCTCAAAGTTGTATGTTCATCACTTGTCTCTTTGTAGTAACTGCTTGTCGTTATAAGTCGGGCTTCTAGTGGTCTATTGCTTAGCTTGATTCCTCCTGTTCCTTTTGATGTTCATGTTGATTATTGTTCTTTAGATAGTCTTAAAGGTAGAGTATAGTCGTGTTACCTTATTTTGCCTTCAAGTGCTTATGTAATTCTCGAATTTAAGCCGCAACTCCCTTCTCTCGCCCATAATCTGTCTTTGATCGCTTTGTCAAAGCTGATTTTCAGCTTATGATGTAGTGAGATTGTTAGCTTATTGATTCATTAGATAGTTAGTAGTATAGATTTACAACTTGTTTCCTTAGATTATCATTATTGTTGTTTTCAGTGTTTCAGTCCTTAGTTAACTCTTAGGAGCTTATAGACTAGCTTTTTATATCCTGTTTTGCCACTTGCTCACGATTTTCCGTCTCGCCTATATCGATAATGAGCGACTTATATCCTAGTTCAAATCTGATTGTAGGTTAGTGTTAGGTTGGTGCTATTAGTTCACTATACATCTAGGTTCATTTGAGTTACAGATTTTAGCCTCTAGGAGCTTAGTTCTTTAGATTAACAGGTCTGCAACTCCATTTTTACCCATTTATCTCAACTGCATCAGTTAGCCTTTTGCCCCAATACCTCTTGTTTCTGGATTTTTCATTTCTTCATTTCTTATCCTTTTGTGCTGAAATTTTGGACTTAAGCACTTGGGTTGGTGATTGGTAACAAGGTGATTTTAGTTTATTTTTGGAATTTTAATAAGCTAGTTAGATTAGTGCTCAAAGTAGCCACTTTAGGGCCGTTTGTCATAGTAGAATAGAAATTGAATTTGTGCTAAAATGATTTGATCTTGTGCTTATTAGTTCCAATTCAGTTGAAATAGCTTATTTCCAGTTAGTTTTAGGAGTAGGTAGCTTATAGTGGCTTATTGTTGCTTCTTGCTTATTTTAAAGTGCTTATTCTTAATAGTTTTGTGCCCAAATCATAGTTCTTGTACTTCAAATTGGTTTCTGTTATTTTTCCCTAGTTCTCTATATAATTTTATAGTAATCTGGAAGTTTTCATATTTTTTACTGTTCATTTGCTATTTTTCTGCATTTTATGTCATTTTCTAGCATTTTTAATTAGCTTTTAATCCAAATAAATTAGAAAATGTTTAGAAAAATACAATTTCAATTTTCTTAGGTTTAGAATATTCAAAAATCATAAAAGTATTTTTCCATATTTTTCTTAGATTAAATAGTATTTTCTAGCATTTTATTTAGATTTAAATAGTTTAAAATTCATAATAAATAGAGAAAAGTTCAAAAAATGTGATTCCGCTTCGAAAATTCTTTTAGTTAAATTTGATTTTTGAAAAGTAGTTTTGTAATTTTCTAGTTTATTTTCCTAATTTTTAGTATTTTAGCTCTATTTTAAATGTTTAAAATTAGTTTTTAATTCCAAATAAATCAAGAAAAATCCAAAAAAAATAGTTTTAATTCACAAATAATTTTCAAATATCATTCTTAGCTGTAGAAAAATAGAAGTTCATTTTTACAAGTTTTAATTAGCATAGTTGCATTTATTTCGCGTTTCCTTAATTACGTTTTATTGCGTTTTTAGTTTAAATTTGCATATTTAGTTGTAATTACTTGTTTTCATCATAGATTTAGTGAATTTCATTGCTTTCCTTTATATTTCCTTGCATCGTAGATTAGAAAAACCAAAATTCCTTATTTCCCATTCGAATCCCGAATCGCGACGTGAGTTATCAAACTCCATTCATCCCTCGTTGGGAAAACGACCCGGGAAATACACACCTTTGTATTTCTTCGGAAAATATCTGTACGAAAACGATCAAATCAACGCCTAAGCTCTTTCTACGCATAAAGGTTTAAAAAAATAAAAAAATAAAAAATAAAAATCAAATTTTAAGGGGAAAACTTGAGTAAAATTCAAATTTTGAGAGACTAAACGCTCAATTTTTACGCGAAATTCAAATTTTGGTATAACTTGGAAAATTTTGGTCAAAATTCAAATTTTGGACCCAAATTCAAATTTTTCGGTCAAATTTACGTCAAAAATGTCATAACTCAAATTTTTCATACGACCTTAGAATTGATTTTTATAGTAAATTTCAAATTTAGGAAGAAAAATTTTTACGACCAAGGTTACGAGTACGACTTTCAGAAAAACTTCACACGGCAATATCTTTTCAAACACAACTCCTTTATCGTTGAATCGATCCTACATCAACTTTATCATAACATACCTTCATCAATGGCAACTCAACAAGACATTCATGCAGCCGGTGCCGAAAACCGTCCTCCTATGTTGGCAAAAGGTGGTTATCTTCAATGGACAAGTCGTATGCTTCGTTACATAAAGACCAAACCTAATGGAAAACTCATGCTTCAATCCATTCGTAATGGACCCTTCAAGCCTCGAAAAATCCATGTCCCCGAAATCTTGATGCAACACCTCCCATCCCACCATCCTCTCGCCTTCAAAATGAATCGAATACACTAAAGAGGATCGAAGCAAGTCGATGCGATGACATGGCAATTCATATTATCCAACTGGTTTACCAATAGACATCTTTGATGTCAGAGCAGGTTAGAAACCGCTTTCGATATGTGGGAACGTGTTAGACGGCTTTGTCATGGAACGAAATTGGTCAACAAGACATGGAGAACAAGTCGCTAATCGAATGGGAAAAGTTCACTTCAACCCGGGAGAATCCATTGAATCCTACTATGGAAGGTTTTGTACTTTGATGAATGAGCTTATCGTAAACAAGTTGACACCCGAACTATCGCTCAAAACATCAAGTTCTGAACAATCTTCCGTAAGAATGGGGACGATATGTCACTATTGTCAACCAAACAAAAGACTTACATCGGGTGAACTTTGATCAACTAAATGATTTTCGAAACAAAACCAAGTCAAGTGAATGAAGTCGGGAAAGAAAGATTGGCAAAGAATCAAGATCCATTGGCACTCATTGCAAAGACTCGGTCTACGGTGAACTCACAACAACAAGCTTCATCATCTTCCACTAACAACAACTTGCAAAGAATACATTCCACAACCACAAGTCGCTATCCTCAACAACAATTCTATCCACAAGAACAACAAGTCATTCAACAACATCGGTATCCACAATATCGAACAAGGATTCACCGATCCAGAATCGAACAAGAAGCGACCTTGCAATGTATTTTCTTTATTGGGTAAAGCATTCGAAGTGGCATGGGTAATCGTGCGCCCGTATCGTGGTAATCAGTTGGTTCGGATGGGACGAATGTTGGGAATAGAGCGATGGTAGCTCCAATCGTTGGGAATTATGGAAATGTGAATCGTGGTAATCGGTTAAGTGTTATAACCGTCAAGGAATGGGTCATATGGCACTAAACTGTCCCACTGTCCGCACAAGAAGAATGTCAAATTTCTTCGAAAGCTATGTTGTTAGCACGTAAGCAAGCGGGGATGCGCTTAAGTCTTGAGGAAAATGATTTCTTCGCTATTGTGGATGATTTGGAAGACCTCGAGGAACTCAATGCAAACCGCATCTTCATGGCAAATCTTCATGAGACTAAGTACGACATCGACTCGACGCACCTCCTGCCTATGACGCCAACGCAAAGATGTCGAGGTACCAATCATTGATCCATGCTATAACAATGTCATATGTGATGTGTTTACTCATGATGAACAAGATTCTCGTGACATCGCACCTACTTATGATACATACATGGACAATCCGAGTTGTAGCAATACTAACTCGAAACTCCATATGTGGATCCTAATGGAGGTCATGCGGCACACAATCTGAGGCCGATGAGGAAACACGTGCTTA
Organism: Chrysanthemum lavandulifolium; assembly: GCA_022545495.1. NCBI lineage: Eukaryota > Viridiplantae > Streptophyta > Magnoliopsida > Asterales > Asteraceae > Chrysanthemum > Chrysanthemum lavandulifolium. The sequence goes on from CM040245.1 coordinate 117,814,832, forward strand.
TTTTGAATCATTAATCAATAAGCGTGGCATTGAAATTGAGAAAGTTAGTAAGGTCAATCGCGACGTTAAGGCCGCAAATGTGAAACTGACCGCTGAGCTTGAGAGTTACAAAGAGAACGCAAGAGCTTTTGAATTTCATACAAACAAAGTATCAGAATTAGAAATTGGTTATCGATATTCTGTTTTAAGAGAAAAACAATTGCAAATCAAGTATGACACACTTGATGTGAATTTGAACTTGAAAATAAAATCGTTAAACAAGGAAATTTCTGATCTAAAAAACCAACTTTCTAAACAACAAGCAACTTATTCGATCTTGAAAAGAGAATAAGCGATTAATTGTCGATTTTTCAAAACGAAGATTCTCTTCTTGATGAAATTCTTGATAAAATGAGATAATCAAAAGTTGGAAAATTTGCTTGTTACAACGGGTCATTCATTAAATCAACTAATATGTTGATTAATCAAACAAATCGTATTTTCATACAACTCAAAAATGGCTCTTGGTAACACACCTCCTTGTTTCCTCAAGAAATCTCAGAAAGAACGGAATGTGTTGAACAATGGAAAACCTTTGCATGAACCCATAATTGTTCGTGATTCTCTTGAAACGTTGGAACTATCTGAGGAGAGTAGATCAAAAATGAAACAAAAGAATCCAGATCTTAAACCGATTGATTATAAAAAATGGAACAAAATTAATGGTATTTCGTTTGTTTCTCATAAAGAACAGTCAAAGTTTTCCATCACACCAAGTGTTTCAAACAAAGTGTCAACACCAGTTTCAAAATCAGTTTCAAAACCAGTTGTAGTTTCCAAGTCTCTTTCGAAAATCGAACAAATGTCTTCAAACAATCCTTTTAACACAAGTGATACTAGAAGCATTTTAGATGACGTTAAAACTAGAATTGGGTATCTTCAAGAGACTGTTAAAACTAAAACCAATATTACAACAAACATCTGGTTTAATAGTTTTGATAATGAACAGAAAGTTTTTGAAACTCAAATTGCCCCTCACCGAATAACATCAACTCAAGGGTAATTCATGTTGAACAAGCACTTTGAAAGAAACAACCGACTTTGTCAAGGACCATAAATCCTGTTAAAGCAAGCTAATGAATGTTTTGAACACATCAAAGTTTTGGAAAATTTGAATGATTCTCTCTCAAGATGTTATGACTACCGATATCATGTCCATTGTTTTACAAACATATTACATTGAAGATCATGAAAGACTCCACCGAGACCTCCGCAATTGTTTCAAAATATGAAAAGCTCTTGAAAACTTGAAAAGAAAACGTGTACTATTTTAAACAACTTGATCGAAAATATGAGGAATGCAAGTATGACAAACTGTCGTATGAGCGTGCCTACAAGGACATGCAAGAGCAAATGATCTTTTGAGAGTTCACCGGAAAGTCTAAAAGGAAAGGTCATGGATACTAAGTTTGCAAAACCATTGGTGAGGAGAAAAAAATGTTCCCAAACCGATTTTCAAACCAAAATGTATATTTCTCGGTTTCCTCCAAAAGTCAATGAGAAAATGATTTGTCAAAACCAACCACTCCACGTCTTTGCCCATCAAAAGAGAATTATCAAAGCTTTTGAAAAACTGTTTTGAGAAAGAAAAGTGTTTACACCGCATCTCTAGGAATAGGACACGGAATGTGACCAAAATCTAGTTAAAGAATGCTGGTTCTAACAACATGGTCAACAATCACTATCTAGAAGAAGCTAGGAAAAAGGCATGCACTGAAAAGATGAAATTCTAGGTGCAACATCTAGGGTGATGAATTCTACAAGATTTCAAGGCACGCTAGTAGTAGTAAACCATTACCTAGGAACACTCTACAAAAGACTAGGGATTGGCTTGCATCTAAGAGTAGTTGCGCAAAAGAAAATGCTATGCCCTTAGAAAACAACAATAGGAATTCTAAGTCTTTTCGAACAAGAATCAATTTCAAAAGACCGTAGTGACAAACTTAAAGTCATTGTTTTAAACAAGAATATTGAATTTATACGTACTACATGTAAAAATGTGTCTTTTCAGCTAATCATGATGCATGTGTCTCACAATATCTCAAGAAAGATAATTCTCGTACCAAGGTACAATCCACTAAGACACCAAACAGAAACATACCCGTTGACAAAATGAACATGGAAAAGAAACCTAATAGGTGGATCTCTTCAGACGTAGTTTTTCCAAAATGAGTCTTCCGCGCATCCGATAAGAAAACAACTCCTAGATCTTACCTTGGTGGATACCCACGGGAAAAGTGTTCAACAACATAGGTCTTAGATGGATTCCACAGAAAGATTGTAGATACTTGCACCAACACGTATAATAGTGACAATCATTCGGATAAGGAAGTCGATCCACTACAACCGTTGATAGTGATCACCTCACCGTGAGGAATCATGTACTTCTAACATCGTTATTTGTGAGAATTCATCTTACGTGGATGCAGGTACTTGTAAAAGTGTTGAAGGTTCATACACCCCATGTGGTAGAAAAGAACTTTATGCCTATCTCGCATGTGGAAATCCTTTTATAGTTCCACTCTTATCTCCACTTTTACTTGTCCCAACTTAATTTCTCTTTCTTCAAATCTTCTATGTAAATATTTTGAAAACAAAATACAAAATTTGAAAAATCAACAAAAGTAAAATACAAAATAGAAAATTTCAAAAATACAAAAACATTAAAAATTTTCAAAATCCAAAAAGTTCTTCTATGACATGTCTCTCAGATAATCGATATTCAGACGTTTCTAGAAATGTCATTCAACAATGATACGGGCATGTCAGATGCTTGAGCGAGAGTTCTTTATATGTTTTCTAAAACATGTCGTTTCTCAAAATTTCTTCATAAAATGGCTTTCGTATACTTGATCGAAACCCGGACTTCAAAATAATGGCTTCGAACACATCGATTCAGACCCGCTTTAAAGAAAGGAAAGTGTTACGCAAAATCGATTTTCATAAATATCGAGCACTTATCCTAAAACAAATGAAGATAATTCTTCTTCAATATCTTCAAAAGATTTTTAAATCTTCATCTTGCGCACCATTGATTCGAAATTTTTCAAAAAGATTTTCAAAATCTCTCTCATTTGGTACCAAGATAACTCTCTAAACCCTTAATTGATTCTAAATTTTCTATTTGAAAATATGTTTTCGTTAAGGGGAGTATAAACCAAAATTGTTCCAAAATTCATGCTAAATCGCTTTCTCCAAATGTTTTTGAAAACATATCTTTTAATCATTTTGTTTCAAAACATCATAGATATGCTATTTTGAGGGGAGAAAGCGTGATTAAAATGTGATCAAAAGGTTTAATGATCGTTGTTTGAATCTCAAAAGAGCTCGACTCGGTTGAAACCAATGAATTGACGAGGAATCATGTACCATCTCGAAACTTTCTATGCACTTGACCGGGATGGGTAATAATTTCAAGCTAGTTCTCTAGTGATGTAAACGTGTCTCGAATCGGTCTAGTTCATTTAAAGTCGATCAATTCAAAAAGTGCTAACTCTACCCTCTGCATGCGATTTTTGTCAAAACTTATAAGCACATGTGAAGGGGAGTGTTTCGAAAATATAAAACTCTGAGTGTCTCAAACATGTTTTCTATCATAAACACTGAGAGATTTTCAAGAAAAATGGTTTTATGGCAACAATAGGACAATCATGGAGTTATAAGGTGACTAAGGATAGTAAATCCGTCCTAGGATCCGCCAGAACCGGAGGGATCTACCCAAGGACAATACCCATAGTTTAGAACTAGAAGTCCTTAGGTATGATTGAAAAAAGGAGTAATGTGAGAAAGGAGAAAGAAGGGTTGAAGAATTAAAAGAAATGTAAAAGAAAGGGTGAAAAGAAATAGCCCTCCATATTCAACCTTAGGCGTAAACCGGGTTCAATACATATGCTACGGTTGTCACTAGATGACACTGGTATTGAAGACAAAGACGTCATGGACCCAAATGACGCACCGCACTAAACCTTCTAGCCACTCAATTCCTCTCGAAAGGATTTGTTTCATTCTCACTGAACCCTACATAATCTATCGACTTTCTCTTAGAGATAGTTGATATTGAAGAAGGAGACCCTCTCCTAGTCTCCGCCAGAAAACCAAATTGCACTAATTGAGTCTAGAGCCACGAGATTCATCAAAAGATCTCATAGGAACACTTGACATGACATCGCTTGTTTGCTCATCAATGAGGACACAAGTGATATATTCTAGAGTCCCACGCAGATCTTAGCAATCGCCGAACATTTATGAGAAGTTTCACTTACGTGATCTTTAGTGATTGAATGGAAACTCCGCTAGGGTCAACATCAAGCGACCGACGGCAGGTCACTTGGTAACTCTCCGTGGATTACGCTTAGTGTGTCTCAAACGGTCTACGTCGTGGGGTGATGCTTGAAGTGTACCTCACCGACTCATCCGAATCAGTAGGTGTATTTCGGTACATCGCGTTATCTCACTTGTGGGACTCCGGTTCAGAACGGCCTCGTGAGAATTAGAGCGTGTTTCACACTATCTCATTAACACACTCGAAATTCAAACTTGTAAGTGCGGAATCCGCTTATTACTAACCTGTTTTTATGTTTTTCTTCTTATGGAAGCTCCGGAGCGGATTGATCGTGCAGATTCTACACATGCTCATACCAACAACACTTGAAAGTTCTCATCAAAATCAAAGGTAACTCAAAGTTAAAAATGATTCTTCGTCAAAGCCAAAGAATCTACAAAGTTTAAAGACTAGAGAACTTCTTCATTGGTAACCAAAAGACAAATAGAAGTGTGAGCATGGTGGAGAATGACGTGGAGACACCTAACCAACGAAGTTGACAACGGCAGACAACCACTTTAACTGATCACAAAGCATGAAGGAACAAAGAATCAAGACTATTCTATATCTACACACAAAGTTCAAGCTCAAAAAGTTTAAAGACCTAATCAAGTGGAGCATCTTTGAATGACCACCCCTGTGGGGAGATTGTTAGCCTAATAGTTTTATTAGAAGTGATGGTCATTCACGTTTAGGAACTTTGTACCGCGTGTTAGATATCGTGATAGAATAGTCAACGGGCTCGTGGATTGGACTAAGCTAAATGGGTATTAGTTTAGTTAAGCTTGCTTTATATCAATCCATGTCCAATCCAATCCAAACGAGCCCATGCCAAGCCCATTAGGCATCTTCTACTTGTACTATATAAACCCCTCAAGTATGTCTATTTGAGGGGTGTGCTTGAAATGTGTGTGTGTGTTTTCCTTGAAGCAATATACAACTTATTGCTTTCATCTTCTTTCCTTTATCTCTCTAAATACATACACGATCTATCATTCAAGTCACCACGTTCTTATTCTTTCTTCTTTACGCATATCATCAGTTTGTGTTAAACGTGATATAAGTGTTGGGTTTGTGATAAGGTTGATAAAAGTAAGGTCCTACAACAACCATCTATTGCATTAATCAAATATAGTTTAGCCCTAAATTATACATATCATCAACAGAAAAAGGGTAGTTGATCCGTTCTACTGTTCACTTCTCTACATTTAAAATGTAATTGATCCCTCAAATAGACCAATACTTTACAGACTTACAAACAAATGTTAGTGATTTGGACTAACGCCGATACATAATTGAGATACGAGATTCTAATACGGTAGACAAGATTTGAAACAAGTTAGAAGACTAACGATGTAATTTATCCTTACTTTTATGTCAGAAACTCAATAATGACATCAATAGTATTGCCCATGAGCTATATAAGTTTTTTTTTTTTTTTTTTTTTCATCAAATATGTCGAATAGTCTTGGCATTTCATGGTAATTAATGATCATGCTAATTTGCTTGATTTGGATTACGTAACCCAGTGTAGACACATAGTTTTAGCCTTACCAGGTCAAGGAATCATATGTCAGAAGTCTAATATTTAAGCCTCACTGGGTACATCTATTGGGGGTTATCAAAAAAATGGTCCGAAAGTGTCACGCAAAAATCTAGTTACCCTGCATATATCTTGCATATACATGAATCGAAAGTTCGCCCAAGATAACCATAAAATGGAAAACCTCATCCATTCTATGTAAGGCAGATATTTGAAATATAGATCATGTTTTATCGGATAAAATGCTAAATTCGTATAGGTGTTACTATTTTTACTAGTAGTGTGAACAAGGCTTAGTGATGTGAAATAATGGTACGACAATCTAACAACTTGGCCATCAAATCTTCTTTCTTGACTCACAAATTGACTCCTTTGAAGTTTGAACATTCCACTGACTCTCATTTTTTAACTTTATTTCTCATCATATAATAAGCACCTTTGTTGGCCTATATAAACCTTACTCGAACAAAAAAAACATAATTCCACAAGTATTAACTAATCAACCCACCTCACAAACAAAACTTGATCTACAAAAACATCATTCTTATAGATCCTTTTTATGCATTAGTCCCCTGTACATCAAACTAATTACTTCCAAACGATAGTTCATAACAAATACTTCTCTATGAAGTGTATGTTATGTGACATCGTGAGTCGTGACAACTCGTTAGCACTAACCAGTGTTTTCTAAGGTTAAGAAGACTAGCTGCTAAGCGGTATGTAACAAGTTGCAACTCTTTTTTTTTTTAATATCTTTACACTTTTATCTTACGATGAAATTCTCAAAATTTAAAATGAGTTTGTTCAAAAGAAGTGAATAAATAAGATGGTTATGTAAGAGTCAGCCGGATTTCCTCACTTATCTAAATCTATCTTTTGAAGACAAATGTTAGTGATTTCAAAAGTCAACTGAGATATAAATATGCTGTTTGGATGGAAGATTTTGAGTCTAGGCTGAGTGTATAACAAGCAGGGTTGAGCATTATTGACCACGGATCGGATCGAATCAAAAAATGGGACCGGATCGAACGTATTTTAGTCTGGTTTCGGTCCATCCATTTTCTCATATGGCTTTGGTCCGGTTCGGTCTTATGTCAAACCTGTTATTATCTTTATTAGACGGATCAAACCTGACCGAATCAAGACCGATCCTGACCTAGATCCAACATTTGAGTCCGATCTTCGATCCAAGATTTTAAGCCAAATCGGTTTTTTGTCCAAACAAGTGTATGATTTGTTACGTTTGGAATAAATAATTAGTTATGCACCAAAAAGTATAAAATGAAATTTAATAGTGATGTATGTAACATGTGACACATAAAATTTTTATACCATATAGTTTGAAGATACCATTAATATTAGTATTCACTTAAATACCATTAATAACTTAAAAACTACCTAACTTTATGTATTTTTAGTATTACGTATATTTTATTATATTTCAGATTATTCAAAATAAGTAGTCGGGTGTTCTTTGGGTTCAATATTCGCCCATAGTTATTCTCAGGTGTTGACTTTCCATTTTTCTCATATGATCATCAATCTGTCCTGCCTATAAAGAGATTGGTTACATATATTTTATAAATTAGTAAAATGGATATTGATGATATAATTGATAGGCTGCTTGAAGTTAGAGATAGTAAACCAAGCAAGCACTTTCAGCTTAAAGAATCAGAAATCAAGCAGCTTTGTGTTGCTTCTAGAGATATATTCTTGCAACAGCCTAACTTGTTAGAACTTGAAGCACCTATCAAGATTTGTGGTATTTTCATTTCATTCTTTACTTTTCTTTTCTTTTTGTGTTTGATCACTTCATTGGTTTTATGTTTCTTCTTAGCTTTTATGTTTACTTACATACTTGTTTTCTGGGTTGTGGATATTTTAGCCCCTTTGAGTTTTATATGAATATATTAAGAGCCCTTATGAGAAAATATAGAGTTAGTAAGCATGGTTGAAGAAAATAGTAGCATATATAGCTGATGTTGGCAAATAAGAACAGTAGGCAAAAAATAGAATGTGATAGAAAAGTGTATAGTTTTTTTGTTGTAACTAGTAATACTTTGATGGTGTGTTTGAGATTGTATTTTGAAAGTCACTATGTGATAATATGGAATAATCAAAAACAGATATGTAACTGGACCAAGGGTATTGTTGAAGCTGCGATTGTTAGATTACGAGTTGTATCAGCATTTGGCAAATGTTTAGTATCTAAATATGATAAGCTATTACCTTAATGTTTGCATAAAGAGGGAGAAAAATGGGCAAATAAGGGAGGAAATGGGTTGGATGAGTTGAGTCGGTTGAAACGTTTATTATTCATTTTTACTTTAGTTATACTTCATCCGAATTAGTTAGTAGTTAGTTGTTAACAATGGCGATAAGGAAAAGTAAAATGACCCTATATAATCAATTAAACGATCAATTCCGTTTTAGCTACATCTGTATATGTTTATTTGAAACTTGATAATTAAACAACGCTAATCAGTTTAGTTATACCTTCGCATGATAAAGTAGAAACAAATTATCTCTGATATGAAAATGCAAATAAGTGGTTAAATTACTTTTGAAATGTCAAATGCCCCTATCGATATTGAGATTTAAGCCTGATTTGAAACCTTCCATTGATCTTTGATTATTAGGTGACATCCACGGTCAATACTCTGATCTTCTTCGACTATTTGATCACGATGGATTTCCTCCGGAAGCCAACTATTTATTTCTTGGTGATTATGTTGACCGAGGCAAACAAAGCCTTGAAACTATATGTCTTCTACTTGCCTACAAGATAAAGTACCCAAATAACATCTTTCTTTTGCGTGGTAATCACGAGTGTGCTTCTATAAACCGTGTATACGGCTTTTACGATGAATGTAAAAAAAGATTCAATGTAAAGTTATGGAAGATCTTTACGGATTGCTTCAATTGCTTGCCTGTTGCAGCTCTTGTTAGTGACAAGATTTTGTGTATGCATGGAGGTCTTTCGCCTGACCTCAATAACTTAGACCAAATTAGAGAGTTGCCCCGTCCTGCTGACGTACCTGATTCTGGTCTGCTTTGTGACCTTTTATGGTCAGATCCACAAAAAGATGTCAAAGGGTGGGCCATGAATGAACGTGGGGTTTCATACACTTTCGGTGCTGATGTTGTCTCGGAGTTTCTACTCAAACATGATCTTGATCTTATTTGCCGCGCTCACCAGGTATGCAAAGAGATTCAGTTGACTTGTGAGGTCGGATAGATAAAACTTTCATCTTCCAAATGGAATAAACTTTTCAAATCTTTGAGAAATAATTTTAGTGATTTATTATACTATATCTGATAAATGTTACTTATAATGTTGGTGTTAACCTTGCAATGTGTCCCTCTTTGGAAAGAAATAGCGTTAACCACGCAAGTAGAAATGGACTCATAATTCTGTTTTTATGTCAGTTCTTAACAAGTCTCAAACGTGTTACTTTTCTCTTATGCAGGTTGTAGAGGATGGGTACGAGTTCTTTGCTTACAAACAACTAGTAACCGTGTTTTCTGCACCTAACTATTGTGGGGAATTTGACAACGCTGGTGCTTTTATAAGTGTTGATGACACTCTATTGTGTTCCTTCCGAATACTGAAACCCGAAGAAAAGAAGCCACGCTCCAAATCTATGATGAATCTTTTTGGGAGCTCCACTAGCAGCTAAAACTTGTAGATCAGGTTGTTGTACTTTGCAGTTCTTGGGTGCAAAAGTATTAAGTTACATCACAGTTGTTTGAGCCTTGAACAAGCGAGGCGACAGTTGTTTCGTTGTCATTTTGTGAAATATAATTGACACTTGAAAGCACACTTAGTTTGTAAGACGTTTTTTATTCCGGAAAAATATTTGTACAAAGAAATGCACAAGCTGCAAGCTATCAAGGATCACTTCCTCTCAACAACACTTATATCCACAACTTCCAACATCATGTAATTGCTCATGATCATGGTTTAAATTGATCTCTTTTGTTGGAAAGTGTAGGTTATGACGACAAATTCAGCTTACTGTGAAACGTTTAATCATTCGAATGTATCAACAGAATCATTTGATTCTTTTTGTTAATGATTCTAAACCTTTGGGACACCACAATAGTTTTTATTTGGCTATTCGCAAATAATGTACTACCTCTATCCCATATTTATTATCCAACTTTCTTTTTTCGGTTGTCCCTAAATATTTATCCACAACTATAAATAGATATGGAATATAAATCAAATTTACCTTATTACCATCATTTGAGGTTATTATTACAAACTTTAAAGAAGTTAGAAAATAATTGTTTAAGGGTAAAACTGTCCTTAAGTAAAAAGTTAGAAAGAGAAAGTTATAATAATGATGTTTTTCTTAAACTATATGGTTTTTGTCAGTGGACAATAATTTTAGGACGGGGGTAGTAAAAACTTTGTACTTCATGGTTTTTTTTATGTTACTTCGCAAAGAGGGGTTACCCTTAGGGGTGTTCACGGGGCGGCTCGGTTCGGTTAGAGATTTTAACTATCCATCGCGGCGGTAGTTCATTTTACTATCCGAAACCGAACCGCATTAAGCGAGTAACGGACACGCGGTACCGAATGAAGCGATTACCCGCGGTTCGAGTTCTGATTAATCATTTTAAAAATTAATCGAATTGAATCGAATGAAAAATAACATAAATTAGAACGTAATATGCAATTGTAATACAATTAAATAACATTGAAAAGATTTAAGTCATAATAATGTTGTTTCGTCGCAATAAAAGCATTCAAATTATCATATGTAACAAAATAATTAATATTATTTATTTGACGTTTATAAGTACGATCACTTTAATCATATGTAATCCATGGACGTTAGTAAATGATCACATTAAGTAAGTAAAAATGCGTTATGCGATAAAAGTAATGCAATAAGATAGTTAATACTTGTACATTTTTAAGAATGGTTTGTTGAACCCTACGTGTATATTATAGGCGGTTCGGTTCGGATAACCGCGGATAACTAAAAGTAAAAACCGAAACCGAACCATGATAAGCAGGTTTTTTGGGTTTCGGTTTTTCTCGGTTTCGGTTTATTCGGTTATCGGTTTTTTGCGGTTTCGGATTGAGCGGATCGGCTCGGTTCGTCGGTTTCTCGGAACCCCTCCCAGAAAGAAAAGTCTAGCTCCGCCATTGCTTGAGTGTTTGTCATTAGTCAATCTAGATGTTTTGAATATGTTAGGACGAGTAACGTAAAAAGAGTTTGGAATTCTTTTCCGGTACGCGTTTATGTGCATTTGCATATACCGAGTCTAATGATAAAATAACAAAAGACATGTTTTCGTTACTTTCAATTATCAAGTCGTAACTTGAATTAATATACCCATCAGTCATAAGTATAAACGCCCGACTCGTTATACATTCTAAGAATTAGTTTTCTATGTATGGTGCTAGCGTAGTTGTAAGTTTTGTAATCACTCGTCTGTGTTGTTAGTGTAGAATCAGTCTGATCGATATTGTTATGTTAGTGTCTTTGTATAGCATCTTGCTAGTTCAGTATATATTTGCCTTTCACAACAACAAAAAAAAAGTGTAACTTCTATAAGGCCTAAATAGTGGACTGGACTACAAAGGGCTTATACAATAAGATGACTGAATTATTTACACAATTACACTAGACTTTAAAGGGCCCAAACTATAAACTAAATCAATAAATGAATTTTAAAGAGGCCAAAATAAAAAGGTTTCATACAATAAATCGATTTTAAAAGGCCCAAATAATGGATCTTTGGGTACAAAATCTATGAGTTAGGATCTCTCTATAACTTGAAATGCATACGCGTGTTCTTTATTCAATGCACTAAATAAATTGATTGATATATTTTTAAGTTTTAGTTAATGGCAAATAAACTTCACTTTACCCTTTTAAACCAATAGGTGAAATGTTAACATTGTAAGATAAAACTATTTTGTGAGACTGTCTTTTTTTTTTTTAATAATAATAATAATAAAAAATAAAAAAAAAAAAAAAATCATTTCGTGTTATCGGTGATAGAGCTCAATAAATAGTTATTAATTCACTTATTTGGTACTCTATTTAAAGATATGTTTATATCCCGAAAATTTCAAAACTTAACAAATCTTCCGTCACAAGTCCACACTTTCTAAAAGTGTAAGTAGGGAGAAAAACAGTCATAGTTAAACAAATCAATATAGAACCAGTTACATTTAAAGAGATGATCAAAGAAACATGTAGCTGATAAAAATGATATACTCCAATCTTTCTTTTTTTTTTTTAATTATCATTGTTGGAAATATATTTTGAGAGCTAACATATTTACGTAAACAGTATATTTAAAAAATTCCAAGTCAAAATGCAACATCCATATGTAGACTACGAAACCTGCCACACAGTTATCCTAATTATTTGGATGATTATCATGTTAACCAACATTTAAACGCTATTATTATTTATTAATACATAAAATATGCTAATCCGTTGAATTCAAACAAGCCATGTTAACTTTTGAGGTTTTAAATCTAGGAACATTGAGGAACAACATGTGTGGAGATGCAGCAAAGGTTGCGGCCCACGTATTTTGGTGCTTTGGGAGAACAAATCACGTGACAATAACAAACAAAATGGAACAAACCACGTGACATAAGTTGTCAGTATATGATGCATGACTGATTAGATAAGTAATTCTACTTCTTCACCCATTCTCCATGCACCTCTTTTTCCACAAAAAGCAGTACCCATTGTTTAGGTTAATTGCATCTAGTCCCTCAATTTTTGGTTCACTACATTTTCATGCATATATTGGTTATGTAAAGTTAACATAAAGCATTAGATTTCATTTCGGGTTACAAGAAAGTTGTAATATGCAGGTTATGTATCTGACAAACGTTAAATCCTTCTGCTCATCATTTTACTTATCCTCCAAAAAATACCTAATTTTTTTTACTCATTGTTAGAAGATTGGCATGTGACAGGAAAGTAAGTAAAACGATGAGTAAAAAGATATACATTTCTTTAGTGTATCAAATAAGATATCGAAAATATGCAGCACCTCCGTAGCAAACGGCATATTCATTCACTTAAGAAACAGACATAGATTTGAAAAAGTATGATTAATACACTACTTATCAACTAAATATCAAACTATGTTTTTAAAAATATCATCGGCATTGTTTTTATTGAGTTTCAAATTATCATAAAATGAAATGTGATCTGTGGTTTTCTAAATAAACATGTTACATGTATGACAAGTTCACTTTTTCAAAACATACAACTTTCTATTAATCAGAAAGTCTATGTGCTAAATTGCTAATCAATTTACTTGTGGAAAAAATGTTTCCTTTCGACCGAAAGGGTTGAATTCCATTTGTTATAGAAAGCTAATTTTATTTAATGGAAATTAATTTTTGTAACTTTTTAGATGGAAAATATATTGGTCGACCTTTGAAAATGTCCAAAAGTCAACAGGCATGCGCCTTCTAGATCTTTATGTTAAAAATAGTGTTATTTACTTATTTATATATTTTGTTTTGGTATTATTTTATGTTATTAATTTTTATATACAAAAACAAACAATTTCGGTTTGAAAGAACGTGGGACGACCATGCTGCCATGTTCTTGAGGTGTGAAATACTGAAATTCATATTCAAACATACCCGAAAGTGTGGAAAACGGAAAATGGAAAAATAAAAATAAAAATAGATGATATGTTATTTGACTGATCCTTCTTCTACGATTTGCGTATAATTAATTTTCTTTGTGGAGCATGTTCTTTCTAGAAGAATTATAAGTTGTTGCGGGTATTATACTTCAATTAAATTTTTGGTCCCCGTAATGTATTAACTGTCAAACTGGTCATGCAACAAAATTCAAATCTCTCGTACTGGAGAAATAAGGTAACCAAACTTTTAATGATCTATAAATCTGATAAGTGAAAATTTTGAAGCAGGTACAAAACGAAACTTTAAGACCAAACCATGATAAATCTATAAAAAAGAAAAAATACCATCTAAAATCAACAGATTCACGATTATCGCCACCGCCGTAGAGTCGCCTTATTAATTTCGCATGCGATATGATAACTAAAAAGTAGTCATGATTTAACACCTTAATAAAACGTCGTATACAAAAAATAATGTGTTGATCATGTGTCACTCACACATTGCAAGTATTATTTTTTATTTTTATTTTAAAAAAAAAAAAAAAAAAAAAAAAAACCTTACCCGTATATACATGCATATATAATAGACTTAATACAAGTTTAGTGGTCTTTCAAAATTAGTGGCTCGGTACGTCATCACCACGGTACTTGCATATCACCGACACCAACCTTGCTCGCGAAAAACAAAAAAGAAACTGATACATTACATTCTCTCGCATCGAACACACTAAAAGACTAAAAGACCGAGAGTAAAGTGACAAACAACCACTTAGGTCCTCATCTACCAAAAGTAATCACATGAACAAAATATTGTCTAAAGTGAGGATCAAATGAGAAATATAATTAAAATGAGAAAGATAAGAAGAAATTACAACTATAATTTGAGATCGATCTACAAAAATAGATCGATCTCTATTATTTCTTCTTCCTTAATTAAAATATGCACAAGATTTTTCTTATTCTTCTCATTTTAATAATTTTTCTCACTTGATCCATTCCCATATTGCCTATATAAATGTCAAGGTAACCCAACAGCTAGTTATACACCAAACAATCATCGTCATCTTTAGAAGAAATCGAGTCAGCGAGACACTTAGATCTTGCCTAATCTTTGGTCTCTACGAGACTAAGACCAATCCTTTGCCTAATTAATATAGGAAAATACACAATAGGGGACGGACAAGTATGTTGCCTAACTTAGCTAGTGTTCTTATTAATGCATAAAATCAATTATAATTGCCTCTAGTGGAAAGTAAAGCTTGTTATTCACAAAAGACGTTAAGTATCAAATAAGTGTTGTTCAAATTAATAGAGTATACTCATGTGTTCCACAATGGATTGCACTTTTGCTTTATTGTTAGTGCGCATGATGGTGCTTGTCTATTCAATCTCACCAAATTAAGTACCACTGTACCACTTCATCCGTACCTCAAACACTATATTCCTTCCCAATCTCAAGGACCGGCCAAACATAAAATATATTCAGAATCAAATTCTAAACTTTATCATGATAAGTTAAGTAGAGTAGTAAGTTCCACTGAACCACTTCACGAGTAATGCTATTTAGACCTAAAACATAAACCTAATTATGTTCTAACGATAAATCACTGTCTATAATTCAGATTAAGATTTTCTCTCCAAATTCCTACTAATCATTTTTTCAAATCAACCAATCAAATCATTGTGCTCATTTGTAGGCTTATTAGTAAAGACAACAATCATTTTTCAACGAGAGTTATTACTATTTGAAAAAGTCTTTCAAATGTTTTTTTTTTTTTTTAATTGCACGACATAATTAGCGAAAAGCTTTTTTCCTAAAGACTCAGTAGATTACAAGTGTTTGAAACATATGACTTGTTTTTTTTTTAGTATTAATTGTATGAAAAAGCTTTTAGATAGCTTCTCTGCATCAGAGGAATTTTGCAAATATATTTTTTTGTAGAGTTAATTACATAAATCGTCCTTGTGGTTTGCTAAAAGTTACGGATCTTGTCCCTGGGGTTTTTTTTAGCGGGTCTCGTCCCTGTGGTTTACAAATCTTACGGATCTAGTATAAAAATTGACCCTGTCAAATCATTAAAAAGGACCTCCAATGCGTAGTTTCTAACTATAGGGTCTGCTTTTCTAAAATTTGATATCCCAGTCTTTAAACATCACACTAACCCATGCTCACCTACAATTTTGATCACCCCTGATCACACACACTTAATCAGTTATCATAGAACCCTAACCCCTCTAATTTCAACACACACAAATATTTCTATGATGGGCGATTCCAACAAATGCTCGCTATGCACCACCGTGAACATCTTTTGATCCTGCTAAAGAATATGGTATGTATTAATTTAGCAATTGCCTATGGTTATCATATTTGATCCTGTTGGATAATTGATTGATTGTATGAATGCAATGTAATAATTTACTCTTATATCTTTGTACATTTAAATGGATCAAAAACCCAATTATTTTCACTTTGAAGTTAAACCATGGCGGGTTTTTACAATGGGTTCTGGAAGACGCTACATGAATGGTAAGGTTAGCTGGTTTGATTGGGTTGATGCTGATGAATGGTCTGTCCATGAACTTAGTGACATGCTAGGCTTGGTAGGTTATAAAAATGAAGTTATCTTTTATCATTTTAGAATTTATAACACTAGTTTAGATGAAGGACTTAAACCCCTAGTAACAGATAGTGATGTTATAGAGATGGTTAAGCATATTGGTTCATTGAAAGTGATTGAGGTGTTTACTGAATTTTGTGTGTCAGTTTTAGATGTTCCCATGTCACAACCTCAAAGTAAGACTAATATGTTTGAGGTGGAAGTAGCAGAACCTATGTCAAACCCTTTGCCTTCTAAGAAAAAATCTATGAAAAAACCTATAAAAAACCCTAAGAAGAAGTTTGTTAAGAAACTGACTAAGAAAGCACTTGCACAAAAAATGTTAACTTTTGAGGAATGGCCTGGGGTGATCCCTTTGACCATGACAATGTTGAGGATTGTGTTGTGCCTGAGAAAGAACATGTTAATATTGAAGTGGGACAATCAAGTGGGTTACATATAGGAGAAGCTGAGCCTAAGACTTTGCCAACTGACTTAGATATGGAGGACTTTGATCCCTTTTATCCTAACATTGTGAATAATGAAGGGGGTCAGTCAAGTGGGTTAAATAGAGGAGATGATGATGAGGTTTTGGTTGAAAAGGATAACATGTTTGAGGATGTTGAGGTTGATGTGGAGGCTTTTAAGAGGAATGAGAAGCAGATTTAGAAGAAGAAGATTTAGACATTGATGACTTTGATAGTGCATCAGATTGTGAGGAAATTTGGTGACAAATGGACTGTGTTAGAAATGGTGTCTAAAATAGCTGTGGAGCAAAGAAGACAGTTGTATGTTACCAAAAATGACAACAATAGGGTCAGAGCTATATGTAGAGGTCAAACACTAGTTTTTAAAGACACTGAACAGTCAAATGAGGTCTCAAATGCAAGTGGGCCTGTTGATGGGCCAATAGTCTAGGATCAACAAAATTGTCCATGGACTTTACTTGTGTCTAAGGTAACCCAAGAAGAGACATGGAGTGTTAAAACCTTAAATGAAACCCATACTTGTCTTCATTCTAGGTCAGTGAAAAAGTGCACAGCCACCTTCTTAGCAAAAGATGTAGAAAATACAATAATTCCTAACCCTGACATCCCACATCTGCACTTATAGACCAACTCCAAAAAAAATATGAGATGGGGTTTTCCAAAATGAAAACTTATAGAGCAAAACAGTTAGCAAGGGGTAAGGTGGAAGGTGATTATGGGCATCAGTATGCACTGTTAAAGGATTATATTTTAGAACTCAAAAAAACTAACCCAGACACAACAGTTAAGCTTGAATTGAAAAACCAACTGATCCAAAGAATAAGTATAGACAATTCAAGAGGATATATGTTTGCCTAGGAGCTTTGAAGAAAGGGTTTAAGGCAGGAAATAGAGAGTTGTTGGGTCTGGATGGATGTTTTATGTCTGTACCTTGGCCAGGTCAAATCTTAACAGCAGTTGGTGTTGATTGTAACAATGGAACATATCCAGTGGCTTATGGTGTGGTGGAAGCTGAAACAAAAGATTCCTGGATGTGGTTTCTAGATTACTTAAGGGGTGATCTGGATTTGCAGCCTAATTCCAATTTCACATTCATATCAGATACGCAAAAGGTATGTGTTACATTTGTAGTTTTTTTATGTTACTTATCTGTTTAGTTAAATTCATTCCTTATTTGTTACTTGTCTGCTTCTAGGGAATAATACCAGCATTAGAGGTCATTTTCCCTAGTGCTGAGCATAGATTCTGCCTAAAGCATATACATGACAACATGAAGTTGCAGTGGAGGGGTCAGTTATATAAGGATGCCTTATGGAAGTCTGCTACTGCAACAACAATTACAGCTTTCAAAAAGCACATGGAAGACTTGAAGAAGATAAACAAAGATGCTTATGTATGGTTGAACAAAATTCCAGCAGAGCACTGGTCTAGGTTTCACTTCTCTGGTAAGCTTATGGTTCAAGTTTATATAGTTTACTTTATACACTTAAGTTTATATAGTATTGAACAAAGATGTTTATGCTTCAAGTTTATATAGTTTACTTTATACAGTTTATTTAGTTTATACAGTTTAGTTGATAATACTCTTAATATTAGTCCAGGGAGAGCACATTGTGATGTGCTTTTGAACAACATGTGTGAGGTACTAAATAGGTAATTGCTAGATGCAAGGGATAAGCCAATAGTCACTTGCTTAGAGTACATCAGGAAATATTTGATGAAAAAGATTGTGAATGTGCAAAAGGTGATTGATAAGTGTGATGGACCTCTCACCCCCAATGCAACCATACTATTTAACAAAATCAAGGATGAAGATGCTCAATATAAGGTATCCTTGTTCATTTATCTGTTTACCTGTTTATTCATGTATCTGTATGTTCATATATCTATTTATACAGTTTAGTTTAGTTTAGATTAGTTTATACAATTTAGTTTAGTTTATACAATTTACATGTTCATTAGATTGAATGGAATGGAGAAGATCAATATCAAGTCAGTGGACCTTGGGGAGATCAGTGTGTGGTCAATATGAGGGATAAGGTATGTGCATGCAGGAGGTGGGAGTTAACAGGAATGCCTTGTAGGCATGCTGTTGCAGCTATTAATGACATGGGGAGCAATGGAATGGTAGTTGGTGTTGGGATTTAGTAAATCCAGTACTTAAAGTGTCGGTCACCTCAAGTATGTATACTCGTTAGAAAGCTTGTAGTCGTAGCTATTCAGTTTTAGTATTTAGATTACTTTGTAACACCGTGGAGGATGGATGGGTCTTTACCCTTTGTATGCCTGATCCACAGCCTAAAGTAGGCTTCTAAGCTTGTACCCTATAAATACCCTTTGCCCTCCAAGGCAAAGGGTTGGACCTTCATAATATATTTTTCTTTGTCTCTCTAGGGTTCCCATCATCTCCCACTTTCTCTCTCTAAACTCTTAACCTAGCCGTCGCATATGTGTTGTGTAACAAACCAAGATCCTACAAATGGTATCAGAGCCAAGGTTTGATCATGTTCTTGGTTTGATAGTTATTGTTCGGGTTAAGGTTTAGTTGTTGTTTTACGCGTAAAAAGGGTGTCTCGCATACAAGTTTTTGAATCTTTAAAGCTTTAAATTTTACACTTTTTAATCCAAGATTCTTATGGGTTAAGGTTTATTGAGTGTTAAACTTTCGCTTGCAAAAGTTTCAAACTTTACAAGTTTTCTTGGTCTTTAAGAGTGTTTGGATACGCTGTGCGGATCTACGCATAAGTGAGAATAGTGGTTTCGATCTTGAGACTTGTTGTTTGGTGTTTTAAGGTTGTGTTATCATCGTTATCTGGTTGTCTTAACGTTTTGATCATAAAACGTGTTTGGCAAATTTGTACTTCCTACGCATAATCTAAACCCTAATCCTACGCGTAAGAATTTTTCACTCGATCTTCATTTCGGTGGTTACTCGGTGTTCTTCTTGCTTGGATAAGCACGAAAAACACTTCGACTTTGGATATCTCGTGCAATTGTGAAGTGTAAGAGATCGTTGTGGGTAAAACCCTAATTTTACGCATAAGCATAAAACTTACGCGTAACAATTCTTACGCATAAGCTTTTTCTTACGCATAAGCTTGTCTTACGCCTAAGGGAAACTTACGCATAAGGTTTTACGCCTAAGCTTTGGTTTACGACAAACTTAAGCTTTTACCCTAAAAACTCTACGCGTAAGCTCTAGTCTACGTAGAACTCGCTCTACGCGTAAGCTTGTGTCTACTCGTAAGTTGTAAGTTACGCGTAAACTGTTGTCTACGCGTAAGCTCTCATCTACGCATAAGTTTCTACGCATAACTTTGCTGTCTACGCATAAGTGTATAAGTTTTACGGTTTGTCTCTTGATTTTGTAATATCCCGTGAAAGAATCTATTTCCCGGTTAAGTCAAAGATTTGTAAAATCCCGTAGAATTTAAACATTTCTTCCGTTGCTGATGATGTGCAAGTCGCAGGATCCGATACTAGCCTCCCATGCTTGATAGAACCGACTATGAGTCTTGGTCACAAAGAATCAGGTTGTCTCGCTAGGAAAGGAGAATGGGTTAACATCCTTAAGTCTATTGATGAAGGACCGTGTCGATTGAGACTACTAGAGACATGATTGATATCTGCTGCAGATGGAACAATAGTTTATGGAATGGATAGACCTAAGATGTATGATGAACTCACCGATAAGGAGAAAAGAGATTCGATCTCGATATCGTGGCTTCAAATATTATTCTTCAAGGTCTTCCAAAGATATCTACAAGCTTATCAATCACAACACGAAGCCAAGGCGCTTTGGGATAATGTCAAGATGCTTCTCTCTTGTTCGAATTGACTATCGAAGACAGAGAATCACAATTGTATGATGAATTTGAGCACTTTAAGATGAAACTTGAAGAAGGTGTTTATGAATATTACGTGAGATTCCACAAGTCGATGAATGATATAAGGAATATCAAGATGACTATGCCAAACATTCAATGAACTCAAAATTGTAAACAATATGAATCCCGAATGGCACAAGTTTGTCACTACGTGAAGCTTACAAAAGGACTAAAGAACACCAACTATGAGCAATTGTATGCCTTCCTTCTCCGAATGAGAAACATGCTATGTTTGAAAAAGGATTCTAGAACAGTTCAAATCTCAACCAGGAGAAACAAGCTCATCAAATGATACAACTGCATTCTTCACCAAAGCATCACAAGTCACACCCACTGGAAATGATAATCACAAGCCCGTTCCTGATTCGGGATATTATCAATAAATTGGATTTTATGGTTAAACAAAACTTAACCTTCTCTCCACATACCAATGCAGACTTCACACTAACAATGAGATCGGGGCGCATCCAATCTACACAACCATGCTTTGGTCGAGATGGAAAAGTTACAGCTTCAACCTGCTCAAGAAAGGCGATGCGAACAAGGAAGAGGTGGAGCTGGTAGAGGATATGCTTGCAAATCGAATTGGGAAGGAATGGAAACCAGGGTCAAGCAAAGCCAATCAAGTGCTACAACCGTGGTGAAGAAGGGCACATTGCTAGGAACCGTACTCAACCAAACGGCCTCAAAACGCAGAATACTTGAGGACAAGATGTTGTTGGTTCAATCACAAGATAATGGTGTAATGTTGAATGAAGAGGAGTTGTTGTTCTTTTCGATGGGAATGCTAGAACATATGATGGAGATGTGGACGAACAACACATGCATGTCGCGAGTAATCCCAACGCCTTTCAAGTTGCGGATCGTGATGCATTTGACTCGGACGTTGATGATGAACCATGTGCACAAACTATCTTCATGGCTAATATCTCTCCAATGACCTCTTCATCTCAACAAGCCGGTCCATCAAAGGAATCCATCATTAAAGAGGTACTCAAACTATATGATGTGGTTGATGAGCAAAAGATTCACCATGAAGTACAATCTCATCAAGTCATTGAGTCGATATTGAAAATATGGGAAATAACAATGTTATCCCATATGAACAATATGTGAAACAAGATGACAATCTTGTTGAACCTAGTGATGAATCTTACGCAATTAACAATGAATGCATGCATGATGAATACACCGCATTTGTGCTCGATGATTCCTTGACCACCGAGCTCAATACCTATAAGGAACAAGTTGTTATTTATGAACAACGTGCTAAGTTTGAGTTAACTACCCGTGAGCGTGATATGGATAACCAAATGCGTATAATTATCGAAAAAGTAATTTTAGAGAAGAAGTATTAAAACAAGAGTTAAACTCCTTACAAGAAAAGCTTTCTAAAAGCGCTAAGCAAAACAAGAACTTCAAGAAAATGTGAAAATGCTTAAGCAAGAATTCAATGCTAAGGAATCAAAACTTTTGAATGATTTTTCCAATCTAAGAACTTTGAAAAACAAGCTTGAGAATAAGTTGTGCGTACAAGGGAATACCATTCGGATCGATCACATGATCACTAAGCATAGAGTCTTAAGCGATAAGCATAGCGTTCCCTTGTTGAGGAACCAAGTCCGAGGTTATTAAAAGGCTAGAGCTGCTCATAAGGTACTTTATGATGGTAATGAAATCCTTAAGCCTAGGCGTAAACCTAGTTGCGTTGAGTGCACCGAGGAAGATAAGAAATCGATGAAGTCACTAGGGAGAAAATGAACAAGAAGCTTGAAAATCACGAGTGTAAAAGAATAACATAACGATCAAACCTCATGATTACACAAAGGAAAATCGGATCTCCTTAAACAAGTTTAAGACTCGAAACTTCTAACTCTGAACAAGTGTTCGGAAAATGGATTTAGATAAGCAAAAGCGAGAGAATCTTGTTGTTTCTAACCTCCTTAGGAAATTGCCAAAAGCAATGTGCATCCTCCTAATACACCAATGCACCTAGTTCCTAGATCCATTGCCACTAATAGCAGGACCTTAATCAGCCTATATGTTGTTTATCAGCTGTTTGTTGATTTTGAGAAAACGTGTAAGAAGAGAATCACACCTACAGGAATAACAGAGGGGGAAAGGGGTTTTGAGCAAACCAAAGAATGTTATTTAACCGAGGTCATGCCTTTCTTCAAACAATTAAAAGGTCAATTTGAGAGTCTTAAAATTGGAATTAATTCTGATATTAAAGAAATGGAAAAGGAATTTGATGCGATGATTGTTGAGGTCAGTGACTATGAGCGAGAACTAAAATATAATGAGATTGAGAGGAAGAACTTGCATACCTTGAATGAGAATCTTATTTCTGAATGTATTGCTCAAGATGTGTTTTACATCGCTACAAATTGTTCCATTAATGTTTCTCAATTTCATGAATTATCTGTTGCTCGAAAGTCTCCTATGATCGTGTCATTGAGCTTGAAAAACTAATTATAAACTAAATGAGAAAATTGAACCGGATGATCACGACAATTTGATTAAACATTTTCTAAACTAGAGGTTGAGCATTTTAATTTACAACTAAAATATCAACATCTTAAAGAAAATGTCAAAACTTCAAATATCAAGACATCCTCGATGCTCCAGAGTTTGATGCGCTTTTCAAATTAACAAACGTGATGAATGAGATTCAAGCTCATAGTAACACGATCGAAAAGTTGAAAGCCCAAATCTCTCAATTAAAGGGTGAAAAGACTAATGTGAATGGCTCCCAAATGCCTCCTCCTTTAGATTCTCGGAATTCTCAAAATTTTCATCTTCAAACTTGGTTAACTCTTTACAAAAGGAAAATGAGAGTTTTCTTGAAGAAAATGAAAATGTTAAACGTCATTTCAATGAATTATTTGAGTCAATAAAAGTCACTCGTAACAAAATAATGAAAAGATAACCTCGTTGCAAAGGAAATTGAGAATCAAGAGTCGGTAAAGGGAAAATGCCAATGACAAATGGGGAGAATGGTGCTTCAAAGGTGCCTGTCTGTAATAAATATGCTTTAACCGTGAAATATGTTCCTCCTCATCTTAGGAATAACAAACTTGCTATTCAAACATATTTCTCATACCTTAAAGACAGCTTAGAATGTCTCCGTGAGATTGTAGAAGAGGATAAGTTAGAGAAACCACTTGATAATGCAATTGGCCATGCATGCTTATATGTCAAACGATCTCAAGAACTTTTAGAATGCTTAATTACAATATGCCCCAAAACCTTAGGTGAGCAAGTCAATTCCTTGATACCCTGTTATATGCCTAGTGCCAAGCATACAACTCATTCAATGCCCAATACCATGAATGTGAACTCTAGTATGCCTTCAAGTAGTTCAGAACCCAGCACATCTAAACAGAAAATGCAAAAGTAGCAAAACCAACTAATGTTCCCATTCCCTCTAGAGTAATCGGTGACATTAAAGCGAGCGGTCAAAGTCTCAAGACAATACAAGGAATGATAGGACCTCGTAAGCTAAGAATGTGCATTGGAAGAGAGAAGATCTGTCACACCTCATGGGAGGCGGAAACACGAGGTGTAACGGAAAGGAACATAAGCACAAGATAATAGAACATACCAACGTTAAGATTAAAAAGAAAGAGTACACCATTACAATACCAGTTTAGCCGGCAACGGCAAATATATTACAAAGTTTAGATCCCAAAATATTGCGTTTTATTACATAACGATTTGTAGTGACAAGTGAAAACTTCATTATGCAAGACTTGGTAGAAAAGCTTACTAACGATCACCTGAAATGCATGAGAGAAAAACGGGTCAACTATGAAAATAGTTGGTGAGTAAACACGTTTCGTAAAATAAGAAAAATCGTAAGAAAGAGTCAAAGGTTTCGGTCATCGGAGATAGTCAAAAAGCAAAGGCATTGTAAATCCACTCAGTTCCAAGTTCCGCCCATACAAAACTTGCAACCTGTGTGTTCACAACCCATTGCACAAGATAGCGTGTCAAGTAGTCAAGTATAAGTGGTCATAATAGTTCACAATATAGTACCACGTATATAATAATGTATGCCGAGCAAAGCCCTAGAATAAATAATATGCGTCTCGTAACATAGTGGACGAGAGGTTGGCCGACCTCTAATAGCTATCCATACTACCTACTAATAGGAGACTAACAATGCGAATGTACGAACAATACATCATACAACTATTATATACAATTAAGAACACTCCGAACAATGGAGAATTTAGATTGAAAATGCTCCGTTCCCATAGGGAGACATTCTGCTCCGGACCGGGGAGGCTTAAGGTTGCTCCGAACAAGGGAGACTTTGTACGCTCCACCAATAAGGCGAGACTTTATAGTGATGCTCCGAACAAGGAAGACTTTATAGTGATGCTCCGAACATGGGAGACTTTAGGTCGAGGTCATAGCACGTACGGTTCAATAAGTTCAAATAAGGCATAATTTCGTAATTAAGTTCAAGGATTTGATTCGAGTTCACAAGTTCTAGTCAAACGAGTTCATAAGAGTAGTAATCAATTTAGTTCAAGAATTGTTCATGCATTTAGCCCCAAAATATAGTAAAAACGGTAAAAAAGGGATGTGATTACTTACCTGTGGCAATAGTTATGATGACAGAGTGGATGCACAGAAATGAGACGCAACACCCTAACCGCGACCTATTAGGAATGACATGCTCTAATATAAGTCATGAAACAATGTCGTGCATGCAAACTCATATGATATCTATACCACTTGTTCATTTTTGGAAAATAAGGTTTATCGTCGAAATATATGTTTATGACATATTGTCAAGTTACCAAATACTTTACAAGTATTTACGTCGAAATGATATCCTCGATAATCATTTAGTGATTTATTATGAAACTATAACTTTTCGTAAAATAATGTCATTTGACAATTTCATGAAAGTGACTAAACGTCCTTGAAAAGCTAGTCGTAAAATGGTGCACATCGAGTGTTAGGAAACAAACTCAACGGTTTTGGGAAGCTTGTATCATTATCTCAAAGTTTTAGCATTTAAGTTTTCATCCTAGAGGTCTCGATCACGGAGAAAAATATAGATAAAGTATGGTACTTGTGTCCAAAATATTGTTTAAGGGTGGTTTTCGGCAAAGTTTAAGTGACTATATTTTATTCGTTACAACTCCGCTTGATGAACGGTTGGACATTTTGGAAAATAGGCTAGGCGAACTCACTTTTACTAGAAGACATCATTTTATAAAAAGTATTCCGTCATTGTTAAAAACGACCCTCAACATGGTCCTTCGTTGTCGTAGTATGTGTTTAATAGAAAATATATTAATTTTGCTAATAGAATAAAGTTACGGCAACTTTGTTTATCGCGTGTAATTTACTCGTTACAAGTCCGTTTTCTACGTTTTCTACATCCTTGGATTCGTATTTAAGTATACTAATATATTTTTGATAAGTCGACACATTTCATAACGCTTAAGCCTCATTTTTTACTCGTAAAAAATGACATTTACATGCTGAAATTTCTGAAATTATTAGTTTTCGTCGCCTAACTTGAAAAATTCATAACTTCTTCTTTATAACTCCGTTTTAACCCGTTCAAGCGGCCACGTTTTCGTTTTAAAGTGTATTTTCTAAATATCTAGGCCAAAAAATTTTATCTACTGTCGAAAATTCTAGATTTTAAAAATAAAGACAGACCCTTTTAAAACTTATCGAAATGAGTTTTCTCACACAAACCTATTCTAACCCATTCAAAACAACTCCGGTTATTCTAATCCTACCATACACCTTCTTAGGGTGTCATGGTTTCCTAGACATCACCAAGAGTGATATATTACAAGGGATAATTTATAGGATGATTATATTACATAATAAGTAATAAAAACAACAAAAGTGGTATAAATTCATATGTAACATGCATGTTTTCTTGCAAAAATGATGAAATAACATAAAAATAAATATGAAAGAGTTATGGAGACCATGAAATGCTTACTTGAATGATTATGTGAAAGAAAGTGATGAAAACCTTATTTAATCTATAGGTTTTTATTTCAAAACCTGGAAATAGATCACTAATTGAGCTTGATGAACACTTGAGCTAGAAAATTTTTGGTTTCTCTTGTGTTTCTTGCCTTGGACGATTTGTATGAAATAAAAAGAGAGAGTATGTTTTGATCTTCACCTAGATATTATGTTGGTATGTGTTAACAATTAGAATATATTAAACATATGTAAGTCTTAGTGTATCTTGAAGATATTTGGTACACAAATTGTGTGTGTCATCCTATTTGTGTCGACAAGGTTGAATGGAAAGGGACATGTTACCTTTTTTTTTTTTTTATATCAAGTATAATATATATATTGTATATATAATTAACTATTAAATGTAGCGTTAGTTAGAAATCGATTTTAATGGGACAAAATAAAATATAACGATGTCATAAAAATTATAGAAATACATTTCTCACAAGCATTGAGTGAATAAATATTTTATCGAGTTGAATTTACGAAAACCGTCGTAAATATATAAATATAACAATTTATATACAAAATAAATTTAAAACACTGGGTAAACTCATAATATTATTTTTATAATCTTAATATGAGTATAAAAATATATCGGGATAATTTTTGAAAGTATCGGATCAATTGTTCAAAATAATTAATTACGCGATAGCGTTTATTTAATGTGAAAATTACGCGTTTAATGAAAAATGCGAAACCACGCATGAACTAATCTGATGATAATGATGCTAATGATATGTAGACTAAACCTAGTCTATATGAAATGTCCTTGATGAAATGTTCATGAATTCGCAACTAAACCATTAAGGTTACGCGAATTCGATACTCGTAAACCTAGTTTACGAAAAACAATGAAATAGTTAATGTGAGAAATGACCGGAAATTGAGAATTGTGACAAAGACCAACCTAGGAACTTTAAGCTAGAGTCGAATAAAACGAATCGTGTTGATTCTAGTATTAGCCATAGGCGTACTGTAATTAATTCGAATTCTTATACTATTTGCAAACCTTGTAATGATGTCTACCTGAATTCTGTTTCTAATCATGAATGTGGTGTGAAAGCTTTGTCTTATGCTGTCAAATCTCAAGTTAACACTGTTAATGTAAAATATCATGCTAAGAAGGCGAAATGGCAAAGGCAAAAGAAAGTTAGAAAACAATGGAAGTCCACAGGAAGAACTTTTAGAAAGATAGGTTATCAATGGATACATTGGCCATAAGGTTAATCGAGCAATACCACTAGAAAATGGATGCCCTCTTGGTAGAATTGTTCCTTAAGAAGTGCACATACTTTGAATAGGGCAAATCGAACACTAATCTTGCATCTATTCATAATGATTCCATTGCATCAATCTCTATGAATGCTTCTATGTCCGATGTGGGTGATCCAATCATCATTATTAACCATATGGAACCCATTCTTGCATGGGGATCCCAACTATCCGATCATCCATTCACATCGTGTTCAACTGCGGATCGTTCAAATCGCTTACGTGGTACCGGACTCGGGTTGTTCAAAGCATATATTGGAGATCGGTCATGCTCATGAACTTCGTAAGCAAATTAATCGGAGACGATTAGATTCGAAACGACCATTTTGGAGCTATTATGGGTTATGGAGATTATGTGGTTGAAAATAGTGTAATTTCCCGGGTATACTATGTGGAAGGTCTTGGTCATAACTTGTTTTCTGTTGGTCAATTCTGTGATTCCGATCTTGAAGTGGCTTTTCGGAAACATACTTGCTTCGTTAGAGAACTTGACGGTGTAGAATTATTAAGAGGCACTCGAGGTTCTAACTTATACACCATCTCTATCGATGACATGATGAAGTCCTCTCCAATTTTCTTGTTGTCAAAGGCTTCTAAAACAAAATCTTGGTTATGGCATCGTCGTCTCAATCACTTGAACTTCGGCACCATAAACAGTCTTTCCAGAAAGGATCTTGTCAGAGGCTTACCCAGATTAAAATATGAGAAAGATCATCTTTGCTCAGCTTGTCAAATGGGAAAAAGCACGAAATATGCCCACAAACCAAAACCCACAAACTCAGAATGGAAGTTCTTCATACCCTTCATATGGATCCATGCGGACCAATGAGAGTGCAAACGATTAATGGGAAGAGATATATTTTAGTCGTTGTTGATGACTACTCTATATTTACATGGGTAAAGTTCTTGAGGACTAAGGATGAAACTCCAGCTGTCATCATCAAACTTATCAAGCAACTTCAGGTTCGCCTTAACAACACGGTTAGAATTGTTCGAACTGACAATGGCACAGAGTTCGTTAACCGAGACTTAAGTCAATTTTATGAAAGTATTGGAATCAGTCATCAAAGAAGTGTTCCACGAACTCCTCAATAGAACGGTGTAGTTGAAAGACGAAATCGAACTCTTGTGGAAGCCGCAAGAACAATGCTAATTTATTCAATGATTCCAATGTTTCTATGGGCTGAAGCCATTGCCACTGCCTGCTACACCCAAAATCGTTCCCTTATTCACACCTCTCATGGAAAAACTCCATATGAACTTGTTCATAAAAGAAAACTTGATTTATCCTACCTTCGTATGTTTGGTGCCTTGTGCTATCCAACGAATGACGGTCAAGACTTAGGAAAATTAAGAGCAAAGGCAGATATTGGAGTTTTTGTTGGTTATGCACCAAACAAGAAGGGTTACAGAATCTACAACAAGAGAACCCGAAATATCATGGAAACAATTCACGTTACGTTCGATAAGTCGACCGGTCAAATGGCTCTGGACAATCCAGCTCGGACCCGCACTTCATAATGATCCCATTGGTTCATCCGCGTACCAAATTCATCTCCAAAGAACTCCATATGTACCTCCATCCGAAGATGATTTAAAGAAATTGTTTGATCCTATGTTTGATGAACTCTATGAGTCAAGTGCTATTGAATCATCAATTCACTAGTGTAGGTCGCTCATAACACCGAGAATGAAGTCAATCCTCTGCCTCAATATCGTTAAGTCAAGAAGCTGCTGCCGATCACTCGATCTCATCAACAAATCATCAATCTTCAAATGTACATCATGAAACTATTTACGCATCAATGATGAAGTTAATCCCTTTGCTACTCCAGAAGATGCTCCATTTGAAAACATCTTTGCCCCTTAACCAACACCGAACCATCTTCATCGGGATATAAACTCGCTACATCGGTCCTTCAACAACAACCACGAACATCTTAGAAAATGGACACATGACCATCCATTGGATAATATCATTGGGAATCCTTCTTGTTCCGTATCAACTCGAAAACAATTAGCTACGATGCCTTATGGTGCTTCTTCAACTCAAGACTTCCAAGATCGAACAAAAGATGTTAAACCGCAGTGTCCGAGGACATCCGGTTTAACGCGATGCAAGAAGAAATTCATGAGTTTGATCGTCTAGATGTATGGAATTAGTACCGCCCAGATTGTGCAATGATCATTGCTCTCAAGTGGATCTTCAAAGTAAAGCTTGATGAGCACGGTGATGTTCGAAAAATAAGGCACGGTTAGTTGCTAAAGGTTATCGTCAAGAAGAAGGTATCGACTTTGAGGAATCTTTTGCTCTGTTGCGCGCATCGAAGCAATCGAATCTTCCCGCCTAATGCTGCAAGTAAGAATATGATTGTCATCGATGGATGTAAAGACGGCTTTTCTCAACGGAGACCTCAAAGAAGTCGTATCGTCGACCAACCGAAGGTTTTGTGAATCCGAGCATCCTACTCATGTCTATCGCTTGAAAAAGGCCCTTTACGGTTTGAAGCAAGCTCCAAGGGCATGGTATGATACGCTATAAAAGTTTCTTCTATCCACCGAATTGAAAAAAGGAGCAGTTGATCCAACATTGTTCACCGAAAGTCGTGAAAACATTTAATTCACGTTCAAATTTACGTTGATGATATTATTTTTGCCTCGATCGACCCTAATGAATGTGATCGTTTTCTATGGAGATGGGCTCCAAATTTCAAATGTCAATGATGGGACAAATGTCATTTTCTTGGGATTACAAATTTCACAAAGTCCGGAGGCATTTTTATAAATCAATCTAAATACGCTAATGAAATCTTAAAGAAATTTGGATTTACCTCTAGTGACCTGTTGACACTCCTATGGTGGGCGTACAAAACCGGATGAGGACCACTCGGGGATCATAGTAGATCAAACGAAATATCGTAGTATGATTGGATCCTCGATGTACCTCACGACCAATGACCAGAGACATTTTGTTCGTCAGATGCATGTGTGCTAGATACCGAGCTAAGCCTACCGTAAGCACCTTGAAGCGGTTAAACGGGTCTTCGGTATCTCCAAGGAACCATTAACATGGGACTTTGGTATCCGAAGGATTCGATATGTCTCTAACGGCCTATGCACGAATCTTGACCATGCGGATGTCAAGATACACGTCAAGCACGTCAGTGGTGCTCAATTTTAGGTGACAAACTTGTAAGTCGCTCTTCAAAGAAACAAATGAGCACTTCCATATCCTCTACAGAGGTTGAATACATAGCCATGTCATCTGTTGTGCTCAAATCTTATGGATGAGATCCCAATTATCGACTATGGCTTTGTATTCAACAAAGTTCCTATGTATTGTGATAACAAAAGTGCCATTGCTCTCTTTGCAACAATGTTCAACACTCTAGAGCAAAGCACATCGACATTCGACATCATTTCATCGGGAACAAGTTGAAAACGGGTGGTTGAACTATATTTCGTAAGGACCGAATATCAACTAGCAGACATCTTCACCAAAGCTCTTTCTCAAGAACGCTTTGAGGTTATTCTTCCACGACTAGGCTTAAAGAGCCTTCAACCAGAAACGCTCAAACGTCTTCAGGAAGACATCGAGGAGTAAAGGTGTTCGACTCTATCTATTCTTGTATATATTTTTTCAAAAACCAAATACAAAAATACAAAACCAACAAAACAAAATAGAAAATTATAAAACTTTTCAAAATCCATAAAAATCAGAAAATCTTGAAAATCTTCAAAAATATTGTTTATTTATCATGTTTTTCTTGTCGGTTCGATAACATCTACGGACTTTGAGTTGTCACTCAAAGAATGACACGGGTCTCTAGATGAAGTTCGAATTTTAAATTAAAAAAAAAAAAAAAAATGAATGAGATGGAGAAAAATGTTGGTTTATTGTCATTTCGACAAGAACCCGCTTTTCAAAGAAAGAACGAGCCATGCTTTATCATGTTTTTCAAATCTCATGCTCGATTCTATAAACTTTTATCTGCTATCTAATGAAAACTAATTGCTTTGTAAAATAACTAGGACTCTATTTTTGATAATCATTTGGACTTAAAAGTTTGTCAAAATATCTATCTCTCAATCAACAACTTATGTCATTGATTGAGGGGGAGAATGATTTCAATTAAATCAAAAGGTTATTGGTCATACAATTGTTTTCAAAAGATAATCATGCATGTTTAATCAATGGAGTTTAAAGTCTTAAAATCCGATCCTTATCAGTTAAAACACTTTCATAATCAAGTCACAATTCTCCTTAAAAGCTTTCAAAATCAATATAAATCTACAAGAGATCACAAATCTCAAAGGATTTGATAATTGTGATCGGGGAGAATTTGTGATTTAAATTGGATTTAACGATAATTCGGTAAATGGTTGTATAAGGATATACAAGCTCTCCTTCCCACATGTGCCAAACGATTTCAAATTTTCCATGCACATGTTGAGGGGGAGCATCTATTTTAAACCACAAATAGTTGAAACGTGATCAATTTATCTCAATGTGTAGTCTTTTCCTAATATGTGCAAAACATTTTCAAATATGAGGCACATATTGAGGGGGAGCAAAATTATGAAAACCTCATCCTTCCCTAAAATGCTTTATCTACTTGTTTTGATAAGGAAGTGATGTTGATATCTTTAGAAAATGGTAATCAAAGAAGTTAATTCTTTCTCTTGCCTCCATGTGCAAAACGATTTCAAATACTTGATGCACATGTTGAGGGGAGCTCGTTCTAAAAATATAAAAACAATTCGGTACAAAATGCTTTGATAATATATCATAAGTATCCGGATTGATTTTCAAATGGTTTTCAATTGGTTTCAACGGCGGATGAACAATACCAAATAGACCGACCAACTTTATTTTATGTATGGTGATATAAGGATGATAAGGTTAGGTATTTGTTCCCATGATCCGCCGTAACCGGAGGGATCTACCGAGGACAATCCACTAGTTAGTATAGAAGTCCTTAGGTATGATGATAAAAGGAGAAATATGAGATATGGGAAGAGTGCGGATGAGTCGAGCTAGTCTTGGAATAAACCCAACAAGGTTCTAGCTATGATGTCTCGGTAGCAATCAAGGGTTGAAGAATAAAAAGAATTGAATGAGAAAGGGTGAAAACAAATAGCCTCCAATTACTCAACCATAGTGCGAAACCGGGTTTAATTCATTTGCTCTTGGTGGTTACCAAGGTAACATCGGTATTGAAGACAAGACGTCATGGACCTAGTGACGCACCGCACTTCAACTTCCCAAACCACTCAAGTTCCTCTTAAAAGGACTTGTTTCATTCTCACAGGAACCGAAATTATCTATCGACTTTCTCTTAGAGATTGTTGATATTGAAGGAGACCTCTCCCTAGTCTCCGATACAGGATCCAAATTTGCACAAATTGAGTCTAGAGCCACGAGATCATCAATAAATCTCCTTAGACACTTTCAATGAAAACTCTCTGTTTCACACAATGTGGAAAGAGAGATTATATCTTGAGTCCCACGCATTATCCTTGTGGTATTGCGAACATCCGAGTGATATGCATACATATTCACAATGAAGATGGAAAGTCTTCGAGCCAACATCAAGCAAGCTCCTCGGTAGGTGGCATGTGAGATCTATTCTATAGATCAACCATGTGACAACCGAATGTAAACAATGGGCGATTCAATCTTTTGAATCAATCTCGTTCGAGTTATGGATTGACGGATACCTTTGAAAAACCAGTCATTGTGCTTAAAAGTTCTTTTCCATATCACATCGATTGTGTATTAATGTTTCAAAATTAAAGGGTATTTATGATTGATAATTGATTTTCCATAAAACCTTCGTGGTATTGCAAAACACTTTCTATAAAGCAATACACGATTATTCTCGAATCATTTTTCATCAATCAGTGAATCTCTATTCGTTGGTTCACTCACTCCGTGTTGTCTTCTTTGAGACGTTCCGGTTTGAGAACGACTAGAGCAAACCGCGAAACCCTGTCAAGGAAATTCTTGAGTTATACGATCACATGCGATTTTGTCTTGCTCAACGGGAACCGTGGGTCGTGTACCTCAATTCAACAAAAGTGATCAAAGACACTTTTGTGTACTTTATTGCTAATCGTTCTATGCGGTGAACACCCGACGCTTGCGGTGATCGTAATGAAGCGGTCAATCCATAGCCGCATGCTCACACATTACATTCATCTCTAAAGAAATCATGATAAGTGCATCGATGACTCGATGTTTTCACTCCATGCTTCGCTACTGCAGCAAATATCATGAATCGCCTAAAGCTTCCGCTACTCGATAAGAAGATTTCATGATCCGTAATGTGAGCATATCGGTCCAAAAGTCACAACATCACATACTATCAACACCACAAAGGAAGAGTCGAGATTTATGGTTCACGATAATCTCAAAGTCGGTTCAAATACTCTATCATCACGTGGATCGGTTTAAGACCTCCACTCGATTTTTCAAAACATGCGAACATGATGAATCAATGACTACGAGCTAAAGAACAAAAGTGCTTAATCAAAGAAACCAAGAACAACGAAATGTTATATCGGTTTGTAATCATTGTAATTTGAGGTGACCTCCTTGGGGAGATTGTTGGGATTTAGTAAATCCAAGACTTAAAGTGTCGGTCACCTCAAGTATGTATACTGTTAAAAGCTCGTAGTCGTAGCTATTCGGTGTTAGTATTTAGATTACTTTGTAACACCGTGGAGGACGGATGGGTCTTTACCCTTTGTATGCTCGATCCACACCTAAAGTAGGCTTCTAAGCTTGTACCCTATAAATACCCTTTGCCTCCAAGGCAAAGGGTTGAACGCTCATAATATATTTTCTTTGTCTCTAGGGTTCCCATCATCTCCCACTTTCTCTCTCTAAACTCTTAACCTAGCCGTCGCATATGTGTTGTGTAACAAACCAAGATCCTACAGTTGGTATACCAGAAACATGGGTTCATTCATGCTATTGGCTCAGAACATGGCAAAAGATGTATAGCTTCAAAATTGCTTGTGTCAATGGACCAGAGCATTGGCCAAAATATAATGCTCCAATCACATTGCTTCCTCCTGTGCATCATCCACAAGTAGGCAGACCACAAAAAAAGAGGAAGAAAAGTGTAATTGAAGTTGAAGAAATGGTTAACCAGGGTGGAAAGTTAAGTAGGGCTGGAAAGACTGTTAGATGTTTGTTATGCAAGGAACTTGGACACAACAGAAGGTCATGCAAAGGTCAGAAGTTGGGAGGAAAAACAAGAAGAGCAAGAGATCAGAAGTTGGGAGTGCAGCAAAAGACAAAGAAGCAACTGCAGGAAACAAGAAGAGCAAGACATCAACAAAACCTACTGAACCTACCCCAAATTCACCACCAGCAAGACCATCTCAAGGGATTGTCATAAGGGATTCACCATCTGCAAACACAAGATCATCAAGAAAACCTGATGCTGCTACAAACAAGGCTGCAAAGACCAAGGGTAAGGAAAAGGTTGTTGTCTAGTGATGGTATTATCTAGTGTAAATATTTTGACCAAACTTTGATAGTTGGTGTCCAAACTTTGGTAATATTAGTATAAGTATTAGTCTTAGTGTAGAATCATGCTTGTGTCAGTTTGTCATCAAACTGTGATATCCAGCACAGTTTGTCATCAAACTATCTTGTGCATTTTGGTTACTATCTTGTGTCTTACTCAAACTGATGGTCTTGTTGTGTATGCATTTTGGTTACTATGAATTCTGCACTTAATAGATGCATTTTGACCAAACTTTTAAGTCTTTTGTGTATACTTTTAATTCTGCACTTGGTAGATTGTACCAGTGGTAGATGGTCCTTGTGTATGCTTTTAAGTCTTTTGTGTTATGAGCATTTATGACCTTTTATGACAATGGTAGATGGTATTTGGTAATGAGCTTTTATCACCATTTATCACCAACCAATATGTCCAATTTCACCAACTGAGTAAAACACTTTGGCCAATCAACTTGACATAACCATACCATTCAACATAACCATTTGTACAAAAACAAAGCAAAACATTACAAATACCATTAACATTACCATTCACCAACTTGACAAAACCATACCATTCACCAACTGAGTAAAACACTTTGGCCAACCATTACCATTTATCTAAACATTGATCACAGTTGAAACAAAACATAACCATACCATTAAACAATGCTTAAAATATTACCATTTCATTACAGCACAACATAACCATACCATTAACTAAACATTGACCACAGTCGCATATGCCAATACAACCATATTGTACAAAAACAAAGCAAAATCTAACAAATACCATTCCATTTTGCAAATACCATACCACAGTATATGGAACCTAAACCTAACCATTTCAAATTCTTTTCATGAAATAAACCACAAAAAATAACAAACTAACACCTAAAATAAACTTCAATCTTCTAGCTTGTTTTGCTTGATCATCAACTGTTGCACGAAGATCGTTCATATATCTCAATAATCTGGGTATAATTTGAACGGCTCTTGGACACATTTTTGGGTTAAACCAATCTATAAACCCACAACCTCTTGAACAACAGTAGAACCTCCTTCCTGGATTAGTAGGAGTCCATGAAGTGCGGACAATCGAAGGAGCTTGACATCTAGGACAACGTACCATTATGTGTTCTTGTTTGTGTTTGTTAGTGCGTGCTTGTGATTGTGTGTTTGTGTTTGTGATTGTGTGTTTGTGTGTCTGATTGTGTGCTTGACATCTAGCATATAAAGTGGAAATAATGGGAGGGAAATCACAAAAACCTAGAAAATGATAGGGAAATCAAAATATTATAAAGTTAGCCCCTATAGTTAGGAAGCTACTGCAATGGATGTCCTTTTTTAACCCCGGGTCAATTTTTGTACTAGATCCGTAAGATTTGTAAACCACAGGGACGAGACCCGCTAAAAAAACCACAGGGACTAAATCCGCAACTTTTAGCAAACCACAAGGACGATTTATGTAATTAACTCTTTTGTATGATAAAAGTAAGAGTTAATACATAAATGGTCCCCGTGGTTTGTCGAAAATTATGGATTTGGTCCCTAAACTTTTTTTTTTCTTGGTTGCTCCTATGGTTTTGATTAGTTCTGATTTGGTCCTTGACCAAATTTTACGTCGATTGACCATCAATGTGTGTTTGGATTCTTTGAAATGACAAAAATACCCTCATGTGTTTCATGAATGGTCCCTATGGTTTGTAGGTTATCATGAATTAGTCATCGATTTTTATTTTTATTTTTATTTATATAAAAAACATTTTGTCGAAAATTTTATAAAAAATTCCGAAAATTTATAAAAAAAATCTATAAAAAATTCCTAAAATTTTATAACAAAGTCCGAAAATTTTAAAAAAAAATTAAAAAAAATCCCGAAAATTTTATAAAAAAAATTCCAAAAATTTTATAAAAAAATCCGAAATTTTTTTAAAAAAAAGTGTATTAAAAATTCCAAAAATTTTATAAAAAAATTTATAAAAAATTCCAAAAATTTTATAAAAAATTCCGAAAATTTTATATAAAATTCCGATAAAATTTTTATAAAATCTTATAAAACATTCCGTAAAAAAATTTGGGAAAAAATTTCAAAATTTTTTTTCTCTTTTTTCTTTTTTGAATACTACGGAATTTTGTAGAAAATCTTGCCCAAAATTTTATAAAATTTTTTACGGATTTTTTTTGACAATTTTATAAAATCCGACAAAAATTTTATAAACTTTTGGGCAAAATTTTATGAAAAATTCTGTCAAAAAGTATTTAAACAAGAAAAAAGAAAATTTTTTGTCGAAATTATTTTTTCCCAATATTTTTGGCGGAATGTTTTATAAGATTTTATAAATAATTTACCGGATTTTTTTATAAAATTTTCGGAATTTTTTATAAATTTTTGGAATTTTTTATAAAATTTTGGAATTTTTAATATACTTTTTTTATAAAATTTTCGGATTTTTTATAAAATTTTTGGAATTTTTTTTATAAAATTTTCGGAATTTTTAATATTTTTTTTAAATTTTCGGACTTTGTTATAAAATTTTAGGAATTTTTTATAGATTTTTTTTATAAATTTTCGGAATTTTTATAAAATTTTTATAAAATTTTCGACAAAATGTTTTTTATATAAATAAAAATAAAAAATAAAAAATCAGGGACTAATTCATGATAACCTACAAACCATAGGGACCATTCATGAAACACATACGGGGGTATTTTTGTCATTTCAGCAATCCAAACACACATTTGACGGTCAACTGACAGAAAATTTGGTCAAGGGACCAAATCCGTAACGAATCAAAACCGTAGGGAGCAAATCCGTAAAAAAAAAGTTTATGGACCAAATTCATAATTTTCGACAAACCACAGGGACCATTTATGTAATTAACTCTAAAGTAACGAGAAAATTATGTGAAAAATCAAAAAGTCTTCTAGAAGCATCGTGGATGCTCCACAATTTGAGGATAAGCTTTCATGATCCCTAGAAAGAATAAACCAACGTACAATCTAAGACTACATGGCAAGAGATAGGTGAACCCAAGGTGAATGCCAAGTGAATGTGTTGGTCACCCGTGAGTTCCATGCACTCACCTTGCAATCACGCGCGAGGCACTTAGTTCAAAGCAAATTAAGGTGAAGTATTCACCTAGTTGATAATCGTGCTAACTGAATTCATCCCAATTTATTAAAAGAAAAGTGTGAGTTAAGGTGAGTGAAAGTGAGCTTCGTCCGCGTAAAGGTGAGTGTAAGTGAGTGGAAGAGAGAGAGAAGAAAGAAATGTGGCCACTGAGGTGTAAGGAAATGATAGTCTGCGCTCGCCCCAGCCTAAGATCCTATATAATTTTCCAAAAAGCAGAAAATCAAATTCAAAATATCCTTTAAAGTCAAAAGGAAATGCTTGTAAGAAAAACGAGTGGAGAGTGTGATGGTAATATGCCCAAAATATACGTTGATTATATTCCAATAATCCCAAATCGAAGAAGTATCCAAATAAAATAAAAAAAGTGGCCATTCTGTTATGAAAAATAATAAACGTACATATTCTGATTTACAAATCAGGGTTATATAATTTTTATAATACTTACCATAATTATGTTTGTTTTTTCTTACAAACTAATCATGTTGTGTAACTTGTGTTTATATTATAGGTTATAAAGTATTCTAATTATTTTTCATTTATTCACCATTCTTTCTATTAATAGATAAAGAATATAGCTTGTTAGATTACAATTAATTTCTATATTTACATAGATATTGTGGTAGTGTTGATAGTGGTTGTTGTGTAAATTATAGTAGTAG
Source organism: Chrysanthemum lavandulifolium (assembly GCA_022545495.1). Lineage (NCBI taxonomy): Eukaryota > Viridiplantae > Streptophyta > Magnoliopsida > Asterales > Asteraceae > Chrysanthemum > Chrysanthemum lavandulifolium. The sequence goes on from CM040245.1 coordinate 117,853,955, forward strand.
GTTTTTTTAACTTAACAAGTTTATAACATTAAATGAACACATTTGTTCCTTCAAATAACTTTATTTCTATTAGTAAAAATTACAACTTTTGGAAATACAAGATTCAAATTACCATATTTACATGTGAGTTGATATTAATGATTTTTAAATTTGTAATATTTTTACTAAATTTATTAATGTTTTATATAGAAACAAGGTTAGTGTTTGACTAAACACTAAGCTACTATGTTCACGAATTATCAAACTCATATTCAAACATAAGAAAGTGTGGAAAACGGAAACTGGAAAAATGATAGGTTGTTTGGCTGATCCTTCTTCTACGTTTAAGTTGATATTTTCTTGGTGGACCAAGGACCATATTCTTTCTAGAAAATAATAAGTTATTATATAAATAAATCAAAAGACACAAACGGCTTGTATATTATTATTGGAAAAAACAATAACATAAAAGTGAAAAAGCTTATATAAGTGTTGGACAACAAACCAAAATGCACAGAAGAGTAAGTATTGAAGACATAACCTTCCAGTTAAAACAAAAATGCTTGGAAGTTGATTTTGTAGAAAAAAGAAATCTAAATTTTTACCCGTAATACAGTTAACAAGTTAGTATTCTTATGTTAAGTCATTCATAAATTAATCATTTGTAGAATTGTCTTCTAAGGAAAACGTACCTTATTATTTACAAAAGATGATTTAAGTTAAGTGCTACTCCTTATTTTTCTAACACTAATACAGGATAATCTTGTGTTGTTCCACAATGCCTACCTTTTGCTTTATGCTAGTGCGCATGATGGTGCTTGTCTATTCATTTTCACCAAAGTACGTACCACTTCATCCGTACCATAGAAACTTTATATTCCCTCCCAATCCGAAGGACAGGCCAGCCTAACATGATAACTACGGTATTTTTCACGTTTTATAGCAACTTATTCGAAGTTCGAATCTCATAATATTTTTACTTTGAGTTAATGAGTTGCATCAACTTTTTATAAATAGCTAGCATCAACTTTTTAGGACGTCGTATATGAAGTTTGTGCATTCTGTTGGCTCAATATTGAACACCACGACTACTTAAATATACATGCACGTGCGACGCTCTTTCTAGCCTATAAGTTATGAGAAATGATTTGCACACATTATGTTTTGATTTGCACACTCATGTACAACTGGTTAGTGTCTTAATCAAAAGATGTAGTGTGCAAATCATTTTCCCATAAGTTATAATCACTCTATAGGTGGTTATATTATGCTTAAGGTAAAAGCATGTTCTAAAACCGATCAAGTAGGTGCATATATGATTAATAAACTAACATGATGAAATAGAATAATTACCATATACTTGTGAAAATAATTATGTTAACTAAGCTCTCATAATCTCTAAAAATCATAAACATGTGGTAAAAGCAAATCCTTTAATGTCAAAGAAGAATAAGAGTTGACAAGGTGATAGTAATATGCCCAAAATATCCATTGATTCCAAGATCCCCGAGAAAAAGAATTCTCTAACTTAAAGAGAAATTAAAAAAGGATACATTAACAAAAAAGAAAATCTAATTATTCGGTTATCAAATCTTATGTTTTAAAATAATATTAAATCTTTTAGAATAATTATGTAGTGTTTAGATAATCATAATTTTTATGTCAGTCTTCATATCACGTCAAGTCACTTTTATGATGATTAATTACAATATTACCTAGCTTTTTTCGATATCTTGTATTTATAAATCGTTCTTTAAATTAAGAAAGAAGATAGATTAGATCATGTCGGATAACACTTTAATCTCTAAAAAAATAAATAAATAAACTCGACTATTAAAGTATTATTCAAATCAAATACTTTTTCCGTTTCAAAATTATTGTAATAAGAGAGAAATCATCAAATTTAATAAAAATGAGGCCGGCCACTATAAATTTCAACCTTTAAAAAAAATATTCCCTTAATATATTCTTTAGTTTTTACTAAAAATGAAAAGTGAATAATCTTTTTAAGACATCACAAAATGAAAATATGAACAATTATATTGAGACGGAAGGAGTAGCTTACACATGTTTGAACAATTAAGTTTTGTCATGAAAACATTAAAATTAAGCATTCAAACTATAATCCGCCTTTATTATGTTAGTTTAATTTTTTATTTTTTTATTTTTTTTAAATAAAAAAATAAAATAATGTTTGTAGAAAATAGCCTTTGTTTATTTATTTTTAATTAATTCTTGTGGAAACATTGCCTAAAAAGCATAAACAAAATCATTGTCAATGGAGAGATTAATTGAGCCGCTCATCCTTAAATTCCTAAGCAATTTTATAGTAATCATTTCAAATGATAATGTCTTCAGTAAACAATACGAGTAATTTGTAGCTTGTATCAAAAACATGCAATAAATGGAGTCGTCTTCTTTGCAGCATTGCAGCAGAGAATAGTCTAGAAAGTCATTTGGTTTGAGTTTATTGTTTTGTTTTTGTTTCTTGATTTTTGGCATTTTGTGCATTAGTTATGATAAGTTGATACGTTAGAAGATGCGGATGAGATGTCGTTATGGTATGATCAGGTATGTCAACCTTCACCGCTAACACGCCAAACTCAAACAAACGCACCTTTTGTTTTTACCAACGACCAACCTGCCCAAACGATCTTTTTGTGTGTGTGTGTGTTTTGTTTTATTTGTATCAAGAGTGAGTGGTATATTTAGTGGAATATTTTCACGGACCTACATGATGTTAGTGGTGTGTTATGAGGGGCGTTGTTTGAGCTTTGGTGTGTTATCGAGAGGTGTATAATGTGACGAAGTGGCAAGATACCAATAATGTTATTAGTCATGCTCGTGATACCTTGTGGTCTTAGGCTTATTATATTAGACACGTATCTATAAATTCAAATGAGCTGTTATTAATTCCCATGTGAATACAAAGCGTTGAAAGGAACAAGTGCATGTGGACTTAATAAAGGAAAGATTTTTTATTTCATAAAACCATTTTTAATGTTTAAAATAATATCTATCAGAGAGAAAATGATATGTTACTTGTCCGATCTCAGACGCTTATCATTTCTATTAAATATTTGAAATTATGGTGTGAAATTAGTCATGGTATAAAAAATTAAGCGTGTTTCGTGTGAGTATAATTCTGTGTTAGTCGTGAATCACAACGGACTTAATTTGTGTCAATTAAAATAGTTTTGATCTGACTTGTATATCGAAAAGTATGAGAAACTAGCTTGTTTGATGATGTTGACCTCATAGCGGTTGTTTTCACGACTAGCATACGTAAGACAATTCGTATTGTTTTTAATAAATATAGCTTTTGTTATGATAAGCTTAAACAAACCATCTTTTATTCATAATGAGTCAAGGACAGACTATAAAAAATAACACAACTTAAGCTTGTGCAATAGGTATGAATAAAACATGAGCTGAGCCTATTGTTCCATAGAGTAAAGAACTCTAGTTTAAAAGGAATAACTATTTGGTAACATTTATTTCATGTTTATTATAGGGACGTCTAACCAACGCCCCAAGAAGACGTTGGTAAGATTGCCTCTTGCGCTTTTAATTCTGTAATAAATTCATCCTTATAATGATATATAATTACATATTCTATGAGAGGCCACATAAATACTTATTATAAACCACAAAAGATAAATCTTAACCAACGCCTTGGCCATCATTGGTTAGACATTCCATTATTATAATAACCTAAAAAAGTCGTACTACGTTCAAATAATGTCTCAATAATACCAGAAAAACAATACAACTGCAACTTCAAGTCTAGAAGTACCGGTCGAATATACCTTCTGCCCGTTTGAGCCTACTTTGACTTTAGTGGGTCAACTTGTTTTGTTTTACAAACTTCCAGCATGTTTTTTGCTTTTATTGACATATAAAAAACCACATTAATAGGTTGGGTGATTATTATATGCATAAAAGTTTATATGGCCTGCAAGGCTTAAGTTTAACGTCTGTTAAAAGGTAAATCAACAATTATTTTTGTATATAAACAAGAATCACACTTGCATTATTCAAGCCTCACAAAATATTGTGACTTCATCCACAAAGGTTGTGACTTGTGAGAAGATAATGGTAATCATGTGCTCCTCCTTTGCTCTAAACTTTTCATTTTGTATCATCAAATTGACATTAAAAACTCCAAAGTGTTTGCTGGTAACACAATAATTAAAGGCAAGAAAATAGACCAAGATGAAGGAAAAGAGAGGTCAAATTTACAGTGGTCATTAGTGATCAACAATTACATTATAAGTCAATTTATTCATCACACACCTCTCCAATAATTCTACTAATGGACATAAAACATACTCAACATAACTTGAAAGATTCATTAACTAAAGGTTGCAATATAAACAAAATGTTACATATTTGAGTTTGTTACGACTAACCTTGTTTAAGTACTACTGCTAACCAATCCTAATCGTTGTCAAAGTATACCAAACAAACACAATGCAACTTATGGACTAAAATGCTAATAAAACATTAGACCATAAACTGAAGCCACACGCTTCAAACAAACTCTGTTTCGTCCTTGAAACACAGAAATGTGTTCACTAAACTAGTAACACTTAACGGCCTAGACACGAAACCAGAAGATGAAAAGGTGACGCAACCCCGTGTTTAGTAAACTCGCAAGAAGATACTGAAATAACAACCGCACGTTGCTGGTACCCGGTTGCCACTTGGTACTATTAGCCAATTTTAGAACATCTTGGAGGCCCCCTGCTATACTTATTTCCAACAAGTTGTTTGCTGTAACTGACAAACACATGGCCTCAGTGTAAAACTCTAAACTGTTGCTATATGATTCTGAAGTTTGATTAAATATCAGATGCTTAACACCTCATAGAAACAAAAGTCCAAGTTTAGTTTCATGCCTCTCAATAAAATACTGCAATCATACACTCCTGCTGTCCTAAACTTCACATTTTTAATTATCAGATTCCCACTGATAGAGTATCCAAACTTAGGTTAGGCCGGTTAACAATGGATTAAACCTCAACATCAACTTTATTCCTAATCATACCTAATTGAAAACTATTTTAATCAACCATCACAAGAACAAAAACAAAATAATTGAAATCATAACTAAATTAAAATTTGAAAACAAAAGATACAAGGGAAACAGGGGATGATTTGATTTCATTAGTGATCAACATTTACATCAACACTTTATTTAATATATTCATCACATCCCTCTATAATCTCCCTTTTACTCTATATACAAAATCTTCTACTACTCTTGATGATCATACTCATTCATCATATTCCTAATTGATTATAAGAAACAAAACAGACTCAACTCAACTTGAAAAAAAAGATTCATTGAACTTCCATTCTCCTTCTTTCTTTCTGTTGATTCCTCATCTTTATACTCGAATCAACAGATCATAAAAACTTCAGTTGATTATCGTAACCTCCACCATCAGTATTTCCTCCTCATCATGTTAAATCCGCCATTGCTCGTGTCTCGCCTCCACTTACTACCCATGGATGTCCTGTTTAATCACAATTAAAAAAAAAGTTAGATATTTGTTCAAATATATGTCCAATTATTATTAGTTTTTAGCTTTCAGAATATAATGCTTGTTCGGCAACCAGCGTTTAGTAATTTTAAGTTTTATAAAAACAAACAACTACCGCTAACTGCATGTACTTTTAATTTTGTTTTTTTCTAGATTTTGTTTAAAAAATTACAGCTACAACTAAGTTACCAAATAGTTAAATAAAAACAAACAGCTACTGCTCGCAAATACTGCAAATAAGTAACTTACTCAAAACTTGATCAGCAGACCATCTCCTATTAACATCTTTACAAAGCATCTTCCTCAACAAATCCTTGGCCTCACTCGAAACACCTCGAAACAATCTAGTCGGAAACCGCAAATTCCCCCTCAAAACACTCTCAAAAGTCTCGGCAGCCGTTTCGCCGTAAAAAGGCGGAACACCAGCCAACATTATATACAAAATGACACCAGCACTCCACACATCACATTTCTCATTGTACTCCAACCCTGACAGAACCTCAGGCGCCACGTAATAAGGCGTCCCCACAATCCCACTCATACTCCCATTCTCACACATCCCAAACCACTCAGCAGAACCAAAATCCGCCAGTTTCAACACACCTCTGTTATCAAACAGCACATTATCAGGCTTAATATCCCTATGCGCTATTCCCAACCGGTGACAGTAGCTAATCGACATTAGCAACGGTTTGAAAACCGTCGCTGATTCAATTTCGCTAAAAACACCGTTACGTTTCGAAATACGGTCAAACAAGTCAGGCGTGTCACATAAATCAATAATCATGTGGAGATAATCTTCGTCTTCGTATAAACGGTAGATCTGAACGATGTGATTGTTACCGCCTAAGATGTGGAGTATTTTGGGCTCTTTTTGAAGGCATTCACGGTCGGTTGGATCGGTTAGGAGACGTTTGTCGATTGATTTGCAGGCGAAAGCGTCGCCGGTAGCGACGGAGTAGCAACGGTAGACGGTGCCGAAGCGACCACGGCCAATTTCGTCGCTGATTTGATAGTCGTTGTGAAGAGAAGAGTCGTTGCTCATGTTATGGTTATTTTTTTTTTGTTGGGGGGTGGTTACGGAGTGAATTGTGTTCGGTGGGTTTTTATAAACGGAAAAGTGGGCCCCGCCCGGGTTATAGGGGATGCGAATATTCGAAGTTTGGAAGATGGAAAGAGGATTTGGGGTGTATGTTGTGCTTTAGGGGTTGTATTTTCTAGATGTTGTAAATTGTACGTTGTGGAATTTTTTTAGCTTTTGGTTTTGGGGCCTGCGCTAGTATTTTTGTACTTTTAAAGTCTTGATAAATGTCGATATTTTTGTTTTTATATAGAGGTACAAGATTGTATAATGTGATGGAAAATAGAAAATACAGCTTGCAAAAATTGATATCATTCGCTACAGTGCTTAGAAACCTGGCGTCCTGCTCGTCGCCTCACTTCGCCGCTCACGCCGGAGGCTGCCACCGTTTTCACTTCGACACCGTGGTGCCTCGTCCGTCGCTCATCGTCATGTTTCATCGCATGACGACGACGAGAAATATTCGACAAAAGTGAGTATAACGTTTGAATTTTTCAATTTCTATCCGCTTAACAACGGATATAATCCTTTTTTCTTTTTAAAAAGAAACTCACCACTCACTCTATAAATTAACATAACATATCATACACTTTTTTCATATTCAATCAAAATAAACCATTCAAACTTGTCAAACACGAGTTACACGAATAATCATCTTATTCCGACGAAAGTGACGAAAGAGTTAACTAATTAGAAATGTTTATTAAAGAGTTCGAGGCGAGCAAACGTTGCGTGAACAAGTACCCCATCCTTCAAAGCGTCGTCGATATGTCCCGCGAACGTGAAATTCACAAGACGCCTTCTCGATGACTATTTTGGTGACAACCCAAAATATATGGACGCTAACTTTAAGCGTCGATTTCAGATGAAATTGTCGTCATTTCTACAAATAGTACAAGGTATTAAAACATATATTGAAACTCATCATCCTCTTCCCAAGCATTTTGATTTCTTTAGAGTTCGACCATGGCAGGGGTGTAATGAGTTTTAGTGTGATTATGAAACATGTGTCCCACGCCAATTGGCTTACGGGATATCACCGATCATTAGATGAGTATTTACAAATAGATGAACACCGCATACGCGATCGCTAGATTTTTTTCTTATGCGTAATCCAACTATTTATTAAGGAGTTTTTAAGAAAACCAGATGAGGATGACATTACGCCACTTATACCACGCACATAACACTTGTAACACCCCGCCTTATGTATCACAATATTGTCCGCTTTGCAGAGCTCACGGCTTTGTTTTGTGGCCTCATTAGAAGACTTCCGGCAGTCACCCAAGCCAAGATTACCTCACACGAGCACGCTTAACCGCCAGCTTCCTAAGAACTTCACCCGCAGAGACCACAAAACGCGTTGTGTCATTATAAAGCGAATGTTATCTTATGAGCCCAACATCTCTCCGTGCCACACCGATGTAGGATTTGCCTAAGTGTTACAATCACCCCTTGTGGACTCATCGTCCTCGATGAGGTTTGCCCCACCATCCCGACGGCCAGAGTGGCTCGATACCACTTGTAACACCCCGCCTTATAGACCACAATATTGTCCGCTTTGCCGCAGTGCTCACGCTTTGTTTTTGTGGCCTCATTAGAAGACTTCCCGCAGTCACCCAAGCCAAGATTACTCTCATCACGAGCACGCTTAACCGCCAGCTCCTAAGAACTCCACCCGCATGAGACCACAAAACGTTGTGTCATTATAAAGCGAATGTTATCTTATGAGCCCAACATCTCTCCGTGCCACAAGATGTAGGATTTGCCTAAGGTGTTACAACACCGCTCATGGGCTTCCGGAATGTTGGGGAGCATCGATTGTATGCCTTCGGAATGGAAAAAGCGTCCGAAAGAATGGCAAGGCCAATTTCATAGAGGTGATAAAATATGTCCCACTATAATGCTTGCGCCGCTGCTTCCTACGATATGTGGATTTGGCATGCATTTTTGGGTAATGGGTGCGAATAACGATCTAACGGTTTAAATAATTCTCCGTTATTCGACGACTTGCTGATGACATCGCCCGAGGTTGAGTTTGAAGTATACTGGTGTCAATTTAAGCAAGGGTATTATCTAGTCGACGGAATTTACCTTGTGGGCATCTTTTGTCAAGTCATTTACAATTGCAAGTAATCCAAAAATGATGCATTCAAAGCGAAACAAGAAAGTGCTCGAAAAGATATCGAAAGAGCTTTTGGTGTCCTCCAGGACGTTGGCATATCATTGCCCAACCGGCGCGCTGCATTTACTATTGGCAGTTACGGAGAATCATGTACGCGTGCATCATAATGCATAACATGATTTTGAAAGATGAAAACTTTGCGATATACGACATTCTTGAAACGATATTTCTCCGACACCAAATTTACAAAGACATGGATTGAACGTTGCCAGTGCAAAGAAAAAGCCAAAGAACTACATGATAAACGCAAACACGCAAAGCTTCAACGATGTCTCATCGAGCATGTTTGGCAACAACTTCAATGGGCACAATTTCAACAACATAATCCGAATAATTAGTTTCGTTATAATTTGATGTATTTCTTGATTTTTTTTTTCGTATATTTATTTTATGTTTCAGACGCTTTTTATTAAGTTATGTATTGTATTTTTAATTTGAATGAAATGAATTTATTTAGTTTATTTGGAAATGAAAATTGAATAAAAAATAAAGTGGTAGTGGTGTGTCCCAAAATGAAGAGGTTGAGGTTTGTTCATACGGAGGAGGAGTTTGTTGTTTGTTAGTTATGGAAAAATGGGATCTTGATGTACTGAGGCCAAGACGACGACCAGCCTTATGCTCGCTTTGACACCCAGTGCTCTTATAAATACTTTATCATTTTAAGATTATTATTATTATTTTTTATTATAAACATCACTTTCTTAAAAACTGAGGATTTTACAAAAAAATCGGAAAGTTCTAGACAATTAATCGCCTCACCCTTTCCTGACACAAAACTTACTCATGAAAAAATAAAAGACCACTCTTGATATTATTATTATTATTTTTTTTATTTTTATTTTATTTTATAAAACATCACTTATTATTATTATTATTATTATTATTATTATTATTATTATTATTATTATTATTATTATTATTATTATTATTATTATTATTATTATTATTTTTTTTTTTATTATTATTAAAACTCATAGGATTACAAAAAATTAGTGGGAGCCTCAAATCAACTGAGCCCCACACCTCTAAAGAATGGTAAACCAATCCTATTAAAGATATGAATCACGCACACGCCCAATGTCTTGGGTCATAGAGTATCGTCGAATCACGCTTAAGTAAGGTGATCGATCTTTCTCAAGTTCTCCAAAAGAAGAAAAGAGAGGAAGAAACCCATATCCAGATCCGCACATTTAGCATCATACTTGACCCGCTTACGCTGCGGCAAAGATCACTAATCACTCGCCCGGTATAAAATCAATTAACCCGGATTGCGCCAAAGGCGACGAACCCGTAAGATCAACACATACGTCGCGCCCACTATCCCAAGAATAGAGTAATATGTCACCGGTCGCAAGGATCGTCCCATCTCCAAAAAGCCCAATATCCACCTCCTCATGCAGAGAAAATCACGACCGAGAGCATATATCGGCAAGAACATCGCGCAAGGTTATGACGATGTTTAATGCCAACAATACCGCACATGAAACAGCGTGATCCCCGTAAATATCTCCAGGAAAAACCTTATAGCAGGCAGATTTATTGAAGTTTTTATAAATTATTGTTATTATTATTTTATATTTTTTTCACACAAATTTATTGAAGCTTTTATAAATTATAAGCATTCATAAGCCCAAACTAATTAAAACGAGATTATGAGCGATTATAAGAACTTATAGCTAGTCAAACATTGTATGTTGGCTTTAGAAGATGTACATTGTGCGTTGTGGCTTTGGTTTTAGGATTTTCGGATTTTAGCTTTTCTTTTTCTTCGTAGACTGATATTTTTTGTCCTCTTAATTAATGTCAATATTTTTGTTTATTTGGAGATAAAACATCAAACGAATAAAAATGCATAGATTATACGGAGTAAATTGCAAGAACTGATTTTAGACATACAAAACAGGTTTTTGTGATCATATTTTTACACACTTCGTTTAAAAAACAATTTTAGAAAGGCAACAATATATTACTACCTCCATTCTATAATAACTACATCGTCATTTTGAGATATCTCAAAATAAGTATTCATTTTGCATTTCAATCAATTAGCATGCGTTTTAGTGGGAAAAAATTAATATTTGATTGATTGATATTATAATCAGTGAGATTTTTTAAAACTTTATATATATTGATAATGGACACTTATTATTAAGAGCACTCCCAACAATAACACCATAACACCAATAACACCGTCCACGTCAGCGCCACATCAGATTTACCATTTAACATTAACATCCTCAAAAAACACCCACAACAATAACATCCCAATAACACCATAACACCACTAATATTTCATATTTTCAATTTCAACCCCTAAACTAAATCAAACACTTCATTTTTTAAACTAAAACAAACATTTCATTAAAACTTAAAACATATTACAATACGAGACTAAAAAAAAATACAACGAAAAAAAAAAAAAAAAACGAAAAAAAAAAAAAAAAAAAAAAAAAACACACACACACACACACACTGCAATTAAAAAAACATAGCAAATACTTATTCATCCTCGCCGCCTCTTGTTGTTTTCCAGTCGCTCAAGATTCTTCGCCAAACACGCCCATAAGGTCCCGCTGAAGTTGGGCTTCGTTTGTCGATCAGGTATTTCTTTTGCCTTACGATCGTGTGTATCACATCTTTCAACCCATCTTCGTTCTCAAATTTGTTGACGGATCCACCCACGCTCGTTATAGTCGCGTAAAGCAAATTTTGATCTTTTATAATCATGTTATGCATAATAATGCAATAATACATGATTCTACGATCGTGGCAATTTCAATTGACGTCACGGTTGTTGTAGTATACCCCAACTACGCAAGAACACCAAAAGCACGCTCAACATCTTTTCGCACTTTCTTGTCTCCTTTAAAGACGATGTTTTCATCGAGTTGTTGCAAAGGATTTGACGAAGTTGCCCACGTGGATAAATTCCATCGCCCAAGTAATACCCCTGCTCATACCTAGTTCCGTTAACCATATAAGGTGCTTTTGGGGCATTGTCGCAAGAAGGTCGTCGAATAACGGAGAGTTATCTAAAACATCGACATCGTTATTGCCCCGCCATCCCAAAAAATACATGCCGATCCATAAATCTTGAGAAGCAACGACTTCAAGCATAATTGTTGGGTATTTTTATCACCCCAGCAAAATGGCCTTGCCAAGCCACGCTCACGATATACATGGGTACGATATACATGGGTGCGAGCGACTAGGATGTTGAGATTCAATACCTCTTGTTGTTCCAACCAAGCGCGACATCTTCGACGCTACGCCATAAATTGAAAGTCCTCTCGGTCATCAACGCCTAACCAAGATGGGGAATATCACCAACTGATTTGGATCCATCGTGAACGAATTTGATTTTGAAATATGAAAGTGTAAAGAGGAAGTATATAAAGTTTGAATGGAAGTGTGAAAAAATAGAGTTTTAGTTGGGTATTTATAGTGGTAAAAAATGTTTTGATTTAAAAAAAAAAAAAAAAACTAAGTTAAGGGGTTTTTGTAATTTTTTGAATTTCTAACGGATACTAGACGTTGAGGACTAGTTGTGTAAGTTTTCAATTTTTTTTTTTTTTTTTTTTTTTTTTTTTTTTTCCCGCCTTGATCAGGCGTTAGAACCCAACGGTTGCCCTATAACGCTGCTACATGTTACGTCTCCAACGGGTTTAACGCCTCAACCGTTATAATCTTATATAACGGCGTTCGCTACTATCGAGAGTGCTTCTAAACGAATGAAATAAGAGACAAAGGCATCCAACCTCCTAATCAATTTGATTAAGAAAGATGGGACACTGGAATACAATTTAAGTTGCATACAATTTAAAAAACCAAAAAGTGCATTAATAAAAGGGTGGCGATTTGCACACTTATTTAATTAATTGAGACATTATAATTTAGAGTGTATTGACATTTATACCCTCACATGAATTTTACTCATTTTCACCCTGTAAAATTATAAATGTTAAAACACTTTAAATTAGAGTATCCTAATCAATTTGAGAAGTGTGCAAATCACCAACCTTAATAAAATACTATCATTAATTTTAAAAAGAGTTTGATTAGTTGAAACTAATTAAAATTGAACAATAATTTTGTAACAAATCATAATAGGATAATATTAATTTAAATTTAAGACGGATGAAGAAGTTTGCTGCTTATGGTTAAAACATAACATTATGTTAGTAATAAATCACGCCTGTCTGACATGTCGATAAACATAAATAGATATCGTATAGCATTGAAAATTAAACATAAGAATTGAGAATATGTTTATGTATATTTTCTTTATACAAGTTTTTTTCTTTATTAGTTTTGATGGTTAGTCTAACATTATCTTAACGATGATAGATAACCATCTTGTTAATGGATGTGTTCTTTCTCTTTCATGATTACGTATCACTTTTCCCTTTTGAAAAGTAAAACGGGTTAGCACAAACAATAAAACGGTAGTTAGCACTAAGCTCGGAATTTATTGGCTTTTTGATAGCCAAGATATAATAATTACCCATTACCCATTTTAATAAGACAAAGTTACAAAAGTTGATAAATCCAAGTGGTTAGTATCTTTATCTAACAAGGTACCGAGCAAGCTATCAATTTTGTTTTTACAGAGAAGCTAAATTAAGATTAACTGCATAAAAGAGATATGTATAATCTTAATATTTACCAAAAATTAACAATATACAGGGCTGTCACATTGATTGGGGAGGCTTGGTGCGAAATTACGAATAACACCTCGTCAATCACGAAAGCATAATTATTATGGAAAAAATCAAAGCATAATATACTTAAACATGTATAAATACAAATAGATATATGCTAAATCAGAGACCCCTCACAAATGATGACTCTGTACTACTGCTCCACTTGCGCATACTAATAACGGATAGTTCTTGCCCAGTTAACTTTATAAAGGTTATTGTAATTTTAGAAAGCATTGATGTGGATGGGAAAAAAGTTTTGGGTGATAGAAAATATAGTCAATAGTAGGAGACTAGGAGTGTTCGAATTTGTAGTTTGAGATAAAGAAGAACGTACGAAACCGTAATTGGGCGGTTAATTGATTCGACAGGTTTTGTTGGTCCCTCACTTTTTTGGTGGACATACACACATGGGTGGGCTCGCCTTGCACTACCGTAACCAATTACGTCATCAACTTCTTTTTCTTTGCAATAACTACACTTTCACCCCTTATATTAACTTTTTTTTTTAATTTTGCCTAACAAAATTATTATCTTTCAATTAGTTATTAAACTATAAATTAACTATCATCTCTTAAATTCTAAAACGAATTAGAGTTAAATCAAACGTTTATGATATAAGTTAGTGTAAATTCCAAAAATTATCTAGAGAGTTTATCAATTTGACAAAAACTGGATATGTGAAAAACTATTGAAATGTATCATAACAATGAGTTTAGATGTCGAACAAAATAAGTTGTAAGCTAATTGTTTTGTCAAGCTTTTCACTGATTTTCTTGTAAAAATTAACCATTAAACGAATGATTTAATTTAGAATTTTGTTTTCTAGAGTTATGATCTTATGTCAATAGTTTGTTACATACAAATTGTTCAAATGAACAAACAACGTAAATGGATTTTGCAGTTTATTCTAAAGCTGGGTGTGAGTGTATAACAAGGCAAACAACATGTCTGTCTTAATATACCCACCTCCCACCCATGCGTCTTTGATGATTAAAGGAGATAAGTCGGTCTATCGATCAGTCGAGTTGTGGAGAAGGTTGTGGGTGTGTGTGAGCATATTTGAGTTTAAGGTATATTCAGTTGATGATGTTGTTTGTCCTTTTACACTGTGTTAGCGGTGATGTTGGTGACGTTGTAAAGCTGATGTGTCGCTGAGTTGACTGTGATGATCGCACTCACTACTACACCAAGTCTGAAGTCTAAACATTTTCAAATTTCAATCATGGGTAGTTACTTGGTAAAGAAAGTTAGCCATAGTTAAAGGACCATGATAAAAATTCGATAAGAACTAGGGGCAACTAAAGTGACATCCACGTAGCCAATACAAGTGTTGTTAGTACGACAATGATCTTGATAAAATGTCGATTGTGTCCTAATGGCATGTAGTGAAATTTGGTTGGACCATGTTTGGTGTGTTCATTGGCTAGCATGAGGGGCCGTTAACACGAGGACGCGGCGAGGTTACGAAATCTAACCGGTTGTTTAGAGAAACACCACAAACATTTTAGATATTAAGGTCTTGTCAAATTATTTTTTTGTGATACGTGTTTAACTTTGATGTGGT
Organism: Chrysanthemum lavandulifolium; assembly: GCA_022545495.1. NCBI lineage: Eukaryota > Viridiplantae > Streptophyta > Magnoliopsida > Asterales > Asteraceae > Chrysanthemum > Chrysanthemum lavandulifolium. The sequence goes on from CM040245.1 coordinate 117,869,016, forward strand.
CCTTTAGAACTTGTCGACGCGGCGAGGTGATACATGTTTATATCAAGATATTGTGATACGTTGAATCGAGCAAGAATGCGAACAATTAACTCAATGTAAGCTTATGAACACATATGTTTGGCAAATACCGCTCTCAGAATAGCTAAGGATCAAGTAAAACAGCTATTGAGCGGAGAAACGAAGGTGTGGAATTTATCCCTAGCGACCTTCGATCACGTAGTTGAGTGACGAGTAAACCTTTTAAGCATGTGTGGGAATGATGATGATAAAATTTAAGAACATTTTCTCTAATACAAATTCACTAATAAACATCATCTCAAGCATTATTAATATTTATAATCTACTTATTTTATCGTAAAATAATCTTATAATCATGATCAATGTACGTAACACATGATTATGAAATCACATGTTTACAAGTACTCCTACTTAACCAATAATCAATTAATTAACCAATTATACTTTTAAGAAAAATACAATAGGAAATTCTTATACTATGTTGTTTCTCATTTTCTATTTTTCTTTCTTTACGTACTCTATGGCTTACACGTAAGTGCCACGGTTCTTATTTTAGGTGGACTGATGTTACATTCCTGCCTGAGGTAACTATTTATAACTGATTTTTCGACCTATTCAATACACAAGAGTTATATATTTTTTTAACATATGGTTTGAAATGAATCTCATATTCGTAGGTTTCATAAACTATATGACTTCACCTATAAGCAATAACCATGTAAAGACAGACTATATGGTTTAAAAACCAATTTATGGCTACAAATACATGATTATGTCAACCTCAAATTATTATTCATTTATCTCCAATCATGATAGTAGATGAAATGGGTTAATTCATTTAAAAATGAAAGAAATACACTTTTTTAATCCCTCATTATGCAAATCATCATCATTAAACAAATAATTCTAATAAAAATAAATGTCATGGATAATTAAAAATAGCAATATTAAATACTTCTGGAAGATGAAATAAAAAACTAATAAGTGGAAGAAATAGTATAAGCAACCATAAAGATTCCAAATGTATATAAGTAGTATTGCATATTAAAATAGGTGCCGATGTGATAGGCACAATAATTTCAATATTATACTAGCCAGTTCATCGTTATTTCTAATTTTTTAATTCCGATGATAACAACATGTCATGGTTAGATACGATCAAATGCATATATTGTTGTTTTTTAATTATAAAAGCCATAAATTTTGAGAAACATTTTATTATTTTACTAAAGTTAAATGAATCAAAGGCTCACTCCTCTATTCTGACTCATTTCATTCTTCATGCCCACAATAGTGTCATTTTCTCAATATTTTTGCGTTTGACCACCTACATATCTACCTAAATATAGCCTCTTAAAAATTGAGTTCTTAATCAACATTATAAAAGGACAGACTATTAAAATGAAACCAAAATAGAAAAGAAAAGAAGAGTAGTAACTACCTCCCAAAAGGTGAAGATCGGTGAGATCACCCTGGTCCCACGATCCTAAGAATCTAACCTGACCTCCCCATGACTCGCCCTGCAGAATGAAAGACTGTCCCAGCCGATCTTTATCGTGAGGGTGGGCTTTAAACCTGCGCTATTTTCCCAAAAGCCCTCATTGACCAAAATCGGCGTTTGCGGTGGAGGGATGGTACAGTGAAACTTATGGTCCATAAGTGAGAACTTCCCAGAGGCCACCCATCTTCTACTCTACACTGGCTGGCTACTTAATCTTAAGTCTCTACCACTGACCACAAAGCCACCCGTTGAGTAGTATCTACCTAAATATAGCCTCTTAAAATTGAGTTCTTAATCAACATTATAAAAAGGACAGACTATTAAAATGAAACCAAAATAGAAAAGAAAAAGAAGAGTAGTAACTACCCTCCCAAATGTGAAGATCGGTTGGGATCACCTCGTCCCATGCATCCTAAGAATGCTAACCTGACCTCCCCAAGGACTCCTACCCCAGCAATGAAAGACTGTCCCAAATTGATCTTTTATCGGGAGGGTGGGCTTTAAACCCAAGCTATTTTCCCAAAAGCCCTCACCGACCAAATCAATCCGAGCGTTTGCATGGAGGATGGTACAGGTGAAGCTTATGGTCCATAAGTGAGAACTTCCCAGAGTCACCCACCCTAAGACTACCTCACTGGCTCACTTAACTTCTTAAGTCTCTACCACTAGACCACAAAGCCACCGGTTGAGTAGTAACTACCCCGGTTCACATTAATCTTGATACAATATCACTTTTAAGCTCCTTATAACATATCAACATTAGAGCACTCCCATCCATAACACCATAACACCAATAACACGTCCCACGTCGGTACCACATCGCCTTTTAACATTTAACATTAACATCCCAAAAACACTCTCATCCATAACATCCCAATAACACCATAACACCAATAATATTTCATATTTTCAATTTCAACCCCTAAACTAAAACAAACATTTCATTTATTAAACTAAAACAAACATTTCATTAAACCGAAAAAGAAGTTACAATCGAGATTAAAAAAAAAAAAAAAAAAACAACGAAATTAAAAAAAAAAAAAAAAACACTGCTGCTTAAAAAATACATAGAAAATACTTATTCATCGTAAATAAGCTCTGTTGTTGTTGTCCATATCGTTCAAGATTATTACGCCAAACATGCTCCATAAGGTCTGTTGGAGTTGGGTATCGTTTGTCGATCGTGTATTTCTTTTGCCTACATCGTGAGTATCACATCTTTCGACCCATATTCGTTGCCTCAAATTTCTTGACGGATCCACCCACGATTCGTTATAGTCACGTAATTCAAATTTTTGATCTTTTACAATCATGTTATGCATAATAATGCAACAATACATGATTCTACGTATCGTAGCAATTTCATATTGACGTCTTGGGTTGTTGTAGTATACCCCAACGACGAAGAACACCAAAAGCACGTTCAATATCCTTTCGGCACTTTCTTGTCTCCTTTTAAAGCACGTATGTTTTCATCGGTTGTTGCCGTGAAGGATTTGACGAAGTTGCCCAACGTGGATAAATTCCATCGGTCAAGTAATACCCTGCTCATACCTAGTTCCGTTGACCATATAAGGTGCTCTTGGGGCATTATCGGCAAGAAGGTCGTCGAATAACGGAGAGTTATCTAAAACATTAATATCGTTATTTGCCCCGCCATCCCAAAAATGCATGCCGATCCATAAATCTTGAGAAGCAATGACTTCAAGCATAATTGTTGGGTATTTTTATCACCCCTAGCAAAATGGCCTTGCCAAGCCATCGACAATTTTTCCATTCCAGGTGCATGCGATCAATGCTACCAAGCATTCCTTAAAACCATGTTTTCTTCATGTAGTTGATAAATTTTTTGAATGTCGGCCCATGTTGGTTTTCTTAAATACTCCGCATAAACAAATCAATAATACATTTGTTAAAATTATCAAGACATAATTGTGACGTACTCGCACCCATTTGCAAGTATTCATCAAATGCATCGGGTGAGGTGCCAGACGCCAATTGGCGTATGGCGGGCGTACACTTCATTAGAGCACTTATACTATTCACCACAAGCATCGGTGTCTCGCTTAAGTAATTAAAATGATGCGAATATTATCGGAGTATAAGATTCAATACCTTCAACTATTTGCGAGAATAGTTTCGGCTCATGCGAAATCTTCTACGAAAATTTGGTTTGAATACTTACAACCTTGTACGAAATAATCGTTGAGCGACGTTCCTCTGCAAGCTCACGTTCACGATATATATGGAGTGCGAGGACGAGTAGGATGTTGAGATTCACCGCCTTCCCTTGTTCCAACCGAAGGTGATACTCGTGCGCGGACGCCATAAATTGGAAGTGCATGGGTCTTCTGCATGTTCGACCAAGGCAGGAGGAAAATCACCGACTTGATTTGGATCCATTGTTACAACGAATTTGATTTTTGAATAATGAAAGTGTGAGAGGAAGTATATAAAGTGTGAGAGGAAGTGTGAAAAAATAGAGTTTTAGTTGGGTATTTATAGTGGTAAAATAATGTTTTTGATTTTTTTTTTTAAAACTAGCCGTTAGGGTTTTGTAAATTTTTAAAAATCTTAACGTTACAAGGACTAGTTTTGTAACATTTTCAAACTTTTTTTTTTTTTTTTTTTTCGACCCATAGCAGGCGTTAAGGGGCAACGCCCCGCTAACGCCGTTATCCCATTCGTTCCATCGGCAACGCCCGATAACGGCGTTAACGCCGTGCCTAACGGCGTTACAACCTTGAACGATGGGAGTGCTCTTATAAAAAGGACACAATATTTCCGGTTCATAACTTCATATTATAAACAAAATGGTGCATGCCATATATAAGTGTTATGGAGTAGATGAGAAGCACAATACATGAGTCTTGGTTCAATGTATTTTGTTCTTATGAAGTGGAGTGGGTGGTCCATTTGTAGTATTATTTTAAAGGTTTTGCTAGTTATTATAAGACCTGTTGAGGTTGTATCGAGATAGAGCACCACTTCAAGTGGGCGCGAACTTTTTAAGAATATTAAAGAAGAGAAGAGAATTATTTTTTGACATAACTACGCTTTCATTCATATTAATGGCTAGGTATTTATAGCCTTACAATGACCTAAACAATGACAACGGGCTTAGACCCAATTAGACTCGAACATGACCTAACAAAATAAGATAGATAAAGATAACTTAGCCAACGAAGTAATCCTTATGATATACGGGACTAGACACGACCCAAGCGGTCGTAATATTCCCCTCTCCTTCAAAGTCACCTTCTTCTCAAGATGTTGCTTCAAAAATCCACCTCATGTAATTCCAGGATCCCAAACTTTGACTTGTAGTTTAGTGCCTTGTGGAGCACATTGTAACCCGATCATAATATGCACAAAAGAATGCTCGATATCTTTTGAAGTTGGTGTAATGAAAGTCTTTTGCTATAATCTGTGACTTGCTTATAGACTATAGTTGGGATCAACTATGAGGTTTGTTGTCCATCTTAGGCACTAACTCCTCTTGAAGAAACATACCAGTCCTTCCCTTTGTAAGACTATTTCTGATCTTAATACTTCCTCCTGTAGCCCTGAAGACACCGTCATCGTTCCTGGACACAAGTTTCCCACCATCTGATGCTTCTACCTTAGTGTCGGCACTACTGTTGTGATCAATTACTCCTTGCAGCCCCCATGACTCGACAAGTGGGTGGATATCCCCATTGTTATTGTTGTATTCAACATCAATCACTGCCCCTTTCTTATTTTTACTATTATCATCGTAAGTCTCGACTTCTATTCCCTCCTCGGATGTACTTGATTCCACATTGACATATTTTAAATTTTCCTTTTTCTCCACTGCCATGCTCGACTCAACATAATTATGCAGCAAAGAACTACCCGTATCATCATTTGCTTGTGCATATTGAGTTGTTTTTGTGGGTACCTCAATGGAGGTGGGTTAACAGTAGGTTTAGGTGGTGTTGGCAGCAAAGGTGTGCTAACAGCTGATGTCGAACGTTTGTTGTATTGCGTATCGCCATTGGTACCAGCAGCTCTAGAAACATCAGAAGCCGTACTTTGATATTCCAATCTTGCCTCTTTGACACGAGCCAACGAAAACACATCCCCAAAAGCTGTTGGTTTTGCCACCAACAACTTCCGTTGTAGAGATAGTTCAAGACCGGATATATAGAAAGAGATGAGCAAAGTATCCGAGATATCTGTAACCCTATTCATTAGTTTTTCAAACTCTTGTTGGTAATCCTCAGCCGTACCTGTAACACCCCCAAATTCGGTATACGCAACGGAATTAAGGTTGGGGTATTACTTCATGGATCATAGTCATAATGATAGATAAACGGCTTAAAAGAGATGTTTTAGATAAAACAGTTATCATTCATTTATTTAAATCAGAGTTTTACAAAATAAATGTCCCAACGGAAATACGAAAATACATAGTTTTATTCTTGTGAATGATAACAAAATGGACGCCCTTTTTATAAGAAAGTCCATTGCCACTCCGTGCTAGATCGTGCTCTAATTTCCTGAGATAAAACATGCTAAAAAGTCAACACAAATGTTGAGTGAATCCATAGTGTTTGAATAATAATCAGTTGAACACAAAATAAGCAGTAGGAAAATCAGTAATATTGCAGTACAATATATTGCCCTAAGTCTCATGACACGCAAACCTTAACATGAACGCGTCATAATAATGACGTAAGTTACAAAGATCATGGTAATGATGTGAGCAACAATGCCCTCCGTAGGATTTTGCCATTCTCCTAGTATTCTCAAATAAAGTGCATTTGGTTACCTATCCGGCTAACACAAATGGGCGTCAATCGCCAATAGATCTATTCACTATATTCGCGTTCACCGCAAGTGATTAATGGTTCATGATATGAGGACTTTTAGTGGCATCGATGGGTACTTAGGCAATATCAATCGGGATAGCATCTGAGAAAAATACTTGTGTTCGGTTTTTGTAGCATGTATCTCCCACGAGTTTAGAAAACAAATATGTAAGAGTGGGACTATGAACTCACCTTGGTGTTATCGTAGTCTGGATGGAAAAAAAATTAAGTAATATGAACAAACTGCTCCGACTCTCGACCTGAGTTGGTATGTCATGTCTTTAGTATTCGAGTTCAAGTTTATGCGATGATAATCCTTTATCGGTAATTAGATAACATGAAGTCTCTTCAAAAATTAATAATACTTATCATACTTATTTTTATGGCTCGAATGATTGTTAATAAATTTTTATCGAAACCCAAGTTGTTAAATATTTTATGTTTCCAAAATGTTATAATTTACAATTTTAAATATTCTACGTTTTACCCTTGCACTTTCAAAATGACACTTTAAACCCTCAACTATGGGTTATTGACAAAATTAACCCTTGTATAATTAACCGCATAAATTATATTTTAGTCCAAGGAAACTTTATCTTACAAAATTACAATTTTATGTGATAACGCCACACGCTGTCGTTCGAGGTCAAGGAAACTTCCTTTCTTGAGCAAGTTTTATAACACCCTAGGCGATGAACCTAATCGTTGTAGTGTAGTAATTAGGGTAAGCCACGGTATTGATATCGCTCTCTGGGGAATAGGAATGCTAGTGAGAAGTTACTACGCTAAGGTTGAGGTTGAGGAAGATTATTTTTATCTTTTATGTTTTTAGAAAATGAAAAGGTACGAATCTTGGGTATTGGATTTGGGGGTTGGTATTGCTACCGATTACTCTACTATTATCTAATTATCTAAGCTAAGGTTGTGATAGTCTATGTCTAATTGATGTGTACTGTATGATAGTTTAAAGATGTGTTTACTTAGGTTTTACTACTCCTTAATTATCTCCTATTGATGGTTGATTTGTCACGTCCTTATTCCTAGTTGCGTTGTGTTTCTAAAGCTATAGGCGTGCTTATTTCCTAACTCTTTGAAATTACCAAAGGGTCTTGTTTACAAATCCTCTAGTGATTTATAGGCGCCTACTCTACGGTTGTCCTTGAATACTTTATCCTACAATTACCTAGATAATTATATTCTAAAGTTCACAAAGAAAAGTCAAGCATTAAGTACACAACGAATAATCTAGCGCACTCTAGATCATTAGTCAACTAAGATAAGTATCAACCAATCAATGTTCAATAATTAAGTTTCATATTCTCTAAGCAAACACACAAATAAATTAGCTTGACATGGAGAACATGCAAGCATACACACAAATAATCAAAGACATAATTAAATTAATGAAGTAAATACTTATCTTGATGTATAATAGGGTTTAGAACCTAAAATACTGCACAAGAAAGCCTTGGTTCGGTTTTAGGTTTTACCCAAAAGACTACACACAAAACTAAAAATTCGGATTCTATATATAAGATTACATCTGCGGCGGCGTCACCTTATGTTTCGTGGCGCGTCGTGTCGCCATCATTAGGGTTTCGTCTTGGCCACGTAAACCTTGGCGACGGCGTCACACCTTATGACCGTGGACGCCGTCCCTTCGACCGACGCTGTCTTGGCGCATCTAGGCCGTCCGAGTAACGACGGCCTACTCCTTTAAAACCCGACGTCGTCCGCGAAAACATGCAATTTAAACCGGTAGCCGTCATAAAATTCCTTACCGACGGCGCCGCAGATATCAATGTGACGCCGCCTTATGTTTCAATGACTTTGAGTGTCTCGATTCGACTTTGGCCATTTTCTTCAGATATTCGCGCTTTTCGTCCAAATAAGCATCATTCCAAGATTTTGCCTTCAAGAGACCTAAAAAGTGAAAAGGAACGATATTAAGCAATAACGGATACAAAAGTGATCGAATAAGGGCTTAAATGACCCCTCAAAAAGGTACCTTTTAAAACCTTATCATTATGCTTGAAATTTTATAAGAAAAATTCACTAGTTTTTTGCCTAAATGGATAAAAGTGCGGGTGAATAAAAGTGAGGCCTTAAAAGGTTTTTACTACGTTCTTGATCCCTTCAATAGTTTGTCCGGTGGTCTTTCTAATGGTTCAAACTAGAGGTCTTAATCTCTTCGGTTTGGTGCAATGATTTTTCAAAGTAGGGGTTAGGTGCCTTTTGTTGGTTTTGGGCGATAACAGGGGCTAAACAAGGGCGATTTTACATGAGGCAAGCTAGTGTTTCTACAACGATTTGACCCTTTAAACACTTTGCTGTAAGGTCTTCTAAATGGTATAGGTCTCATGTCCCAGTCATCTTTGATTAGAAAGTTACAAGTCCACGAACATGGCCACTTGGCCACGACGAGTTTTAAGAAAATTTCATTTTTAACCCATTAACTTTTACGGGGTCACCTAGAGACGTTGTAATATGTTTATTAACTCTTTTTAAGTCATTACCCATCATCCTATAACTCCTACGACTCAATTTTTGAAAAGTGCACACAAGGCCTATTTATGAAAATTCCCGCGAGTCACCCTCTTTGTGGTTGATTATAAAAGAGACTATAAGTGATTTTAAAGACGTTATTGGGGCATTTAAATATTTGCAGCGAGCCATTTAAAACGGTGTAAACCTCGTACTTTGCAACCCTTTAATTAGCAAGATATTAATTACAGAAAAGGGCTACTTAGGCTAATCTTGCCAAATTGCAATTTTTGTTTTTAAACCATAAAACTTTATATCTTTTGCATGCAACCTTGTGAAATGTTGTTTTACTCATTTCTAATTTTTTTAAGATAGTTCAAAATCATATTTATCAAAAATCCCGAGTTTTCCCCACATACCTGTTATAAAATACTTTTGATGTTTAGGACTTTTAGCCATAATGAAGGGCTGTTTTTAAACATGGAGACTAGGCTTTTCAACCGGGTTATGGGGACGTTTTGTAGTGCCCTAGGAACTTGTTAAGAGGGCTTAATTTCCAGGCTTAAAATCCCCATTTACTAGTTCAAAAATAGCGTGAAAGTGAGGGGTTTAGGCCTGTTTTAGCGACCAGGTCAGAAACAAAAATGGGTTTTAACTTTGATGCATGCTATGAAACTTACCTAGGACTTATCTACTATATATTTAACTTGTTTAAGAGTCTCTATTAGTGCCTTAAGGTTTAGCAAAGTTGTACTAACAAGGGTGTGTTTGGTCTTGCTCGACAAAAGCAGAAAGAAAACAAAAACAATGTTTTGGCCTTGGTTTTACATGATATCAGTTCACTACCACAAATGGATATTATTAGATGTATAACATGATTAAAGAAGAGAGTTGGAGCACTTACAAGCTTGTGAGTTGCTTATCTCAGGTAAACGCATAAAGGGCTGCTAATGATCACCAAGTTAATTTCACACCTTCCAAGCTCTAGCTTAGCCTTCCTTTACACTAACTAAGGTCCTAATATCAGAATGTATTTGAGTATGGGTGTGGATGTGTGTTTGCGTGTGGTGGCTGAAGTGTGAGGAGAGGGAGTGAGGTGTTATATATAGGTGAAAGAGGTGCGATTCCAGAGAGTTGTAATCACCAGGTTCATGGGATATTGAAACATGATGAGGTAGTGCATGGGAGTTAGTAAGGTTGCATGTGGTGAAGTTGAAGGTGGCGTAGGGTGGCATGTTTTCCAGCCATGAACTATGCCCCAATGTTTGACCATGGTAAATCCTCAAGGTAAAAGGGGTGATGTGTTAATCTCATATGTAAGTAAATACATGTGGTTAGAGTAATTACAAGTAGTGTGTAAGTAACTAAAGGGTAAGTATCTAGTTCATTTCCAACCATGGTAACAAGAGAGGGGCGTTTAAGCTATAAAGGGTAGTACCTAGGGCTTTTTATATTGTACCTATTGTGTAGTAGTGTAAGTACTTAGTTAGGTTTCTAATTTATTTTAAATAAATTCTAGTTTAAGTTAATTTACATGTAAATAGTTAAAAGTAAAGTTTAAGGTTGAGACTTTATTGTTTGTACAATGTTTTACAATTAAATACACTAAGGTTTATAATGAATTTTATGTTAAGTGAATACTTTTATGCATCAATGACTTGTACATTGGTTTAATAAACTTGTACTTTAGTAATTGGTAAAAGTTTCACATGTATCTTTAATTTTAGTTTGTGATATCATTTACATAAAATCATAGGATTTGCAAACTAGGGTTTTTAACCGGAAAATATTCTAGAGTTAGGGTTTTATGCCTTGGAAACTTGTACACTAAGTTTAAAGGTTTGTACATTAGGGTTTATGACGTAGTATCGAAATTGTTATAAATCAAAGCTTTAAGAAAACCCTAATATATATATATAGTAATCATTCTATTGGAAATGACGCTAATGATATAAGGATACTATATACCAGACATTCTGTATCTTGTGTGAGGACACAACTGGCATAGGTGACCATGCCGAGAAGTTTCAAGTATGACATTGTTGTGAGACTTCCATTGTCACTTAAGAGTGTGTACATTAAAGGCATTAACTATGCAAGAGAGCAGTTTGTGAGTGCGATTTATTATCTAGTTGTAGGAAAAAAATGTACGTAGAAAATGAATTATTATTAGTATAAAGGTGGATTTTTACCGGTGGTTACAGTCTCCCCTCCTTATATGGAATCTCGTCCTCGAGATTCACTCTGTTGTTGGTTATGGTGTGGGAAAAAGTATGAATATCCATGGAGCGTTGATTACAAGGATGCGTATGAACAGTTTTCTGATTACGAAGTTTTGCTTTTGAAAGATTGTTTTAAGAAATCTGTGTAAACGACTGTTTCCTTTATGACATGATTCTTCCTAAATTAGACATAGGTGATCAGGCTATGTATAATTGAGGAAAAATGATGTGATGCTTGATTCAGTTAAAGTAGTATCATATTTCTCAAAATTTTTAGATGGTGTTCAACGTTTGGATTTTATAAAATGGCATCCTAAACAACTTTTCAAGGTAGCAAGAAAGATTGGCTCGCCTAGCGGTAGTAAATAGTTGGTAGGATGACATATTATCAATTTTTCGGGGTGATAATGGAATAGCTCGGAATAAAGATTGTAGATTAAATTATAGGATACGTGGAAGAAACTTAGGGTATGGTAATATTCTAGGGCAGTCGGGTGAGTTTAAGTAAGGAAGCCAAAGTAATATAAAGCTTTTATCGCCTACAGTATCAAACAATACTTTAGCTAAATGTCGATTGAGAGAAAATGTACCCGTGGCCACATCCGGGTTGTGCTGAGTGTTTGCATCTCCTAGCACGTAAGATCTTGCACGGGCCGTGTTGTTCTGGTTGCCATTCTGTTTGGGACATCGATTTTTGTAATGTCCTTTCTCACCACATCCGTGGCATATCACTTCTAGAGGCTGCAAATTTGCACCTGAGGCCCTACAGTCTTTGGTTTTGTGGCTGGTTCTGTGACACTTTCCGCACTTAATAAAGCATGGCCCATTGTGATGCAACTTGCATTGGTTGCATAAGGCGATTTCCGGATATCCACCGCCTCCAAAGAAAGCGGCTACATAAGGTTTAGCGGTTTCTTGCCCTCGGTTACTGCTGGTAATGATGGTTGTTGTTTGGTTGTTGTTGTTGTTGTAGTAGGTGTTATTGTTGGGGTAGTTGTTGTGATGGTGGGTGGTCCTTTGTCATCAAGCTTCCTTTGTGATCATTACCTCCTTGGGTGAAACCACGCTTGACTTCCCGATCCATTAATGTCCGAGCAATAGAAATTGCTTCCTCTAGTATTGTGGTTTTGATGAGGCGACATTACCCTCGATCTGCGGGGTAAGCCTTGATGTACTTCTCTAATGTCTTCTCGAGATCGTGCACTACATTTGGGCATAGCATTGCGGTTCTCGAAACCTCCGTTGTAGGTCTTGAGATCGCCCTTTCACCACCACCGGTGGAACTCATCTTCCAACTTCTTAATCTCGATGACGGGGCAATACTTCTTTAGCATCTTTGCCTCAAGTCACCCCGTGAGTTGATAAGCTGCCCAATACCCATAGTTTGGGCGGAGACATTCCACCAAGATAAGGCATCATCCAATAAAGTTCTTGTAGCAAAATTGACCTTCCATCGTCCGTAACAACCGCTCTCATGAATACCGTCTCGTTGCGCTCAAACCCAAGGAGCCAACTCGATTACTCCTTCATTCCTTTGAAAAAGGTGGGTTTACAGTTCATGAAATCTTCGTAAGTACACATGCGAGCTGTTAGGTCACTAGTTTTACAACACAAGCTTATAGAGAAAGAGATAAGGCGGATGAACAAGCTAAACACACACACACACACGTATAAGTATGAAACGGTTAGGCGTAGAGAGTGAGTGAAAGAATAACTTGAACAACCAACCCTCAAATGAGGGTTTACAATAGTTTATATAGGCAAGGAGCTAGGGCAACACTCCCTCTCCTTCCCTATTCCTTATTGGGCTTGGATAAAGCTTATGGGCCTTCTACATAAGCTTGACCTTAAACAAACATAAAGGCCATAACAAAGCTACCTATTACATATGAAATATAAATACTTGAAATCTTGTTTAGGAGTGATTCCAACAATCTCCCCTCAAGTATATATGAATGTAAACGGTGAAAGCGTTGATGTAATAGTAGCGGTGGCGCCTTCGACATTCTTCTTTCTTGTGAGAGGAATTGTCTTGATTCAACAATCTCCCGGTGTAGAGATCGTTATCTTTGAGCAGTTATGCTTTGACGTCATCTTTAACTTTGTTCTTTGATCATTGTTCTTTGTGGTGAAAGTGATAGTATGTTGTTATGCGCATCGATGCGCCTCGTGTCCGCTTCATTGCTCCGGTCTCCACGTCATTCTTCAACATGCTCACACGCCTATGACGTTGGAATTCAAGATCTTGATGAAGTTCTTTAAGTCTTTGACTTTGTAGATTCTTTGATTGATGAAGAATCATTCGATCGCCGTGATGCTTTTGGATAGAACTTCCATTCGTGATGATGTTGGCGTGAGCATGAGAAGAATCAAGACGATCATCCCGCTCCGGAGCTTCCATAAGAAAACATTTCAAACGGTTAGTAATAAGCGGTTTCCAGACTTACAAGTTTGAACTTCGAGAGTGTCAACGAAGATAGTGTGAAGACACCACTCTAATTCTTACAAAGGCCGTTCCTAAACCTGGAGTCCCACAAGTGAGATAACACGATGTACAAGTACATCTACACTCGAGATGAGTCATTTGAGGTACACCAAGCATCACCTCGATCAGACCGTTTGAGACACACTCCGCGTAATCCACGGGAGTTACAAGTGACACTGCCGTGGTCGTTGATGTTGACCACGGCAGAGTTTCCATTCAATCACCGAGGATCACGGATGTGAACCTCTCATAAATGTTCTCGACAGATTGCAAAGATCCGTGAAGGACTCGATATGAACCACCGAATCATCAAGATCTTATTTGTTGATCAACAAGTGATTAAATGTCAAGTGTTCCTAAGAGATCTTTTGATGAATCTCGTGGCTTTAGACTCAATAGTGCGTTTTGGTTTTCTGAGCGGAGACTAGGGAGGGTCTCCTTCTTCAATACCACGATCTCTAAGAGAAAGCCAATAGTTTACGTAGGGTTCCCCGTGAGAATGAAACAAGCTCGCTGAGAAAAACTTGAGTGGCTAAGAAGTTTTAGTGCATGCGTCACTTTGGGTCCATGACGACTTTTAATCTTCAATACCGGTGTCACTAAGTGACAACCAAGAGTATATGAATTGAACCCTTTATGCGCCTAAGTTGAATAATGGAGGGCTATTTCTTTTCACCCTTTACTTTACATTTCTTTTGATTCTTCAACTCCTTCTTTCTCCGATTCTCATTTTCTCCTTTTATAATCATTCCTAAGGACTTCTAACACTAACTAATGGTAGGGTCCTTGGGTGATCCCTCCGACTCAAGCGGATCATAGGACAGTTATTCCTAACCTTAGTCACCTTGTAACTCCATGACTAACCTATGTTTGCCATTAACATCACCGTATTTAAAATCTCTCAAAGGGTTTGTAAATGAAAACATGTTTGAACCACGTTGAGAGATGAAGTTTTGCATAAATACTCCCCTCCATCATGCTTAATAGTTTTAATGGTTAAATGCACAGTGAGGAAAGAGCGCGCACTTTTTGAATTGATTCAATTGAAGATAGACAATCCCCATGAGACACGGTTATGTTGCATAGTTAAAGAGTTGCATTGTCGCCTTTTAGGTGACAACTAGCTCTAATAACTATCTTGAAGGTGTAGACAAACCTCGAAGGTTGTCATACCCGTCGAGTTCATGTCTATCAAGAGTTTCTCGAATGGTACATTCTACTTGGACAAGTCCTTTATAGACACGTTTACATCACTAGCGAACTAGCTTGAAATTATTACCCGTCCAGACAAGTCTTTTCGAGTTACTAACAGGTTTAGTACCGTCAATTCGTAGGTTAAGTCCGAGATACACATTCATTTGCATTTTGTACAACATATTTCTTATCACATAATTTTCTCCCCAAAAATGGCATATAAAATGTTGTTTTGAGCGTTTGAGAATAAATATGACCATTTTGAATTTTATGGGAAGAGTGACCATCAGAACAATTTGTGAACAAAGTTTTAAATCAAATACTCCCCTCAACTAGTGATATAAGCGGTTGAGGTTTTAAAATCATATGGGAAGTACTTGTGTTTTGAGCAAAACCTGAAAATGAAAGGTTTGAAAGGTTTTACTCAAAATAAGAAGCTTTCGCTCCTTTATAAGGATTGTGGCACCGAGGCGCACTACGGGGTCCTTTCTTGACCATTACGGGTTGTACAACTGCTATGTGTGCACAAGCCATCCACATATAAAATCATGCATCCAAAATTTTATGAAGGAAACAATTCATGGGGTACCGGTAGTGCGGTGATGTTCCTGTGAGTGCATGTATGCGTTGAAAGCCGGTGATGTTTCTCCGGGTCGACCACCAACATAGCTCTCCAGCGTGCGAATCGATCCTTCCACGAACAACCGTTCATCAATCATAGTGATGATCCTTCGTACATCCTCCTTTCACGAGAGTTCCGGTAGCAGGATTCCCAACCTTCAGCGTATATCCTTCAATCACGCCAATCCATCCCTAACCATCTTCAAGGTATGATCCCGATTGTGGAGCTCACTACACGCCATTAAGCGGTTCTGCGGTTCACTGCGGTAAACAATGCCAAAGGTTTGGCGATGGCGTGAGTTGTGTGGTGGTTGATGTCGGGAAGATCTAGGCGTGGTGGAGTGAAGTTTACACGTTTCGATATGATTCAACGACCATCCGATATCTTCGACACGTTCTTTGATCACAATCGTCTAATGAAGATGAGAACCGACTTGATAAATTCACGTTGAACTTCATCGAGAATTGTCGCATCGACCAGCTTTGGCAAGGTACAAGTCTTCGTCACCCCGTGTACTCAAAGTAATCTCTGTTTTGTGAGTCGGGGGTGGTAACTCGAATCGTCCGAGGTTTATCGATGAAGACCGAGGTGGAGACTTTGTTGAGAGGAAGTCCGTGATGGAGGAGGTGGCATAGAAGTGGATTTACCGCATCGCTCGGCGTTTGGGTGCGAGTCCTTATCCTTATCATCGTCATCTCTTGGTCGTTTGGATTTATCGGTGACTCCTTGCATGATGATCCGAGTTGATAGTCAAGTAGGATTTAAAAATTTAGCTTCATCCGAAGTAAACGTTCGAGATCTCTTGGACATTTGCATCACAAGTTTAGCTATTAACTTCGATTCGAGAGATCGACTTCTTTGCCCATTGTATGTTTAACCAATGCTACAATGTTAGGGTGAGTTGTCCGAAAATACTTCTTTTGTCACACTGGGGACGATGTCGAGAACAAACTTGTGGGTTTGATCTCTTGCGACATCTCCGTTCCTTTTGGACTTTAGGAATGATATCCTCGAAGATACTTATGAGTGTAACCTTCAATCATTTCATTTAGTTCCCCACGATGACTTCTCATGAATTCTGAATAGCTTTCCTATCTTTCCGCATCTCGTCATTCTCATCATGTAAGTCTTGCATTTGTTGACAGATACCAATTAAGTTTTCTTTGAAGCATGTCCTTCTTTCTAACTTGTTTGACGACTTTCACAATTCTTGCATGTGTTTGAGAAATCCAAGATTTAGGTGGTTTCTTCACGGATTTGGATGATGATCCGTTGACTTAGTTGATGGTGGTGGTGATGAATGAGATGAGGAGTCCGATGATGAGGAGACATGAGGAGACTTCATGTCCTTAGGAGTTTCGAGGTTTTCCTTTGAGTGAGTTGGGCGTATAGAAGAAACTTTGTATAATCATCCTCGTCATCCTTAGACTTTTCTTTCTCGGTTCGCTTCTCAAAATCATACACAATGGTGTCTTCAATAAGCGGTTGTTGTTGCGTAAGAGTGGTGGCACGGATCCCTTATCGGGTTGATTAACCGCATCGGGATCCGGAGAGGTGGGCGACATCACTTGATCCTCCGGGGCCACCCATTTGTTCTTTAGCAAATTCGACCTTTTGAATGTGTCGGACGTTAGAAACTTTTTTCTCTGTATGATTTGTCCAATTGCTCTTCTTCTTCTTCGTGAGCTCTCATCATAAGGTACAATAGTTTGAGTCTTCCCTTTTCTTGGACAATTTGGAGGACTGGAGGTTTTATTCTTGAGGCGGTGTTTCGGTTGCGATGAGTAGAGTAATGAACCTCTTCATCTGCCTCGGTATCTTGAGCTCTCGTCCCCGAGTTGTCTTTGAGGTTCAAGTGTGGGAATAGGTTCGGCTTCCTTTACGGAACAATCCTTTTAGACGGATCTTTCCTTTTAGGAACCTTCCTTTGACTCGCAGAACTTGTTGTGCTTCCTCGCACTTCTCTTCGGTTCTCTGACGGTGTTCCAAAGATTTTTCGCCAAGATGACCAACTTTGCCTTGTCCGACCGCTTCCATATCTCTTATGCGTTTCAAGCTTTCGACATCTTCGCCAGAAGAAATCGGCAATACAACACCTTGTTTCTTTGTGGACGTTTCCTTGATTCTAACAATGAGAATGGGTTCCACAACATATCATGATTATGCGGGTCATTGAGCCTCTTGGGAATGTCGTGGTGAAGTCCAAGTGCTCTCGGATCAACAATTTGGTATATCCGATGTAGGGAATCTTTGAGCCAAGTTTGTTGAGAAATGACATCATGTCATCCCAAATCGAGCTTCAATAGCGATGTGTTTCATGTTGACGAATGCCCAAAATATTTGCGGTTCTATGAGCTTAGGATGCTCATAGCCGCTATCACGACCGTAGCAGACTTGGTGATGATCATGTAGAGTGTTCTCCATGGTTGAGGAATACTCTTAAGCTCTACGTGAGAGTGCTTGGTGATTACTCCCGTAGCCTCATCATAACCGATATTGATTAAGAATTGGAGAGTTAACTCTTGAAAGGGTGTGGCATAAAGTTTGGTTGGATTGACTTGGGAATAAGGAGAGCGACCCTTAAGTCTGCAGTGTAATGGTGACTTGTTTGTGGTTTAGAGTCACCGTCACGGCGATCCTTCCTTTGACCCGCTCCATAGTGTTCAGGCTGTTGGATGTAGATCTCGGGAATGGTTGCGAGTGAGTAAGCATGTTACGATATGGATGAGTCCTCGAATATCAATAGCAATAAGACATGAAGATTCGAGCAAGTGAGGGTGTCAAAGTCAACACGAGGTTATTCTTCCCAATCTTCATTGGATAGCCATGAGGATAGATATCAAGAATGGAGAGAACTTCGGTGCATCCACATTCATTTGTTCGACCATGTCGTGATCTCAAATAACATTAGCCAAAAGAACCAACATATCGAAGACATAATGTTAGTCAATGAAGGTCTTATTGTCTAGTTGTTGAATGCACAGTGATAATGATTGTTACGAGTCCTATGTCACTTGTATGTTCAATAGTTCAATGATATCGTGAAATGTTTCGTGAGTTAGTTAACTTTAAGTTTTAAAGTTTATTTTATCACTTATTGTTCACAACATATCAAACAATTTAAGTTTATTAGTGACATTTTTGGATTCGTGATGATATGATTAGTTTATTTACAAGATTGTACAAGTAACAATTCATCATGAAGGTCAATCCGAGGTTAAGCGTAGTTTTGGTAAAGATACGGCGTGAGCGAATGTTATATGCTTAGGCGTAAACTTACGCGTAGAATCCTAACTACGCGTGAAATGTTACAGCGTGGAAAAGGAGACCTTATGCGTGGAGCTTATGCGTGGGCATATATTAACCTTCGCGCGTAAGGCTACTCGTAAGAGTTGACCTTAAGCGTGGGGGTCATTGTTCGCATATCCTTCACAGGATACGCGTAGTCCATTGTAGAACCTTATGCGTAGAAGCTACGCGTAAGACAAGTCTTACGCATAACAAGCTACGCGTAAGGTGATCCTTATGCGTAGATTAGTAACCACCTTGATTCTGAATGTTACGTGTAGCAAAGGCCTGAAATAAATCCATCAAATCATCAACATTAACACATACATTCATTTTATCAATAGATCATGGCATTAACATATGTTACACAGTTATGCGTAGAATTGCATACGCGTAGACTAAACCCTAGATCTACGCGTATGGATTCTAGCCATAGATTAAGCACCAAACTTTTTCTGGTATATCATAGACGTTGTGAGAACATGTAGACCAAGTTTTAACACTTATTATGCAGTGAATCAAAAACACCCAAAGTTTATGAACTTTAAACCCTAGTTTCGAATTGGTGTCCAATTCGTGTTTCTGGGTGGTTATAGACTATGGAAATCATCAATTCAACAACGTAAGAGCATAACACAACAATCTTTTTGATCAAATCACTTATCATTCGAAAATACCCAAATCGACTTATAAACCCTAGTTATCAAAAATCTTCAATTAGTGGTTCGGGTGGAATTTGATGGTTAAACGGTATTAGTGATGTAATAAGAACGTTTTGACACGCATCATTTCACCCCAAACACACAAGATTGATTGTGTGTTCTTATACATAAGCGTAGAACACAAAATCACTCATAGAACATGTTTTAGCCGTAGGATTTACTTGAGATTCAAAACCATTGTTTGAAACATGATCGAAACACGTAAACACTTACAAATTGATAATCAAAGCACGGTTTGTAAAATGAATATGGACCGTAGATGATATTAGGTGAAATAATTAATGTGATGGAAATAAATGAGGTGGGTGGAGTATTTTGTATAAAGTAACTTTAAGATTTTGACGCTTATAGTCCTCCACCTTTCCTTTTTCACACAAAGCCTTTTAACTTCCATTTTGGTTACCAAACGAAGATTTTGGGAAAGAAACTTGACGACACTCCCCTCGACTTGAGAAAATAATGAAAGGTTTTTAATTAAAGTCCGAGGAGTGTCTTTGAACCGAAAATGTACCACCATTTGTAAAAGAATCAACCGAGATGTGATAACATGCAAGTACACGATGTTTTGAAACAATTAATAGATTATTTTCTCCCCTCAACACTTGATCGGAAAAATATTGAATTTTGAGAGATAAAAGTGTTGACGGAAGAAATGTACTTGCCATGTTTAAAGAAGTATAGAGTGGAAGATTATTTTGTTGTTTTACCGGATTTTATATTTTTGTATTTTGTTTTGAAAATTTATTTACAAAAGATGTTTTGGTGTTTGACGGTTTTAAGACTGCTTTTAAGAGGTCATCCAATTCCTCTTGAGTCAAACACCTCATACCAATTCGTGGACCAACTCATTAAACCTAGCGGGAGGCAAGGCTTTGGTGAGCAAATATGCTAATTGGTATTCGGTACCACAAAGTATAATTCAACGGTACTGCTCCACATGGTCCTTGATGAAATGATAGCGTGATCGATGTGCTTTGATTTCGAGTCTTTGAATCGAGTTGCACGAGATTGCAATGGCACTCCGATTGTCGCAGATACATCGATTCATCAAATACATAACCATAGTCTTTGAGTTGTGTTCTCATCCAAATGACTTGAGCACAACACGCGGACATGGCTACATATTCGCTTGAGTTGATGACAACATGTACAATCCTCGCTTTGATTGCCAAGACACCGCTTTATCACCAAGAAATTGTAGAGCTCTGAAGTACTTTTCCTTGAGTCTAAGCATCCTGCGTGATCGTCGTCAAAAGCGATTAGTTCAAAACCGTAATCCTTCGGATACGGATCCCAAATTAATGGTTCCTTGATGTATCGGAGGATTCTTTTAGCCTCGAGAGAGGTGGGTTTCGGTTGGTCGCGATCGATAACGGAGCATAGATAAGCGAAGAAAGACGATATCAGTCTCGCTGGTCGTTAGATACATGAGACCCCAATAATACTTGGTATTTGGTAGGGTCAACCAATTTCCCATGTAAATCGACATCTAATTTCTTGGTATGAGCCATTGGTGTGGCATAAGTATCACAGTATTCATTCCAAATTTGTTTAACAATTCAAGGGCATATTTAGGTCGACTCGAGAAAATACCACGGGTGATTGATGAACTTGTAGTCCTAGAAAGAACGTAAGTTCACCCATCATGGACATTTCAAAATTTTTCTTCATGAGTTTTGCAAAGCGATTGAAAACTTTTATGTGTTGACCCAAAATGATGTCATCCACGTAAATTTGAACAATTAAGATGTGTGCCCGTGATATTGTATAAAAGAGTTGGGTCAACCGAGCCTTTGGTGAAATTATTGGCAATGAGGAAAGATGATAGCTTATCGTACCATGCAGAGGGCTTGTTTGAGACCATAAAGAGCTTTGTTCGGTTTGTAGACATGGTTCGGGAACTCGGGATCAACGAATCCATCGGGTTGGTGACATAGACCGTTTCTTTAAGTTGTCCATTTAGAAACGCCGTTTTGACATCCATCGATGAGCCGTCATGTTCATATGAGCCGCGAACGCGAGAAATATCGAACGACCTCAAGGCGAGCAACCGGAGCAAAAGATTCTTCAAAGTCTATTCCTTCTTCCGACGATAACCCTTAGCAACTAGGCGTGACTTGTTTGGATAACATTCCTTGACATCAATTTGTTTTCCAAATCCATTTTAAACCAATGACGTAGACCCTGTTGGTCTTTCAACCGTTCCATACTTCAAGACGTTTGAATTGGTTGAGTTCTTCTTGCATGGATTCAATCCAGTTGTTTTTGTCATTGCATCCTTAATGTTTTTGGTTCAGATTAGCGGGCGGTGAGTGCATAAATGCAATGTTCACCATCTAAGTGAAGACGTTGTCTCGTAACGGCCGGTTGATTCGGGTTGCCAATAATGTTAGCCGGAGGATGGTCTTTTGTCCATCTATGTGTAGAGGTTGATGTTGGTATACATTGTGCGATTACGAGGATTCAAATGGTTTGTTGAAGATTCCGCGACATCCGTGCGGCGATCTCATTGGCAAAGGGGTTGAAGAACGCATTTGGATCAAAATCTGCGGTGGGGTACTTCATTGAGAATATCATCACCGGTTCATCATTGTTGGAAGCGGTGTGTTCAATGTTGTGTTGGAGTCAATTGGTGTAGTGCATCTTCAATAGTAGTTGTTGTAGCGGTGTATCGGTATAGGAATATTATCGGGTTGTGCGGCGAGACAATGGATACACCGAGAGCACGTTCATCAATATCATCACGAGCGGAGGAGCAAATAACCTTTCCATTTGTTGACGAGTTAGGCGAGGGCTTTCTTCGGTGATGATGGGGTTGAGGAAGTTTAAGCGGTTGTGACGGGTTCTAAGTGTTATACTCGAAGCCATTTCGTGAGTTCATCGAAATGAGCATGAATCGTTTCCATTACCTCCTTAGTTCGACGATTCAGTTGGAAACCTTTAGAATTGTCACGATGTCCAATAAAGACTCAATATCGACTTTGGCTTTGAGCTTTCCAAAATCATCACGATCGTTATTCGGATAGCAAAGGGATCCAAATACATGAAAGTGTTTGAGGTTCGGTTTATAGTTGTGAACAAGCTCAAAAGGTGTTTTGTTGTGGCGTTTGTGATCATGGAGCGGTTTTGAGTATAGCATGCGATGATCGACACGCCCATAAGTAACTGGAAGTTTAGCATTGATTAACATTGTTCTTGCGACTTCCACTAACGTGCGGTTTCGTCTTTCAACAACTCCGTTTTGTTCGGTGTCCGTGCAATAGATGTTTGATCTTTGAATTCCACTTTCTCATAAAATTCACGAAGGGTTTTGTTAACAAATTCGGTTCCTTTTTCTGCTACGATGATTACGGCGGTGTTGCGGGCTGAACACATATCTTTGTGAGAAAGGTGATGATCATTTGTGGAGCTTGGTCTTTGCTACGAAGAAAGTAGACCCAAGTCCATCGTGAGTAGTCATCAACAATTACTAAGAGTAGTCATCAACAATTACTAAGATATAGCGTTTGCCATTAATCGCACGAGTGCTTGCACAGCGCGGTGATCGAATACGGAATCCATGTGAGTTTGTGTTGAGAAGATGAAGCACATGTGAGAGAGCGTGTTCCACCTTTGAAGGAAAATGTCACACCAACCATGTCTTGCATAGAGATAGTGTGGAGACTAGAAATACGCCAAACATAAGGTGTAACGGAGGAACATAAGCACAAGATAATAGAACATACCAACATTAATATTAAAAGAAATAATACACCATTACAATACTAGTTTAGCCGTCATCGGCAAATATATTACAAAGTTTAGATTCCAAAATATTGAGTTTTATTACATACTACTTGTAGCGACAAGTGAAAACTTCTTTATGCAAGACTTGGTAGAAAGAGCTTACTAACGATCACCTGAAATGCATGAGAGAAAAACGGGTCAACTATGAAAATAGTTGGTGAGTAAACACGTTTAGCAAAATAAGAAAACTCGAAAGAAATAAACAAAGCTTTCGGTCGACGAAAATGGTCCACAAAGCAAAGGCATTGTAAATCCACTCAGTTCCAAGTTCCGCCCATACAAAACTTGCAACTGTGTGTTCACAACCCACCGCCAAAAGTAGTATGGTCTAATAGTCAAGTATAAGCGGTCATAATAGTTCACAATATAGTACCATGAATATAATAATGATTCGGGGATGCTCGAACATGGGAGACTTTGCCTTTGCTCCAACAAGGGAGACTCCTTTGTCACTCGACCACCTAGGCGAGATTTATTGAGGCGCTCCACCAATAAGGCGAGACTTTATAGTGATGCTCGAACATGGGAGACTTTGCCTTTGCTCCAACAAGGGAGACTCCTTTGTCACTCGACCACCTAGGCGAGATTTATTGAGACGCTCCACCAATAAGGCGAGACTTTATAGTGATGCTCGAGCAGGGAGACTTTATGCGGTTCAATAAGTTCAAATAAGTAATAGGTTCGTAATTAAGTTCAAGGATTTGATTCGAGTTCACAAGTTCTAGTCAAACTAGTTAATAAAAGTAGTAAACAATTTAGCTCAAGAAAGGTTCATGCATTTCGCCCCAAAATATAGTAAAAGCGGTAAAGGGGGTTTGTGATTACTCACTTGGTAAACGGTGTGATGACAAAAGTGAGTACACCGAGGTATAATGTGATGCGTCAACGGGACCTATTACGAATGATATGATATGTCATGAGTTGCAATGTAATGTTATGCATGCATTTCGTATGTTATTTATACCATTTACGGGTTTTGAAAATATTACTCGTCGTCGAAAAATACTCTTTTGACGTCTTGACCCTTCAAAATGACTTTACAAGTATTTACGTCAAAATGTCATCCTACAATGGTTTTATAATGATTTATGGTGAAATTACTACTTTTAAATAGCAAAACAATGTCGTCGGAAAAATCATGAAATTAACAAAAATGGCTTTGGAAAACTAGTCGTAAAATAGTGTCGTCGATCGTTAGAAACGAACTCGACGGTTTTGGAAAGTTTGTATCGATATCTAGAAGTTTCGAGTTCAGGAGTTTTCGTTCAAAAGGTCTCGATCATAAAGATATCAAGGGCTAAAGATAGTGATTTTGGCTAATTGTGGTGTAAAATGAGTTTCGGCCAAGTTTGAACATCCGTAAATAATTTACTATAACTCCGCTTTGCAAACGACTTTTTGTTTTGAAAAATATGGCGATGAACTTGATTTTACTAGAAGACATTTTGTTCCAAAAGTTTCACATCATGGTTAAAACGACCCTCAACATGGACGTTATACTAATGAACACTTGTATCGTAGAAATAATATAGTTTTTCGAAAATAATAGTTACGACAACTTTATGAAAGCGTGCATATCTTTGTCGTTTTAAATCCGTTTTCTCGTATAATATGTCCTTAACCGTATCAAGTAAACTAATATATTTTTGACTAGTCGAAATAATTTGTGAAGCTTAAGGCTCGTTTTTGACCGAACAAACTAAAATAGCAAGCTGAAATTTCGAGAAAATATTTTATTTCGTCGTCAAACTTTAAAAATCCATAACTTCTTCGTTATAAGTCCGTTTTATCCGTTCAAGCGACCACGGATTCGTTTTAAAGTATATTTTCTAAATATCAAGGCCAAAGTTTCGTACCAACAGTGGGTTTTTCCAGAAATTGAAATAAGGACAGAACCTATTTATATAGTTATCGAAAATAGTTTTCTCGGACAAAACCTATTCTAATCCCTTCAAATCAACTCCAAAGCTAATCTAATCCTACCATACACCTTCTTAGGGTGTCATGGGTTCCTAATCACCATCAAGACCAAAGAATACCATGGGAATAATTATAGGATGACCAATATGTATATATAACTCAATAAATCATGAAAAATGGTATAAATCACATATCATGCATATAATCTCCAAAAATGAAAAGATGAATATGAAATGAAAAGGAAACATGAAAATGATAAAAACAAGCTTACAAGTGAAAATGATGAGGTGAAAGTAACAAGGATTAGCCTAAATACTCTTGGTTTTATTTCAAAACCTATAAAGAGTATAAACTAGATTGTTAAAATAACTAGTCTTGAAAAATTTTGATGGGATCCCTTCCTTGATCTTGGTCGGTTTTGTAGAGAGAAGAAGAGAGAAACATTTGATCTTTTGAAATAATGAAGTGAAGAATGAAAGGAAAAAAATGGATGAGTAAATTATAGTTGTAGACTCTTTGATTGCAAGGACAAGAATCCACAAATCATCCCCCTTGGCTAGTTTTTTTTTTTTTTTTAATATTTTTTTTTTTTGAGTAAAACATTTACTTGAATAATTTGTAATAAAGTGTAAGTAATGTGTAGTTAAATGTATAAGTAAAGGTAAATGGAAATTTTTAGGTAAAAGTAATTTTTAATAGATCAAAATAGAATGTAATGAGATAATAAAATTGTAAAAATACATTCCTTGTGAAATTTGAGTGATATAAAAATTATCGTATAATTTTTAAGAATCACGTCGTAATAATATAAATTTAACGATTTATATACGAAATAAATTCAAAACACTAGGTAAAGTCAAAATATAGTTTTATAAACTAAATGTAAGTTTAAAAATATATCGGGATCATTTTGAAAGTAACGGATTAAATATTCAAAATAATAACTCACGCGATAACGTTTATTTAATATAAAATTACGCGATAAATGTGAAATGAAATGCCATGAATGAATTAATATGATGCATATTTAATTTAAGAAATGACCGAATTTGAGAATTGTGACATTCTTCCCATGTCGGTGAATCACGTCCCGTGATTCGATTAACGATACTATGGTCCGAACCTCGACAAGAGTTCTAAAGTTCATGCTCGTCTGAGCAGTCTAAATGATCATATCAATGCCCATGCGTCTGGTTCCCCATTCAACTAAGTATGTGCCCGTGATTAGATTGGATAGGGTAAACTTGCCCAATATCGAGCGTAGCTCTCAAAAGACCTTTAGGTAGTCGATTCTAATTTAATCCCACAACTCATCAAACAAGAGCCGTCATGAGATTAAACTAAACCGACTTGAGTAAACTTGTCTCTTAGCTTGATTTTCGCAACTCATCAAACAAGAGCGTCACTAGATCAAGCTAGGAAACAAGTTGTTAGAAAGATAGGAATCAACATCCTTGAATGAAGTCTTTTGAAAGATTCGCTCGATATTCGATTTGCTTACACAATCAAATCAAATCAACAAAATATATAACAACTAAGGTCGATATCAATAGGTCTCAAATTAATCAATGTCGTGAGCGTGGTAAAGATTGGAAGGAAGTTATGCACTCAAAATTATGTCGTGCGAAATAAGGTAGTTGTTCAAAGGAATGTACCCATTACGGCGTTGCGGGCTTCCTCGGTACCCGGATAGAATGCTCGACCACGTGCGGGAGGAATTTCAATGTTACGATCTTGTGGGCCTTCTATTGCCAACGCCGAGTTTGGACGATTACCTCCTTGATTGGGAGTTCTTTTCAACTTTGGGCGGTATTGCGAAGGTGATCTAGACTTCCACACTCGTAACATGCTTTTCTCATCCCTTGATTTCCGATTCTGTTTGAGCAATTTTTGCGAAGTGGCCCGTCTGTCCACATTTGCCGCACCTTGGGCGATCTCTAAGTGATGATAATTACATCGAGTGCACAAAGGATGTGGACTGCATATCCTTTGCGCTCTGGTGGTCGCCCATAGTTACGGGTTATTCACGCCTCTTGTTTCTTGATTCGGTCTCGGTTTCCTGGTGATCCTCCTGTCGCTTTCGTCCATTGTCGTTTGCTTTTGTTAGTTCTCCGGACTGATCACATCATTTGTCAAGCGATCGCCATACTCGCGTGACTTGCGAGTGGTTGGTTTCGACAGTGACATCCCTCTAATTTACGGTATCAATCCCCATATATATCGGTCAATCAACTTCTCCACGGTGGAAACCATGTGAGGAACCATCCTAGTTAACTCGTGGAACCGGATCGTGTACTTGTCGATCTCTACTCCTACCATCAAGTGGTTCCAAAATTCTTCTTCCAATTTACGCACTTCATCTTTTCTGCGGTACTCATCGGTTAGTAGTTTCTTGAATGCTTCCCAAGATAGTGCATTTGCGACCTCTCTTCCTCTAGTGCGTAGTTGGTTGTTCCACCGGGTCAATGCTCGACCACAGTAGTAGACCAGTGAGAGAACTCAACCTTGTTTCCTTGACACATTTCGTGATACTAAGCTTGACTCAACATTCTCGAACCGGGTTAGCGATCAATGGCACCCTCGGTACCATGAAATTCCATTGGCTTACATGTCATGAAAGTTTTGTAGTGCATCCTTGACCGGCGTTTGAAGTACCTTCTCCGTTGTTGGTTCTTCTAGCATCGAGATGTGTTATAATTTGAGTGAGTAGATCCGCTATTCGATGGCGTTGTTGTTTGGATGGTCATTGTTGTTTGGGTTGCCGTTGTTGTTACCTCCGTTCTTTGCGTGTGTTTCTTGCGGCCATGATCCTGAGAGGACCAAAACATCGGGTTGAGTAAGCGACATTGAGCGAAGTCGGATGAGGTGCGAGCGGTGGTAATGTGTTATAGTGATCGAAACATGGCGAACAGAGACATGCTATGTCTAACAAGTCGAAAGATGGAAAGAGAAGATATGAACAAGGTGCGGTAATGTAGCGTGAGCGTAAAACATGCCATGCATACCCACCCGACCAATGCAACTTGGTGACGGACTTTAAAGACTCGACTAACATGATTTAAAACTACCACTCTTATCATTGCATGGTTCTTCATAAATTAGACATAGTTGATCGGGCTATGTATAATTTATGAGTAACAATCAACGATAGGACTAGTTGACTCGAATGATGTTCAATGTTTAATAAAATAAAATAAAAAAATTTTCCGGTTATAGTTGTGATTTTTATTTTTGAAAATCGGCATTCTCTATAACCTTTGGCTCGGTACCAATCATCACACCCTCATGGGGCGAAACACGAGTGTAACGGAGGAACATAAGCACAAGATAATAGAACATACCAACATTAATATTAAAAGAAATAATACACCATTACAATACTAGTTTAGCCGTCATCGGCAAATATATTACAAAGTTTAGATTCCAAAATATTGAGTTTTATTACATACTACTTGTAGCGACAAGTGAAAACTTCTTTATGCAAGACTTGGTAGAAAGAGCTTACTAACGATCACCTGAAATGCATGAGAGAAAAACGGGTCAACTATGAAAATAGTTGGTGAGTAAACACGTTTAGCAAAATAAGAAAACTCGAAAGAAATAAACAAAGCTTTCGGTTGATGAAAATGGTCCACAAAGCAAAGGCATTGTAAATCCACTCGGTTCAAGTTCCGCCCATACAAAACTTGCAACTGTGTGTTCACAACCCACTGCCAAAAGTAGTATGTCTAATAGTCAAGTATAAGCGGTCATAATAGTTCACAATATAGTACCATGAATATAATAATGATTCAGGGATGCTCCGAACATGGGAGACTTTGCACTGCTCCAACAAGGGAGACTCCTTTGTCACTCGACCACCTAGGCGAGATTTATTGAGACGCTCCACCAATAAGGCGAGACTTTATAGTGATGCTCCGAACAGGGGAGACTTTGCACTGCTCCAACAAGGGAGACTCCTTTGTCACTCGACCACCTAGGCGAGATTTATTGAGACGCTCCACCAATAAGGCGAGACTTTATAGTGATGCTCGAGCAGGGAGACTTTATGCAGTTCAATAAGTTCAAATAAGTAATAGGTTCGTAATTAAGTTCAAGGATTTGATTCGAGTTCACAAGTTCTAGTCAAACTAGTTAATAAAAGTAGTAAACATTTTAGCTCAAGAAAGGTTCATGCATTTAGCCCCAAAATATAGTAAAAGCAAGTAAAGGGGTTTGTGATTACTCGACTTGGTAGCGGTGTGATGACAAAAGTGAGTACACCGAGGTATAATGTGATGCGTCAACGGGACCTATTACGAATGATATGATATGTCATGAGTTGCAATGTAATGTTATGCATGCATTTCAGTATGTTATTTATACCATTTACGGGTTTTGAAAATATTACTAAATCGTCGAAAAATACTCTTTTGACGTCTTGACCCTTCAAAATGACTTTACAAGTATTTACGTCAAAATGTCATCCTACAATGGTTTTATAATGATTTATGGTGAAATTACTACTTTTAAATCGCAAAACAATGTCGTCGGAAAAATCATGAAATTAACAAAAATGGCTTTGGAAAACTAGTCGTAAAATAGGTGTCGTCGATCGTTAGAGAACGAACTCGACGGTTTTGGAAAGTTTGTATCGATATCTAGAAGTTTCGATTCGGGAGTTTTCGTCAAAAGGTCTCGATCATAAAGATATCAAGGGCTAAAGATAGTGATTTTGGCTAATTGTGTGTGAAAAAGTGAGTTTCGCCAAGTTTGAACATCCGTAAATAATTTACTATAACTCCGCTTTGCAAACGACTTTTGTTTTGAAAAATATGGCCGATGAACTTGATTTTACTAGAAGACATTTTGTTCCAAAAGTTTCACATCATGGTTAAAACAGCCCTCAAACATGGACGTTATACTAATGTAACACTTGTATCGTAAAAATAATATAGTTTTTAGAAAATAATAGTTCGGCAACTTTATGAAAACGTGCATATCTTTGTCGTTTTAAATCCGTTTTCTCGTATAATATGTCCTTAGCTTCGTATCGAAGTAAACTAATATATTTTTGACTAGTCGAAATAATTTGTGAAGCTTAAGGCTCGTTTTGACCGAACAAACTAAAATAGCAAGCTGAAATTTTCAGAAAATATTTATTTAGTCGTCAAACTTTAAAATCCATAACTTCTTCGTTATAAGTCCGTTTTTATCCGTTCAAGCGCCACGGATTCGTTTTAAAGTATATTTTCTAAATATCAAGGCCAAAGTTTCGTACCAACAGTGGGTTTTCCAGAAATTCGAAATAAGGACAGAACCTATTTATATAGTTATCGAAAATAGTTTTTCTCGGACAAAACCTATTCTAATCCCTTCAAATCAACTCCAAAGCTAATCTAATCCTACCATACACCTTCTTAGGGTGTCATGGGTTCCTAATCACCATCAAGACCAAAGAATACCATGGGAATAATTATAGGATGACCAATATGTATATATAACTCAATAAATCATGAAAAATGGTATAAATCACATATCATGCATATAATCTCCAAAAATGAAAAGAAACATATGAAATGAAAATGGAAACATGAAAATGATAAAAACAAGCTTACAAGTGAAAATGATGAGGTGAAAGTAACAAGGATTAGCCTAAATACTCTTGGTTTTATTTCAAAACCTTATAAAGAGTATAAACTAGATTGTTAAAATAACTTGAGAAAATTTTTGGGTCCCTTCCTTGATCTTGGTCCGGTTTGAAAGAGTAGAGAAGAAAAGGGATATTTGATCTTTTGGTTTTGCAAAGTGAAGAATGAAAGGAAAAAAAAGGATGAGTAAATTATATTTGGACTCTTTGATTGCAAGGACAAGATCCACAAATCATGGATCTTGGGGGTGGTCTTACCCAATATTTTTTTTTTTTTTTTTTACATGTGTAAAATTTAAAACATTTACTTGAATAATTTGTAGGAAAGTGTAAGTAATGTGTAGTTAAATGTATAAGTAAAGGTAAATGGAAATTTTTAGGTAAAAGTAAATTTTTAATAGATCAAAATAGAATGTAATGAGATAATAAAAATTGTAAAATACATTCCTTGTGAAATTTGAGTGATATAAAAATTATCGTATAATTTTTAAGAAACACGTCGTAATAATATAAATTTAACGATTTATATACGAAATAAATTTAAAACACTAGGTAAAGTCAAAATATAGTTTTATAAACTAAATGTAAGTTTAAAAATATATCGGGATCATTTTGAAAGTAACGGATTAAATATTCAAAATAATAACTCACGCGATAACGTTTATTTAATATAAAATTTACGCGATAAATGTGAAATGAAATGCCATGAATGAATTAATATGATGCATATTTAATTTAAGAAATGACCGAAATTGTGACCATGAGCACGAGTGCTTTTCCACTTGTTCATCTTGAGCACTTTTGAATAATGATCCTTGCTAGTTTGTGTCGAGCAAGGTTGGTGATGGTTTGAAAGTTTAGATGAGAATAGCGACTTTTGAAAGTAAGCAAATGGGAGAGAAAGCAACCATGTCTGATAGAGATAGTGTAGACAATTACGCGAGCCGGACATAAGATCGTTTCCTTGTAGATCACGAATGAAACAAGTTTTCTCCCTGAAAGCAACCTCCAAATCTCCATCACAAAATTGACCTCTCGAAAGCAGTTGTGACCGAGGCCTTCCACATAGTAAACCACCGCTTATTTCGATGTTCCCATTAACATAATCTCCGTAGCCCATGATGGTCGCGAGTGATCGTTCGAATCGGCGATGCCAATGAACTTTGCAATAAAGTTTGATAATAGTTTAAGGTTGCTGTCATGTGTCGGGAACATCCGCTATCAACAATCTAGAGAATGATCATATCACTGCATTACACACAGACGACACGGATGGAATAGAAGTAGATGTGGAACCCGAAATGTGAGAGGGTTCCAAGCGAATATGTTAGACATACACACATTAATAATTTTAGGCATCCATTTAAATCCTAGTGTGTTATATATCCATTTCGCCATCTATAACTACTCTTTGCTTTAGTCTTAGTGAAAGCACTAGGTGGTACTACATTCTTGGGAGGTGAAGCGGGAGCTCTTGTGATAGCAATGGTTGCCTTAGAATCTAAGGATGGTGGTTTACCAAGCACGGACTTAGAATGATTAGTGGGCCTAGAGGTATTCCGATTCTTAGGATCCCGTAATC
The DNA here is from genome assembly GCA_022545495.1 of Chrysanthemum lavandulifolium. Lineage (NCBI taxonomy): Eukaryota > Viridiplantae > Streptophyta > Magnoliopsida > Asterales > Asteraceae > Chrysanthemum > Chrysanthemum lavandulifolium. The sequence continues at coordinate 117,901,304 of CM040245.1, forward strand.
TAGAGATTATAGCTTTAGCAACACATTTGTCATGACAATCGAATTCATACTCTTTTGACAAATATCACAAGGTGCATCGGTGAATATCAAAGGTACTTAACGGTTTAGCATTCGTTACATCACTATTTCTATTACATTTGCCGACGTAACATCTATAGTGGAAGTAACATGAGTTTTATTCATAGTCCTAGGGTGTTCTTCTACTTTAGCATTCCTTATTGATCTTTTCTTAGGTCGCAACTTCCTATTCTTCGATTGAGTGCTCTTAGGTGTGAAGTGCGGACGTTTGGAAAAGATGCAACTATTCTGTTTCAGAGAGAAACACATTAGCAACTTGTGGTTTGGCGGTGGGAATTCTAGGTTCATGATTACTAAGTGTGGTGGTGCTAATCTCTTAATCACGATGAGCGGGAGTTGTTCATACTTTCCTAACATTTCCGTAACTTTGAGATGGTGTGAATCGGATCTTGATTTTCGAGCGAATATTACCGAAGAAAATTCATGACTTCTCTAGTGTGAGCAAGATAGTGATCAAGTTCGTTTGATGCTTCATCTCGAGTCTTTTGAGTAAATCAAATATGACACCATATTCTGTTTAACTTTTAAAAGTTCTTGTTCATATTTTGAGATTTGACTTTTCAAAGACACGTTTTGATCATCCGGATGCTCAATATTAGGATCGAAGATTTTGCACTCAATTGAGCGATTTTCTTTTGAAAACTAAGTTGATGGTTGTGAATATCTTTTCACACCAATGAAGACGACGTTTTGCATTGTTAATTTCCGTGTGTAATCGTTTATTTTCGACTTTTAAAGACTCGATCTAAAGCACATTATCGGTGTTCTCAACAGTACAACAGTTGTCAACAATATCGTGAGAGATAATCGGATGCATATGGCAAGGAATAGAGTAACACAACATTATGGATATCGGCCGACAGATAACATCTTCCAAGAGTCGATCAACATCTTTTCTCAACGACTTTCTTTTTGCGTTTTGTGTTAGTAATAGATGTTTACATTTTCTCGAAAACGTTTTCATTACCCCAAGTTCCTTATGAAAATCCTTTTCCGAGCAATTGCACAACTTTTCAAGTTTTTAACATTCGGTAAAAGATTTTTACGAAAGATGTCTCTTTGTTCTCGCGCCAGAGGCGATTGAAAATGTTCAACTTTGATTTCGGATCGATATTCTATCTCATGTTGTAAAATTTTGAGGTCACCATGAAAATGTCAAAATATCGAAGGATTTTTCGATTTTCGTGTTTTGAGTTTACTTCACTAATGGAAGGTAAAGGACCATAAGTTTGTGCAAATTCTATTTTGGGATTAACAATAGAAGACTCGGTGTTTTGATGATAACCCTTGGTGTGTTAGAAGAATCCGTTGATGTGGCCAAAGTGACCGCGTTTTATAATTAAAAGGTTTGTTGTAAACAACATTTTTAATTTTGATCGACTCTCGTCTTACGCATCTAATTCCTCTTGACGATGGTATTCAACAACACTCATGACAAGATTATCAATTTTGTATTACCTTTGGAAACTTGGAGTTGGTTTGAATGTTTTTAGTGAAAGCTTTGGTTTGTAATCAACTAGATTTTTTCATATCCATTTGGATTAGGTTTTAAGGTAAACTTTTCAATAGTATTCGGATTCACCATGTTTGTAAACAACAGTTTTAAACTCTTTAATTTTGTTTTGTAAGTCGAGAATTTCGTCAAGAAGGTCATCTACCGATTCGTTGAATGCTTTTTGTATGCGGAGATCTGTTTTGACAATTTAACAACTCGACCTTAGCATTTTGATTTTCCAAGGTGAGGCGTTAATTTGCTTTTTATGTTCATGTTTGATTGTTCTAATTCGGACAACAAAGCATTCTTGAGGCGCTAGATCACGATCATCTCTCTAAATATTTTTCGTTTTGATGAGATTTTGCAAAGCGGCTTCAAAACCTTTTCACGGTTTTCTTGAGTTTTGAAAAGTTGAGTTGCATTTGTAAACATTCAAAATCCTTGGTTAACGATGCATTTTACTTTTAAGGATTGATTTAATGCATAACATTCCTCCATTTTGATTTTATGGTCTTGAATTAACAGAGCAAAATCCGGATGAGGCAGCAGATCATTTTGTTCAACGTGAGTCTCAACATGATCATTCGTTAGATCCTCGAAATGCGACCACGGAGTCAATTTGATTATCAAAGGAACCATAAGGTCATCTTGATCGTCAAATGTAACTACGAGGTTAACATGAAAATCATCGAGAGAGATGTAGAAGACTCATTTTGAGCGAGTCGATCCGTGCGGATTCGAGATATTGGCGGAGATATTAGTTCGAGATATGATGATGGTTTGTTCGGTGCACGAGACAAGCCATCGATGTCATCTACGGGCACGAATCACTCAAGTGCGGCTCATGCATATTAGCCATCAACATAACAGTGCATTAGCTTGCAAATCCTCCATATCATCATCCGAGTCATCAGCATCCGCCATAAAGCTCGTTCTTTGTTTGTGAGAGATCCACCAGACTTCATCCTTAAGAGCCAAAAGTAAAGCCTCTTTGAAATAAGCACGCCCGAGTCCTTGGCTTTGGGCATGCATTAGCCAGTGTCCTTCTCATTGCGGTTGTAGCATCTAAGACCATTTAACCGATTACGAGCATTTCCTGTTCCACCACTTGAGCTCATTGTTATTCCTACCCACAAGTTAAACCCTTGACCACCGCCCATCGGCGACCATAATCACGATTACGAACTTCAACACGTCCATTGTTCACAACTTGAGTCCGTGTGTTAGATGAGGAGCGAATCGATTGTTGGATTTGTTGGTGTAACGGCCAAAAGCATTAGCAATCATCACAAATCCTTGTTGTAATGCTTGAGCGGATCGATTTCCTCGGTAGCTTCAGCGACATATGCTTGAGCATTGTTCTTTGTATGGAACCAATTGATTTTGTTGAGGTTGAGGTTGAGTTATTCTTGTGTGTGTTGAAGCGATTGGTTGAGTTGCTCGTTGAGAGGATAATTACATTGAGCATATAAGGCAAGTTGTTGATTGTCCGGTTGTGTTGTTTAGCAATTTGAGCACGGAGAATCCTTTCACGATCAACTTCCTTTTCATGAGGTTTCAAGTAATCATACAACAATCCATAAGTAGAATGATGCATATTCTTCGCTTGACGGAGAAAAATGACATACTTCTCCCATTCGGACCAAGACTACTCGGGAACTTAGTATTCACTTGCAATTCTTGGCATGATGATGTTGTGTTTATCCAAATCATTGATGATGTCGAAAATCGATGATGATATGACTCTAGTGTCTCTCGGGTTCAATCATGAAGTGTTCATAAGCCAAGTAAATTTTGGATTCCAAATCCTCCGATTGAGTACAGATCCTTCCATAAGAAGGCGAATATGATCCCACATCTTTTGTGCGGTCTTTTGAGCATCAACACTACGAAGAATTGGGTTTGGTAATCCTAAGAGGATGTATTCCATTGCAAGTTCATCGCTTCATAGTGTAGAAGTTACAGAGGATTTAAATCGCAACATTAGCAATGTTGGTTTGTTCATCTCTTGGTGGAGCAAAGGTTGGATCTCCGGGTACAATGACGGTGGGCATCTCAAATGGACCTTCAAGATAACCTTCTTTAAGAACTTTCCATGTGGCTTCTTTAGATCACAAAACCTAAAGAACCTTATCACCCATTGATCGTAGTTTCTGGAGTGAGCATTGGAGGTCTATCAGTGATCGACTTCATGAATTGATTGTTGGTCGCTTAAAGCTTCACACATCTTAGCAAACCAAGTGGGTTCCTTCATAGTGTTCCTTGATGGATGTTGATTGAAATCATTAGTGTAGGGTTGAGCTTGAAGGTTTGGTGGTGGTTGAACCATTTGTGGTTGTGGAATTGCACCAAGTTGTGGAGTATGTTCTTGATTAAATTGTTGTTGATAAACAACTTGTTGTTGATTCCATTGTTGATGTTGTGGAGTTAATTGTTGTTGTTGTTGATGATTATAAGTGTGAGGAAATAGTTAGAGTATGGTGGTTGAGACATGATGATAAACTTGTGTAGTAAGAATGGATCTTTGTAGTCGAATGAACCTTTGTTGATGAAGTATCCTTAGGCGTAGAAATGACAAGAACCAAGTATTACTTATGCGTAAAACACCAAAAGTTACGCGTAACAAGAATAGTTACGCGTGGGTTTTAGCTTCTGCGTAAGCGAGGTAAAATACTAATGTTATGCGTAAGCAAAAGTTAGGCGTAGAAAGTTAGGCGTGGGATTACCTTATCGTGGGACTTAGTCTACGCGTAAGATGAATCTTAAGCGTAAGATTTTCTCGGCGTAAGCTTATGCTTAAGCGTAATTTAGGGTTTTATCCCAAGTGATCTTTACACTTCACGGTGCAAAAGATATCCAAAGTCGACGTATTTTCGGACTTATCCAAGTAAGAAAACACGGAATAAACCGAAAATTGAAGATCAAGCCAAGGACAAATTACTTAGAACTACTCGTAAAACTAGGGTTTTGATACGCGTAGTTACCCGTAATTTTGATTTTGCCCAAAGTTGTTTCTAAACCGGTTTTGTGTGATGAAATAGCTTCAATAACACCAAAATAACACAAAAGTGTGAAACTTGATGATCCAAAGCACTCAAAAGCAGTTATGCGTGAAATAACACTTGCGTATAAAAACTAGTTCAAAACAATGAAAAACCACGTAAAGTTTGAGACTTTTGCCAAAACAAATATTTTAACACCTAATAACGTTGAAAGTACAAGAATCTTGGATTCAAAAGTGTAAAAACAAGTTTTTAAAAGAGCTAAAGATTGTGTAATCTTACGCGTAAGATCCAAAACCAAAACTTCAAAAAAAATGAGTACACCCAACTATTTGGCGATTGATACCCTTTGTTAGGTCACTAGTTTTACAACACAAGTAATATAGAAAGAGATAAAGGCGATGAACAAGTAAGCAAGCACACACACGATAAGTATGAAGCGGTTAGGCGTAGAGAATATGTGAAAGAATAACTTGAACAACCAACCCTCAAATGAGGGTTTACAATAGTTATATAGGCAGGAGCTAGGCAACACTCCTCCTTCCCAACCTTTCTTATGTGGGCTTGGATCAAGCTTATGGGCCTTCTACATAAGCTTGACCTTAAACAAACATAAAGGCCATAATAAAGCTACCTATTACATATGAAATATAAATACTTGAAATCTTGTTTAGGAGTGATTCCAACACGAGCTATATTTGTCTCGCTTCCTCAGTTAGGCCTACTAGTATTTCGGAGGCGGGCCATTCTTTGCTGCTTCTCTAGTCTTTGCAACAACAACATGCTCGCAACTAGTTGTTGGATATCGACTTGGGACATAGCGGGTCTTGGTGTTTACTGTTTGGTAGTATTTCTTGTTTGAGCCATAATTCTATTAATGCCACAAGAAAATATATGTTTAGAATGACCATGTTATGTTATAACATAACAAATAACAAGGTATCTGCGTTGAAATCATAGAAATGTAAGAATCATATAATCATATCATGCTCGAATACCATCGCACGGTAAAGTAATTCACCACGGTCTACATCAATCGATATCATAACACAACATAATATGAAAACCACATATAGTCATAAACAACTAGCAAACTTTGTCATATAACAAAATATTACAAGTTTCATATTTATACCACATACACGTGGCTAGGATATCATACCAAAAGCATTAGATAAGGACCTACTCTAATGGCTACGGAGGCTTCTTCTCGACTCTCTGGCTCTATGATCATCTTTGAGAAGGTATAACAACCCGTAAATTTTCAAGTCATTAATTATCGTTAAAGACAAAGTAATTTAATTTGAAAGTTTAATTAACCCTTTTACGAGTTATATATATATATATATATATATATATATATATATATATATATATATATATATATATATATATATATATATATTTTATTGCATCTACGAACTTTGATTCGTCAACCACTACGAGCGTAACTCACGTATCACCTTAAATAGCTCACTTGTTTACCAACACTAAACTTAAACACCGGGGCAGTCAAACCGACTCTTTTCTATTGGGCCTCGGAACTCATTGGACTTTTCACCACTCGAAACCAACTCGTTAATGGGCCTTATAACCGGATCAAGCCCACACTAATATTTTATTTGGGCCTCGTCTCAACAATAGTCCAACTCGATCCACATTTTCTTTTGGGCTTCCATCTAATCCGACCCCAAGCACAGCGCCAACTTAGTAGCGACAAAGCGGATGTAATCTAAACTATATGTGATAATGAATTCATAATATTACACCATCGGCGTTTCCAAAAATGTAATTTTTATATATTACGGATACCGAGAAGATACGTATTCGGAGTTTCGACGAAGAAGGGTACACAAAATACACTCTATACTATTAATACTACCTTATCTATTTATTTATATATAATACCACCAACCTCGCATCACACATTTGTTTTCTTGTTTGATGTCTTTTACTCCTTTCTAAGTTTCGGTCAAACAAATTGCTAAGTCCTTTCTTCTTTCTCCTCCCAAAATGCATCATGAGAGTTACTTAAAGGTGAGGAGGGATAGTGACCTTTACTCAAAATAGCTACTTCACAAAACCTACACCAAAAGCTTAGTCAAAACTACTTCTTTTCTTTCTCTTAAAAGTAGTCGAACCACATTCATAAGCGTTTCTATGAATTAAAGGATATCATTTTAATCTCATGTGGACTCATACGTCACAAATAAACCGATATCGGGTTTATAACTCCACCTAAACATTATACTCGATATTTGTTACCTAAATCAAATGTTTATATTTTATAAAACGTCGCATTTTAGTTTCTAAGCATTTTAACGCCACTTAAACTCAACTTGACGATTGCAATATCATATAAACCCTCCTTGAAATCGTTGGTGTCCAGATTCACTCAAGTTGACTCTCAAAAATTCACTTATCAACTTTATCCAAATGGTATGAAAAGCAAATGAACCAAGGATATACATTGTGAACACAAAAATACATATGCATTGTACTATATTATGTGTACACAAAACTCATGCTAACTTAAATAAATAATTAAGCACCACTTTGACTACATTGACTATGTGATCCATTGTGTAAAATGCTCCATTATCCAACATCGACGAAGACAACTCATCCCATGCCCTTGAATTGGTGCATGTTTGCATGCTAAAACCAAGCTAGTACTCAAGCCTTGTCTTTTCACCTTTTATTTCTTCTTTCTTTTGGCTACTGTCATACGCCTACAACCCATAACATTTTACTTGTGTTTGCTAAAAAGGTGCAAGGAACATTCAATGTTGCAAACCTACAAGCAACTCAACCCTCTTGCTTCTCCTTAAATAACGAGCACCCTTATGTCCTTAGTTCTTCACATTTCAATCAAAGCTCACACAACATACAAACACACTCCCACTGTCACTCACCTTTACGCCGAGCCACAAGAAGAATAGAAAAAGAATTCGGTGGTATTCTTGGAGCATAAGACATCTTTTGGGTCAATATGTTAAGAGTATAGGTCGTGGTAAAGTTATCGTGCACCAAGTTTCTTTTCCTTATTCAAACTCTTCACCACCTATTTGGGTGTAGTAAGTCTCATATCCTATTTCCTCGTTATAATGTTCTTGATATCTCTTGTACACGTAAAAAATAAAAATAGACCAATCATACATGTAACTCATGTGTATACAATCTCAAGTCAAAAGCTATGCGTTTAGTATCATGTTAGCTTGTGTGGTAAATTAAATACTTTCGACACTAGATAATATATTACACTAACGTATTTTACCCAACTCGTTACTAACCGTCTTTTATTAACAAACCAAGCGTTGCCTTTATTCTTTTCCACAAAATGCACGGTGGTGCATAGTAGTATGTCAACAAGTCGGTTCTCGGGTTCGTTCATTTTGAAAACAACTTAAACCAAGTGCTTATAATAAGAATTGAACTTGTAAGACTAAGCAACTCAATGAGTCCAAGAAATGAAACCCAAAAGCATTTTGAGAAGTAAAACACAATACTTCAACGCATGCAAATATTCACCGAGTTAATATGACAAAAGAGAAACATGGCTGTTTGACCATAAATATAATTAAGATATGAAACTTGAAACCAGAAGCATTTGGCTCATTTGGTTGAGGCGCACAACATTCACACAAACCACCCAGGTTCGAATCTGGTTGTGCATTTGTTTTGGTAATCTCTACTATTTTTACAACTTTCCCTTTTGACAACTTTTGCCCCTCCACTTCATGTCTTTTAGCAATTTCTTAAAACTTCTAATAAGTTTTCAAAACAATTATATAAACTATATTTTCACATGGCATATTTTTGTGACAATTTATTTATAAAGGGAAACTAATATTTCAACCAGGTCATGCCCGATTATTGTCAAATTCTTATACTTAGTCTATTTTTGCAAACTAGACCAAACTACGAGAACTAGATAATATAATTTATGAAAAATAAATTATAGACTTTTTCCAACTTATCGTTCACTAACTAAAAATATATATAAAACATTTTTATATGTATATCGTGACATGTAACGTTATTTATATAAATACTTAACCTGAAGTATTAATTAACATTTTACCGACAACATCTAATTTTCACAAACACTTTTATTGTGAATATTTTCCATACTAAGTCTTTCGGTTACTCCTGAACCGAAAACTTACTCGTCACGAATACTTTTGTATACTCTTATATATAATCGTACTTTTGTCCAAGAGCCATACTTACAAATATTTTCACAACTACATTTTATATACGTCGATAAAGACCACATAAGTTACGTAACACAAACACATGAGAAGGTATTTGAAAACGTGTATATTTTTTAACTTTAAGTATTACCACACAAGTTAAAACGATACGAGTGTCTCATAGCAAATCATTTTTTTCAAACATTACCATTTATGGTCATAAACGGAATATATTATCTAAGACTTGCCATATTATATCTAGGTTTCGTATTGAAGCCGATGTCATATCGTACTTGCTATTGTTTGCATTTCCTACCGTATAACTAAGGTGAGTTCATAGCCCCACTTTTACTCTTTTAACTGTTTTATAAACTCTTTGGGGGAGATACATGCTATAAACTAGAACACAAGTCTTTTCTTAAAAGGTATGCTTGCCCGATCATTATTATTATAGCCTAAGTTACTGCCATAAGTCCGCTTTGATCATGGACCATTAATCACTTGCGGTGAGCATGAAATATTGTGGATAGTACTATGGAATTGGCGACCCGTCTCGATTATCGGAAATAAGCTGGGCGCACTATATTTGGTAACTATGGAATTGGCAATTCCATCCGAGGGCAACATTACTTACACCGATAATTAAGGTGTATCACGATTAGTTTGGTGTCATGAGCTTAGTGCATAATAATAATCTCTGTTTTCTATGGTGATTGTCTTCGTGGCAATTGTCATCTCTTACTTGTGTTCAACTATTTACTAAACCTATGAATATCACTCAACCGTTGTGTTGATCTTTTAAGCATGTTTATCTCGGTATTAAAAGGCGATAGCTAACTCTGGGCGCTTGGGCATTGGCGTGGCATGGTCATAGATGACTACGATAACATTGAGACCACTTAAATTTCTTTATGGGCTTATATTCCCATTAAAAACAATGTTGTAAACTCTGTTTTATCTCAATAAATGAAATGTTTTAAGGAAATATGTTGTTCTATACTTTGTGTTGTGATATCAATCGAGTGGCACCCCATAACATTTACTTAAGCGCAAACCATTTTGGGGTGTTCTGATTAACATCGAGCCGTGGTTATAGAGAACTAGGAAATTTTCAAAACCAAGACTATAACCACTTTTACAAAACTTAATCATATGACCGCCACATGCACACTGCCAAGTTGATTGCCTCACTTATGACTCGTTGAAGTCATCTTTGATAAGATATGTGTTTTATTCTTGACAACAGTCTCATTGTTAGCTATGATTGCCTTACGTATATGTATGTTTACGTACCAACTAGCGCTCGCCTTCTCCCCATAAATGAATTATTTGTTCAATCTTTCATATCAAACTTTAAAGCATTAAGACATATTCTTGGTATAACTAAGCTAAGCATTGCAAGATTCATTGAACCTCGGGTGAATATAGCACGATCACCTATATTGACCGGGGGACGATGAGACATAACTGATCACCTATGTCCGACTCGGAGGTGAATGTTGCAATCTTGAAAGTAGTTATAATAGTGTTATGTCCGATTGACCTCTAATTGACTTACGAAAGGGTAAAATTTTGTGTGTATTCATCATAAGAGTTATAAAATTTTACTTCTACACATCACAATCTTTGGCGTCACAACATTTTCTCACTATGATACTTTTCTCCTAAGTGGAGCGTCTTTCATTACTACCCTCTAAACCGACCATTTTACACCACTACCTTACGCCTCGCGTCTCTACACTTACTAGCAGCGTGCATGGAGATTTGCTTGGCGGATGATGCACACTACCACTTCAGCGCAGGACATCACGGTGATCCATGTTGAAATGGACCACTTTACGCCACCACTTCGCGCCCGCGTGCCTCGTTATGTATGAGATTTCTTGAGCGGATAATACATAACCAGTAAAACATTAACGTAATGCGAGTTAATGATTATAAGTACCATTTAGACTTGCTTAGCACATTCTGCGACTAACTAAAATTTTATTTACCGCACGACATTACTACTATGTTTAGATTATATTTTGGTCGCTACAATACCATGTCTTACATCTTCCCGTCCCATCGACTTATCGTCTTCATTCTTGGACCGTTAAACCTCTATTACGGAGTCGTTGCAAACCAAGCATCCATAATCCCATCTTATTATCATTCTCTTAGGCGTTGAGATCGAAGTCATCTAAATCTTCCATTCTTGATAACGATGTCACTCTACCCCAAACTTCGTACTCGATCAACGAACGGATTACATCTCTAGCCATTATAGGAACAACACACCTAGACATCTACAAAAGGAACCCCTCGCTAAACATAAACCATAAGCGAGCGACTAAATCGATCTAAAAGCATAGCAAAAGTTAACTTGCAACTCGAGCCACTTTTTTTCCGGGAGCGGATCCTAATCTTCCACTCATCCCTTTGAAACACCAATTTATACGTCTGTTACACTCTTATGAAATAATAAACTTAAATGGTTGTCTAGCATGAAACTACTTTCAACTATTTTACGGACCATTTCACGGTTAGTTTACAAAAGTCTTACTATTGTGCCATTAAACCAAAATCTACGACTTTACTAATACTTTATAAACAATGACCTTACTAATCCTTTGCAAACTATTTTCTCATAGTGTGATAAACCGATTAATTTACTACTACTTTATGAAACAACAAACAATTGCAATAGCAAGATATAAACTATATTACAAATTTTTCCAGCAAGTTATATCACGGTCTTATAAGCTATTTTTACCCTTTTAGTGAGTTGTTTTAGCCATTGTCCGATTTAAAACCATAAAGCTTGGTACTCTTACCTCACAAACTATTTGCCTATACTTTATTGACTATTTTATTACCACCCTATAAACCATCTTGATATTAATTGAACTACGAAATCTTTTACTATTTGACAAACAATAAAGTACTTTCTTATAAGCTATTTTACAAATTATTTCACGAGTTATTTTATAAAGCTGAATTATGTCTTACCAAAATATTTCACTACCATTAATAAACCGTTTTCTATTACTTTATGAGTGTTTAAAAATCACCTTACCAAATTGTTGCCTCAATACCAAACCACATACTACGATTAATCATAATAAAAGTATTTTCTTCTTACTCAATAAAGTAGTTTTACAAACCTTTTAAGTAAACTTTCTTGCCAATTTCCTTATAAACTATTTACCCTCTTGAAAAACTTTGAAGGATAACTGATATTTTCTTTTGTAAATAGAACAAATTCCCGGAGTAAAAATAAGCACTTTGTTTTGAAAACAATAGATAAACATTTTAATGAGAAATGCTTGAAAACAAAACTGATTCATCATCTACAAAAGCTAAGGTATTTGAAATTATTTGAAATTATGAAACGACTTTTGAATTCACATAAAACCTCGACTTGGAACCGATTCCATGTTGTCACCTAAAACCTTATTTAACAAGTTTTCATCACAAGAAAGCTGAAATTCGGCAATTTTCTTTACAAACATTAAGATCTCTTTAAAATTTTAAATACTCTATATTTTTCTTATATACCGTTCAAATTCGGAAGCATAACCTTAACAATTGAATCACGTCCATAAACATTTAAAACTTATTGAAGCGTCGTGCCGACCATCTTCCGCTATGACATTTTCACCTTCGAGGATATTTTTTTTCTTTTCCTCTAGATTGCATTTTTATCAGCGATAAAACTTGTGGTAACATTTTTCGAAAACATTTATATTCTGAGTTAGAATTTTACGTCAAACTTTATCGAACTTTCCTCTGTTGAAAATATCAAAATGTCAACTTTACAAAATTGTCATACTTATATCAAGTGTAAACGTCTATCCCACTAAAATTATAATCCTTTTCGAGGTCACAAAACTTTTACCTAACTACCTAACACAAACAAAGTTGAATTTCTTGAAATGTTGTCATAGCTTTTAAATAAACACGTATTCGAACAAATTTACCCACGCCTGGCGTTTTCAAACAAGTTTAGTAAGTTTTAAATCCTTACTTAATCACATAGCGACTAGCACAAACTTAACCTCGAGGACGAGGTTCCCATAAAATGTAGGTACTATAACAACAGTAAATTTTTAAGTCATTAATTATCGTTAAAGACAAAGTAATTTAATTTGAAAGTTTAATTAACCCTTTTACGAGTTATATATATATATATATATATATATATATATATATATATATATATATATATATATATATATATTTTATTGCATCTACGAACTTTATTAAATCGACCACTACGAGGCGTAACTCACGTATCACCCCAAAAGCTCACTTGCTTACCAACACTAAACTTAAACACCGGGGCGATCAAACCCGACTCTTTCTATTGGGCCTCGGAACTCATTGGACTTTCACCACCGAAACCAACTTCGTTAATGGGCCTTATAACGGATCAAGCCCACACTAATATTTTATTTGGGCCTCGTCTCAACAATAGTCCAACTCGATCCACATTTTCTCTTGGGCTTCCATCTAACCCGACCCCAAACGCACACCGACGCCAACTTAGTAACGATAAAACAGATGTAATCTAAACTATATGTGATAATGAATTCATAATATTACACCATCGAAAACGTTTCCAAAAATGTAATTTTTATATATTACGGATACCGAGAAGATACGTATTCACGGAGTTTCGACAGAAGAAGGGGTACACAAAATACACTCTATACTATTAATACTCACCTTATCTATTTATTTATATATAAATACCACCAACCTACGCATCACTCATTTGTTTTCTTGTTTGATGTCTTTTACTCCTTTCTAAGTTTCAGTCAAACAAATTGCTAAGTCCCTTTCTTCTTTCTCCCCTCCCCAAAATGCATCATGAGAGTTACTTAAAGGTGAGGAGGGATAGTGACCTTTACTCAAAATAGCTACTTCACAAAACCTACACCAAAGAAAGCTTAGTCAAAACTACTTCTTTTCTTTCTCTTAAAAGTAGTAGAACCACATTCATAAACGTTTCTATGAATTAAAGGATATCATTTTAATCTCATGTGGACTCATACGTCACAAATAAACCGATATCGGGTTTATAACTCCACCTAAACATTATACTCGATATTTGTTACCTAAATCAAATGTTTATATTTTATAAAACGTCGCATTTAGATTCTAAACATTTTAACGCCACTTAAACTCAACTTGACGAGTTGCAATATCATATAAACCCTCCTTGAAATCGTTGGTGTCCAGATTCACTCAAGTTGACTCTCAAAAATTCACTTCTCAACTTTATCCAAATGGTATGAAAAGCAAATGAACCAAGGATATACACTTGTGAACACAAAAAAATACACATGCATTGTACTATATTATGTGTACACAAAACTCATGCTAACTTAAATAAATAATTAAGCACCACTTTGACTACATTGACTATGTGATCCATTGTGTAAAATGCTCCATTATCCAACATGCGACAAAGACAACTCATCCCCCATGCCATTGAATTCGGCTGCATGTTTGCATGCTAAAACCAAGCTAGTACTCAAGCCTTGTCTTTTCACCTTTTATTTCTTCTTTCTTTTGGCTACTGTCATACGCCTACAACCCATAACATTTTACTTGTGTTTGCTAAAAAGGTGCAAGGAACATTCAATGTTGCAAACCTACAAGCAACTCGACCTCTCTTGCTACTCCTTAAATAACGAGCACCATATGTCCTTAGTTCTTCACATTTCAATCAAAGCTCACACAACATACAAACTCCCCACATCACTCACCTTTCTACGTGAGCCACAAGAAGAATAGAAAAAGAATTGGTGGTATTCTTAGAGCATAAGACATCTTTTGGGTCAATATGTTAAGAGTATAGGTCGTGGTAAAGTTATCGTGCACCAGTTTCTTTTCCTTATTCAAACTCTTCACCACCTATTTGGGTGTAGTAAGTCTCATATCCTATTTCCTCGTATAATGTTCTTGATATCTCTTGTACACGTAAAAAATAAAAATAGACCAATCATACATGTAACTCATGTGTATACAATCTCAGTCAAAAGCTTGCGTTTCGTATCATGTTAGCTTGTGTGGTAAATTAAATACTTCGACACTAGATAATATATTACACTAACGTATTTTACCCAACTCGTTACTAACCGTCTTTTATTAACAAACCAAGCGTTGCCTTTATTCTTTTCCACAAATTGCGGATGGTGCATAGTAGTATGTCAACAAGTCGGTTCTGGGTTCGTTCATTTGAAAACAACTTAAACCAAGTGCTTATAATAAGAATTGAACTTGTAAGACTAAGCAACTCAATGAGTCCAAGAAATGAAACCCAAAAGCGTTTTGAGAAGTAAAACACAATACTTCAACGCATCTGAAATATTCATAGAGTTAATATGACAAAAGAGAAACATGGCTTGTTTGACCATAAATATAATTAAGATATGAAACTTGAAACGAGCATTTGGCTCATTTGGTTGAGGCGCAACATTCACACAAACCACCCGAGTTCGAATCGGTTGTGCATTTTTTTGGTAATCTCTACTATTTTTACAACTTTCCTTTTGACAACTTTGGCCCCTCCACTTCATGTCTTTTAGCAATTTCTTAAAACTTCTAATAAGTTTTCAAAACTATTATATAAACTATATTTTCACATGGCATATTTTTGTGACAATTTATTTATAAAGGGAAACTAATATTTCAACCAGGTCATGCCCGATTATTGTCAAATTCTTATACTTAGTCTATTTTTGCAAACTAGACCAAACTACGAGAACTAGATAATATAATTTATGAAAAATAAATTATAGACTTTTCCAACTTATCGTTCACTAACTAAAAATATATAAACTCATTTTATATGTATATCGTGACATATAACGTTATTTATATAAATACTTAACACAAGTATTAATTAACATTTCTGAACAACATCTAATTTTCACAAACACTTTTATTGTGAATATTTTCCATACTAAGTCTTTCGGTTACTCCTGAACCGAAAACTTACTCGTCACGAATACTTTTGTGTACTCTTATATATAATCGTACTTTTGTCCAAGAACCATACTTACAAATATTTTCACAACTACATTTTATATACGTCGATAAAGACCACATAAGTTACGTAACACAAACACATGAGAAGGTATTTGAAAACGTGTATATTTTTTTAACTTTAAGCATTACCACACAAGTTAAAACGATACGAGTGTCTCATAGCAAATCATTTTTTTCAAACATTACCATTTATGGTCATAAACGGAATATATTATCTAAGACTTGCCATATTATATCTAGGTTTCGTATTGAAGCCGATGTCATATCGTACTTGCTATTGTTTGCATTTCCTACCAGTATAACTAAGGTGAGTTCATAGCCCTTTTACTCTTTTAACTGTTTTATAAACTCTTTGGGGAGATACATGCTATAAACTAGAACACAAGTCTTTTCTTAAAAGGTATGCTTGCGATCATTATTATTATAGCCTAAGTTACACGCCATAAGTCCCTTTGATCATGGACCATTAATCACTTGCGAGTGAGCATAAATATTGTGGATAGTACTATGGGAATTGTGACCCCGTCTCGGTTATCGAAATAACTGGGCGCACTATATTTAGTAACTATGGATTGGCAATTCCATCCGAGAGCAACATTACTTACACCGATAATTAAGGTGTATGCGAGTTAGTTTGGTGTCATGAGCTTAGTGCATAATAATAATCTCTTTTCTATGGTGATTGTCTTCGTGGCAATTGTCATCTCTTACTTGTGTTCAACTATTTACTAAACCTATGAATATCGCTCAACCGTTGTGTTGATCTTTTAAGCATGTTTATCTCGGGTATTAAAAGGGCGATAGCTAACTCTGGGCGCTTGGGCATTGGCATGGCATGGTCATAGATGACTCGATAACATTGGGACCACTTAAATTTCTTTATGGGCTTATATTCCGCACAAAACAATGTTGTAAACTCGTTTTATCTCGATAAATGAAATGTTTTAAGGAAATATGTTGTTCTATACTTTGTGTTGTGATATCAATCGGTGGCACCCAATAACATTTAATTCATTTGAACCATTTTGGGGTGTTCTGAAGGACTGCATATACTCACGGTATCGGGCTGGATATCTACCCTAACGTGGTAATTCCTGAGTAAGCCATCACCAAGTCATCACTCTGCCTTATCATTTCTTGTGACATCATCACGTCATTGTCATATAGTAGCGGTATGTGTTGACTAGTTCGCCCGTGATGTTCCTCTAGATTATTTGCCCTCTCATGAGTCTCCTGCATTCCGGTGCTCAATATATCTATCTCCTGCTGCATAGTTGCTTTCTTAGAAACTAACTCCTCCATTGAATCCTCAAGTGACTCGATGCGCTCCAGAGGTAACTCATCTAGATGGCCTAAGGCAGTATCAATCTGCTCCTCGTGTCTTTCCAAGCGTGCCAATAGTGTGGGAATGGTGGGCGGTATGTCCATCGCTGCTTGCGAACTTTCTCCAATCTCGAATATCCGTGGTGGCGTAGGGATATCTGGAGTAGGTGACCGTCTGAATTGTACCTAGCAATGATGGTCCTTGCCTCTTCTCCGAGTTCATATGGTGTGACGGAGAGTAAAGTCATGGTGAAGGTGGGGGTGGTGTGGTTAGGCGGTACATACGTGGGTAACATGTATGAGTGTGGAGGTGGTGGTGAGTGTACGGGAAGTCTTTGTCTCGGATGGCTCTGCATCTGCCAAAGTAGGATATCCTCTCTAGCTAGCACATATGGATCGTCGATAAATGGAGCAATATCGGTACTACCGGTGGCGTCTTCGTCTTTATGGTGTACCTAGGTCTTTGGGTCTACATCGTACTACCATGAAATCGTTAGATGACTCTTCTAAAGGATCAAACTCCATATCTTCCATAGCGGTGGGTCTTGGAGAATGAACTAACGTATCTGTGGAAGGAATGGTGTCTTCGGACTCAGTATCCGATAAGATAATAATACAAGGGGTAGGGAAAGACATAACTCTCTAACAACCCGGTAAGTGTAAATATCTCTTTATATATATAAATAATCAGTATAAACATGCATAAACGGTGTCGGAACGGTGTAGTGGCACGAAGGACTTTGTTTAAGTGTGAAAAGAGTTATAGTTTCGGTTTTGTATTCCGTTCTCTATAACTATGGCTCGATACCAATCTGTAACACCCCAATTCGGTATCTGCGGATGGAATTAAGGTTGGGGTATTACTTCATGGATCATAGTCATAATGATAGACAAAGCGGCTCAAAGAGCGTTTAGATAAAACGATTATCATTCATTTATTTAAATCGAGTTTTACGAAATAAAGGTCCCAGCGGAAATACATAGTTTTATTCTTGTGAATGATAACAAAATGGGCATACTTTTTATAAGAAAGTCCATTGCCACTCCGTGCTAGATCGTGCTCTAATTTCACGAGATAAAACATGCTAAAAAGTCAACACAAAGGTTGAGTGAATCCATAGTGTTTGAATAATAATCGGTTGAACACAAGATAAGTAGTAGGAAAATCGATAATATTGCGATCAATATATTGCCTAAGTCTCATGACACGAAAACCTTAACACGAGCGCGTCATAATAATGGCGTAAGTTACAAACATCATGGTAATGATGTGAGCAACAATACCCTCCGTAGGGTTGCCATTCTCTAGTATTCTCAAATAAAGTGCATTTGGTTACCTATCCAGCTAACACAAATGGGCGTCAACCGCCATAGATCTATTCACTATATTCGCGTTACACTCATGTGATTAATGGTTTATGATATGAGGGACTTTTAGTGGCATCGGTGGGTACTTAGGCAATATCAATCGGGATAGCATCTGAGAAAATATTTGTGCTCGGTTTTTGTAGCATGTATCTCCCCACGAGTTTAGAAAACAAATATGTAAGAGTGGGACTATGAACTCACCTTGGTGTTATCGTAGTCTGGATGGAAAAAAAATTAAGTAATATGAACAAACTGCTCCGACTCTCGACCTGAGTTGGTATGTCATGTCTTTAGTATTCGAGTTCAAGTTTATGGAAAAAAAATTAAGTAATATGAACAAACTGCTCCGACTCTCGACCTGAGTTGGTATGTCATGTCTTTAGTATTCGAGTTCAAGTTTATGCGATGATAATGCTTTATCGGTAATTAGATAACATGAAGTCTCTTCAAAAATTAATAATACTTATCATACTTATTTTTATGGCTCGAATGATTGTTAATAAATTTTATCGAAACCCAGTTGTTAATATTTTATGTTTCCAAAATGTTATAATTTACAATTTTAAATATTCTGGTTTTTACCCTTGCACTTTCAAAATGACACTTTAAACCCTCGACTATGAGTTATTGACAAAATTAGCCCTTGTATAATTAACCCATGAAATTACATTTTTAGTCAAGGAAACTTTATCTTACAAAAATTACAATTTTATGCTTGAAATTTTATAAGAAAAATTCACTAGTTTTGGCCTAAATGGATAAAAGTGCGGGTGAATAAAGAGGCCTTAAAAGGTTTTACTCGTTCTTGATCCCTTCAAGAGTTTGTCGGTGGTCTTTCTAATGGTTCAAACTAGAGGTCTTAAGCTCTTACGGTTTGGTGTAATGATTTTCCAAAGTAGGGGTTAGGTGCCTTTTGTTGGTTTTGGGCGATATGAGGGCTAAATAAGGCGTGATTTTACATGAGGCAAGCTAGTATTTCTACAATGCATTTGACCCTTTAAACACTTTGTTGTAAGATATTCTAAATGGTATAGGTCTCATGTCCCGATCGTCTTTGATTATAAAGTTACAAGTCCATGAACATGGCCGCTTGCCGACGCGTTTAAGAAAATTTCATTTTAACCCATTAACTTTACGGGGTCTCCTAGAGGCGTTGTAATATGTTTATTAACTCTTTTAAGTCATTACCCATCATCCTATAACTCCTCGACTCAATTTTTGAAAAGTGCACACAAGGCCTATTTATGAAAATTCCATGAGTCACCCTCTTTGTGGTTGATTATAAAAGAGACTATAAGTGCTTTTAAAGACCTTATTGGGGCATTAAAATCTTTGCAGCGAGCTCTTTAAAATGGTGTAAACCTCGTACTTTGCAACCCTTTAATTAGCAAGATATTAATTACGGAAAAGGGCTACTTAGGCTAATCTTGCCAAATTGCAATTTTTGTTTTTAAACCATAAAACTCTATATCTTTTGCATGCAACCTTTTGAAATATTGTTTTACTCATTTCTAAAATTTCTAAGATAGTTCAAAATCAAATTTATCAAAAATCCCGAATTTTCCCCACATACCTGTTATAAAATACTTTTGATGTTTAGGACTTTTAGCCATAATGAAGGGCTGTTTTAAAACATGGCGACTAGGCTTTTCAACCAGGTTATGGGGGCGTTTTGTAGTGCCCTAGGAACTTGTTAAGAGGGCTTAATTGTCAGGCTTAAAGTCCCCATTTACTAGTTCAAAAATAGCGCGAAAGTGAGGGGTTTAGGCCTGTTTTAGCGACTAGGTCAGAAACAAAAATGGGTTTTAACTTTGATGCATGCTATGAAACTTACCTCGGACTTATCTACTACCTCAGGTCCCAAAATAATTGTCCTCATTTGACTTTTGAAAGTCTTAATTTCTCAACTTTGATCTTTAATATTTTTGTATGTGTTATATAATACTTGATGAAAATTATATCAATGAAAAAATATTTAAAAACCAATCCATTCATATATTTTGCATCAATTATTATATCATACAAACAAAAATATTTAAGATCAAAGTTGAGGAAAAAAGACTTCAAAAAGTCAAAAGAGGACAATTATTTTGGGACGGAGGGAGTATATATTTAACTTGTTTAAGAGTCTCTATTAGTGCCTTAAGGTTTAGCAAAGTTGCACTAACAAGGGTGTGTTTGGTCTTGCTCGACAAAAGCAGAAAGAAAACAAAAACAATGTTTTGGCCTTGGTTTTACATGATATTAGTTCACTACCATAAATGGATGTTATTAGATGTATAACATGATTAAAGAAGAGAGTTGGAGCACTTACAAGCTTGTGAGTTGCTTGTCTCAGGTAAACGCCTAAAGGGCTGCTAATGATTACCAGGTTAATTTCACACCTTCCAAGCTCTAGCTTAGCCTTCCTTTACACTAACTAAGGTCCTAATATCATAATGTATTTGAGTTTGGGTGTGAATGTATGTTTGCGTGTGGTGGCTGAAGTGTGAGGAGAGGGAGTGAGGTGTTATATATAGGTGAAAAAGGTGTGGTTCTAGAGAGTTGTAATCACCAGGTTCATGGGATATTGAAACATGATGAGGTAGTGCATGGGAGTTAGTAAGGTTGCATGTGGTGAAGTTGAAGGTGGCGTAGGGTGGCATGTCTTCCAGCCATGAACTATGCCCCAATGTTTGACCATGGTAAATCCTCAAGGTAAAAGGGGTGATGTGTTAATCTAATATGTAAGTAAATACATGTGGTTAGAGTAATTACAAGTAGTGTGTAAGTAACTAAAGGGTAAGTATCTAGTTCATTTCCAACCATGGTAACAAGGGGGGGGGGCGTTTAAGCTATAAAGGGTAGTACCTAGGGCTTTTTATATTGTACCTATTGTGTAGTAGTGTAAGTACTTAGTTAGGTTTCTAATTTATTTTAAATAAATTCTAGTTTAAGTTAATTTACATGTAAATAATTAAAAGTAAAGTTTAAGGTTGAGACTTTATTGTTTGTACAATTAAATACACTAAGGTTTATAATGAATTTTATGTTAAGTGAATATTTTTATGCATCAATGACGTGTACATTGGTTTAATAAACTTGTACTTTAGTAATTGGTAAAAGTTTCATATGTATCTTTAATTTTAGTTTGTGATATCATTTACATAAAATCATAGGATTTGCAAACTAGGGTTTTTAACCGGAAAATATTCTAGAGTTAGGGTTTTATGCCTTGGAAACTTGTACATTAAGTTTAAAGGTTTGTACATTAGGGTTTATGACGTAGTATCAAAATTGTTATAAATCAAAGCTTTATGAAAACCCTAATATATATATATATAGTAATCATTCTATTGGAAATAACGCTAATGATATAAGGATACTATATACCAGACATTCCGTATCTTGTGTGAGGACACAACTGGCATAAGTGACCATGCCGAGAAGTTTCAAGTATGACATTGTTGTGAGACTTCCATTGTCACTTAAGAGTGTGTACATTAAAGGCATTAACTATGCAAGAGAGCAGTTTGTGAGTGCGATTTATTATCTAGTTGTAGGAAAAAAAATGTATGTAGAAAATGAATTATTATTAGTATAAAGGTGGATTTTTACCGGTGGTTACAGTACCGATTTGTAATAGGTTCGACAAAGCCCCATGCGGATCTTCATATTTCGACGACCGAAAACAGTTTTTAACACTTTCTACAAATCTATCCCAATCAGTAATCAAACCGTTCCGTGTCATTCACCGAAACCACTCCACAGCCGCACCTTCTAAATTAAAACCCATAATCCGCAATCGCTGACCAGCGGGGGTGTTAAGCAGCGAGAAGTACTCCGTGATGGATAAGATCCAACTATCCGGATTGACTCCTGTAAAATTTGGAACATCCAACCTCATCGCACTCGGTAACTACATCCCATGATCGCGGTCACCCCCATTTCGATTTTGGAGAAGTCCTCGAATCACCTGTAATTCGGCACGCAAAGTGTCAAACTGAAGCTGAAAAGCTGCGGTCTGTTGTTGTACCAGCTTCTGAGCCTTGTCTTGATGCTCTTTCAGCCATAACCGAACCGTTTGTTCATCCATGATTTCAATGAAAACAATGAAACATGAATTTTCGGTGATAAACAGTAACCAGTGAACAACTTTTTTTTATTTTTTTATTTTCTTCTTCTTCTAATTTATAAAATTGGAACCTAATTTGGTAGCCCTTTGAGCGAGGACTCTCGATGTAAGCACCAATTGATACGACCAATCGAGGTAGTATCGAGATGAGCACCACTTCAATGAGCGCGAGCTCCTTAAGAATATTTAAATTCTTGTAGGACCTCACTTTTACACCAACCTTACGCGTACACACCTTATCACAAGATGAACACACGTAAACCAAACACACTAATATGCGTAGAAGATGAAGAAAGAAATATGAGAAATATTGGTGACTTGATGATGATATAAGTTATGCGTATGTATCGTTCTGGTTTTGAGTAGGTTCTTCTTGAAATGATATGTTTTGGTTTTGCTCATCAACTGCTGGTAAGACTGTTTGAATAATTGGAGTTCCTAGAGTAGATGTAGATGATGTTGATGGAGTTGGTGCATTGGTTTCGACCGTTGTAGATGCATCTTCTGTTGGTGGCGGTGGTAGATGATTTAGAGCGGGTGCAGCGGAATGATGGTTTGATGCATTTGTCGAAGTTCCACCATAGTATTCATCGAACATTAACTCAAAGAATTTCTCCCATTCTTTTTCATGAGGTGTGTCAGCAAAAGTTGATGGAGCTCTTTGATGTACGAGTCATGAACTGATGTGTCCAGAAGTCTGCGGGGTTAGTGCGGGTTCTAGAGTGAGTCTCTCAAAAGCCATTTGTGAAAGTTCATCAAAATTCACATTCATCGTCTCCATGATCCTTCTAGTTCTTCATTATACACCACAATGCCCTCGATCTATCCGAATATCCAATGAAGATTCCAATATCACCTTTAGCTTTCGGTTTCCTAGATCTTCTCTCGTCGTTTGTCGGATAGCACAAAGCGCCAAACACGTGAAAGTAAGAGATATCGGGTTTTCATTGTTCACTATTTCATATGGGGTTTTATTGAATCTTGGATGGATTAGGGATCGGTTACGAGTGAAACAAGCGGGGCAACAAAGATCGTACCATAGAAATAACTGCACAAGAAAAATTAGCATTGTGCGGCGAGCTTCCACAAGAGTACAATTTATTCTTTCAACTACCCCATTATGTTTGAGAGTTCTAACAACCGATGTCCGATGAGTTATTCCAACATCTTCAAAGTAAGCTCTTAACTCGATTTGTGAATTACATGCGTTATGCTGCTCTTACAACTCTTACAGGAGCTTGAAGAAGTACTTGAATACGTTTCGGGAAGGTGATGATGATGCACGGTGCTTCGTCTTTTGATCTCAAAAATCTAACCCATTTATATCTTGAATAATCATCAAGATAACAAGAATATACTTTTCCCATTAATGCTTTCAACTCTCATTGGGCCACATAAGTCCATGTGCAACATATGCAACCTTGCTCCGAACTAGGTACAGATTGGGTTTGTATGATGCTCTTTTGCTTTTCCTTGTTCGCATGATGGACATAAGTGATCCTTGGTGTATTTGAACTTTGGAATTCCGAAGAACGATGTTGTCTTTGGCAAGTTTGTTGATGGTGTCGAAATTGAGATGGGATAACCGTCGTGCCACGCCCAAGGCTTTGTTTCGGATGCTCGTGTCTTAAGACATATTGGTGATGAAGAGGCCATTTGGTTAATGTCGATAGTATATGTGTTTGTATCACGATTCCTAGTTAAGAGATCGATTGCCATTCAAGTTTCTAACGAAGCAAGCATTTTCCTAAAAGCAACCTCTAACTGCATCACGAACCGCCTGATCGAAACAAATTGTGTCCCAACCTTCGACATAGTAAACCCGGTGATCAAATAATTTCCAAAAGGTAGATCTCCATAACCCATGATAGCTTGCTACATGATCATTTCAAACGTCGGTTCTATGAATTTCAAACGAAATTGATCAGTGACTTGATTTCGGTCATGTGTTTGGAGCAACCCAGTCGACGATCCAAAGACATATTTTGATAACACGCCAATAACGAAGAAGAAGATTTTGAAACCGTTTGATTTTGGTTCCTTTGGGTTAGAGGTAAAATCTCGATCACACTCATAGAAGTTATCTATTGGTAAGACAGTTCATCACTCATTCTACCATTCGGAGTGTGAAAGTTCTACCGTGGGTTTCAAATGTCATCCCTAAAGTAAACATTATGCTCCCTATCGGTAGTGTAAAGCCTAAGTCTCGCAACTAGTCTTCCTATTCGCTTAGCATAAGTTCTTTGGGAACATTCTACTTAACAGCTTAACAATCTCAATCTTAGAAACACAATCATCATGAACATTAGTTAAAGATTTCTTGCAAGTTAAACAAAGAGATTCAACACATTCATTAGACTTAGCAAGTTTCATAGGTTAATTACATTCAGATGAAATGTCTTTCTTATTACAACTCGGTAAACTCCTAGGGTGTTCTTCTACTTTCTTCTCTTTATTCAAGCGACTACTCTTAGAGGCAAGCGAGACTCTATTGTTCCTTGTATTGCTCTTAGGCTTTAGTCTGCTGCTCCTAGAGTGCTTCCTAGTCCCGTAGAAGGTGAGGCACACTCATTAGATTCACAATCTTATCTAGAGAAGTGGTTTCAGGCTTTCCTAGTCTCGTGGAGTGCTTTCTAAACTTATGTCGTTTGTTCCATATGTATTAGATGTGGAGGCGGGCGCGTTAGTGGTACTCATCTTAAAAGGCCAAGAGCTAAAACTTTTGGTTTCTCGATAACCGCTTTCCTTTATCAACATTTTGTTTAGGCAAGGCGGTGGAGTGATTGGTTTGGATAAATCATTTTCTCATTGACTTTTGAATGAGGCATTAAACAGACATTTTTGGTTTTAAAACCGGTTTGAAACATTTGCTTTCTCCTCGAGTCAATGGTTTGGAGATCTTAGTATCCATCGCCTTTCCTTTTTGACATTCGGTGATCCTCAAAAGATCATTTTCGCTTTCATGTCATTGTAGGCACGCTCATACGACGGTTTGTCATACTTGCATTCCTCGGTTTTTGATCAAGTTGTTTAAAATATGAGACATTTTCTTTTCAAGTTTCTCATGTGCTTTTTCATATTTTGAAACAATTTTGTAGGTCTTAGACCGAGTCTTTCATGATCTTCAATGTAATATTTTTGTAAAATAATGGACATAATATCGGTAGTCGAACATCTTCAAAGAGAGTCATTTAAATTTTCCAAAATTTGATGTGTTCGACACGATCATTAGCTTGCTTTACTGTGGATTTATGGTCCTTGACAAAGTCAACTGTTTCTTTCAAAAACGCTTGTTCAAAATGAATTACCCTTGCACCGATGGCATTCAACTCGAGGGCAATTTGAGTTTCAAAATACTTTTATTTTCATTATCAAAACTATTAAACCGGATGTTTGTTGTAATATTGGTTTTAGTTTTAACGAGATCTTGAAGATCCATGATTCTAGTTTTCACATTTTCTAAAATACTTCTTGCATCACTTGTGTTAAAAGGATTGTTTGAAGACATTTGTTCAATGTTCGAAAGAGAATTTGAGACAACAAGCTGGTTTTGAAACAGATTTTGAAGCAGTGTTGACTCTTTGTTTGAAACACTTGGTGTGATGGAGAACTTTCACTTTTCTTTTGATTAACAAAAGTAATTTCGTTAATTTTGTTCCATTTGTTATAATCAATTGGTTTGATTTCGGATTTTTTATTTCATTTTTATCTACTCTCCTCGAGATAGTTCTAACGTTTCAAGAGAATCACGAACAATAATGGGTTCATGTAAAACATTTCCATTGTTTAACACATTACGAGATTTCGAGCTTTCTTGAGGAACGAAGAAGGTCGCTACCAAGTGCCATTCTATGATTAGTATGAAAACGCGGATTTACTTGATTAGAAAGCATCTTGATTGTTTGAGCGTAATGACCCGCTTTAATAAGCAAATTTTCCAAAGATTGGATTTTTCATTTTATCAAGAATTTCATCGAAGAGAATCTTCTCGTTTTGAAAAATCGAGAATCAATCGCTTCTTCTCTTTTCAAGATTAGAAAACATTTGTTTTGTTTGGAAAGTTGGTTATTTAAATCGAAATTTCCTTGTTTAAAGATTTAATTTTCAAGTTCAAATTCACATCGAGTGTGTTGTACTTGATTTGCAATAGTTGTTCTTTAGAAACCAAATTTCGATAACCAATTTCTAATTACGATTCTTTGTTTTATGAAATTCAAAGGCTTTTGAGTTCTCCTTGTAACTCTCAAGCTTAACGGTCAATTTAGCATTCGCGGCCTTAACCGCGATTGGCCGCTCTAACTTTCTCAATTTCAATGCCACGATTATTGATTAATGGTTCAAAATAAGCACGTGTTTCCTCATCGGTCTCGATATTTTGTGCCACACGGTCTCCACTAGGATCCACTTCAGAGTCTCGAGTTAGTATTGCTACAACTCGGATTGTCGGTATGTATCATAAGTAGGTGCTTGATGTCACGAATCTTGTTCGTCATGAGTAAACACATCAAATATGACATTGTTATAGCATGAATAAGTGATTGGTACCTCGATATCTGCATTACGTCATAGACGGGAGGTGCGTCCGAATCGATGTCGTGCTTAGTCTCCTCAAGGTTTGCCATGAAGATGCGGTTTGCATTGAGTTCTTCGAGGTCTTCTAAATCATCCATAATAGCCATGAAGTCATGTTCCTCAAAGACTCAATTGAAGTCCAGTTGTTCCTTTTGTACCAACATGATAGCTTTTGAAGATCGCAAGATCCTTCTTTTTCGGCTTAGTTGGACAACTCCTTGCCATGTGACCCAATCCTTGGCGGTTATAACACTTAACCCGATTACCACGATTCACATTTCCATAATTCCCAATGACCTGAGCCGCAACATTCCCATTCCGATTACCCATCGCTCTATTCCAACATTCTCGACCCATCGATTACCTTGATTCGAACACTTTGATTACCCATGGAAATCCAAGCATATCCATGTCGATTCCCATTAACTCCAACCATTTGTCCTTGATGACCCATATTCACACCCTACCGCAATTTTCCCTGCGAGTGTTTGATGAAATCCTTTGGTTGTTTTAGTTGGTGTGGAATAGCGACCTCAAATGTTTTACCCAATAATGCAAATGCTTGTGACAAAGCTTCTTACGGTTCCATTTCAAGATCGGTGATTCCTTGTTCTGGTAATGTTGTTGTTCGGTGGATAGTTTTGTTGTGGAGGGATGTATTCTTTGCAGTTGTTGTTAGTGGAAGATGATGAAGCTTGTTGTGGTGTATTCACTTTGGAGTTTGAGTCTTTGCAATGAGTGCCAATGGATCATGATTCTTTGCTAATCTTTCTTGCCTCGACTTCATTCACTTCATTTTGGTTTTGTTTTAGAAAATCGTTGAGTTGATCAAAGTTCACTTGATGTAAGTCTTTTGTTTGGTTGACAATATTGACATATCGTCCCCATTCTTACGGTAGATTGTTCAGGGAACTTGATGTTGCTCGCGATAGTTACGGGTGTCAACTTGTTTCGATCGGCTCATTCATTAAAGTGCAGAACCTTCCATAGTAGGATTCAATGGATTCTCACCGGAGTAGATGTAAACTTCTCCCAGCGATTAGCGACTTCTTCTCCGTATCTTGTTGACCAATTTCGGTTCCATGACAAAGCCGCCTAACACGTTCCCACATATCGAAAGCGGTTTGAAACTATCTACAGCAGAAAGATGTCTCTTGGTAAACCAGTTGGACAATATGAATTGCCATGTCATACGCTTGACTTGCTTGATCTTCTTCGAGTATTTCGATTCTTTTTAAGACAAAAATGGTGGGACGGGAGGTGTTGCATCAGCATTTCGTGGTCTTGGACTTGTCGGTATGAAGGGTCCATCTCGAATGGATTTGATCATCAATTTTCCATTAGGTTTTGTCTTGATGTGAAGCATCCGACTTGTCCATTGAAGATATCCACCTTTTTCCAACATAGGAGGACAGTTTTCGGCACCGGCTGCATGAATGTCTTGTTGAGTTGCCATTGATGAAGGTATGATATGATAAAGTTGATGTAGGATCGATTCAACGATAAAGGAGTTTTGTTTAATGAAGATTAAGCTCGGTTGTTGTAGTAAAAAATTTGGTCTAAAAACTTCAAAACCTCAATAACTTCTTTTCAGAGCGTTTTTAGGACTAGAAGGTTTACCTGATTTGGCGGTCTATTCTCCTTGTTCTCACGGTCGTTTTGATAGGTAGAACGCTGAAAACGGAGTTACGGTTCAAAAGTTATGGCCGTTTGAAGTTTTGCTCAAAATCTTACTCGTAAACCTGTTCTTAAGCGTAGAAAGTAGTGCTTATGCGTAGGATTGCTTATGCGTAAAAAGCTTAGGCGTAGGATCCCTTATGCGTAAAACCCAACTTAAAGTAACCTTTAGAGTTATGCGTAGACTAAAAACTTAAACGTAGAATCCTTATGCGTAGGATTTACTTATGCGTAAGACAGGCTTAGGCGTAAGAAAATGCTTATCGTGAAATTATCTGGCGTAAGATTTAGCTTATGCGTAAATCTAGGTTAAAAACCAAAAATCCTTTACAACATCACGCGTAAAAGATATCAACAAGTCGAAGTGTTCCACACACTTATCCAAGTGAGGGAAGCACCGTAACCGTTGTTGCGAAGATTCTTCACCAAAAGTTATGCGTGAAAACTAGGGTTTTGACTTTTTGACCTTCTGGCGTAAAAATTCCCAATGATTCAAACAATTTCTCTTGCACAAACAAATTTTGAAAACACTCGAATAACACAAAAGTTTTGACCTTTTCACCCAAAGTGCTTAGATAGCTTATGCGTAGAAACGTACAACGCAAAACATACGAGTTAAAAACTGAAGAAAAACACGTAAAGCTTCGAACTTTTTCTAAAAACTAGACTCTTTAACACTATAAGAACCTTAAACCATAAGAATCTTGAAGATTTTAGTGCAAAAAGTAAAGCTTCAAACAAGAAAACTTAGAGAACGAGTCTACGCGTAACCACTACACAAAATAACTTCAACCAAACACTCCTAAACCATTGTTAGGCGATTGATACCAATTGTAGGACCTCACTTTTACACCAACCTTACGCGTACACACCTTATCACAAGATGAACACACGTAAACCAAACACACTAATAGGCGTAGAAGATGAAGAAAGAAAGATGAGAAAGATTGGTGACTTGATGATAATATAAGTTATGCGTATGTATGTGTAGGAGATGAAAACAATAAGATGTTATATTGCTCCAAAGAAAACACACACACACACACTTTACACACCTCAAATGAGACTTTGAGGGTATATATAGTACTAGTAACTAGATGCCCTAATGGGCTTGGGTTTGAGCCTCGTGGACTTGGATTGGATAACAAGTGATAAAAGGCTAGCTTAACATAACTTCTAACCAATTAGCTTAGTCCATCCACGAGCCCGTTGACTATTCTAATGAGATATCTAACACACGTTACAAAGTTCCTAAATGTGAATGACCATCACTTCTAATAAAACTATTAAGACTAACAATTCTATATATATATATATATATATATATATATATATATATATATATATATATATATATATATATATATATATATATATATATATATATATATATATATATATATATCTCAAAATCAACATGTTAGTTCATCACTGAGGATAAAAGGTATATATGAACAAATAAATAATTATGAACAATATGTTCTTTCACATATATATATATATAGAGAGAGAGAGAGTTAGGATTAAATAAGAAGATTACTTAAAATAAGAAGAAATATAACCGCAAATCCGAGATGCACCGACCTAAATTAGATGCATCCCTATAATCTTAGATGCATTATAACGCACCATAATGTGTTTTCTAGCTTTTAATCAGATGCACATACGTATATTAGATGCATTTCATAAATTCTCTTGTTTTTGTTCTTACGCGTGCGAAATCATGAAAATCGGTTTGCACCATCTATATATCAAATTAACTTTCGAAACTCAAGATGTTGCATCTATATGAATAGAAATGCATCTAATGCAAGTCGTTGCATCTCAAATGAGTGATTTTGGTCACTTCACCACTTCTTATTTTAATTTACTTCCACCTGGATCCCTACTCTATATATATATATATATATATATATATATATATATATATATATATATATATATATATATATATATATATATATATATATCAAACTTTGTAATTACGTTATCATATTCTTTCATCAATCAAAACCAAAAAATATATATGAGCAATATAATTATGATGAATATCAGAGATAAATAATAGTTTTTGAATTTAAAATCATTATAATTATAATTTAATTGTTTTCTGGATATATATGAAAATTTAAAAATTCGGGAAAGATATTGTTGTAATTACAAGAGTTTGAGAAGGATATTGATGCAATTATAAAAGTGGAAAGGATATTATGAGAAATTTTCTTCTGCTTACCTTTATTTTGGTGCTTTACCAAGGCACAAATCTCCACCATCCATCTAGTTTAATCGAATGGTAGGGATTAACCTAAGATTTATTAGATAAACCTAAATCCATGTTTTTTTTCTTGTTTTTTTGTCTTTCTTTTTTATTCATATTTTTTTGTCTTTTTCTTTTAATTCACGTTTTTTTTTAAATTCATGTTTTTTTTTTAATTCACGTTATTCACGTTTTTTTCTTTGCTTTCATACGTTTTCATACGTTTTTGCCCGTTTTCTTACGTTTTCGTTCATTATTCATACGGGTTCGTCCATTTTCGTCCGTTTTCATACGTTTTTGTCCGTTTTCATACTTGTTTTTACACTTTCATACGTTTTTGTTCGTTTTCATACATATTCGTCCATTTCTTACGTTTCGTCCGCTTTCATATGTTTTGTCCGTTTCATTCTTTTTACGCTTTCATACGTTTCATACATATTCATCCATTTTCTTACGTTTTCGTCCCTTTTCATACGTTTTTGGCCGTTTTCATACGTTTTCGCCCGTTTTCTTACGTTTTCGGTCATCATTCATACGTTTTCGTCCATTTTCGTCCGTTTTATACTTGTTTTTACTCTTTCATTCGTTTTCGTCCGTTTTCATACATATTCGTCCATTTTCTTACATTTTCGTCCGTTTTCATACGTTTCGTCTATTTTTAAATGTTTTTGGCCGTTTTTAGACGTTTCTGAATATCACAAGTGATATTATGTGATATTCAGATGATCACAAGTGATATTTTGTGATATTCAGAATATAACTTGTGATATTCTAAGTATCACAAGTGATATTCAGAATATCACAAATATATAATTTGAATAGCAGCTACATAGTTTGGGGGTATTTGTTTTGTGACAATCCGTCAATTTCCCGGCTATTTGAATATCAAAAAGTGATTTATAAATATCACAGAAAATCACTTGTGATAGTCAGAAACGTATGAAAACGTAAAAACAAGGACGAAAACGTAAGAAAATGGACGAATACGTATGAAACGGACGAATACGTATGAAAGCGTAAAAACACGTTTTAAAATGGATGAAAACGTATGAAAAGGACGAAAACGAAAGAAAACTGATGAAAACGGAAACACGGACGAAAACATATGAAAACGGGCGAAAACGTATGAAAACATATGAAAACGGACGAAAACGTATGAAAGCGAAAAAAAAGAAAGCGAATTAAAAAAAAGTGAATTAATAAAAAAAACGCGAATTAAAAAAAAAAGAATACGTGAATAAAATAGAAAACATGATTTTTTTAAAAAGAAAAGAAAAAGACAAAAAAAAATATGTGAATAAAAAAAAAAACAAAAGACAAGAAAAAATATGAACTTAAGTTTACCTTTAAATCTTAGGTTAATATCCACCATTAGATTAAACTAGATGGAAGGTGAGGATTTATCCCTTAAGTAAGAATGAATTTATGAGTAAAAGAGTAACTACGAAAATGATATTTACATAATATTGAATATTAAAAATGATATACGAGTAATTCTTCCTTTAAATAAATACTAATAAGTTGGTTGTTGACAAGCAATAAGAGCATGTTCAATCGTAACGCCCCAACGGTGTTAGAGGGCAAATAACGCCTGATTAGTGGCGTTAAGCGATGGAGGTGGCGTTATTTCAAATAGCCCCTTTGACGTTAGTTCACTAACGACCGTTAGTGGCATTAAAAAAAATCAAAAAATTTACAAAACTAGCCCTACTGAACGGCTAGTAGCCGTTAGATTTTAAAAAATCAAAACTAGTCCCTAACGGCTAGTTTTACCAAATATATATATATATATATATATATATATATATATATATATATATATATATATATATATATATATATATATATATATATATATATATATATATATATATATATATATATATATATATATATCAAAAACATTTTGTACCACTATAAATACCCAACTAAAACTCCATTTTTTCACACTTCCATAATTCAAATTCACAATTTATATACTTCCTCTCACACTTTCATAATTCAAGAATCAAGTTCGTTCACAATTGATCCAAATGAATTTGGTGATATTCCTCTGTCACAGTCGAGCGAGAGATGACGAAGAAGACTTTCAATTTATGGCGTCCCGGCGTCAGTATCACCTTCGGTTGGAACAAGAAGAAGGTATTGAATCTCAACATCCTACTGTGCTCGTAGCCATATATATCGTGAGCGTGAGATTGCGGAAGAACGTCTGCAACGATTATTCGTTGAAGGTTGTAAGTATTCAAATCGAATTTTCGTAGAAGATTTCAGTATGATTCGAAACTATTCACGCAAATAGTTGAAGGTATTGAATCTTATACTCCGATAATCTTCTAGATCATTTTACTCTCTTTAGGCAAACACCGATTGTACTGGTCGAATGAGTTGAAGTGCTCTAATGAAGTGTACGTCGACATACGCCAATTGGCGTCGACACCTCACCCGATGCATTTGATGAATACTTGCAAATGGGTGCGAGTACTTCAAAAGTATGTCTTGATAATTTTAACAAATGCATTATTGATTTGTTTATGCGGAGTATTTAAGAAAACCAACATGGGCCGACGTTCAAAACTTTATCAACAACATGAAGAAAACATGGTTTTCCGGTAGCATTGATTGTATGCACTGGGAATGGAAAAATTGTCCGATGGCTTGCAAGGGCATTTTGCTAGGGGTGATAAAAATACCCAACAATTATGCTTGTTGTTGCTGCTTCTCAAGATTTATGGATCGGCATGCATTTTGGGATGGCGGGGCGAATAACGATATTAATGTTTTAGATAACTCTTCGTTATTCGACGACATTCTTCTTGACAATGCCCCAAGAGCACCTTATATGGTCAATGGAACTAGGTATGAACATGGGTATTACTTGGTGGTGGAATTTATCCACGGTGGGCAACTTTCGTCAAATCCTTCACGGCAACAATCGACGAAAAACATCGTGCTTTAAAGAAGACAAGAAAGTACCGAAGGTTATTGAATGTGCTTTTGGTGTTCTTCAAGGCCGTTAGGGTATACTACAACAACCGTGGACGCGTCAATGGGAAATTGCCACGATCACGTAGAATCATGTATTGTTGCATTCTTTTGCATAACATGATTATAAAGATCAAAATTTGCATTACGTGACTATAACGAATCGTGGGTGAATCCACAAGAATTTGAGGCAACGAAGATGGGTCGAAGATGGGATACTCACGTTCGTAAGGCAAAAGAAATACACGACCGACAAACGCATACCCAACTCCAACAGGACTTTATGGAGCATGTTTGGCTGAAGAATCTTGAACGACATGGACAACAACAAGAGAGCGACGATGATGAATAAGTATTTGCTATGTTTTGTTATTTTTTTGCGGTGTGTTTTTTTAATTTCGATGTATTTTTTTTTTTTGTTGTATTTTTTTTCGATGTATTTTTTAAATTTCGTATTGTAATATGTTTTCAAATTTAATGTTATGTTTAGTTTAATAAATGAAGTGTTTGTTTTAGTTTAGGGGTTGAAATTGAAAATATGAAATGTTATTGATGTTATTGGGATGTTATTGTTGTGGGTGTTTTTTGGGAATGTTAATGTGAAATGTTAAAGCTGATGTGGCGTTGACGTGGACGGTTTAATTGATGTTATGGTGTTACGGTTGGGAATGCTCTAAGTGACATTGTTAGCAAAACTCTAACATACTTTATGTAATAAAGATTATTGTTCTAAACTCATCTACAAACTATTTTGTAAGAATGGCCAACAATTTATTCTTACGAAAATAAAATTTAAAACATATTAATTAAATCTAACTTGTGGAAAGGTTAATTGATAGGAAAAGGGTTATAGGTCAAACATGTTACTAAAGTTTACGTGAAAGTTCACCTAAGTTACTAAAGTTTTTTTCGTTACAAAGATGTTACTTAAGTAAGCGGGTTTGTCATTTGGGTTACTCAAAGATTAAAATGTTACATAAATGTTATCTGCGGGGTGGGCAACCTACGATTACGGTTCCCCTTGTCACTTGACACCATAGTTTAAAATGTTACAAGGAAGTTACTATGGTTTACGGGTTTATTAAATAGGTTACTGAACCTTAACAAAAAATTACTATGCGTTTTTTTTTTTTTTTTTTTTTTTTTACATTTTTCTCCTTCGCATATCTTTGTATATTTTCGTACATTTCTATCCGTTTTTATACGTTTATGAATGTTTTTCTCTCTTGTCATACTTTCTTTACATTGTTTTACGTTTATGTACGTTTTTCTCTCTTGTCGTACGTTTTTCTCCAGTTTCGTACGTTTTTGTCCATTTTTGTACGTTTTCATCTATTTTTCGTTTATTTTCATACGTTTTCATAGGTTTTCATAATTTTTTTATTAGATTTGTGTGCGCATTTATATGCTTGTGTACGTTTCTTACGTCTTTTTACGTTTTCATACTAGTTTTATGTTTTTCTACACCTTTGTATGTTTTATACGTTTGTATGTTTTATACTTGTTATGTTTTATCGTATGTAAAATGTGTATAAAAGCGTGTATAAAAGTGTATAAATTGTGTGAAAACATGTAAAATAAACAAAATCGTATGAAAACGGAAAACGTGAAAAGCAGAAAAAATGTCCGAAAGCGAAAAAAGTAAAGCGAGATAAAAGCGTAAGAAAAACATACGAAACGTAATAAACTAGGCGAAAAGGTATAAAACGGACAAAACATATAAAATCGGAAAAAGCGGACAAAACGTAAGAAAAATGGACAAAAGCGTATGAAAGCGGAAAACGTAAGAAAAGCGGACAAAACGGATGAAAGTGTAAGAAAATAGGCGGCGATAAAAAGCGAGCGAAACGATAAAAGCGTGAAAACGATGGCCGTAAAAAGGGTCAAAAAACGTAAGAAAAGCGGACAAAAATGTATGAAAATCAAATTTTGAGTTAAGCATAAGCGGTCGTTAGGATAAAGGACTAACGATTGCAAATGTTTTTTGCAAATGGCCGTTAGCTAACGGAAAAACTAACGACGTTAGTCCGAGGACCATTTTGAAATTAACGAAAAAAAAACCTATAGTAGAAGGTTAAAACATACGAGTAACTTATATAACCCAGAACTAAACTTTGGTTACCTCTTCAGAATGAAAAAACTTTAGTAACTTGGGTGAACTTTCACGTAAACTTTAGTAACATCTTTGACCTATAACCCATAGGAAAATGATTGACAAGATGTATGAGTTTATTAACCATGTTTTAACTCAGAGCAAGCGGTATCATGCCCATAAGTTAAGCCTTAACACGCTGTCACGTCAGCGTTACATTAACTTTAACTTTTCACCTTAACTTTACAAAAAAATACCCCTTATCATAACTCAATATTAACTCATTTTAATGCACCCTTAACTTGAGACGCGATGTGTTTAACTCACCCTTAACTTGGGTAGAAGTGATTTTTTTTAATTATTTTTTTTAATGTAACTTTAACGCTGCGTTAAAAGGTTAACGCACCTTTAACGCAAGGGACGGTGTGGTTAACGCACCTTAATGCAGCGAAGTTAAGGTTTAACGCCTAAGGGTGCGTTAACATACCCTTTGCTCTTATACTCTTTGAGCACAAGCATTTTTATATGCATTTGAGTTGTATAAAAGATTAGAATAACATGATATAAAACGGTTAATATGTATGATAATATCCATCCATCCATCCATCTAGAGTATAAACCTCCAAGACACAAACAATAATGCACTTCAATAATTCATAAGTTGGTCAACAAAGTTACACATGGTATTCCTTTCGGAGGGTATCAAGACAAGTAGTACTATTTTAAGTGTTTTCAAGAGACAAATGCATACCTGGACAGTTGACATATACTGTAACTGCCAATTTGTGTTTCTTTAACTTTTTGAGTATAAAAACTTAAAAAGAATCTTGTTTGGAGTAATTATGATGCATGTGCAAACAAAGTAATTTACTATTCATAATGTTAGATTCCTAATACTATTTCTTTTTAAGGTAAAGAAAGGCTTATATAAATTCCTAATAGTATTTCTCCTATTTTTTGCACTATCCTACAATATTTACACATCACAGATTAACTCATGTCATAAGTCGAACTTAACCCACAACCATTTCGTTGAGAATCTCCTCACACAAGGATACTATTGAGAAACAATTCATTTGGTAACTTATTTCTCCTATTATCATGTCATTATATATAAAAATTGGTTTCATTTATCACAGGAAGAGTTGTGACTCTTTGTTACCTCCCTTTAATCATATTTTAGGGGAGATTGAGTATTGTTGTTGTTTGTGTATGTTAAAACTATTGTACACACAAATTTGTAACTTCAAAGTTCAAAGCATAAAATATGTTAATAAATACCGTATAAGCAAACTAAATAGATTATTCTTGTTAGAGTATTATTTTTTTTAAGAGGTTAATGAGTTGGTTTATTTAATTCTAATTGAATCTAAGCTGAATATGCGTTCAATGGGCAATATCATCAACATGCAGATCAAGGTTTGTGATGGTTACAACCAATTTATAATAGAAGAGCCGATTAGATTTAATATATTAAATTTAAAATTAAAAAAAAAAACCCAATAATTGACATTATATACAGGTTCAGACGTTCGGTTATGCACCTAATAGTATATGACAAATACAAGGCCCAATTTTATTATTCTATTGTATGCTCCCCATTCGAATGCTGCAAATGATGTTTCATTAAAATAGCTAAATCTTTAACATTATTATCCTCACCTTTTTGTCTTTTGCATGTTAACAAGACACTATGTAACACAAATATCTTATCTAAGGTAGATTATACATGAATCTACGGATGCATGTTTGTGTTAAACCTTGTCGTTAAAGTAAAACGTGTAGAAATGATCAACAAACACACAAAGATAACATGGTTCGAACGATGCACTATTTTGTCGGACTGTAAAGAAATTAAAATAAAACAATATAGAGTAACATGATAATACCTAACTTTATCTAATCACTTTGTTTCATTAGGTCATATGTCCTTATGGTTAGATGTACGATCATACCAACTTTGAATATAAGATATATGGATCAATCCATGTTATATACCACATGTTGCATTGACATTGACAATGATTGTAAAAAAACACGTCACTCACTCACTTGGCTACATGTAAACACATATGGTTTTAGTTCATTAGTCCAAGTTTACATGCCTAAGTATCACACGACACATGTCTTTTTGTTAGGCACAACTTAATCATTCATCAATTTGATTTCGTCTCATTATCCATTACTTCATAAATTATTGGCATGTACGGTTGTTACCTTTTAATTCCTTGGATATAGATGATGTCTCCATCTTCTTCAATCACGTACTCTCAAGTGTTACAAGCACTCAAGTGTACGTTAACTTTTTCGTTTATCTTCTTGTAAAAGTTTTCCTAGTCACACAAATAAGATATGATCATTTGAGTTTTATAAATCAAGAGTTGTGGATTATTATATCAGTCTAGTTTTGCTAAAGCATGAAGGTATAAATTTATTTAAGGAAGGTTTTGATAAGCTATTTTTTGTGGTTTACGGACTTGAGTAAGTTTATATGCCTATTCTTCCACCTTTTAATCATAAACTAATCCAAACGCGCAACCTTATGTTTTGAGTTTATTAATCGTATAAAAACTACGTACTAATTAAACATAAGCTTTACTTTGTTTTCGAGTTTTTATTTTGAGAGAAAAGAAGAAAAGGAAAGAGGAAATACAAACCTGAGTTTTTTTTAGAGAGAAGGAAATTATGCCAAATTTCCCCTCATATTCTTCTTCCTAAATTGGGATTATTTGGAAAAAATATTTTTTGTGCATAATTTGATTAAATCCCCCTTCTTTTCTTTTCGACTTGGAGGAAAAAAAATATTTTTCTCTTCTTTTCTCTCGTTTTTACCTTCTTCATTTCTCTTCTTTTCATTTTACGTCTTGGGAATAAAGCGCTCGGATTAGCCTCAAGAAACCCTCCTAATTATCAAAACCTTCATGTTGTAGAATCCAAAAATGTTATGTTTAATTCATGAAAAACTAGTTTCATTGGACAACAAAAAGCACACATCTTTTCACCCTGAAATCATGGAAGGTAAAGTTTCATTAAAGTGGATTAGATAACCCCAAACTATTACGAGTACATGATTTGATATCACTTGACTAACATTAGACCCTACCATGGTTCCAAATTTCCAACTTTAGGGTCCGTTTGGTTTGTAGATGGGTTTATGATTAGGATTTGGATTAGGATTTGAAGTTGGATTAGGATTTGGATTTGAATTTAATAAAAATAAATAAAGAGAGATAAAATATATTATTAAATATTAAATAAGTATTTTATAATCTTATTAAAATTAAAAATTAATATTTTATAAGAGAGATAGAGAGTTGGGCCACTAAAATTAAAACCCACCCTTCTTATGAGGATTGCAAAATGTGGGACCATTTAAGCGTGAGGCAATTTTTATCATTGTGGTATTGAAACAAACAAAATATTTGTCATCTAAAGTCAAATCCAAAACTAAAAGGTGTCAACCAAACGGGCCCTAAATGTTTCCAGACACTAATTATGGGAATCAATGTACCAACTAGCATAGTAGCATCTTCATATTTTAACCACAAGTTTTGGAATCAGTGATCAATTATGTTGCACATGACCATCAAAGGATGACTAGAACGGTTGTATTTAAGACACTTGGCGTCTTGAAATGGTAAGACATGGCAATGATTGTCAGATAGAAAATTATAAGCAATGCTAACCATTTATATAAAGAGTAGTGTTAATTTGGGAATCACTTTACTAATCTGGCATCTACATATTCTGACCATAAGTTTTGGATTCAGTCGTCAATTATATTGCACATGACAATCAAAGGATGACTATAGCTAGAACGGTTGTTTTTAAGACACTTGGCGTCTTGAAATAGTAAGACATGGCAATAATTGTTGTTGTCAGAGAAAAATTATAAGCGATGGCAACCATTTATGTAAAGACTAGTGTTAACGAGTGTTGAAAGCATACGTTATCTGTGACGGCTTCAGCAAAGACTTATTTTGTAATGACATTTAAACCTCGGGGTTGTTTTTGCCAAGTTGTGAAACTTTGCATTTAATGTTTAGACGAACTTTCAATGACATCAACCTCGCGAAATTTGTTTTGCCAGTTGCGAAAGATTGCATTGCTAAAGGACTTGGTTTGCGACGCTACTCGAACCTCAGGGGCTGTTTCTGCCAATTTGGTAAAGTTTGCAATTAATGCGGCTTGGGTACTGTTTTCCTCCCCGCTTATTAGTATATATATATAATTTGATTCGTATACGTGTAAGTTGTACTTTCAAGTAATATGAATCTAATAAACCGAATATGCTACAAATGTCTTGTGAATAAACTAAAATCCTATATATATGCTACTCCAACTATAAAAGATGGTGAATCTAACAGGTAGGGGTGTCTAAAAGTAAAAGAACTTGTGATTAGAGGTGAAAATGAGCCGAGCGGTCCGTGAAGAATTCGGGATCGAATCAGTAAAATGCTTAAACGAGCTTGAGCCTAAGTTGCAGCTCGTTTATTAATCGAGCTCGAGCCCGAGCTTTATATACAAAGCTCGTTTGGCCTCGCGAGCCTAAACGAGCCATAAACGACATTATGATATGTTTAGTATTAAACATACATAAGACACGAGCATGAACTTATTAACAAGCTCAATAAAAATAAATTACGAGCTGAGCTCGAGCTCGAGCCAAGTTTTAGCTTTTATTTGCCAAATCGTAT
This sequence comes from Chrysanthemum lavandulifolium, assembly GCA_022545495.1. Lineage (NCBI taxonomy): Eukaryota > Viridiplantae > Streptophyta > Magnoliopsida > Asterales > Asteraceae > Chrysanthemum > Chrysanthemum lavandulifolium. The sequence continues at coordinate 117,942,201 of CM040245.1, forward strand.
AAACGAGCCGAGCTATATAACATACCACAAGCCGAGCTCGAACTTAAAGTTTAAGGCTCGAAACGAGCCGAGCTCGAGCTCTGACAGGCTCAGGCTCAGGCTCAGGCTCGGGCTCGGCTCGGCTCGTTTTCACCTCTACTTCTGACTATCATTTTAAAATGTTTGATGTCTCAAATTTAATTTCTGCTAGGTGTAAACACCATTGAAGTGCCCACACCAACCTTTTGAAAAGTGTTTGTGTAGCGGTGAGTGCAAATCTCGTAAATTAGTCACCAAAAAGTCACAAATCATAGTTACCAAAAAAATTGTTGAATCTTGGAATTTCTTTTACTTAACATGAGAAAATATTCTTTAATTGTTTGGAAAATTCATCCAAATTTAAGGCTTTGAAAATAGTAATAGATTTTGTGAAGCTAAACTGCTAAAGATCAAAGAATTAGACTAGTTATGGGCCAATTTTGACTTGGGACGTTTTAGATTAGGCCCACCTAACAACCAGTTTAGAGTTTAGACAATCTTTCTAGTTTCTACCCAACAAAAAATCAAAGTTATGACAATTATGCAACAGAAATGATTAATTTTACTCGTAGTTTTTAGTCAAAATACCAACGCAACCATATTATAACTTCTTTAAAGTACCACCTTATTTTGACTAACACCTTATATGACTAACTAACCTATATAGACCATGTTTGATAGGAGTAAATATATACTTTAAATAGCTTATCAACCATTAATATTGGAATATATGTCAATAACATTGACAAATAATGTATTCTAGAATCCATTATATATAGCTTATCAACCATTAATATTGGAATATATGTCAATAACATTGACAAGTAATGTATTCTAGAATCCATTATATATAGCTTATCTGATATTCTGATATGATATTTAGTGGACGAATATTAGATTTGTTTGTGGCATCATAAGGATCACGCCAAAAGGACCATACACATTACTAATGTGTTTTCAATGTGATAAAAACAAAAGTAATATTCTTACAGTATAATAGATCCAGAATGTTCGAAACATTACGCGACTCTTCGAAAAGTTTGCAAAAATATGAACGGCTTTTGGTCTAGATAAGCTAGCTGGGCGCCCCATTAACCAATTGTTTGTGGATTCAAGTCCGAGTTGAGACGAATGTGTTATGATATGTGTTTCAATCTTTGCTTCGAAAAAGTACTTTCGTATTAAACACGAAACAATGACTATAATACATTGATACTAGTCTATTAGTAAAATTATTTCCAAAGAAAGATGGACTCTTTAAACCAAATTACACAAGAAGATCTGCAAGTATTTAACTTACATTGTCACTTGTCAGCTTAGAAAAAGAATTTGATTTGCAGCATAAGAAACAGATGTTCGTTGTCGTGGATGTATCCTTATCATCAAGGCCTCACATCACTCATCCAATATGTATGTGCTTCAAGGCATATTTCATGTAACATATAAAGTTTAGAACTCCTGCAACCACAACAATGTTTGATTAATTAAGTAATCTATCCGAATAGTGATACTTACGGAAGGAAGATGAACACATAAAACAAAATATTAACTTACACTATTGATTTGAGATCCGATTAGCAGCATAAGTCACAGATGTTCCTTGTTCTTGATGTATCCCTATCTTCAAGGCCTCGCATGAATGACCGAATGGCTAGGTGTTCCGAGGCATATGTCATAAACGATACCAACATTAAACCACCCGCAACCATCATACTTAATCTATAATGCAAAATAACAACAGTAACCATTAAGTTTTAATCTATCAATGCAAAATAACAACAATAAACATTAAGTTTCAACACAAAAAGGGTAGTCGCCCTGGGATTAGTCGGCTCCCAATGTCGAGTCGGAAAACCAGGTATACCCAAAAAAAATAAAAAATAACAACAATAAACATTAAGTTTCAACACAAAAAGAAGCGAAAAACTAAATGAGAGTTTCATATACACCTTAAAAACAAAGCCGTAATCCCAAAAATACCGGGAGCTAAGGGTGCAGCTACAGCCAATAATGCCATCCCTAACCCATAGTACCATGGAGCGACATCACAAGATAACCTTTGATGACCTGCATAACCAAACGCGTATTTAAGACCATTAGCAAAAATGATGATGGACACCAAAGTTTGAATCTTTTTTCACAAGCTACAAGCAAAAACCTTTTTCAGAATCATAATCTGAAGCTCCTGGATGAGGATTTCTTGTTTGATTAGCAACCATCTTCCCCCATTTGTAAATCATGTGCAAGTAACATCCAAACAGTAGAAAGAATATTGTAAAGATCCACTCGTACATCAGAATCAAGCCAGTCCACGGTTTCACTTGTCGAGGCACAACTGAAAGGCCAAATCCAAGAGACACAATGGCAACCGCAAAACAAACTAATATTGATATTCCACCAAGGAAAGCAGGAACCATGGAGTTCACACCATTATTAAACTTCTTGCCACAAGACAAATAATTAGCAAATATATAATTTATCCGTTGAATTTCATTTAGGAGAGAGATAAACCTGTTGATTAGAGTTACTAGTGGATGAAGACACGTTAGAATAAGCAAGTGCGCCACCTGATCTGAATTTGTAGAATATATGTCTAGCATGATCGCATAAAGAACGTGTCTACATGGATCATGATTCAGATTATTAGATGTAAGGTTCATACAAAGCCTTAAAGAAAAGAAATAAAATAAAATAATCAAGTGCTAACCTGCAGAAAAGACCGATAATAACAGAAAAGTAATATGAATACTGGGAGCAAGAAAAGAAATTTGACGAGAAGAACATCATGAGGATTTCTGCCTCCTCTAGTTCCTGGGAGTGATTCTTCTAACTGTTCTCTAACATCTTGCCATATATCGACAGGTTTTAATAGCCAAGATGTCCACCAATCCCATGGTTTGAGAGGGCCAAGCGTATAGTGTATGACACAAAGATCTTTCTCAGCTACCATCCACTGTTATATGTCACGAGTTGATATTAGTAAAAAGATTATATAGTTGTCAAAATTATAAAAACATATTTCCTACATTACCTTGTTAGCAAGCATGTAAAGTCCAACGTCTGCATTATAAAGAGTAGAGAGCCTCTCCATTTCTGCAACTGGTCTAGAATTCATCTCATCAGGAGATATATTTGGGTCAAAAACACGCGCACTCGGAAATCCAGCATAATAGGCATTTAGAAACCCCTGATCACCTATAAGAAAACATTGACGGAAATATGTATCTTATGTTGTACAGATATAGCTAATTGAGGGATCTGTCCATATTTATACTCATACATATCAAAAGATGCAAACTAAGATGATGTGACAGATTACAGGGGCGTTATACCTCCGGTGTAAGAGTTCAATGTGGTCACTTTGCTCACCATGTCGTTAAATAGTTCTTCAGATGGTTCAACTACCATAACACCTGAGTTGAGTCTCTCTGAATGCTTTAAGTTTGCACAGAATTTTCCACACTTGAATAAAACATCAATATTCTTGACCACGAGTGTATCAGCATCAAGATAGACAACTGCAGCATAAAGAAAAACAATGTTCACAAATAGCGGTTGTATGATATGCCGTACACATAGGCGGACCTTCATAGAGACCCGGGGGGGCCGCGGCCCCCCCAAAATTTGCGGCACATAGTGTAAATATTATAGGTTTTAGGGGTAATTTAATTGAGGTTACAAACAAATATTCGATTCGGCCCTCCCAAAATAAATTCGGCCCCCCTAAGAAAAATGTTCAAGTTCCGTCTATGGCCGTACATAACTAAGACCTAAATGAGTCTTAAACTCTATGCAAGTTAAACAAAAATTCATTGCAGTCTTCAACTATATCCAATCAAGTTACCTTAATAACTGTCTTAAAAAGAGCAGGGGATTACCTTTTTCGTAATCAGTCATGTTGAATATCTTAAGCTTAGTGTATACACCCCAAAACCTTGTTGGCCGCACTTGATTTGGGTTCTCCAAAAGACTGATTGGCTTTACAATCCACCCCTCAGCCTGCCAAAAACTCCATTTTTAAGACTACGAATTGTATAATGGGACCAGACTGGTTCATTATTAAAAATAAACAGGCTCTAATCGTAAATTATCATATCATGCATTCCATGTTCGCTGTAACTACATAAGTTGGTAATACTTTTTTTCCCTGGCGAGCGTAGAAGATTAGAAATACCTATGATCTAAAATTCTGTATACAGCTTCTAGTATGTTTCACCTTTAATTACCACCACATTATAGTAAAAATTTAACCTGCTTGTATAATCTCTGCAATGCTTAAATATTAACCTATACAGTATTGAATAAGACTCATATATATCTAGATGTTGTTTCTTGAGATGTCTAAACATATAAAATCACATACATTATCAATAAAAAGAAAACACATAAATAATGATTTACGGATAAAAAGCGAAAATGATTCAAGGAAAAACCTGGAGAAGAGTCTTGGCATAATCTGAAACACCATCAGAAACCAAAACAACCATATCTTTTGTGGATCGTGTATCACGAATTGACTTCCCAAGAACACGTGCACCCAACACGAATTCATCTCCGTATAAAAGAGTTACATAAGCTTCCTTAGATTCAGATGCCCAAACATTTTCTACATTTTCATTCACAGCTAATAATAATAAAAATAACAGGAAGAAACCGCATCCGTATCTCATTTTCATCGTTTCGGAGTCTAATATAACAGAAACGTTATAAAATTAAAAACAGGTTCCAAGTTAAGTTTTTTTGTTTTTTGTTTTTGTGGTTTGTAACTGCATGAAATATCATATTTTGTTTAGGGTACCATTTTATGGATTTTGAAAGATTGCAAGTATAACCTTAGATTTGATATATGACAAATAATCTGAAGATGTTCTTCCCAGGTGTTGGTTTTTCTGCTGATCTTACGAAATCATACGTATCTGCAAATCAAGGAACCTTCATTTTTCCGTCTTATTTAGAAACAGGTTAAAAGTACAACAAACGGTTTATTGGACAAAGGGGTGAACAAAGCCCGGCCCAATTTCTAAAATACGAGACTGCCGGGCTAGTTCTTACTCAAAGTTATTCGATTGGATATGGCCGTAAACTAAGCTAACAAACATTTAACTTGGGCTTGTTTGCGTCCGTTCATTTAAGTTGACAAACATTTAAACGAACGGACAAACATTTATAATTGCGTTTAGTTAGAGGAAAACATCCATCTTTTCCACAAAATGTTTTTTTTAACAAAACAAAAATAATTAAAAATCACGTTCAAATTGACTTTTTCCCCCTAAAACTATCTATAAAACTTTGTTGATATTCATTTGTTTGTTTAATAAACAAACTTTCTATCATAGGGTGTAAACCAGCAAAGTCTGTCTTGAGTTATTTAAGAATTGCTATGTAAAAGCTCAAAGCCGAGGTTAAATGATCTTGACCCGGAGCTTCATACCTCAAAACCATAGGCTCGCGAGCCTAAATAACTATTATCAATATAATTATGTAAATGCATGTGTCTCACTTAAATAAAAATAATAATAGTTAGAGCCTAACGGGTCTAGATGGGTATATACAAAAAATGATAATTTGTACGTTGACGTTAGTCTAACAAACCGGTCTAAATTGCCGGCTCTTATTTTTTCCCCTAAATGAGCTCAAAACAAACAAACGAGTTTGGTACTAGTGTGTCTAAAATTCCACCCGCGAGTACTTCATGATGTCGTTTAGGCCTACCATATAATGAGTTGAACTCGCAATTTTTCACGAGCCCAGATCAAGTTAAAAACATTTCCCTGAAATGAATCGTTCTTTTAAAAGGTACTTTTTGGGTCCTTCTTTTAAAAGGACCGGTTTCTCTTAATTTTGTCAAAAATTTTACAGTGATACAAAACCCTGTTCTATAGCCCGTGCTTCAAACATCTAGCACACTTTACATATCACCATACTAAATCAAGTGTTATTTATTACTGTACTAATTTTTATAACATATTACTACACTATGGGGGTGTTTGTTTAAGCTTTTATATGTGTGCTTATGAGTTTATTTAATTTCAGCATATATTTCATAAGCTCTAATTTTTAACCTAATATAAGTCCAGAAGTGTAAAAACACCTATGTTTTCATCTTTTTGATACAAAGAAAACAATAAGACATCAACTCATGGTGATCCCTTTAAGAAGATTATCAAATACACCTTTTAGCACATTTATAAAACCACACATTCACCTTAACATCAGACACTGTTCAACTGCATCACATGATGACACTGACAAAAATATCCGCTTATTAAACAACAACATCACAAACCACATTCGAAACAATAGACTAAACGACGCTAAACACCTTTTCGAAAACTCAAAACATCGAAACACAGTTACGTGGAACTCGTTACTAAGCGGGTACGTCAGACGTAAAGAATTAACCAATGCACGTAAACTGTTTGATCAAATGCCTCAGAAAGACGTGGTGTCGTGGAACACGATGATTTCGGGCTATGTGAGCTGTGGATGGCTAAATGAAGGAGATTTTGTTTGATCAAATGGAGTGTAGGGATGTTGTGACGTGGAATACGGTTATTAGTGGCTATCACGAAGAATGGGAGGATGAGTGAGGCATTGAAGTTGTTTTGGGACGGAGGTTAAGAATGTGGTGACATGGAATGCTGTGGTGACGGGTTTTCTGTGTAATGGGGGTTTGAAGAGTGCGGTTGAGTTTTATAGGAGGATGCCGGAGAGGGATGGGGCTTCGCTTAGTGTGCTTGTCTCGGGGCTTATTCAGAATGGGGAGTTGGATGAGGCTGGGAAGATTTTGGTTGAGGTGTCGTTAGAGAAGGATGAGAAGGTGGATTTGGTGCATGCGTTTAATACTTTGATTGCTGGGTATGGGAGGAAAGGAAGGATTGAAGATGCTAGACGTCTTTTTGATAGAATTCCGTATGGAAATGATTGTGGGAGACGGGGGATGTTTAAGAGAAATGTTGTGTCGTGGAATACTATGATTATGTGTTATGTGAAAGCTAAGGATGTTGGGTCTGCGAGGGTTTTGTTTGATGAGATGAGTGAACGTGACACGTGTACTTGGAATACAATGATAAGTGGCTACATCGAAATGTGTGACATGGAAGAAGCGTCTAATTTGTTTACAGATATGCCAAACCCTGATGTATATACATGGAATTCAATGATTTCAGGGTATGCCCAGATTGGTAAATTGGACATTGCTTGTATCTATTTTCGAAGAATGCCTCAAAGAAACCGTGTGTCATGGAATTCAATCATATCTGCTCATGAGAAAAATATGAAATATAAAATGGCAATAGATTTATTCCTTGATATGCAATTAGAAGGGGAGAAACCAGATAAACATACGTTGTCTTCTGTTCTGAGTGTTTGCGCTGAACTCACTGATACTCAACTAGGCGTACAAATACACCAGCAGGTTACAAAGATTGTCACTCCAGATGTGCCGTTAAATAACTCCCTTATTACTATGTACGCTAAGTGTGGGGCTATAACAGAAGCTAGGGCTATCTTTGAGGAGATGAAATCTTGTAAAGGTGTGATTTCATGGAATGCTATGATTGGCGGATACGCGTCTCATGGATATGCAACGAAGGCTTTAGAACTTTTTGGTTTGATGAAGAAGGAAAGAGTGAAGCCGACTTATATAACATTTGTATCTGTTTTAAATGCATGCGCTAATGCAGGTTTAGCTGAAGAAGGTCGTATGCACTTTAATTCTATGGTTACTGAATTTGGTATCGAACCGAGAGTAGAGCATTTTGCCACACTTGTGGATATATTGGGCCGGAATGGGCAACTTGAGGAGGCTATGGATGTGATCAAAGGAATGTCAGTAAAACCTGATAAGGCGGTGTGGGGTGCATTATTGGGTGCTTGTAAAGTGCATAATAATATTAAGTTAGCATGGGTTGCAGCTGAAGCATTGATACGTCTTGATCCTGAAAGCTCTACACCTTATGTGTTGTTACATAATATGTATGCTGATATCGGACAATGGGATGACGCAACAGAAGTTAAGAAGTTAATGGAAAAACATAATATAAAAAAGGCAGCAGGGTCCAGCCTGGTGGACTCGAGTTGCTTATAATGATTGGGGTAGTTATGCTGCACGAGTACTAGGGTTTTACTCGGGATAATCATATGTTGCCTAAGTTGGCTCATATACTGTGCTTTCTTGGAAGAAGATCAAAGAATGATGGTGCTTCGAGTTGGGATAATCATATGAAGAGTGACACATACAGAGTTAAATTGATATAGAAGAGGTTGTTCATAAGGCATAACAAGACAATTTCAGGTTTATTCTGGTGATCTCAGCTTGTGAAAACACAAGAAAGTTAATCCTGTATAGATCGTAGAGGGAGTAGATACAATCAGTCACGTCTGCCCCTACAGTTTATACATTTATGAGCATGTTAATACTAGAGATATCGAAAGCTTGAGAATTTTTCTATACAACTCCTCGTTCATGGATCAAGTGGGTAATTTGCAGTCTATGCAGTATTGCAGCGTTCTATTTATAACCTTCTTCAAGTGCTTAGGTATGTATTCTAATTATTTCAGTGTTGTTGAGTTGGTAGCATGATTCAAACCATAGAAGATTATTAGATTAATGTATGCACTTGCAAACCCAAAAAAGTTTGTTTTTCTTCTTTTTTCGTATCATACTGTAGCGTAAGTATTAGAACATAAAGAATTACTATAATGACAATAGACATCGAATTTATATAGCCTAAATGATTTAGTACAGTAAGTTGTTACAGTTCATGTGTTATACTCATGTAAAGCCATTGGATATACAATCAATGGAAAACAGCAATTCTTGGGCTTAGCAGTTGGTAACTAAATTTTGACCATTGAGTAGCTTTTCCAAGTTTGAAATGGTTCATGACCAGTGTGATGTGCTGAGAAAAGAATGTGCACCCAGAACTCAAGTGCTATATCTAAAAAACATAGCGAAATACAACCTATGTTTCATGCGCTATGCAACAACACGTCACTATCCTGTTGTTCCTCTAGATGTGATCATTCCTCTAGTGAAGCCTTTTTTTTCAAAGCACATACTTGATTTCCACAGTATTCTTTTGCGCAGTTGCCCATAAGCCTTTCTTAAATCTGCATGTAGTTCATTTTTTACAACACCCTTGCAGATAGCAAGATTTTCAATACCAATAACCCAAATCCGGCATAAAATACCTGTACTGTATGGTAATCTGCATGTTGAATATATGCTACTGTAAATTTATACTATCACGGCCTTACCAATCGAAAACATCATTTGCCAAGATTCAGACAGTATTCATTGCACAAGATTGAGAAGTACAGTACTAGATTTACCGAGCTGGCTTGAGCATCAGCCTAATATATATAAATACGTATGATCTCAATCATCCCTAGATAAGAGGCCTTGCTTCATCCAGATTAATAGATTATAGCTCTTATAATAACATACATTAATTATTTAAGACTGCTACCAAAATTTGATGGCCATTCGATGTAAAATACAATAAGATTCCTAGTAAAACTGCATTGTAGCTCGCCGGAAATTAAACTCATCTGTAATATGATGCCATGATGTACAAACTTATAGAAGTTGCAGCAGTGACGATAACTTCCTGCATAATGTAAGCAACTCATAAATCTCACGGCTTAGTGTCAACTCTATTTAAAAACATATGCTGCAAATGACAGAGCCAGGAAAACTTGACTCGGTTAATTATTATCCCGAAATGACTAGTTCATCTGCCCCATGGAAATTCCACAGGAACTCGGCGTTTAGCAACTTTTTCACCAATATACACTTATTTGCTAATTGTCAAAATCACAAAAAAATGAGGATATTTTACAAGCCTCTTATATTGGGTCAATGGTATTTGAGACATTTGGTTGACAGTTAAACACTTTTCTCTAATATTCTCTGGGTACATATACAGATGCTGCAAATGACAGATATTGATGGTCATACCTGGTTGTTATACAAGGCAATAGGGACATAACCACTGATAAACTCGATCAAATTCACGATGCCAGTATATCCCTGAAACAGAGAAAAGGATTAAATATGCGAGGAACTAAATTTGGGGTATAAATTTTGCAGTTCAACATAGTCATCGGTTGTCTAACCATGACAACAACAATAATACCCAATCCACCCAGAGAGGGGTATGGGGAAGGTAGAATGTAGACAGATCATACCCCTTTCCCAGGGTAAACCTGAGAGTAGCAACTAGGAAGACCGCTTCAGGAAGACCTCCGGCAGTGTATGTGTGAATGTGAAAGTGCTCAAATATGTGTGAATGTGTACTTTGATATGTAAGCATATGCCATGGTTGTCTAGCCATGACAATAATACTTGAAAAAAAAAAATGTAACCAAGTTAAAACTCAAAATTATAATTTGAAATCTCTTTCCTAGAAGGAGGTATCAATCTTTTAATTCTCAATTTACTAATTTCTTGATTGATCAACACAAAACTAATAACTAGATCAACTACATTTAGCAAGTCTTGCGACATCTGCCTGGTCCCGGATTATCCTATAAGTATAGAATCTATTGCTGTTTAGAGGCAGCCAAATGCCAATGCCATCATGAAGCTTTAAAGTGGTTTACCTTTAAGATCTACTAGTAAAAAAAAGTTGTGCCATTAAAACAGGTGTTGTGAAGCATTAAAGTAAGAATAATATCTTGCAATATATATTATATCTAATGTCATAATAACATGACATACCAAAGATGCAAAAGCTATACAGCCAAAAGCCAGTGCCAGGGAACGTAGCAACCGTTTCCCCATCCGCATCATGCGTCCTTCATCTTCGCCTTCTTCCTGCATTCAAGATCAGCTTAACTATAAAGCAAAAAAATAAAAAAATAAATAAATGCTGTATAATATTTGGGACAATTATAAAAGTCATATTTTTATACTGCGGTCCTGGATGATGTTGCTTACAGTAAAAGTTGTGGATACAGGTGGTTCAAAGGCTTTTAACTTCTCAAAGATTCTGTATACAAATACAAAGGATAGAAACTGCACAGGCTTCCAATCTGCACTGCGTGCAACTACAATCCAAGCAATCTGCACAAGAAATTAATCTAAGAAATTTTCTTTCAAGGACAAAAAGACCAAAATTTGATGCAAAAGTGACATTTTAGAGCTCATAGAAAGAAGAATTTAGTGTCTGTAGACAACATGTTAAATAATTTCTACACTTACAAATGCTGCTGATATTGCCATGTTAATCCGGATGTCCTTCACTTCAGATTTGGTGAACCTAAGAACATGAGAATGCACCAACTTAGCAAGCTCTATAAGCTTGTAAAGTGTAAACCATAAGTGGTAGAGAATCTAAAACAGAAGTGAAGACAATTTGTGTGGTCATTCATAAAGGATAAGATGATATATGTTCCTCTCATGCCAGGCTATAGAATCATATGCAGTCAGGTTTGGGAATTCTAGTGATATTGAGTTCAAATATATTTCTCCGTCATTAGTGGAGCACTAGTAGATGATTACTTCAGATGGTGTAAGAGAATGATCGAAGCTAACACTGACATGAGGCTCGAGGATAATATTAGACAATAGTTGTGAATATACCTTGGCCCCCATGGAATAATTGGTTGCTTGTCAGCAAACTTAATATCCTTTGAAACCTATCATCAAAATACAATACAAGTTAATAAAACTTAAACAGCATTGACTGATCAGCGACCTGCCGAACTGCAAATTCAGTAACTTATAAAAACAAATTGACATATATTGGGCAAACTAAAGGAATCTAAACAACACTAAGTTCAATTACTCTATATGAGACTGCCTATCCTAGTAATGAGATATTATAGGTTAACACTGCCGATGTATAAGCAACACATACCAGAATGCAAAAGGTCTCATGCCATTAGAGACAACCAAACATACGAAATTCTGAGGCATGAATCTAGCATCAGACTGCCTATACATGTGTTTATTGATTACAGAGCAATAAGACAATGAGATCCTTAAGCAGTTAAGCACATAACGTAGATACATATAACACGAACATTCAAAATATAAAGCAACATTAATCATCAATTATGTACTCTTTACAGCTTAATTAGCAGTTTGCATGAAGACGAAAAATGTACCTGAAATGAACCATATGTCACTCCCTTCTTTCTGTTGCTTAATTGCGCCATCATGAGCTTGTCATATGCCTTCTCCAACTGAAAACAACATTTTTAAATCCAATGTGTTCAATTCTAAAAACAATGACAAATGCATATATAAGTGTATATAAAATTTTATCTTTTTTTGACTATTAACATTATCTTACACGGGCAGCAGCAGCCTCATCGCCTCGTCTCTCAGCGTCCTTCTTCTTTCGTGTATACGCAGCTTTCACCATATCAAACCCCTCAATAGGATTAACACCAAGCACCTATCGAGTCACAAACATTTTTATACCAAAATCTAACTATAAAAACCAAACATTAAAAACCCTTAAAAAAACAGAAACAGAAACCTCGTAGGGATTAAAGTCATTGTCAGAACTAGGAGGACTTCCAGCAGCTGAGGAAGCAGCACAAACAATCATCCTTTGACTCCCAGATGTTAAAAACTTGTTATCTTGACAACGGGTAAACCTGTATTTATAAATTGGAATTAACAGCATAGAATTATTAGTTTGAGAATAAAAGGAAATGTTAGAGAAAGAAAAAACTACCTGAGGAATGATGGGGAAAGATTGGAAGAAGTGTTGTTATTGGGAGATAAACCCCGAGAAGTAGAAGGAAACTGGAAAACGTTGGATATAGCCACAGCCATTGTTGTTAGTTGTTACAGATTATGTGTGTCTGTGTCTGATCCTATTTAGGGTTGTGTTTGGTTGCAGCCGGCTACCTGTCTTCTATTCCCGTTTAGTCCATACTCTTTTTCTAGTATTCTTTTTAGAGCAAAGGGTACCATAACCTTGGGTAAGGTGTAACACTTCCACAGCGTCATGCACCTTAACTTTAAAAAAAAAATCTTTTGTCATAACTCAACCTTAAGTTACCACTTTAACGCATCTTAACTCACTTTAACTCACATTAACTCAAAACAAAAACACTTAACTTTGCGTTAAGGGGTTAACGCACCCTTAACTCAATGAGATGATGTAGTTAACGCACCTTAACGCAAGGTGGTGCGTTACCACACCTTATGCTCTTAGTAAACCTTTTTTTGTGTTGGGAGGTGATTTGCACACTTTTCAAATTAATTGGGACACTCTAATTACCCTTCCAGGGTGAAAATGAGTAAAAATTATGTAAGGGTATACGTGTCAATACATTCTAAATTAGAGTATCACAATCAATCAAAATAGGGTGCAAATCATTGTTTTTGTTTTTTCTTCTTATTTGCTTATTTTTAAGCAGAAAAACAGTTTTATTATCCAAAAACTTTTTGACTTTCTATTTGTTTTTAAGCAATTTTTTTTTTAATAAACAAGTAATAAGATGATAATTTCATATTAATTATTTGATATTAAATTAAAAGTAGTTTTTATTACTATATTCAATCTAAAATTTTTAATAAATGTATGTGATTGAATAATTTTATCAAATTATTGTTTTTTTTTTTGCTAATAACCTATTAAAGCATTATACTTGTCAAAAATTGCAGTTCTGTGTAGCGAACTAAAAAAATAACTCTTTTAGACATTAATGTTGACATTTTTATCTTTTTTTAAGTATTATGACCATTTTACCTTTCAAAAAATATTTCAAAAAGAAAAGAATTTCGAAAAAAAAAATCATAAAATTTTTTAATCTAAAAATAAAATACATTTCGAAGAAAAAATTCTAAAAAACACGTTTCAAAAAAAAATTGAAAAAAGTGTTTGAAAAAAATTTGGAACAAAAATTTTGAAAAAAGTATTTCGAAAAAAAATTAAAAAAAATTTTGGAAAAAATTTGAAAAAATTTAGAAAGGGTAAAATGGTCATATCTTAAAGAAAGACAAAAAATGTCAACATTAATGTCTAAAAGAGTTATTTTTTAGTTATTCTGTAACTGCTTATTCTTGTGAGTATAGTCTTTAAAAAGTTATTAGCCCTTTTTTTCAATGTTTCATTATGTCTTTTACAAAATAAGCAAATCCAAACATTGTTTTAAAAAATACTCATTTATAAGCAGACTAAAAGCACTTTTTATTAAGCATAAACAGAGGCAAAAAAATACGCAATCCCAAACACCCTCTTAAACATGTGTAGAGTACTATAAACTTGATTAAAGATAATTTTTACTCATTTGTACACATTTAACTATTAAGCTTGTTAAGAATTTATCGGCTATTATCATCAAATTACAGTACTTATAGTATAACTATTGAATAAGCTCGAGCTTAACTCAAGTCTTGTTTGAGGTTTATTTAGTAACGAGTTCAAGCCTACCTTTATATATGCGTTATCATGTATGAGTGTATATGCAAATATGCATATTTATATATAAAATAGCATAATAAACGAGTTCAAGCAAAATGTACTTAACAAATCAAGATCGATTCGAGAGTTTTATTTACCTAACATAAAAAATATATATATATAATAATAAATAAATAAATAAATAAAATTGATCCCTAACTTGTAAAATATGTCACGAGTCGAACTTGAGCTAAAAATATAAGCATCGAAACAAGCTCGAGCTTGAGACTTATGATCGACAAGATGCTGGGTTTAGCATCTCTACCCTTATTTGGTAATTATATAATCAATATTGTAATTTGAAAGATGACGTCCGTTAGATGCATAACGTGTGTTTAGCTTCTTCTTTTTATTTATTTATTTATTTTCTTTCTTTTTTTCCTTAAGTGGGATAATTTTGATGGCAAAATATATTGTCTTTTAGAGAAAGAATGACATGGTTTGTGTAAAATTGAAAAGTCACCATATCTCAACACAACATAAATTATGTTTGTTAAAGATATTATTTTAAATAAAACTAGTTATAATACACGTGCACGCACGGGGTTTTGACATAAAAGTTTAATTAGATATTAATGTAGTATATATTGAGTTTAAATAAAAATGTGCGTGATTATATTGTACATACAAAGAATAAACAATCAATTTATTGTAGGTCATCGTGTTTTAGAAGTGAAAGTTAGTATACCATCATAAAGTATACTATGAGAACCTGCAACTGCTCTTTCCGCACTTGGTTACAGTCTAGGCATGTGATTCAAAATGGAAACACATACGTGATACGTCAAAGGTAAGTTTGATCCCGCAATCGGATAAATATTTGGCTAATATTATTGTCCATATAATCTTCTTAGTTGGTTTGACATAAATGATATAGAAATGAAGTAATAGTATATTTGGCTAATATTATTGTCCATATAATCTTCTTAGTTGGTTTGACATAAATGATATAGAAATGAAGATATAGTAACTATAAAGAATTCAGTGATTCTAAAAGTAACTATTCAGTATTGGTTAGCAAATTATTTAGCCAAGAGATATGATATTCAAAACATCAAATAATTTGACAAAGAGCTATGATATTCAAAACATCGTATATCAGTTTCTATACGTAGTCATTTATTGAATTGTAGTTATACGTTTATTTGCGTCTACATGACAACTTGTCAAACCTCGAGTCACCCATCTTCTCTAGTTTCATCTTCAACAAAAAATAGTGATAATAAAAAGTGTATTAAAAGCATTTAAAGTCTTTTGTAGATTATGCACAAATGTGTATCACATAAGAAATCCAAAGTTATTGAAAATTACAATTTTCTTTTGAAAAAAGTATAACTTCTTGTCGTATCTGAATCTGATTCGTATTTGATGTTCATAAATTTTGTTATTGCATACAACCCCATATTAGGAAGTTACAATTTTATTGAATAATACACACTCTTGAGATCATATTCCAGCCTGTCGTACAATGACCCGTTCTCATATATTACCTAACCCATCCATTTCACACATTGACTTTCATGAGATAGTTAGCTGTGAGTAAAGCCCCTTTGGTGGTGTAAGCACAAAATTAATAAAACCCACTCACGGTAAAGTTAATCATGTGTATATCATGTCATGATAAAACATACATAAACTCTTTAAAATCTTGATCAAACTTTATGTCGAACCCATACAGAAACCAACTTGAAGAAGAGCGCCAGGGTGGACCTTTTTCGGACTTCATCCAAATCTGGAATTAAAAAATAACCATAGTCTTTAAAGAATATAATAAAACCCAAACAAAGTGACCCATGCTGACATGGCAGTTGTCCAGTAATAACCTCAATTATCGGAACTCCGTCGGGTGGTGGTGGCTGAATCAATAAGCTTTTTTTCCTAGTGACTTTTCCTAGGCATATTTTAGGTTCACTTGTGATGAACTTGAACACACATTCATCACCTTCCTTTAGGTCATTGCAACACATGAAACCCTGCCACCCTCTTGCTAGGTGATAGCGTTCTGCCTCATATGCTTTATCCAACCGCGCGACCATTGGCCACTCTTTTCCATCAAGATCCTTCATCATGATGGGTCCTTCACCCTTTATTTTTCCCAATCCCACAAATTCCCCTGAAAGTCTCTAATAACACCAGCATGTGAAAAGGTTAAGTAACTTTAGTCAGTGTTAGTTATTTCTTATGAAAATTGTTTATATAATGCATTCCAATACATCATAAAAGTAGCACCGATAGTAGTAGTAGTTAGGGTGACAATTGGGGTCGGATTTGTGTGGGTAACGCCAAAGAAAAGCCACTCATTTACACGTAAGCAAACAATTATACAAAGCGTTTAACTTATTTAGGTAGGTAATGTAAAAATTTATTACATGAATGTCTTTATGTGTATACCTTTGCTTAATCTAATCAATTAGCTCGGCAATGTACAAATTTGTAGTTGATATCATTAATCTATTAGTATAAGGATAAAGTATTTGCATTGTCTTCACATTATATATGAGAATCTAAGTGTTGTAGCAAAAGTGATAAGTTTCTCAAGTTCAAGCATTCACTTTGGTACTTTAAATACTAGTTATTATCACAGTGAGTTTTAAACCAAAGGTAAGTACATTGCACAATATTTTATAAATTACTAAACACCAATTATATAAATTACTAAACACCAATTAATAACGTTGACCAAGACCTCACTAATTCCTTCTCAAGGGTCGTCAAATATGTGGAATAAAATTAATTGAACGTCACAACAATTAATAAAATAACACGGGCAGAAAGGCCACAAAATTAACTGATGGTAAGTTAGTTGAAGAGAAGTAGTGAAATTGAGATTGAACATGATTCTTACCAATTTCTGCTGAAATTTGTGAACCGACGTCATCAGAATAAATATATGTGATACGGACTATAGGTTGATCAAGCACCTTTATATTAGATTGTGAAATATCCAAACCATAAACGGGAGGGTAGTTTAAGTAATCGATTCTTCTTTTGGGATTCAAGATGATCTTGGTCTTCTATAAATCCGCCATTGTAATTAACGGCGCATGAAATTACTTTCAATGTTATCTCCATAAGAGCCCTACATTATAAAATAAAGGGCTTTTGCATATATATCCTCCCGAAAATGCAAAATTGCATATATATCCAAAGCATGCATAAAAACCATTGTAAAATGTGCATAAAAAACTTGTACAAAGGATATATATGCAATTATTCACTTTTGAAGGGATATATATGCATTTTTGCCTAAAATATATAAAACATCAATTAGTTGACGTTGAATTGAGCAGGTCCAACTAGATTACAAGCAGGTTAACAGAACATGCTAATGGGCCAAATGTAGCTTGATTACTATAAGTAGTTGAGTCAAAAGTTATCAACTGGGCCTAATAGTTAATTAGTTTTATCATGACGAACAATAAAATATGGAATTATGGAATCAATAGTATATGTTAATACAAATATCGTCATTAAACGTTATTTATATTTTTTAATCTTTACCTAAGTTTTGTTAACGACAAAAGTAAATTTAATTTTTATAAAGCTTAAAGCTTGTCAAGTTTAATAGATATTAAAACAAGCTTTTTCAAACAATATCTTCATCACTCAAGCATTTACATTGTGATTAATCATATCTTAATATGACTCTAACCATAATGTATGATAGTAGTTTTTAGAATGTTTTAGTTTCTTAAAAACTAAACATTACTTATGTATTTGCATATTTCTAAAAATAGAAAAACAACACATGACATCATGGAAATCATTGGAAGATTTCATTAGATATTTTGTGTAGATTTGGACTTTTCATATCTTACACAATCTTGCATAGATATGGTTGACTTTGGCAAGATCTTGATATCTTCTTTGTCGGACCTCAATGGCACCAAAAGATATAACAGGCGGAACCCTTTTAAGGGGTCCGCGGTCCGTCAGTGCTGGCGATGGTTTTGGCTATAAATAGCAAAGCCAAACCAAGTAGTTTTCATCCCTTTCTATCATACTCTCATACATATCTTCTCTAAACCTTTCTAACTCGGTTTCATATCATATTAGTGATCTCTTTTGTAGCAAAGAAGATCAAGTCACATTCAAGCTTCAACGAGAAGTTGGAAGTCTTGTTTGTTTAGTGTTGTATGATCTTGTGTTGATTCATACTTCATTGTTGTACTAAACCATCATAATCTTGTGAGTGTGAGTGGTTAGTATTTTAGTCCTCAAAATACATTGTGTGTGGGAGTGGTTGTACCCTTGGAAAGAACTCGACATTTAGCTTAGTGTCGGAAATAGTGTAAGCGAAGTGTAAAGGTTTCTCCACCGGTGAAAGGAGCTTGTTGACTAGTGAAGTTAAACTCTCGAGTGTGAGACTCGGGGAGTGGAGTAGGGCAAGGAGAAAGAGTCCTTGTAGATCGAACCACTATAAACAACTTGTTGTGGTTTGATCATTTCTTTCCTTATTTACTCTTTACATATTGCTTACATATTTCATTAACATATCTAAGATCAATATCAATTGATCTTTCAATAAGTTTCAAAACAAAGTTTTAATTGGTAAACTATTCAACCCCCTTCTAGTTTTCTACAATTGGTACAGTCTCCTTGCTCAAGAATTTCTAAAATAATTTGTATTTTATAAACTTGAAACGATCCATGGATTACGAAAACTTTAAAGAAGGGCAATCTATGCAAAGACCACCACTCTTTGAAACCAATGGATTTATCTATTGGAAAACCGCTTTGAAACATATGTAAAATCAAAAGATATAGATCTTTGGTTTGTTATTGTTAAAGGGATTTTAGTTCTACAACAAAGGATATTTCTATTGATGAACAAAAGAAATTAATTGCTAAAAATAATGAAGCTAAAATGATGCTTTATAATGCTTTGCCTAGAAAAGAATATGAAAGAATTTTTATGTGAAACCGCCAAAGATATTTGGGAATCTTTGATTGTTACACATCAAGGTAATTCAAAGTCAAGGATAACAAAATTGATCTTCTTGTTCAACAATATGAACAATTTGTTATCCCGAAAATGAAACCATTGATTGTGGCTTTGCTCGCTTTAATCTTGTTATTACATCACTTAAAGCACTTGATGAATCTTTTCGTAGTAAGAAATTTGTCAAGAAATTTCTTAGAGCACTCCATCCGAAATGGAGAGCTAAAGTGACCGCTATTGAAGAATCAAAAGATCTTTAAAAAATGTCACTAGACGAGCTAATCGGTAACCTCAAAGTACATGAAATGGTGATGGAGAAAGATTCGGAGATCATCAAAGGAAAAAGGGAGAAGATCAAATCCATTGCTCTAAAAGCAAAGGCAGAATCAAGTGATGATGATGAATCTTGCTCCGGTAGTGAAGATGAGGAGTATGCCATGGCCGTTAGAGACTTTAAAAAGTTCTTTAGAAGAAGAGGAAAGTTTGTAAGACAACCTCGAGAAGAAAAGAAGCCATTCCGAAAAGATCGGGATGACAAAAAGGGTGAAGGTGAAAGAAAGTGCTTTAGATGTGGTGATGCAAGTCATCTCATAGAAGAATGTCCCAAGCCACCTAAAAGCAACACTCAACGAGCTTTTGTAAGTGGTGCTTGGAGTGATAGTGAAGATGATGAAGAGTCAAGCAAGGAAGAGATCGCTCTAATGGCACATGAGTCAAACGAGGTACTTTCCGACTCTTCTTATTCTTCTATTGATGATGACACTTTGCAAAAACAATACAATAAATTGTGTGAGCTAAGTCTAAAAATCATAACTAAAAATAAATTCTTAAAAACTAAAAAGGAATTTTTGGAAAATGAAGTCTATGAGTTAAAAGAAAAAGCAAAACGACTAGAAAAGGGAAAAGCAAATGACGATGGTTGTAAATCATGTCAAGAGCTTAATCTTGAAATAGAAAAACTAAAGCTCACGCAAGATGTTCTAATCGAACATAATTCTAAATTTAAAAGGTTTAACAAAAACATCGTTCTTGCCGATGAAATAGTTAAAATACATAAAACACCAGGAGACATGAATGGGCTAGGATTTAATGAGGTATTAATTCCAAAGAGTCAAAACAAAACGGTAGAAAGGACGAACAAATCATCAAAAGCTAACTGCGATGCATAAAGACGGACGAACGGACCCAAAATAAGGGTTCCGTCCGTTGAAGGAAATGGTGTCGTGGGTACTTGACAGGACATAATGTTTGTGATACGGACCGTAATGAATTTGTCAAAGTAACAAAGAAAACCAAGGATATTGTTAAACTAAAACCACCGTTACATCGAGTAGGACTTGCTAAAAATGAATTTAGATCAAAACTACTCAAGAACGACATAAAACACCTTTTGCCAACGCCCCTTCCTAAGAGCAACCACAACATACAACCCAACTACCAACACAACGGTTGGAACCAAAACTTTCTGGACCATATCAAACTCCAGATTACATGTCATGGAACTCTTACCCATCGTTTCCATACATGAATCAAATAAATGGTATGTTTAACCCAAACGGACCCATGAGATATTGGGGACCAAATGCTTGAGTTATTTGCTTCTTAGGTATGCTTGAAAGTTGGATTGGAACCGATGAGTGGATAAAAGATAGTGGATGCTCACGGCACATGACGGGACAACGAAAGTCTCTTCTCATCATACCAAGAGTATGACGGAGGTAATGTCACTTTTGGTAGCAATCTCAAAAGCAAAATCATTGGCAAAGTACGATCGCTCATAACTCCTAACTATTGAAAATGTTGCTCATGTAGATAGGTTAGGATTTAATCTACTTAGTATTAGCCAATTATGTGATAAAAAGTATAAAGTACTATTTGATGAAAATGGTAGCAAAATACTAAAGATGGTATCACCATAGCTAAAGGAGTTAGGAAAAATAACATATACATCATGAAAATAGATAAAACATCTAATGACAAACTTTGTCTAACAACGTTAGATGATAGCTCATCTCTTTGGCATAGGCGCTTAGGTCACGCTAATATGAGACTTATACAAAACCTATCTTCAAAAGAGCTAGTTAGGAATTTACCAAAACTTAAATATGACCAACACTTTTGCGACGCTTGCAAAATTGGTAAACAAACCCATAGTAGTCATAAATCTAAAAATATGGTGTCCACATCTAAGTGTCTAGAATTATTGCATATGGACTTGTTTGGTCCATCCGCTATAAGAAGCTACGGAGGCAACTTATACACTTTGGTCATAGTAGTTGATTACTCAATATTTACTTGGACATTGTTTTTAAAAACCAAAATGAAGCTTTTGATAAATTTGAAATTCTTAGCAAGAAAATTCAAAATCAACTAGGTGTTAAATTGTGTCGATCCGAGCGGATCATGGTCGTGAATTTGACAACGAAACTCAATTTGGAAACTTTTGTGATACAAATGGTATAACACATAACTTTTGGCTCCACGAACACCTCAATCAAATGGAGTAGTAGAGCGTAAAATAGAACAATTCAAGAAATGAGTAGAACAATGCTTAATGAACAAAACATTCCTCAAAAGTTTTGGTGTAACGCCGTTGACACTTCTACATATATTTTGAATAGAGTCTTAATCGTCATTTCTTAAACAAAACACCATATGAGCTTTATAAAGGTAAAAGCCAACTTTAGGATATTTTAGAGTTTTTTGATGTAAATGCTTCATTCTTAATACTAAAGATTATCTCACCAAGTTTGACCCAAAGTCTTATGAAGGTGTATTTCTTGGTTATTCTCAAACTAGTAAAGCTTACATTGTCTTAAACAAAGAAACAATGATAGTCGAGGAATCGTTGAACATAACATTCGACGAAAGTTCACCTCCTTCTAAGACATCACCTTTGGTAGATGATGACTTAGTTGAAAGTCAAATGATAGAAAGTCAAGAAATAATTAAAAATGACAAGGAAGATGAACCATTAAATAAAGAGATTATAAACATCAAAGAATCTAAAAGTCATCCTTTAGAAAAGGTCATAGGTCAACTTAATCAAAGAACCTTAAGGTCACAAGCCCAAAATCAAAGTAATTATTTTTGTTTTGTATCCACCATTGAACCGAAAAACATAAATGAAGCAATAAAAGATGAATCATGGGTAATTGCCATGCAAGAAGAGTTAAACCAATTCGTTAGAAATGATGTTTGGAAATTAGCTCCAAAACCTAAAGATCAAACTATAATTGGAAACAAAATGGGTTTTTCGAAATAAAATGGATGAAAATGGTGTATTATCTAGAAACAAAGCTAGGCTTGTTGCACAAGGTTATAATCAACAAGAAAGGATTGATTATGATGAAACTTATGCATCGGTAGCTAGACTCGAATATATTAGAATATTACTTGCTTATGCATGTGCTTATGACTTAAAATTATTTCAAATGGATGTTAAAAGTGCATTTCTTAATGGGTTTATTAACGAAGAAGTATATGTTGCTCAACCTCCCGGTTTTACCGACTTTGAGAAACCACATCATGTTTTCAAACTCAAGAAAGCATTATACGGTCTTAAGCAAGCACCAAAAGCTTGGTACGATCGACCTAAGACTTTTCTTGTTGATAACAAATACACTATGGGATTAGTAGATAATAGTCTTTTTACCAAGAAAAAGGAGTCACATATTATCATTGTTCAAGTATACATTGATGACATCATATTCGGATCAACTTGTCAAGAGCTATGTGATGATTTCTCTAAAATCATGCACGACGAGTTTGAAATGAGTATGATGGGTGAATTAAACTTCTTTTTAGGACTTCAAATTAAACAACTAGAAGATGGCATATTCTTTAACCAATATAAATATATAAAAGACATGCTTAAGAAATTTGGTCTTGAAGATTCCAAACCAACTAAGACACCCATGTCCTCATGCACTAAACTCACCAAGGATGAGGAAGGTGAATCCGTAGATAACACTAAATATAGAGGAATGATTGGTAGCCTACTCTATCTTACGGCTAGTAGACCCGACATTATGTTTAGTGTTTGTCTATGTGCTCGCTTTCAAGAAAACCCAAAGGCATCACACTTAGAAGCCTTAAAAGGATTTTAGATACATTAAGGAACAACGTGTTTAGGATTATGGTATCCCAAAGGAATGGGTGTAGAAACCATAGTGTATGCCGACTCGGATCATGCCGGTGACTATGTCGATAGAAAAGTACAAGTGGTATTTGCACTTTTGTTGGACATTGTCTCACCTCATGGTTTGCAAAGAAGCAAACGGCTTTAGCCATCTCAACTCTTGAAGCCGAGTACATCTCGGCCGGAAAAGCATGTCAACAAGCTCTTTGGATGAAGCAAGCTCTCGTGATTACGAATTCATCTCAACGATATTGTTATACTTTGCGACAACAAAGGAGCCATCGATCTCAGCAAAAATCCCGTTCAACACGCTCGTACAAAGCATATTGAAATCCATCATCACTTTCTTCGCGGCAATGTTCAAAAAGGAAACATCTCAATCGAGAAAGTATCCTCCGAAGACAACATTGCCGACATCCTAACTAAGCCTCTCAAACGAGAACCATTTAATCTTCTTAGACTTGGTTTAGGATTAATGGAACCAAACATGTAGGATAAACATAGCCTAAACCTTAGAATAAACAAAACAAAACAATTTTGTTTTATACACCTCTTCAGTAGCCACGACAACAAAGGCGGAACCATTTTTATGGTGCCGTGCGGTCGTCGTGACTCTGAAAGCAAAGCGCTACCTACAAAACATCTTCTTCCTCAAAACCCACTTTACCAAAACGTGTAAACATTAAACCTAACTCATTATTAACACCTTCTCACCCACTAATCATGGAGATAACATCATTGTAAGTATCCTAACTACATTTTATCTCGTAATTCTGAGTCTAGGATTCTTATTTGTGCACAAAATCACTACATGGGGTTTGTATATATTCTTATATAAAACATGGATTCAATTGGCAAATTGCATAACTAGTCATTGAAATTAGGTACTACATTATCATATTGCATAAACAAATCATGCTTCCCACTAATCAATAGATAATGACTATAAGGCCTTATTCAAATAACCAAACACCCCATGTCAAAATATTTTGAAAAGCTTCTCACTTGTAGAAAACAATTTTCATTGTTAATACAAATAGAAACGTTAAATTTTCATCACTTGCATGCTCTTGAATACTAAAGGTATTGTATAACTAATATGCATTCCGGGTATATTCAAATGAAGCCACATTGAATTAGGAGCATTTGGGTTATCTCATGGTATTTGCCAAACACCCCACTAAAACCATTTTTGTGCATAAAATGAGTCGAGATAACCGCAACTCCAAATCGTTTTCATATAGGCACACACTAGAACCAAAACATTAAGTTTATTCTCATTTTTAACATGTTAATTCTCGCTCCTAGGAATAACCATGGTAGCCGCAAGATTCTATGTCACAAGGATACCCTTAGCTACATTCCCAAACATCTCAAAACCAAAGGACTCACCAAGGAACAAGTCGAAATATTTAAGAGTCTAGAGACTAGGTACTTCCATGAGGGTAGAACCATTCACTCCTCTTTTATCGAAAATACCAATCTCCGTGAAGAGCTAGCCGCTATTCAATTCGATTGTCTCCTTGACATCGATGAACCTATTTGTCCTAGGTTTGTGTTAGAGTTTTATGCTAGTGTCACCGGTTTCATTGATGAAGATGATGAGTTTAGCCTTAGGTTTAAGATCAATCAAAACGACTACACCATCTCCTTAACCAACTTTGCTCAAGTGCTAGGAATTCCAAACCGAGGGACATGTGTCTACTCGGATAAGTGGTCCCTCACCATTCTTGATGCAATCAATGATCGCTCTCTTCCCTACCGAACACCTTTAGCAAATAAGGATGTCATCCGTGAGCACCTATTTATCCCAAGGGGAGATACAACCCGAGTCACCCAAAAAGTAAAAGAAGTGAACCGAGATCCATATGGAATGGAGCTCAATGAACTTAAGCCTGAATTTAAGAAATGGGAAGAACTACTTAGAGCCAATGTCATTAGCACCATAGGAAATAGGGATCACATCAATGCTTGCCTTTGCCACATGCTCTACAACTTTTCCACCCGTCAACCATTCAACTTAGCCTACTACATCGCTAGGAGAATGATTGATATCCCAACTCAAGGATCAGTTGCTCTTCCATACTGGATGCTTCTCACCCGTCTCTATAGAGCCTATGCCCCAATTCCACCAAGCCCAAAAGGGATGCACCTTCACTATGAGCTCATCCCTCACATTTTTGTGCCCTTGAGTGACGAGCGAGTTGCTAAGACAAAAGTCAAGAGAGCAAAACCTCCAACTCCATCATCATCATCATCATCAAATAGCTCCGAGGATGGTCTTTCAAACTCTCGCCTACCACCTCATGAGTATTATGCATCTCTTCCCGAGATTGAGAATGAATCAGCGGAGTTCAAGCAAACCAAGGGGATGTTCAAGTGCCTTGGTAGGATGATGAACAAGATTTACAAGAAATTGGACAAGTAAAGGTCCTTTTTAAGGAGTGTTTGGAACAATACGTTATCTTTAATGTTTGATACAATTTGGTTGTTTTTATTTTGTAGGATGATAATATAACTAAAAACAATGATGTATGCTAACAATATTATGCAGGGGGATAGCACAAGTATGCTATCAAATTTTACCCATTTTCACTATAATGTGAAAATCGCTTGGTCTCGCTCAAAATCTATGCTCCACTATGTTTGTGTATATGTTATTTACTTTTCCTAACTAGAAGTAATTAATGTCACATGTTTTGAGCAAAATTTCGTGTTTCGAAATATCCCCGACACTTAAAAATGTGTTACAGATGATTTTACGGTGCCACGGATCGATGGCACCAATTTTTGGTTCCGTCATATGTGAATTGTACCGCCGTACACAGATAGGCGGACCAGTGGCACCCTTTAAGGGTTTCGCACATGTAAAATTTTGGTGCCGTGGATCCTCGAGGTAACTTTCTGAATTTCGATCATTTCGACATTCCAAATTACCATATATTGCTTGTAAGTTAATCTTAACTAGTTTGTACCCATATTAGAACTAGTATAACATACTTAGGCATATAAAATCCACTTCCCACCAAAATTCAAAAATTTGAAAAATTCACCCAAGGAGCCCTTTTGCATAAAGGAAGGAACCAAAATTTTGGTACCTTGCAATCCGTGGGTAATCGATTGTTAGGATCTTACAATCATTAGAACACATTTATTGCAAATCTTTGCCTCTTCACTCCATCCCTCTTGTATGGCTTGACTTGGGTGATATGACTAGCATTCAACCCACTTCCAAATCATTAGGAACGTCATTCTTTCTATGGTTTAACATCAATCAAACACATTTATCCATAATTTTTCACTTCTATAAATTAAGAGGTTTAACATGATCATCTTCACACCTTCTTCATTCTTACCATCAACTAGCAAAAACACAAGTCAAAATGACAAAATCTTCACCTTCAACCAAGCCTTGCAAGAAAAACGCTAGGATTAGCGTAAGGCCTTGTTGTTTCGTCAACTTGAGCTCCTCATCCGAGTCATCTCCACTCAAAATCTCATCTCCCATAAGGGATGACACAAGCCTAACCTTGGCTACTCCTACTCAATCACCCATTGTCATCACCACTCCACCACCCACAAAAACACCAACCTCACCACCACCGGACCTCTCCAAACATCAAAAACACCATCACCACCAAAGTCTCCAACCTCATTCCTTTGGGTTATTCTCCACACCTCCCACTTCTCCAAATCCTTTCTTGGAGGACTTGGAAGATTGCCTCCTAGGCCCAATCATCCACCACCATTGCCATCATTTGGCACTATTTAGCGAATCGCTCATGAGTCTCCTAGACCCTCGTTTGATCCAAACGCCATGGAAAACTAGAAGGGGTTGAATAGTTTTACCAATTAAAACTTCCTTTTAAACTATTTAGATTGACTTATGTCAATCTATTTGGTTAATGTGTGTTGGATGTTGATAAACAAGCATATAAAAGATATGTAATGAAAGAAAAGAGTAAGAAGCACAAAACCACAACGCAAGTATTTATAGTGGTTCGCCAAGGTCACCTTCCTTGCCTACTCCACTCCCGAGTCACCTACTCGAGTTCGTAATCACTACACCAAGCTCCTTATGGCGGAGAAGCCTTCAAACGTCGCCTACTCTTTTTCGGTACTAGGCTAACCATCGGGTTCTTTCACACCAAGGTGAACCACTCCTACACAACGTCGCCTACCCTTTATAAGGTACTAGGCTAAGTACCTAGTTCTTTCACACCTTGGGTGAACTACACCTTCACAACGTCGCTTACCCTTTATTAGGTACTAGGCTAAGCACCTAGTTCCATTGCAATGGAGGAACTACTACCACACTACACCAACGACTAATCCCAAAGGAGATCTACTCCTTTACAACATCATCAAGGATATCAATATCCTTGGATCCTATACTAGTCTATCTTGTACATCGAAACACACCATATCGAATGTACATCTAAGGCATCTTTCACTAATGCCTTTGACTAGATCTACAAGACACCTTTCACTAATGTCTTGTGTCTTCACTTCTAAGCACCTTTCACTAGTGCTTCCTTGTCTTGACTTCTAAGCACCTTTCACTAATGCTTCTTTGTCTTGACTTCTAAGCACCTACCACAAGTGCTTATCCTATAGACGATAGATACCCTTCACTAATATCTTCATCTTGACACTTGAGACATATTTCACTAATGTCTTCAACACTATACTTCTTTGAAGAAAGAAAAGAATCATCAACAAGAGGACTTCAGTAGCCTTGATGATGAGGAAGCATGGAAACTCATGGACTTGAGCTTGCTCGACTTCAAAGGTGGTGATCTTGCCTTTAAGAGGAACCTAAAAGATCACACAAAAACAAAACTACAAACATAGATCTCTTGGATCTAAGGTTAGTGAGATCTAACTCAGTGGGAAAGTGTGTTAGAAAGAGGCTTGAAAGGGGTGAGGAATAATGAAGAAATGGCTCACTATTTATAAAGGAAAAATCCTACTGTTCCCCGGATCCCACGGATCCCTTCCACTTGGGATCCGGCTAGCACAAAGCTAGGGATCCGTGGAACGCTCCTCTTTACCCATGGGTATTTTTGGTTATGGGTCATGGGTTATGGGTTGATCCATGGTTTTCTTTCTAGATACAATGTACCTTAAGGATACATTGAACTTGGTTAAGTGGTATATATAAAACCATGGGTTATGGGTCAAAACCATTTGCTAGTTTTTATCTATTTAGTATATACTTGTTTTTACCCATTTTAGTATATACTTGTTTTTACCCATTTTAGTATACTTAGCTTAAGTATGTGTTAACTCAATATGTAAACACTAGTTGTTGTACATATATATCTAAATCATAAAATCACTTATACTTGTTAAGCCAATATGTAAACACTAGTTGTTGTACATATATATATCTAGATCATAAAATCACTTATACTTGTTTTAGTGTTTTATGTGAAAATGTGAATATGTTAGAAAACTATTAGTTCAAACCATTTACGTATTTTATTTGTTTCGTTAATATGATTTTACGTTTGTTATCGACAAAACATTAGAAGATCGTAAAATATAAATAAACATTTTTACGGCTTATTTGTATTAACAATCTCCCCCTTTTTGTTGATGACAAAACATAAAATTATTTTAAGGAAAAGCTAAAATTAAACGTTTAAATTGTAGTTTTACTTTCTTCTCCCCCTTTTTGTCGAAACAAAAAGTGTTTGAAGAAAAGCAACACATCGTTTTTAAGAAAAACATGTGAAAATAAAAAAATTGATAGAGAGCAAGTAACGGGAAGGATCTCGTCTTTACTCCCCCTTGACGAGTCCATCCCTAGCTAAGGGCGTCAAGAAAGTAATTCTAATCTAGTTCATTTGCAACTAAGTTTGCAAAGAATTTCGTCTAAGAGACGAGTGTGCTCCCCCTAGATGATTGCAACTTTGCAATGGGAAGTCATGAAAAATAAATCTAGTATTGCAAGTAATTAGCAATGTATTGCTTTGACATAAAGCTCCCCCTAGTTTTGGGATGTCAAAGTCTTCACGTGTAAATTGAACAACTACAAAACAAAGGTTAGAAAACAAGTATAATTCACAATTTCCGCAAATGTGGTCCAAGTTAGTAGAAGAAAGCTTTTCATCTCACGGATCCCGCGGTTCCCTCCTAGTAGGGATCCGTCTGAGGCAATCGAGGATCGATATTAGGCGATAAATTTCAAACAAAGGTGATATAACAAGTAATGTTATCACATAAATGAGATATGAATACAAGGTAAATATATGCTCAACAAAATAACAAGTAGCATGTAATTCCATTTAATAAAACTAGAGTTATGACATACATGACTCTAAAAGCTAAAATAAGAAAATACATGATTAGGAATTTCTAAACCAACTAACGCTTGATGCTAGGACACCACTAAAATCTTCTAGCTCAAGTTTTGTTTAGGTTTGATCTCGTCGAAACGTTCGAGGAGATGATAGAACATGAAACGTTGGTCTTCTCGTACTTCATGTATCAAACTTTCAACATGTTGACAATGATAGCAATCTTTGTCATGGCTAGGTAGTGGTGGTGGATGAAATGAAATGGCTTGATGCAGCGGATCAAGTGAAGCGGCAATGGAGCTTGAATGATGGAGGGATTGGTGGGCGCGCATTTGAGAATGGCTCGACCAAGGATGATAGTGGTGGTAGAAGTTTCAACTTCCATATGATCGGGTGGTTGACTTTGATGATTTATAATCCAAATGGGATTATATGATGGAAATGGCGAAAAGGAAGCGGGCGTGTTGACTCAACACCTTGATTTTGAATCATTATTCCTCTAATGAGGAGAATGTTGTCGTGAGCGGATGAGGCGGCCTAGGTGGCAAGTACTCTAAATTGTAGAGGTGAGGTGATGATTGTGGGGATGTAAATGAGATAGCTCTAGGAACCAAAGGTGATGGTTTAGTGGAAATGATATTGTTTGGCCTAGGAGGTATGGTTGTGTTTGGTATAGGTAGTTTTGTGGGTACTATCCTTTTAGGAATTGGTTTGATTGGATGAGGGATGATCCTATCACTTGTTGGCTTGACCGGAGATGATTCGGTTGAAGAGATTTTGTGTATAACACGAGCTCTTTTCGTGGGTGGTTCTTTGGTGGATAAGTTGCTACTTGGGGTTTTCCTCATGATGGGATGATTTTAAGAGGTTGCAAGGGCTGAAAGTTAGGATGAGAGTGATGACTATGGAGGTCCTAACAAGGTGGTTTATAAACTAAGAGATTTGGCAAGTGCATTTAAGCCTTAAGCCACTAAGATTCATTGGAATGTGATGATTAGCATGCACAAGAGTCAACTACGAGGTTGTCTTTGTTCTAGGAACTCATTTAAGATGAGATGGAGTATTTGAATTAGGAAGATGAGTTGAAATGATTGTTTTAGCAAGATTTGTCATAGATCATCATCAGGATCCCACGGTTCCTTCCGAGAGGGATCCGTCTAGGCTAATCCTAGGGATCCGGCGTTACTGCGATTATGAAAGAGTGGAAATGATGTTTCTAAGATCCTAGACCTATATCATTTTGAGTGTTTCAGTCCTCCTAAGTGTTTTAAATGAAGGGGTGCTTGAGTATTAGAGGGTAATGAATGATGTAGCTAATGATTGTTATTTATGGAAGGATTTGGAACTTTCAAAGGTACCAATGGATGAGCAAGGATGACACTAAAGATGTCAATTGAAGTTAAATGATCCTAGAGATCAGGCTGTGACTAAGGATTGTGATTAGGAAAGTATCCTAAAGGCTTTAGAGATGAAAAATCTAGAATTTGATCAACTTTGATTAATTTTGAGGTGAGGATGATTAATGAGCAATTATGCCATAATCGAGACATTTCTAAAGCTAGATGCGAAGGATCAAGTAGAAAATGAAGTGAGAGTTTGAGAGCGGAAGAGTAATGGGTTAAAATTAAAATGGTAGATCTACAAGAGTCTTAGAGTGTGTTCTAAGTGAGTTGTGTGTGAGTAGGAAGGATCAACCTATCTTGATAAGGACTTAATTTTCCTTAAGATACTATGTTTAGCTTAGTGTGAGGTGTTCTAAGAATGTGTTTGAAATACAATGCTTGTAATTGCATTTTACATCTCCACGGATCCACGGTTCCCTAAAGTAGGGATCCGTCTAGTATAACATTTGGGATCCGTCTATCTCGCTAGCGTAACCTTTACTAAAGGTATGCAATGATCTTGACAATGCATTATATCTCAAGGATAGTCTAAAGGGAGTTCTAAGATATCAAATGTAAGATGTTTTATTTCATAAAAGAAATTGGATTACATTTAATAAAGCACGAGTACAAGAGAATTGATCCTATTTTGGAGTACTAAGTTGCTTAAGTGTTTTAGCTAGATGGATCATCAAAAGGTTGATGAGTGTTGGCGGATATAGGAATGAAGAACGTCTTCATGAGGGAAATGTTTAGCGGTTCCATCATCTTGTTCACAAATACATACAACGGACTTTGAAATTGAGGATGAAAGTGCATGACATTGTGATAGAAGTAGCGTCAAGAACATTCCATATGGAATGAGTTTATTCTTGGAGCCTTGAAGGTTTGCAATTCGCCTTGCGAAGAAGTAGGCGAGATTGTATGGTTGTTGTGTTAGCAAACATTACAACATGTGAGCACAACAAGCGGGAAGAATTTCGATTTCCCTAAGACTCCAAACATTTTCACATAAGATGAGTGCAAGAGGCTTGTACTCTTCTCGGATGTCCGTGAAGATAATGTTTGGATCGGATAATATGGTCGAGGTTTGCATATAATGCGATGTAAATCTTCGGGAGGGTATGTGTGAGGAATATGGACTATTTTCTTCACGAAAGTTGAAGAGAGAATCAAGAGACCAATCTTGGTGAAGGCACATTGTCCATGGTTTGGAATTGGAGGATGTGAGCAAAATGCCCAAGGCTTAAAGTAAACTTTTGGTTTTGATATAAAACCAAAGAGATGAAGCGATCCTCGTTACGAACGAGTTCCACTTGACGGAAGAATTCCATTATGTCGGATATTGGATTTCACATACACATCAAACCATAACAACAAGGTGGCGTATAAGTGGAATTCTAGAGAGAAAGTTAGAGGTTTAGGAACTTAGTGAGAGAAAGTGAAAGATATTATTATGAGCTCCAACTACTCTACCTTGGGAGGTAGAGTATTTATAGTCTTACATAAATCGCCACACATCGGGTGTGGATCGGGCATCTGATGGGTAAAGACCCGTCAGTCCTCCACGATGTTACTTAACTAAATACTACCTAACTTAAGAATTACTACGACTACGAGCTTTCTAACGATTACATATACTTGAGGTGACCGACTCTTTAATACCGGGAATTTCTAATTCCTAACAATCTCCCCCTAAGGGTGGTCACCTCAATCATGTACCAAAATTACATTGAATACAACTAGATATTACATTAAAGAAATTGTTCTTGCATTCTTGATGTAGTCCTTTGCTTCTAAGCTCGTAGTCATTGATTCTTCACATTGCATGTTTGGATACTCCAAGTGGAGGTCTTTTACTGATCCACGTGATAATAATTTTGAGCCATCTTTTGAGATCATCGGTGTCAACAATCTCGACACATCCTTTGTGGTGTTGGTATTATGTGATGTAGTGACTTTAGGACCGACATGCTCACATTACGGATCATGATATCTTCTCATCGAGTAGCGGAAGCATTTGTTGAATCATGATATTGGCGGCAGTAGCGAAGCATGGAGTGAAAATATCGAGTCATTGATGCACTTATCATGATTTCTTTTGAGATGAATGTGTAGTGTGAGCATGCGGCTATGGATTGACCGCTTCATTACGATCATTTGCAAGCGTCGGGTGTACCGCATACAGCGATTAGCAATAAATCGCGAAAGTGTCTTTGATCACTTCGTTGAATTGAGTACCACGGCCCACGGTTCCCGTTGATCGATTACAAATCTTGCTGTGATCGGTAGGATTCTAAGAATCTCCTTGACGGGGTTTCGCGTTGTTGTTCTATTGTTCTCAAACCGGAACATCTCAAAGAAGACAACACGGATTGAGTGAACGGTAATTTTAAGTCCACCGATTGATGAAAAGAGATTTGAAAAACAATCGTGTATTGCTCAATAGAAATTGTTTTGCAATACAACGAAGGTTTTATTGAAAATCAATTATCAATCATAAAAACACCTTTGGTTTGAAAAATTAGTACACGGTCGATGTGCTAAAGAAAAGAGTTTTTAAGCACAATGACCGGTTTTCAAAGGTATCCGTCAATCCATAACTGAACCGAGGATTGATTCAAGAGATTGAATCGCCCCATTGTTTCATTCGGTTGTCACATGGTTAATCTATAAAATAGATCTCACATGCCACCTACCGGGAGCTTGTTTGATGTTGGCTCGAAGGCTTTCCATCTTCATTGTGAATATGTATACACATCACTCGGATGTTACGGCAATACCACAAGGATAATCGTGGGACTCAAGATATAATCTCTCTTTCCACATTGTGTGAAGCAGAGAGTCTTCATTGAAAGTGTCCTAATGAGATTTATTGATGATCTCGTGGCTCTAGACTCAATTTGTGCATATTTGGATCCTATAACGGAGACTAGGGAGAGGTCTCCTTCTTGATATCAACCATCTCTAAGAGAAAGTTGATAGATAATGTCGGTTCAGTGAGAATGAAACAAGTCCTTTTAAGAGGAACTTGAGTGGTTTGGAAAGTTGAAGTGCGGTGCGTCCTTTGGGTCCATGACGTCTTGTCTTCAATACCGATGTTACCATCGGTAGCATATGAATTGAACCGGTTTACGCCTAAGGTTGAATAAATGGAGGCTATTTGTTTTCACCCTATTCTCATTCAATTCTTTTAATTCTTCAACCCTTGATTGCTTACTTGAGACTTCATAACTAGAACCTTGTTGGGTTTATTCGATACTAGCTCGGTCTTAGTCCGCACTCTTCCCATATCTCATTTTCTCCTTTTATCATCATACCTAAGGACTTCTACACTAACTAGTGGATTGTCCACTGGGTAGATCCCTCGATTACGGCGGATCATGGGAACCAATACCTAACCTTATCATCCTTATATCAGCGTACATAAAGTAAAGTTGGTCGGTCTATTTGGTATTGTTCATACGCCATTGGATCAATTGAAAACCATTTGAAAATCAATTCGGATACTTGTGATATATTATCAAAGCATTTTGTACCGAATTGTTTTGATATTTTAGAACGAGAACTCCCCTCAACATGTGCATCAAGTATTTGAAAATGTTTTGCACACGGAGGCAAGAGAAAGAATTAACTTCTTTGATTACCATTTTCTAAAGATATCAACACCACTTCCCACATCAAATCAAGTAGATATAGCATTTACGGGAAGGATGAGGTTTCCATAAATTTGCTCCCCTCAATATGTGCCTCGATGTTTGAAAAGAGTTTTGCACATACTAGAGGAACTTGCACATGAGATAAGTTGATCACATTTCAAATCATAGGTTTTAAGATAGATGCTCCCCTCAACATGTGCATGGAAAATTTGAAATCGTTTGTCACATGTGCCGAGGATAGCATGTACATCCTTATAAAACCATTTACCTAATTATCGGTTTAAATCCAATTTAAATCACACATTCTCCCCGATCACAATTATCAAATCATTTGAGATTTGTGATCTCTTATTGATTAAATTGATTTTGAAAGCTTTAAGGAGAATTGTGACTTGATTATGAAAGTGTTTTAAGCGATAAGGATCGGATTTAAAGACTTTAAACTCCATTGATAAAACATGCATGTAAATCTTTTGAAAACAATTTAATGCCAAATAACTTTTAATTTAATTGAAATCATTCTCCCCTCAATCAATGACATAGGTTGTTGATTGAGAGATAGAGATTTGACAAATAAGTCCGATGATTATCAAAAATAGAGATCGAGTTATTTTTCAAAGCATTTGGTTTCAATGAGATAAATGTTTATAGAATCGAGCATGGAATTTGAAAACATGATAAAACATGGCTCTGTTCTTTCTTTAAAACCAGGTTATTGCACGAAAATGACAATAAACCATTCTTTCTCTTTCTCCCAAAAATATTTTTTTTTTTTTTTTTTTTTTTTTTTTTTTTTTTTTTTAATAAAAATTCGAACAACATCTAAAGTCCCGTGTCATTCTTTGAATGACAACATTAAGACCGTAGATATTATCGAATCGAGAGAAACATGACAAAATGACAATATTTTTGAAGATTTTTCAAATTTTTATGGATTTTGAAAGTTTTATATTTTTCTATTTGATTTTGAAGGTTTTATAATTTTGTATTTTGTTTTTCGAATAGATATATACAAGAGATAGATGAAGGAACCCTTTTACTCCTCGTCTTCCTCCACGAAGATGTTTGAGAGTTTCGGTTGAAGGCTTTTCAAACCAAGTCGTGGAAGAATAAACTCAAACGTTCTCTTGGAAGAGCTTTGGTGAAGATGTACGCTAGCGATATTCGGACCTCACAAAATATAGTTCCACCACACCTTTTCCACTTGTTCCACGATGAAATGATGTCGAATG
This sequence comes from Chrysanthemum lavandulifolium, assembly GCA_022545495.1. Classification (NCBI taxonomy): domain Eukaryota; kingdom Viridiplantae; phylum Streptophyta; class Magnoliopsida; order Asterales; family Asteraceae; genus Chrysanthemum; species Chrysanthemum lavandulifolium. Next base: position 117,978,312 of record CM040245.1, read on the forward strand.
TCGATATGCTTTGCTCTTGAGTGTTGAGCGTTGTTGCATGAGAGAGCAATAGCACTTTATTATCACGATGCGGAGGATTTTGTTGAATTCAAAGCCATAGTCGATAATTGAGATCTCATCCATAAGATTTGAGCACAACAAGATGACATGGCTATGTATTCAACCTCTGTAGAGAAATAAAGTACTCATTTGCTTCTTTGAAGACCGACTCACAAGCTTATCACCCAAAACCGAGCACCTCGGACGTGCTTGACGCGTATCTTGACAACATGCATGATCGGCATCGCATAGGCCGTTAGTGACATATCGGTGTCCTTGGTACCATAGTCCCATATTGATGGTTCCTTGGAGATACCGAAGACCCGTTTAACCACTTCAAGGTGCTTTTAGTAGGCTTAGCACGGTATCTAGCACACATGCAAAAGCGAACAAGATGTCGATCTACTAGGCGTGAGGTACATCGGGGATCCAATCATACTACGATATTTCGTTTGGTCAATCATGATCCACGAGTGGTCCTCATCTAGTTTGGTTCGATCAATCATGGGGGTGTCAACGGTCACTTGAATCAAATCCAAATTTCTTTAAAATCTACATTGCATATTTAGATTGATTTATGAAAATGCCTCGGGACTTTGTGAAATTTGTAATCCCAAGAAAATGACATTTGTCCCATCATTGACATTTGAAACTTTGAACTCATTTCATTTGAAAAACGATCACATTCCATTGGGTCGATCGAGGCAAAAATAATATCATCAACATAAATTTGAACATGAATTAAATGTTTGCACGACTTCACAGTGAACAATGTAGGATCAATCTGCTCCTTTGATGAATCCGGTTGATAGTAGAAACTTTGATGTATCATACCATGCCCTTGGAGCTTGCTTTAAACCGTAAAGAGCCTTCTTCAAACGATAAGCGTGAGTAGGATGCTCTTGATTCACAAATCCTTCGGGTTGGGCGGCGTGAGCGACTTCTTTAAGATCTCCGTTCGAAATGCCGTCTTCACATCCATCGATAGACTACCATGTTCTTACTAGCGGCATTAGCCAAAAGATTACGATTGCCTCGATTCGAACAGCGGAGCAAAAGATTCTTCAAAGTCAATACCCTCCTCTTGGCGGTATCCTTTAGCAACTAATCGAGCCTTGTTCTTGACACATCACCATGCTCATCAAGTTTCACTTTGAAGATCCATTTAAGAGCTATAATCATAGCACGATCTGGAGCGGTACTAACTCCCATACATCAAGGCGATCAAACTCATGAATTTCATCTTGCATGGCATTGAACCGACTATCTTCATTCATGGCGGTTTAACATCTTTTGGTTCGATCTTAGATAGTACGGAGTTGAAGAAGCACCATAAGGCATCGGTTGCGAGTTGTTTCCGGTTGATACAGGACGAGAGGATTTCCAATGATGTTGTCTAATGGATGATCGTGAGTCCATTTTACGAGGTGTTCATGTGGCGGTTGTTGAGGCGGGGTAGCGAGTCGATGTCTCACGAAGAAGATGGTTCGATGATGATTCGGGAGTAGCAAATATGTTTTCAAATGGAGCATCTTGAGGAGTAGCAAAGGGATTAACTTCATCATTGATGCCAAAACATTTCCATGATGTACATTTGAAGAATGATGATTTGTTGATGAGGCGAAGGATCGACGGGTGCTTCTTGACTTAAAGATATTGAGGCGAGGTATTGACTTCATTCACGGGAATATGAGCATCCTCTTTGTGGGATCAACACCTCATTAGTAATTGAATCATACAGTTCATCAAACATAGGATCAAACAATTTCTTTAAATCATCTTGGATGGAGGTACATATGGAGTTTCTTGAGAAGAGTTTGGAACAAGGGATGAACCAATGGGACTGTTTTGAAGTCGGGTCTGGTGGAGTGTCCGAGCCATTTGACCGGTCGACTCATCAAGCGTAACGTGAATTGTTTCCATGATATTTCGGGTTCTTTTGTTGTAGATTCGGTATCCCTTTTTGTTTGGTGCATACCTACAAAAACTCAATGTCTGATTTAGCTCTCAGTTTGCCTAAGTATTGACCCTCATTTGTTGGATAACACAATGCACCAAACACACAAAGGAAAGATAAATCAGGTTTTCATTTATGAACAAGTTCATATGGAGTTTTTTTTTTCTTTTTCATGAGAGGTGTGAATGAGAGACCGATTTTGGGTGTAGCAGGCAGCGACAATGGCTTCACCCATAGAAACATTGGAACCTTGAATAAATTAGCATTGTTCTAGCGGCTTCCACAAGAGTTCGATTTAGTCTTTCAACTACACCGTTACGTTGAGGAGTTCGTGGAACACTTTTTGATGGTGATTCCAATACTTTCATAAAATTGACTTAAGTCTCGATTAACGAACTACGTGTGCCATTGTCGATTCGAACAATTCTAACCGTGTTGTTAAGGCGAACTGTAGTTGCTTGATAAGTTTGATGATGATAGATGGAGTTTCATCCTTATTCCTCAAAACTTTACCCAAGTAAATCTAGAGTAGTCATCAACAACGACTAAAATGTATCTCTTCCCATTAATCGTTTGCACTCTCATTGGAATCATCATACTAATGTGTACATGAAGCAATAGCGGATGCACTTTACCATTAAACATATCGAAGATGTCGATAAGCAATATCATCTCACGTACCATATATTCTCCTAACATTTCTTTCAATGAGCATTGAAGTAACACATACCAAAAGGCTCGAGACCATTTCCCCAAATAGTTGGAATAATACATCCTTCCCCTTGCTGGTTTTGATACCTCGGAATCAACAAAACATAATAAATCAATAAACTTGAAATCTTGTGAGAAGGACTCAAATAGCCCAAATGAATCTGTGAGAATCAACTGCTACATAAACTCTCTCGACTATCTTTATCAACCCATATGTAGACAATTTGTAGTGACCATTGTTGAAGAAAAACCCGATATACCAAACTTGAAGCGAAGTCGAATTCCCGCATTTGTGTCTTAAGCTTGCACTTAAAGATGGAAGAGCGATTGTCGAGAATCTATGCTTCAAGCAAATCTCTAAGTACTCACTACTCAAACAAAGTATGAGACATTAACACCTCTTGAGATTATCCACATCGTCATCTGCATGTGACACTGAGTAAAACAACGTAACTCCTAATAGTGATAGTTAACCAGGTCTTCAACCATCCACCCCGACTGCTGGTAACTAGATAAACCAAGTCTTCAACTCAAATTCTTAAGCCCGAGCAAGTTATCAAATAAGAACACGCCTTTGTGAAAGTCAACATCAATCTCAAATAGGTGATAAATGATTAACTCTGAAGTCATCAACTTGTGTCAAATGCCCAACATGTGAAAACAACATACAATCGGATGTACATTGACCCATTGAATGAACCAGAACAAATGATTCCTCAATATCAATGCATTCTTCCTTAAAAGTAAACATGTAGAGGCGATCCGGAAGATTCACCAATAATGTCTTGACGGATGAGAAGTCATTTTCTTTAAGTTCATGTGGTTGATTTATAAGCGTGCACATTGAGAGAAACAATAATCCGTAAATATTTGGCAAAGGAATACCAAAGAGCGGATCACTATTCATGAACAATAATCCGTGAAGATTTGGTAAGGAATACCAAAGCGGATCATTATTCATGAGTGCAAGCTAAATATTATGATAGTCATTAATAACGCCTTGAGGAATAGCGGAGATTTGGGCTTCTTGAGAATTCCAAGTACTTCTTAGATGGTGAACCAGTTGAGTCAATAGAAACCGAGCATGAGCTTGAAGCTGGATGATCAACATTCGTCGGAGGTTGAAAGTACTCATCAAACATATCTTTGAAACACAATGAATCCCAAACATTGATTCCCAATTATCCTTAGTAAGTGAAGCGTTTAGGCGTTGGAAAGAGTCTTCAAAAATCAAAACAATGAATCCAGTTATCCTTAGTATATTCACTCTTCATCAAAAGAATATACACTCATCATCATCAAAAATTAAGTCGTATAACCATTATTCAAACATCCATCATCATGTAGTATATTCACTCTTCTCCCCTCAAAATTGCATCCGAAGTTGCCATTTTGATTTAACAAGTGAATAGGAGTATACACCAATGAGCGTAGATCCACTTGATGGTGAATGAGCATGGAAAGACATGAAGCTTGTTGATGAAGAATGTAGATGAGTATGACCATTCACGAGATAATTTCTCTTTAGGCGAAGATTAAGCGCGTTGAAGAGTGTACACTTTTCTTTTCTTTGAAGAGCGGGGCTGAAGTGTTATCTGCGAGACGCCATTATGATGAAATCGAGGCTGAATCAAGTGAGCAGACGTCATAATTAAGAGCCCAGTCATATGTTTAGAGCCGCCAATCCAAATACCAAGGGACGATTTATACGACACGCTTTGGACAACAGACGAAGAGAGAATTGGAAACATTGGATCCCACGTCTTGATGGGTTCCTTTTGGTTAGCACAACAGTCTTTGAATCGGCAAAACCCTAGATGCAATGGCATTATCTCTAGGAGTGAACTAGTAGAGGCATCGGACTTAGTCAAATGACATTTTGTGCTTAATGGGATTATTCTACCGTTGGCTTCCAAACCTTAACGGCACTATTCTCGGCATAGTGGATCTAGTTAAAGAGCAAGGTTTGCCATTCGTGAACATTCGACTGTTGGCTTCCTTTGAAATCCTACATTGGTAAAAACCTTCCTGTAGGTTTCGAGTTATGTCTGTTTTGCTTTCAAACTTTCTTAAGCGGGGTATGATTCTTAGATCTCGAAATAACACATCACATTTATCATGATTACCATAAAATAAACATTTTTACATGTTTTGCGACAACATAAGGCCTCGAATTAATTTCGATAAGCTTAGAGCTAATACTAGAACTAACACGATTCTTTTGTTCAAATCAAACTTCTTGTCCCTATGGTGTTCTTTTACTTCCTTATCATGATCACTTTTAGTTTAGTAATCCTATCCTTCTTTGCATTGCTTCTAGGTTTGACCCGCTAACTTTAGTGTCAATCTTAACATCTGTAGAAATAACGATGGGAACATTACATGGCTTCACTACTTTCGCATTCTGGTCTAGAAGTCTTTGGGATCACGAAATTCTAGGAGGCACATCAAAGGTTGCTTGCTTGAATTTCGACATGGAACAAGGCACATCAAGAGTCACATGCTTGGCTTTAGGCATAGAACAAGGCACAACTATTCTATCTCGCCTATTGCTAGATTTCGGACTTGTGACAATTACATACTCTAAGAGTTCTTGAAATCGTTTGTCACATGTGCGCAGGAGAGAAAGTGAAAGATATTATTATGAGCTCCAACTCTCTACCTTGGGAGGTAGAGAGTATTTATAGTCTTACATAAATCGCCACACATCGGGCATGGATCGAGGCATCTGATGGGTAAAGACCATCAGTCCTCCACGGTGTTACTTAACTAAATACTACCTAACTTAAGAATTACTCGACTACGAGCTTTAACGATTACATATACTTGAGGTGACCGACTCTTTAATACCGGGAATTTCTAATTCCTAACACATTATGAACCTTGGACATATCTTCTCGTTGATTTCAAGAAGACATTCTAGTCCTATGGCTCGGAAGGAGGTATTGATACCTTCTTCGAATTGTAGAGAGGTGTCTACACACGTCCTTCATGGAAGTGACGGTTTGAGATTATTGAACCCACGGACATGATTGCGGGTGTGTTGGGTTCGAGAGAGATGTTCGGAGTGTAGACGCTAGTGAGTGAAAAATCAAACTCATATTCATGCGTCGTAGTTGAATCTATAGAAAGGACGAGTTAATAGAAAGTGATGATTGTAGTTAACCAATGATTATCTAACGTTTTTATTAGATTATTATTAACAATGGTTTTTAACAATAGAAACACTTAACTTACTTATTATTTTGACACATTAGTGAAGTATTACTTTTAGAAGAAAAGTAGTTTTAATTTGCATGATAGATGTTTTCAGATGGGACGGATCCCACGGTTCCTTTTCAAAAGGGATCCGGCTAGTATAACTTCCGGATCCGTGGATGCAGTAATGTGAACCGCTTTGATAAAAACATAGGTTTTACGGTTTTATACCACAGTATGTTTTATCCTACATTTTCTTTTAGCATGCATACATGACTTCTAATGTATCACGAAGGAATATAAAACATATAGATCAAAAAGTGATAAACACATTATGATAAAAATAACATAGATAAACTAGATTATTAATAATATTGCATTTCAATACTTAGGATGATACAAAGGATTGGATATATAACCCCAATATAGATTAACAACACAAAGTAAATGTCTCCGTATGTGAACTTCATCATAGGGAACACAAGTGCGATGAGTGTTAGGGCGATGAGCACGAGTGCGATGTAAACCATGTTGATGACGGATCTTCTTGGTTTCGGATGAGATGGAATGAGGAGGAAGATGAAGTTTTTGAATGAGAGGGAATTTTTGAAATTGGAAAATTTGAAAAAGTGAGGATTGGATAAAGTGGGCGTCGAGTGGGTTTATAAATAGGGAAGGAGGAATTTTTGAAATTCGTGTTTTTGTTTTATTATAGGATTAAAAGAAATAAAACATAAGCTCTATATACTATGACTATAGGCGAGAAATATAACACGTATGTGAGAAAAGGCTTCTAACGAGCTACATGTAAATCATGTGTAAACACAAAAATCTACTCAAATAAATGCCTAACAGATAACACTTATATCCTAAACTAATATCATTTACATATAAGTAGAAAGTCATACCTCGAATGCACTTAGGAATGTCTTTACAAATGACAAATGTCACTTAGACGATTCCCGCTCCTTTGCGTTAAAGATACCTTCTTAAGGAAGGTATTCTTGTTACCAAGCAACTCCTAAAGCTTGGTGGGTATGAGCTTTGACTAATCAACATCACAAAGAAGATTAGTGCAATTAAGTGAAAAGAAAAAAAATGTTGTTTATCAAATCAACATCCAAACATATCGTTTTTGAAAAACATGGTGTTTGTTTTTATAAAAAGCCTTCTTTGTAGTTTTCAATTAACTATGGATCGTATCAAGTTTTTAAAGTACAATATACTTCAAGAAACTTGTATGAAGCTCGATGCCAATTGTGGAAAACTAGAAGGGGTTGAATAGTTTACCAATTAAAACTTCCTTTTAAACTATTTAGATTGACTTATGTCAATCTATTTGGTTAATGTGTGTTGGATGTTGATAAACAAGCATATAAAAGATATGTAATGAAATAAAAGAGTAAGAAGCACAAAACCACAACGCAGTATTTATAGTGGTTCGGCTACAAGGTCACCTTCCTTGCCTACTCACTCCTCGAGTCACCTACTAGAGTTCGTAATCACTACACCAAGCTCCTTATGGCGGAGAAGCCTTCACAACGTCGCCTACTCTTTTTCGGTACTAGGCTAACCACGGGTTCTTTCACACCAAGGTGAACCACTCCTACACAACGTCGCTACCCTTTATAAGGTACTAGGCTAAGTACCTAGTTCTTTCACACCTTGGGTGAACTACACCTTCACAACGTCGCCTACCCTTTATTAGGTACTAGGCTAAGCACCTAGTTCCATTGCAATGGAGGAACTACTACCACTACACCAACGACTAATCCCGAAGGAGATCTACTCCTTTACAACATCATCAAGGATATCAATATCCTTGGATCCTATACTAGTCTATCTTGTACATCGAAACACACCATATCGAATGTACATCTAAGGCATCTTTCACTAATGCCTTTGACTAGATCTACAAGACACCTTTCACTAATGTCTTGTGTCTTCACTTCTAAGCACCTTTCACTAGTGCTTCCTTGTCTTGACTTCTAAGCACCTTTCACTAATGCTTCTTTGTCTTGACTTCTAAGCACCTACCACAAGTGCTTAACCTATAGGCGATAGATACCCTTCACTAATATCTTCATCTTGACACTGAGACATCTTTCACTAATGTCTTCAACACTACACTTCTTTGAAGAAAGAAAGAATCATCAACAAGAGGACTTGATAGCCTTGATGATGAGGAAGCATGGCAACTCATGGACTTGAGCTTGCTCGACTTCAAAGGTGGTGATCTTGCCTTTAAGAGGAACCTAAAGATCACACAAAACAAAACTACAAACATAGATCTCTTGGATCTAAGGTTAGTGAGATCTAACTCGGTGGGAAAGTGTGTTAGAAAGAGGCTTGAAAGGGGTGAGGAATAATGAAGAAATGGCTCACTATTTATAAAGGAAAATCCTCATTGCTCCCCGGATCCACGGATCCCTTCCACTGGGATCCGGCTAGCACAAAGCTAGGGATCCGTGGAGCATCTCTTTACCCATGGGTATTTTTGGTTATGGGTCATGGGTTATGGGTTGATCCATGGTTTTCTTTCTAGATACAATGTACCTTAAGGATACATTGAACTTGGTTAAGTGGTATATATAAAACTATGGGTTATGGGTCAAAACCATTTGCTAGTTTTTATCTATTTAGTATATACTTGTTTTACCCATTTAGTATATACTTGTTTTACCCATTTTAGTATACTTAGCTTAAGTATGTGTTAACTCAATATGTAAACACTAGTTGTTGTACATATATATCTAAATCATAAAATCACTTATACTTGTTAAGCCAATATGTAAACACTAGTTGTTGTACATATATATATCTAGATCATAAAATCACTTATACTTGTTTTAGTGTTTTATGTGAAAATGTGAATATGTTAGAAAACTATTAGTTCAAACCATTTACGTATTTTATTTGTTTCGTTAATATGATTTTACGTTTGTTATCGACAAAACATTAGAAGATCGTAAAATATAAATAAGCGTTTTCTGCTTATTTGTATTAATGACCCAGATTAGGGCCAAGACCTCTTCTCTTCCACCCCATTCACAAAGACATCCATGGTCCTTTGTATGGGGATCAACCACTCCCACATCAATGTCCCTCGCATGAGGACATTGAGGATTCCATGTGGATGATCATCCCACAAGAGAGGAGATCAGCGGAACTCCAACATCTCCACTGATTCTCAAATATGGTGGATTCTCACCTAAAGTGAGACTATGCAAATGCAAAGTGCTTTGCTAGCCTCCATAATCCCGGCCCCGAACACCAACACCAACATCAACACATCTACCATTCCACCACCACAACCTCATCAACCATACTACCCCTAGGCATGGTTGCTCAACTTGTGAGCAAACCGAACCAGATTGATCGGACCGGGTAATGGTCCATGAATTTCAAGAGGAAATGAGGTTCATCCTCAATCGCATCCTTGAGCGACTCAACGCTCTTTCTCATCCACCATCTCATTAGAATGGTCCTAGATTAGCTTTTCTAAGCATTTTTTTATTTTAAATTTCTAGGATTATTTTTTTTCTTTCTTTCTTGTACTAAAACACTTCATTGTGTTCTCTTTTCATGGTTTTTAAATCATGAAAAATTTTAACTAATGAATAGTGTTTTCTATATTGTTGGTGCTTATTACATAGTGTTTGGAAATGCTTGTGAATAATGATTATTACTAACAAATCTTTTGTAGCTTTTCACAATCCATGTATCTTCCCATTGGCACCCAATTTGGGGAGCTTTGATCGAGGGAGATAATGGCTCAGACTCATTATCCATTCCATCGCATCTTCTTTTGTTGAGACAAAAGGGAGAAATATATAGAACTTGGTTATATTTGACTTTTGAAAAAGTCAACTGCATACTTTGATTTTACGAAAAAGTCAACATCATGCCTCAACTAGTGAAGACTTTGACTTTCGAAAAGTCAAACATCATACACTTGCATTATCATTTCTTTTTCAAGTTCTAAAACTAATATTTTTATAACTCTTGTACAATCTTTGTATCTGTTATAAAAATAAAATTTATATTTTGTCCTCAACAAAAAGGGGGAGATTGTTAATAAAAATATCGTCATTAAACGTTATTTATATTTTTTTATCTTTACCTAAGTTTTGTTAACGACAAAAGTAATTTTAAATTTTATAAAGCTTAAAGCTTGTCAAGTTTAATAGATATTAAAACAAACTTTTTCAAACAATATCTTCATCACTCAAGCATTTACATTGTGATTAATCATATCTTAATATGACTCTAACCATAATGTATGATAGTAGTTTTTAGAATATTTTAGTTTCTTAAAAACTAAACATTACTTATGTATTTGCATATTTCTAAAAATAGAAAAACAACACATGACATCATGGAAATCATTAGAAGATTTCATTAGATATTTTGTGTAGATTTGGACTCTTCATATATTACACAATCTTGCATAGATATGGTTGACTTTGGCAAGATCTTGATATCTTCTTTGTCGGACCTCGCAATGACACCAAAAGATATAAGCGGAACCCTTTTAAGGGTCCGCGGTCCGTCGATGCTAGCGATGGTTTTAGCTATAAATAGCAAAGCCAAACCAAGTATTTTTCATCCCTTTCTATCATACTCATACATATCTTCTCTCTAACCTTTCTAACTCAGTTTCATATCATATTAGTGATCTCTTTTGTAGCAAAGAAGATCAAGTCACATTCAAGCTTCAACGAGAAGTTGGAAGTCTTGTTTGTTTAGTGTTGTATGATCTTGTGTTGATTCATACTTCATTGTTGTACTAAACCATCATAATCTTGTGAGTGTGAGTGGTTAGTATTTTAGTCCTCAAAATACATTGTGTGTGGGAGTGGTTGTACCCTTGGAAAGAACTCGACATTTAGCTTAGTGTCGGAAATAGTGTAAGCGAAGTGTAAAGGTTTCTCCACGGTGAAAGGAGCTTGTTGACTAGTGAAGTTAAACTCTCGGTGTGAGACTGCGGGAGTGGAGTAAGGCAAGGAGAAAGAGTCCTTGTGGGCCGAACCACTATAAACAACTTGTTGTGGTTTGATCATTTCTTTCCTTATTTACTCTTTACATATTGCTTACATATTTCATTAACATATCTAAGATCAATATCAATTGATCTTTCAATAAGTTTCAAAACAAAGTTTTTAATTGGTAAACTATTCAACCCCCTTCTAGTTTTCTACAGTATATGTTCATTACAGCTAACTATATCGACATATTTTATAAGCTGAGTTAAGTAGATTCTCAAAATGCCATGATAGTTTTGCTCATATGAGGTACTAAAATTAGACAGTATGTCGAAACATTGTTACTTGAACAGTTAACTTTAACGCACATACTTAGAAACTTTGACAAGTTATCATCAAAGACACATTCATGTTTGGAATATCGAAATGAATTAGAATTTCTACTCAAGATGTACAAACTATTCCTATCAGTATATGCACTATAATAATAATTAATTTTCTACCATGATGCAATAAAATAACAAACTCTTTTTACAACACAAAACATCTTTACATGTTTTTCTTATATATCTTTCAAACAGAAGAGGGTATTCAGGATTGTTTACTTTGACAACTTTACTTATTTTAAGTTGCCTGCATATCAATGCATTCAATAGTTATGAAAAAGTCTTTTGTTACGCCAAAAGTAAGAATAAGCAAAAGTCGTGTTCTCTATACAAACTCTAAATAGTAATCAATTAAAATCTTTCCAAACACTCAAAAGATTAAATACAATAAGCTCAAATTTTAACAAATCTCAGACATAAAAACACCCTGGATAGTTTTAAGACAAACGAATTAAGAATAATCAGAAACATAAAATAGTTTTAACAAAAGAGGATGATACAACTACACATAAAAGATTTAGCAATAAAGTACCATCGTACCAAACATATTTAGCAAACAGTGCATGATCTTTTTGGCCAAAACCACAAAAAATATTTATAACTTAAAAAAAATGGTCTTTATAGAAAATGTGTATACAAGTTGTTGCAGTTGCTTAAGTAGTAGCATGTATCAACCTTGACCAAAGAATCGAAGTAGCCTTTATCACTATAATTTGCTACAGCTTAGCATCTCCCTGCAAAAATTATAATCATAAACTAGTACATCTTTTATATATAACAATCCAAAAGAAAATTCAACAATACATCAAAGTGTTGGACTATCTTGCTATTTATCGTAAATAGCTGGTGTATCGCTCGACAATGTGAAATTGGTTCAATGTATGTCTATAAGCTTGTTGATTCTCATGGAATAGCAAACTTAAACAAAAGGTAACTCAAAGTGATTATATATAAAATTAGTGGCCTGTTAGTAACATGGACATTGTACGACATAAACCCGAGTACTTGTATGGTCCTAACATTAATGTTTGTCCTATCTCCAATGTAAGTAGAAGCTTAAAACTACTAAATTAAAGGCATACTTGAAAGAGCAATACATTTATTTGTTTTTCTTGGAACATCACGTAAAACATAAATAAACTAATTAAGCAATGGAAAAGTAATAAAAAAACACGATAAATTAACACGACAAACCCTCCATACTATATAGTATGAGAGAATAACTCTGTATTTTCCTTGCATGCCATCTTCAAATACTGAAATTTGATCAGGCGACAAGGGTTGATCCATAAAAGTCTCTTGTTCAATAAAAAATAGTGTATTAAAATTTGTATTAACACAAACCTCCAATTTGAATGAACTTTTAGCCACAATCATCAATACATTTTGAATTATCCGCAAAACAACAACACCGATATATAAATCAAGTTCGAATTTATCATAGTTGCAAAAGAAAAACTAACAATAAGCACATTGCATTAGCGAATTACGTCAATCAATTAACTGGAAAAAGAGAAAAAAAAAATCGATTAGGGTTTCCATTAATTTGATTTAAAGCATTAGCGAATTACGTCAATCAATTAACTGGAAAAAGAGAAAAAAAATCGATTAGGGTTTCCATTAATTTGATTTAAAGCATTACATTGTCGAAACTGAAAAGGTAAATTTGATAAATAGAAAGAAAAAAAACCATACCCTGATTGATGAATTGAGTTATCTAAGAACATGCAATCGATTGGCAAGAAGGATATTATGAAGATTTTAAGAAGAGAAAGTGGGTGCTTTTCTAGCTTTGACTTTACAAACCCACTTGTTTTATGTTATATTTTCTGTTTAGTCCCTGATTTTTAATAAATAACTTGCAAGTACATGTGTATTTCTTTTTCTTTTTCAACACATAACTGAAAAATGTTTTTTTTTCTTATATTATTCGTACAAGGGAAGTTTTAGCTTTTATTTTATTTTTCAATTAAAAAAAACTAAATTAATTATTACTTAATAGGGGAAGGTTGAGTTTTTTTGAAATGAAAAAGTCCCCACTTAAGGTTTTGTTCTATTATATAAAAGATAAACGGGGTAGACATGCTATTCCGACACCATATTTAAAATGGGTATCACATGAGATTTTATATTTCAGCACGATAGAAATATTTTACGATATTTGTTAGCAAGTGATATTCACAACGAAGCGCAATCAATACACATTTGTTAGAGGCCAAGGTACGGTAACACCCCAACGACGTTATGGCCTATGTGGCTGGCGTTGGGGGTGTGTTACCATACCCTCATGCTCGGCGTTGAGGCTGCGTTTTGATTTGTGTTAGTAGAGTAACTTGGATGGAAACGTAGAAGAAGACAAAAAAAAGTTACACAAACACCCCCTGGGTCCAACGGCTATGTTGGTTTAAATTAAAATAACAAAATAAAGAAAAAAGAAAAAAAAAAAAAAAAAAACCTCAATATTTTGCTTGAGAGATAAAGGTGGCGTTTGATTTGTGTCTTGTCTTTATGCGCGAAGAGCGGAGGTAGAAAAAAAGATAAATTGATTGTTGCATCTTTTTCTTGTTGTTGGCTGCGGGAAGAAAAAGATAGTCAAAAGATAGGGTTTATTGTTTGGGGCAATTGCATATATACCCACTAAAACTTACATATTTGCATATATACAACAAACATGCTTAACTTTCATTGTACATCATGCATTGAAAAATTGTATTTTGAGAAAATATACAAGTTTTTAAGTTTTAATGTGTATATATGCAATTCTCCCTTATTGTTTTAATCTCATGCCCAACTTTCATGCCCAACTTGATTGTTGCATGTCTTTTTACCTTTTTAATGTAGTTATTTTGTTATAAAGTTAGTTACTTGAGCCCACTTATTTTCAATCTCAATTCTGAAGCCCAACACACTAAAAACTATAACTATGCACAAATAATTTTATCACTTTATTAGTTTGTATTTTTAATTTGTATTTTTATCTAATGAATGAAATATTATTTAAATGGGTGATTTAATGAATGAAATATTAGTTTCGGGGGTTAATTTGTAATTTGTATTTTGATGGGTCTTAAAAGGTGGTGTTATTTAGTGTTATGATAAGAGCTGATTTTTTGGTGTTAAATATTTTAGTGTTGAAGTAATGTGGCGCTGAGGTGGAAAAAAATGAGTGTTAACATATTATTGTACCTAGGCCTTATAGTACCAAATCATGTAGTTTACTAGTTAGCACGGGATTTAGGGGTGTTCATGGATCGGGTAATATCCACATTAACCGAAAACCAAAACCGAACCGAACCAACCGAATTTTTAAATGATCCGAATTGGTCATAACCGAACTAAATATTCGGTTATCGGTTTGGATATGGTTATGGCAACGAAAATCGAAAACCGAACCGAAAACCGAATTCTTATAAATATATATTTTTTCTATGTATTTATATGAAAAAAAGTATTAAAACTCTTTTTTTATATAAATATAACATTTTTCTATGTATTTATATGAAAAAATTACTAAAACTCTTTTTTAGTATAAATATATCATTATTTAAGTTTGAAAATAAACTTTGTAATAAAAATATATATAAACTAAATAAAAAAATAATTAAAATTATGTAATTCGGGTTATTCGGTTCGGTTTTTGGTTAAAGGGGTTCGGTTTTCACTTATTCGGTTCGGTTTTCGATTCGGTTGAGTCAAATTGGAATTCGGTTTGGCTCGGTTTTCGGTTTGACCCAGAATTTTTTTAACCGAACCGAATAGACCGAATAACCCGATAACCGAACCGATGAACACCCCTAACGGGATTCCAATATAAGACCGGCAAACATACAGTAGAATATTTTTATTTAAACAGGCCCATTCAGTAGCCCAAATGTAGATGATAAAAGGTTAAATAACGAGCTAAACATAATAAAATTTTGCCTGAAGATTAATTACAAATTTTGTAGCCCATAAATGGAGTTTTGGGTCTTAGGAAGGTTGTATAATCCATTAACAAATATACGGCCCAAATGTCTATTGAATGCAATTACGTCTACGTGGGGTACCCTTACGTCAGGTTACTTTGGTCTAAGGGCATCCACTAACTTGGCATGGTACCATTGTGAAATTAAAAGTTTAATAAAATTTGGTAAGACACTCGTATGGGGCACGACCTGGATTGTCGAGATCTTGCATCAACTTTCTCTCCGTGGACATGGTAGGATCTGCGATCGATGGCGACTACTTTTTTTTTTTTTTTTTTTTTTTTTTTTTTTTTAGTTCAAACATTTTAAACATCAATTTAAATTCATTAAAATTAAAATAAACATTACAATACTAAATTAAAATAAACATTACAATCTTAAACTAATAATCTAGCAAGTAGCGTTCTTAATTGTTGCCTTCACTTTCGTCAATTCTTCTAGTTGTCGTCGGTAAAAGTTGGGTCGATTGGGGTATTGTAGAAGATTATGTCGGTCTCCGTTTTGATAGCGCCGAGAGCTCAAGTTTATCTTTTTCATCTCCACTCCTTTTCCTTAACCGTATATGCATCTTCTAAACCCTCCTTATTCTTACCTTTCTCCCTTTTGGGCTTGAATTTGAAGAAAGT
The DNA here is from genome assembly GCA_022545495.1 of Chrysanthemum lavandulifolium. Classification (NCBI taxonomy): domain Eukaryota; kingdom Viridiplantae; phylum Streptophyta; class Magnoliopsida; order Asterales; family Asteraceae; genus Chrysanthemum; species Chrysanthemum lavandulifolium. The sequence goes on from CM040245.1 coordinate 117,994,179, forward strand.
TTTGGCGATGGATTTTACAAATGATTCTAATGGTTCATCATCAGCATGAGAGGAGGAGGATGATTTCTTCCTTGCTTTGTCGCGACCTATCGGTCATGATTCTCTAGTCTCTTCCTCATCATCAGAATCATCAACATCTTGGACATCCAAAGGATCAAGAGCTTGGGTTGAACTTGAGGTAGTGGTAGAACCCTTTGTTTTCTTCCGACTATTCGTTTGGAAAGCCGGCATCTCACAGTTCTTCCAAGCATCATGACCCTTTAAAACTTTCCAACACCTCCAAGTGAAATCATGACCGTACGTCATACGGTATTCTCTAAGAGCTTTTGAAGTGTCGTCTATATCATTCTCACTTCCATGGTTATTCTTGATACTATCAATGATAGCCTTGATAATTACCAACCATATTACGAATCATATTCTTTCATTTGGTAGTGATGGAGTCGTAGGTTCGGTCGAGCAGGTTTCATTTTAAAGTACTCATCACTAACTCCCAGCGGAGCGGTTCAAGCGTTCCTCTCCGAGTTTTCGACACATGAACCCAAGCTTTACAAAGCGCGATCTCTTCGCCTTTGTCCATGTGATAGTCTGCCTTTCGCCTTGCTTGCTTGAACTTCTTGCCTTGTCCTTGGCCTTTGAAGCGTCTTGATGGCTGCTTTGGTTTGATGGGGACATTTCTTGACATCGTCGGTTTTTTCATCATCGAGAATCTTCGACGGGAATGGAATCATAGTACGAACCGTAGTGCGAACCATGACGAGAACCTGCCCCATCGAAGCATCTTGAGTTTGGTTGTTTTGTGTGGATACTCGGCATAAAATCTTCAAATTCATGTCAAGATTAGTACTTGAGCGGGAATAAGGTTGATACTGGTTGAGGAGGATAAATGAAGTCCATGTTTGGATGATACGACAACCCACTAGGTTCTTTCCGTAATCGATTGTAAGGGCGTTGCGGTGGGACAAAGGACGGTTAACGTAAAAGCGGGTTTTGGTTTTGATATGGTTGTGCTAGTTGTGATTGATATTCAAAACTTTGTGGATGACGAATAGGCGGTTTTGTTGTGGTGTTATGCCGCTTAATTCGAAGTTGTTTTCGTGAAATTCAAATTCGGTTGATTTTGGGGTAGTCGGAATCGTCGGTTTTTGATTGTGGGGTATTTTCTTTGACATTTTGAACTTGGATGAGAATTAGATTGAGGTTGAAAGTGAATATAGATGAGAAGTAGTTTGAGGTGAATTGTGTTTGAGATTATGTTTGAAGTTGGTATTTATAGAGTGGTAAAATTTATTTACTTATTTATTTTTTTTATTTTTTTTTAGTTTAAAACTCCAACGGTCGGTTTTATTATTTTTTACATTGAATGCCCAAGCAGGCAAAATGTAGTTGGGAGTAGATTTTGAATTCGGTTGAATTTTCACCGATATTGCGTTTGAGGCCAACGATGATGTGATGACCTTGTGCCATTGAGTCGTGCCGATGTTAACATGTCGGTCGAGGTGTTTTTTCGGTGACCGACCGATGTTTTTCAACAATTGTCCCAAGCAAGTTATTCTTTGTACACACCATATTAATACATTAGTGGTGGGCCTTCTCTCTCACCAATCTATATTGACAAGGCCATGTGTTAAACTCCAAAAAATTTGATGGGTTGTGAAGATTTTGTATCCAAAGTTGAATGCTTTTGTGTTAATGTATTAAACCATAAAACATTTAATCCATTGGAGATGCCCTAATGGAGAGACTTTGTTTAATTCAAGCTAATGGAATCCAACCCCATTGGTCTAGCTAGACAAACGATATAAGGGGAGTTGTTAACTTTGTATGTCCGCCTATTAGGTTATTTGATTTCGGCTTCTATTTCACGAACATTAACTTTTCAACTTATTTTAAAACTTATATGAGCTTATGTTATGATATCTAGCGGTATCTGCAGCGTTCTTGATGTAGTAGTCTGTTGAAATAAAAATTTTCTTGAATTATGTATTTTAATTTATTATGTTTTTGATGATAAATTTACGGATATCAATATTTTGGTTTATCCGTAACTGTTCGGGCTCGAGCCGTTTGGCCGTGCCCATTCGGCCGAGCCCGTTTGGCTTCGTCCCGTTCGAGCTCGAGCCCATTTGGTCAGATTCTTGCCTTCGAAACTTGAATATTGTATAATGTCTTTATTATTTGTATTAGTGACATACTAACATTTAATGTAGAAATTGTTTTTAATTTGGTTGTACAATATGCTTGATAATTTGTATTTTTTATGTAAGAGGTGTTTTAGTAACTACATTAATTATATTTATTGAACAGTTAAGTAATTGACTACATTAAATATCTTGACCACATTATTAGTGCTTTGTATTTTGTACATTAAGCTTCAAGACTTGTAAGTCTTAAAATTAAGATTGATGAAAAAAATCAATAATAGTGCATTGTGTATTGTACAATGGGCTTTATATTTTGTAAGTCTTAATTTTAAAACCATAAGAAAAGATATTCATTCTCTATTATATGTAGTATAGATATAACATGTTTATATAACCTGTGAGTCTCAAATAAGTCACATAGTTAAAGCTTATAAAATATAATCCGAAGCCTAAACAAACATCCTCCAAATACCTTTGTAGAGAGTTATTTTACATCTACCAAACTTTTTTACATATCGAGGACTCATCTCCAACATCCAAAAAAAGAAATCGATGGTGAGATTAAAAGCGTTTTATTATTTCACATATTTTTATAATTTAAATATCTCTTAAACCGTTAATCGTTAAGTGAAAATATTTACACCATCGCTGAAGAAAGTTTAATTATCTTTCATATGGGCAATGACTTTGATATCTTTCGAAAAAGAAAAAATTTCATTTTTTCACGTTTTCATCTTTTTACGTTACTTGAAATTTGCGTGAAAAAATCATATATGATTAAACACTAATTTGAATATCACATGTGATATAGTGTTAAATCATATATGATATGTGATATCATATGTGATATGATATGTATATAAGATGTGATATTACACTAATATCACATGTGATATTACATATCATATATGATATAATACTAATATCATATATGATATAACACTAATATCACATGCTATATTCAAATTAGTGTTTTATCATATATGATTCTTTTAATGCAAATTTCAGTAACGTAAAAAAACGAAAAAATAAAAAAAAAAAAACGTGAAAAACACGATTTTTTTTTTTGTCGAAAGTATATCAAAGTGCCTATCTATAGAAAGATAATTAAATGTTCGTCGCGATAATATTTTGTTTTTCGCTTAACGATTAACGGTTTGAAAGTTATTAATATTTGAAAAAAGATGATGAAAGTGGGTTTTTTAAATTGTTGTGATTAATCTCATCCATTAGATTAAATAAAAATAAATGATGGAGATTGATCCCTTTTGTCCTGAAATGATTTTAAATCATACCTTTATTAAATCAATCTTCCTACTTAACAGAGAGTATTATCCTTTTCAGATTTCCTACCAAAATATTCACCTGTTGAATCGGAGCTGATTTTAACGAGTTATTCAACCACCTGGTCTAGATGTTTTTTGCCACATATAATTCATAAGGTTCCCCAATATTAACTATCGTAAATAGTTGATTTGCCGCCTATAGCGTTTTGCACTTTAAATATCATCTTTACTAGTTAATTTAATATATACATTGGCTAATAGCATCTCCAAGGGGTACCTACATAGACTTTGAGGCTATCGAATGGCTACTTTGTTTAGTTATTTGTTTAACGTTTGGAGATTTTCGAATTAAGCATTATTCTCTCCAAATAGCTAGGCAAATACAAAGGAATATTTGCTTTTTATTTTTTTAATTATTTTTTACGTTTGGAGTCTTTGTTTATGTTACCTAGACCTTATATTTTAAGTCGTATTTGGAGTCTTTTCCAGTAATATGTTAAGCTTTGTCACAGCATGTTATACGTTGAATAGAATTAAAGCTACATGCTCGGCATAAGTGAAAATAAATACAAAAAAATGGTTAAAATGTATAAACATTATAACATTAAATTACAACTAAGGCAAAGTGAGCTACAATTTTATATAGGTTAAAATTCTAGGAAGAAGGTATTACAGAAACATTACTATCACATCCAATATAACATGAGCGATACGGTGATATGACATACTAGATGTTATTAATATTGATATTAATTTGTAACTATGATAGTAAATAGTGCTTAGCATATTAGCATGTAAACTAAGATACAAGTTGTTTCCGTTTATTTGTAACTTCGATTTAAACTAAAAGTTTAAGGGTGCGTTTGTTTTGTTAGTAGATTTGGTTTATGATTTGGATTAGATATAGATTTAAAAGAGAATGTATGACAGAAAAAATGTATTACTGTGTTAAAATGTTCGTTTTGTATCTTTGTGTGAAAATTATAATTACATGTTATGATTATTTCTATATTTAATAGTAAAATATTATATTATGAAACACACTCATAAAATGAAACAATTGATATTAGTGGCTATAAAATAAAGACAAGTAATGAACATGTATATTCTCAAATTGGGTTTTGTAGAACCCCCTATTCGAGGGTATGAACTGCAATTCCAAATCATATCCCCACATTCCAAATATTTACTTTTTCTATCACTCTTTTCCTCGAATCCGAAAAATGCCTAACAAACACACCCTAAGTCACATGTGCCATGTCTTTAGTCTAACTAAAGGAATATGTATAGTAACTAAGTTTTATAAGTGTTACAATTTAATATTAAAATATTATATCACTCATAAAATCACTAAATTTTCAAAATTATTTTATTTTTTTAAAATTATTTAAAATCCGTGTGGTTAAAATATTCATATATTCATTATCATGTTGTATAGTATTAATTATAAACACTCACCCTCTTATAACTACTTCCAATTAACTTTATATAAAACAAAAGTACATGACTTGAACACTATTGAAACTTTGAGTGGTTTATATAATCAAAATAAAGTTAAAGTGACTAAAGTTATAAAAATAACCATGAAATAATAACCAAGTTTGAGAAGTGTTTTGCACAGGTCACTCTATAAATAAAAATTTCACATGAATTGAATACTATTGAAGCTTTGAGTGGTTTATATAATCAAAATAAAGTTAGAGTGACTGAATTGGGACAAATCTCAAACTCGGTTATTATTTGACGATTAAAAGTCGAACAACACAAGGATGTACAGTTTTAATGGATAGTTCTTATTCGAATAAATAAAAAAAATTACAAGGATTAGAGCGGAATATAGCAAGGCTAGTCTAATTCTAATTGAATGACAATGTGTGGTAATTTTCCCACTTATGACATCTACTATAGTAGTTTATCTAAAGGTTTGATAAAAGATGAAGAGCTTTTAAAATTTGTAAATCATGATGAACATTTATTTCAAGTTTATATGGCATGAATAGGTCAAAGATATTGAACCTTCTCAAAATCTAATGCTTGTGTTATGTAAAATGTTTTTAAAGATTTAAGAGTTCTTTTACATAGTTGAATAGGTTTATAAAAGAAAAAAGTTTATAAATGATATTACACTATAGTAAGGGCCCGCTTGGTTGAAAGAGAGGAAAGGGAAAAACAATGGTAAAAGTAATGCAATGCAATGTAATGGCATTGCTCTCAATTTGTTGTGTAATGGGGTATATTACCCAATACTAAGTAATGGGGCATTACAATCCCTTTAACCAAGCTCCATCAATCATTACCTTAACCATTGTTTACCCCTTATAACCATTAACCAAGCATGCCCTTAAATGTTTTTATTCTTTAGCAAGATTTATCATAGTGGATAGACTCACACAAACAAGTACTAGTATCAGATAGTAAATGTTTATGCATGAACTTGATTTCTTGATGGGATAAGAAGTAAGTTCAAAAAGAAGTGAATGATATCAGTGTTTAATGCAAGAGGTGAACATTTACTTATCGAAACATTCTCGTTTAAAGGTTAGATCCGATGTTAATATTTGAGGAGTAAAAGGATGTGTCTTTCTTGTTGACCGGATAAAAGCCATTTTCATTAAATGTTTTTATTCTTGGAGTGTGTGCAATCCTTTTTTAGAGAACAATGTTGGCAGCTGTCCTACCTTTATACACACTATGTATTTTCTTGTAGAGAACGGATCCGGTAAGAAGAAAAACTAAAATGAGAAGAATAAGAAGAATTTGTGGCCACAAAATTCAAATTGGAGTGAGATTTTTAAGGGGAGATGCATCAATATTTGTAGGTGCGTCTGAAATGTGTGGTTGTGGTTTCTTCTTATCTTTCTCATTTTAATTTTTCTTCTTATTTGATCCTAACTCTTTTCTTGTAATGCTTACATTTATCTTTCCAAAATAAGTTCCCACCTAAATATCTTTGGATACTTAGATATTTTTTTCAAGTATCCAATCTCTGAATGTTTTTTTTATCTGAGGAAATCAGAAAAGTCTAAGAGTTATTGTCAACACTCTCTAACAGTCAAGCCTAGTCAAAGTAACATTGTTGTTAAAAATGGACCAAACCTAAAACGGGTGTTTCACTTTTGAAACAAAACTGAAAGTTTTAAAAATTTAGACTGAAAATGAAATATCCAATAAAATACAAAGGACCAAAAATATAAAACCATCAAATCACATGAAACACGCTTAATTCACTTTAATAATAAATGATTCTTTTAACACCTTTAATACTTCTATTAAAGGCAATCAGCATGGATGAAGCTTAAGTACATGTCTTAATTCAACATAAATAGTCCAAAACATGAATTTGGATCATTCACCTTAGGTGTAACTGTCCCACTAACAGCATTATGTTATCTTTATAGAATATATTAAACCTGTTTACTCATAACTAAATTATATTTGTCGTCATTATGGAATAATGCACTATTTTTAGTGCTTGGTTCTTTTTTATGAACAAGTTGCAGCCATTTCTTATCGAAATAATGATAAATTAATATTTTAGAAAATAATTGCTAAAGAGCAAAAAGTAACGAAACTATTAGACGTAGCAAAGATTTTATAGGGTAAAAGCAATAAAATATGACGTCTTTCAAAATTTCTGAGTTGAAACACATATTTTTATTAACATATATCAAAATCTTTCGATTTTGTTCGAAACACCCATAATGGGTTTATATTAATATAATATTATATTAAAGAATATTATTTTATTACTGATATGGGTAAAAGTCGAACAAAATTAATTACATAGTGTATATGTTAATAAAAAATGTGTTCAACTCGTAAATTTAAATCGACGTGTTATTTTACTTCTACCCTAAATTATAAAGGTGTTAATACCCATATAGAAATAATTGATAAAGAGTATGATATAAAGCCAAAAATCAAGAAGCATTAATGAGAGCACAAATACTTGACTCGTGAAGTCGTGATGAACTAGGCAATCAACCACAAAAGTTACAATATCTCTTAATGCCCATCTAGCTATGCTATGTGCAACCGCATTACTACCACGCTTAACAAAAGTCCAATGACAACATTCGAATGTAGAAGTAAGTTTCATGATATCCCGCCACATACTTGAAATTTGTAGAAGTGGTTTTTCAGTTAGTAGTGATCGATAAAGAACAAAGGAGTTTGTCTCTACTTCAATTTTGGTTAGATGCTTTTCATGGGCAGTCTTGATAGCCCACCACACGGCTCCAACTTCTGCTATAAGGACTGACTCTGAGTACTCGATGTGCTTTGCCCCCGATAAATAACCTCACCTTCGGTGTTTCTTGCAACAAACCCAATACTTGCTTGTTTACTACTAGGCAACCGTGCAACATCACAATTAACCTTGACAAACCCATTAGGTGGAGGCTGACATATAGATGCCAAATGATCTACATTTGTCCCAGATTGCGCATCACCCGCATAGTCGCAACCTGAAATCCTTGTAATAAACGTGTAGCGCCTTGCCAAATTAGCCCACAATTCTGAGGAGATTAGCCATGTGCAATATTGTTGCGTTCTAACCAAAGACTCCAACACATCATTAGAAACGCTTCCCATTTGTTCTCGTGAACTGAAACAACATATGCAAAATAATCATTCACTCTCGAAGTGTTATCAAAACAAGTTTCTCTTAGACACTTTAATTGATTTTCAAATGGTTTTATGGGTGAGATATTATACCAAACTAACCAAACCAACACCTATGTTCGTGAAGAAATAAGAAGCTTAGGAAATAGGTTTTATCCCATGGTCCAGCCAGAAAAGGAGGGACTTACCCAGAGACATTCTAATAGTTAGAGTAGAAGTCTGTAGGTCAAAATTAAAAACAAATGATTGAATAAAAAGGAATGAAGGGGTTGAAAAATGAAAAAGAAAAGTTAATGTAAGGGTGAAAAGAAATGAGCCCTCCATAAACTTAGGATAGAAACCGGGTCAATACATATGCTATCGGTTATCACAAAGATGATATTGATACTGAAGACAGATATCATGGACCCAGTCAAGTTTCTCTCAACAGATTCTTGTTTCATTTCTCACGGAGATTAAACACGTAATTTATCGGCCCCTCATTTCGAGATGTGTTGATATTGAGAAGGTGGTAGTGTGCTCCAGCCTCCGCTCACTAAACCAAACGTACAAATTGAGTCTAGAGCCAAATGAGATTAAATAAAATCACGTAGGACACATGCCAAATCTATACTTGTTGTTCATCAATAAGAACACAAGTAGTACTTTTGGAGTCCTTTGCAGTTCTTAGTAATCTTGCCAGAACATTGATAGTGGATATACACTTGTGATCCTCGATCATTGAATGGAAATTCCTGTAAATGTCAAAATCAAACAGCGCTGACAGCAGGTCACTCGTTAATTCTTTATGAATTAAGCTTAGTGTTCATGGTGGTTACTTTTTCTTCAAATGGTCTATTGTTGTAAGAGAATTCGGCCTAAGGAAGATGTCTCTCCCAGCCTTTGCCGAAATCAATAACACATGCTCTAAGCATGTCCTCTAAGGTCTGAATGGTTCTCTCGCTTTGACCATCGGTTTGAGGGTGGTAAGCAGTACTCATAAGTGGGATGTAAAACGGCTATCTCTATCGGAAATGATAGATATCAGTACTCCATGACGCGATACTATCTCCTTAAGGTACAGTCGAGCAAGCTTATCGAGACTATCGGTCTCACTAATGGCTAAGTGAGCGGAGACTTAGTTAAGCGATCAACGATTACCGGATAGCGTCATTGCGCTAAATGTTCTTAATTTGGTGATAAAGTCCATGGTTATTCGCTCCCATTTCCATTAGGGAGTTCGGGTTGAACTAGGAGTCTGAGGGTTTCGATGTTCGGCCTTTACCTTAGACCAAGTCGGGCACCAACCGACATCTTGAGCTATATCGGCTTTGTTAGGCCACCAATAGAGTTTCTTAAGGTCCCGATACATCTTATCGACTCCGGGATGAATAGAGTATTTTGATTTATCGACTGTGCATAATCAACTCACGGATTCCACCATGAAATGGTATCCGACCCATCTTTGAAGCATAAGGTTCCATCGGAACGCTTCAAGAAGCCGTTTTCACTTTCTACCATTCCATGAAGATTCTCGTAAGGACGGTTCTCTTCCGTCAATGCCTCACCTTAGGCGGTTAAGATTTGAGATGGTAGGGGAAACAATGGTCATTCCTAGGGATCGAGCAGTAGTGGTGGAATGTTCTCCTTACGACTAAGTACATCACCCACAACATTAGCCTTACTAGGATGATATGAATCTCACAGTCATAATCACTAAGCAATTCTAACCAGCGGCTATCTCATGTTCGGTTCCTTCGATCTAAGATATGCTTCAAGCTCTTATAATTGGTAAACACTACACACTTAGTTCCATCTGAGATAATGTCTCTAGATCCTAAGGGCAAACACTACAACACCTAACTCAAGGTCATGGGTGGTGTAGTTTTTCTCATGCTTCTTAAGTTGTCGGGATGCATAAGCAATCACCTTCTCCCGTTGCATCAAAACAACACCTAAGCCTTTATGCGAAGCGTTGCGATTACGACAAAGTCTTCGCTTCCTTCGAGGAAAAAGCTAGGATGGGCGCACTACATAAATTCTCCTTCGTGGTTGGAATGCTTCTTCTTCCTTTTCTCCCCATTCATACTTAACGTCATACGTGTTAGTTTGGTCGTGACTTAGCTATCTTGGAAAATCCTCAATGAATCTCCTATAATAGCCTCGCTAAACCTAGAAATTGGCGGTTCGATGGTAGGAGCTGCCCATTCCTTAATGGCCTCAATCTTAGCGGGTCTACATGAACACCTCGACTATCTATCACGTGACCTAAGAATTGCACGGACGAAATCCAAAATTCACACTTAGAGAATTTGGCATACTGCCTCTCTCTCAACAATCCTAAAATGAGCCTCAAATGCTCTTCGTGCTCCTCACTACTCTTGGGTATATCAAGATGTCGTCTATGAATACTATCACAAACTTATCCGAGATATGGCTTACGTGCTCGGTTCATGAGATCCATGAAAACCGGTGCGTGGTCAAACCAAACGACATCACTTGGAATTCATAGTGTCCATAACGAGTCCTAAACGCCGTCTTAGGAATATCCTCCTCTCGAACTCTAAGCTGATGATAACCATATCGTAAGTCGATCTTAGAAAAGACACTAGCTCCTTGGAGTTGGTCGAATAGGTCATCTATTCTAGGTAACGGATATCGGTTCTTCACCGTCAACTTATTCAACTCCCTATAATCAATACACATCCGAAACGATCCATCCTTCTTCTTCACAAACAACACCGGTGCTCCCCACGGTGATGAACTTGGTCTAATGAATCTCTTCTCTGACAACTCGCCAACTGTTTGACAGTTCCTCCGATTCTCTTGGAGCAAGTCGATATGGTGCCCGCTCACAGTGCGGCAGACCGGTATCAACTCTATTTGGAATTCCACTGCCGGATAGGTGGAATCCTGGCGGATCGTCGGAAACACATCCGGAATTCTCTAACGATGGGTACATCATTAAGGTATCTTTCACTCTTTTCCTCGCTTTTCTTTTGTAAATTGAGCCAAGAAAAGACAACCTCCTCTATCGATGTACTGAGCCTTAATACAAGAGATGATGCTCAACCGGAAGGAATTCCACGATCGCCCGATCTCCTTGTATGCTCAAAACATTTTCGCCATACAGTGGCGCGCATCGATCTTCTCATCGCAGATGATGTGTGCACCGTTCTTCGACAACCAATCCATTCCGATAATGACGTCAAAACTTCCCAAGGTAACTGGCAATAGATCTATGCTAAACGGGTGGTCTAGGAAACTTAAGGTACAACCTCGAACTACGGTGTCTATCTTCTCCCTATTTCCGTTAGCTAATTCCACATTGTAACTAAACCCTAGAGGTGTTTGGGAGATTCCTAGTAATAACATAAAATGGGTGGATACGAAACTCATATCCGCACCAGTATCAAACAGTATGGAAGCATAGCGATTATTTAGAAGGAACGTGCACAGAACTCACGTTAGGGTCCTCATCGCCTTCCTTCCCAATAGCATACACACGCACTGTTCCCATGTCTCTCTCGATTCCTAGCACCATGGTTTCCGGTTCTCCACAACCTCACGCTTCACGTGGTTTAAGCCATTACCTCCCACACCTAGGTTAGCAAATCCTCCTATATTACCGAGATTTCCTCTCATCCACGGCTCTAGGCACTCATTCCTGAAGTGTCCCATCTTTCCACATCCAAAGCAGTGACATGTGGCCTTCAGTCCGCTCCTTGTGCGGTTTGAGTGCAGTGAGTGGGCGAGACCCTCGATCTTTGGCCATGTGTCCTACCTTAGAGCACTTCCTACACACGTTCGGACACGGTCCATGGTGGTGTCGGTTGCAACGACCACATGGGTCTACTACCTTCATAACCTCTCCTTTCTCCATTTCTTATGGCGAACACCACAGGCATCTCATGCCGTTTGTTGCCATTCCCTTTAACAACTTCATTCCTCTTCCTCTTATCACTCCTATCACTCTTACCCTTGTATCCTACTCCTAATACATAAGAGTCCATCAAACGCCGAGCACGAATGCCTCATGCAAATTAACCGGCTTTGCAACGATGACATCATTTCGAGTAGCTAAAGGCAATCCATCAAGATACCTCTCGGTCTTAAGGTCTTTGGTGCGAACCATATCGAGGGCAAAGCAACGATAACTCTTGGAAACGACGATTGTAAGTCGTCATGTCGAGCATTCTTAACCTTATGGTTCCGAACTCAATCTCTAACTTTAACTTCATTCCTAGGATGAGAAGTCTTGATCGGAGAGTCTTAAACCGAGTCCAAGTCATGCTATAAGCTACATCAATTCCTACCGATCTATGATAGTTGTTCCACCAGGTCAACGCTCGTCCTTCAAGGTGAATGTTGCATACTTAACCTTACTATCCTCATCACAGCATTACTAACGGCAAACACAAATTCGCTTTTCTCCAACCACCTAGTTGGGTAAACTACTCCCCGATTCCTCCGAACTCGATGGGACCAGAGATCGGAACTCTTTGTAGGTACAACCTCGATTTCGATTCGGCATTGGGGTTCCACCCAGGTATTAGAGATTAGTCTCATTAGCGGTTCGGCGACATCACAATCACTAGTTGGTCAATGGGCCGGGTTCATGTGGAGGGTTTTGTGGAACAGACCATTCTCAAGACGGCCGTTCACATTCGGGTTTTCTACGGTGGGTTATCGGTGTTCGTGTTCTCAATAGGTGGAGTGGTCGGGGTCCTGACGACGACCTCGACGGACATGGGCAACAATTGCTAGGGTTGTTCGGTTGTTCTAGGCGGGTTCGTCTTGTTGCCATCATTCTGAAGGCAAGAATAACAGTTTCATAAGTTCACAATTCACGCTCTAAAAGATAGAGTTGGGTTCTAAGGATCACCAAATAATGCTCGAATACATAATCCAGGTCAACAAGGATAACGCTCTACCAGAACAAAACAACTAAGGACCGAATCATAACTAAAGGATGCACGTTCCAATAACCATAACTCATAGGTTTCAAGGTGGAATACATGAAAGGATACAGGGAAATCAAAAACGATCCTAACAACGATACTATTAAGATAACTAGGATAATCCTACATCTCGAACCAAGTACTACTTAGTTTCAAGATGGTACAAAGCCATGAATCTAACACTATCTAGCCACGACTACGAGCACTCCTAAATGATCTCCAAACATCATCCATCACTCTCCATAGTGACAAAATCCCCAAACGCTGAGAGTCGCAATCTTTCCTAAGACTCACGACCTCCTTCTCCAACCCATCAACCTTGCATTGAAGCGCTTGGTCTGCCTCTAAGGCTGTCAAACACTCTGTGTGCCGGTCTCCTACCTGCTCATAAAGTCCCGACATACCTTCTCTCAAGGCCATCGACTTCTTCTCTATCTTAGTCAAATCTATCCTCAAATCCTCTACACCAGTCCTTGTCACTCCATCTAATCGATCTGACAACCTACTAAGCCTAGTACCCTGTGATGTAATCCTCTCCCACATCAGACCCGTCTCACCATACTCCTCGGGCTCAAAGCAATCTCCGATGGTATCTCGAGATCCTAACGGGCTACCTATCTCGGTGAATGTGGAGGTGAATCAAAACCAAAAGGTCATCTGTGGGAATCGTGCTCGTGCAAAGGAGAACACGGTCCCTGGAGAATGTGCAGGACTCAGTAATGGAGGAGTACCCTTCAGGATATCCTCATCATCCTCCTCCCGAGGATCCTCATCCTCATCTACATCTGCTCCTCAATCTCATACTCCTCCTCGACCTCATGCTCCTCCTCGCCTCATCTTCGTAAGGAGAGTCCATGAGTCGAGTCTCCGTCTGGGTGAATCACGAGGTGTACAGTGGGGATCTAGGTCTTCTAGGACATGGTGATCTTTGGTGGTGATGATGAGAAGAGAGGGGTCGCTAAGCGGATGGGTGATAATGGTGGTCTCACGGATATGCGGGCGACTATGAGCAAGCCTAGAGTCCAGGCTCGTGCTAAGACACGATGTAAGTGAGTGCCTAGATGAGCTAGAGGCGATCGATGATGATGAACTAGAGTGACGGGTAATCTCATAAGGATCACCCTGCAACCGTCATGAGAGTCAATGCCGGGAACTAGCTACAACAAGGACCTCTCGACACATCAAAAGCTAGTGAAGGCATAGTCTGTGACAATGGCATAGGGTAGGTATAAGTGTTATAAACAACTAGCTTTTAATAAGCGCATCAACTCAGCCAAAACATGTATCACATAATAAAAGTTTTAAAAGTAGAGGTACCGCATTACTCAAAATATGCCTTTAAATAAAACAAGTAAGTTTAGTTCGATCACAAAATTCCATATCAAATCAATCGAGCTCAAAATCCCAAAATCATAACATATCGATAACTCAAATCCGCAATATCTCGATAATCGTATCACATTTACCCAAAATCAATAATCATATCCCAAAACGTATTATCTCATAAGTCAAATCGCAGTTCATACCATAATCAATTAAGAAGCTTCGGCTTGGCAAGCGGGCGTGCGTCGGTCGATGATCAATTTTCTTAAAAAGTGGTTATAGTTTAGGGTTCATAAAATACCTAGTTCTCTATAACCTTGAGCTCGATACCAATCAGAACACCCCAAATCTCGATGCAATGAAGACTTAATCAAGTTTTCTGGGCATTACTATTGGATTGGTATCTCACACAAGTATAGCAAAAGATAGTCATTTAACATTCAAAACCAATCCCAAATTTAAGTATTCAAAACATTTAATCCAAAAGTATAAATATTTGGCCCAAAACATGATTTAATAAAATAGGTCCCCATAGTTTATCAGAGTCAAATATGATCCTTGAACCCCGCCTTCTTCCCAAGCTTCCACCGATCACGTATTCCAAACATCATTTAAATACCTGAGAAAACATGCTAAAAGGTCAGCTTACGCTGGTGAGTTCATAGGTTTAAATTCAATAAAATCATAGTGGACCTGTAGGAGTTGATTTGCTATGGAAGACCTAAGATAGATAAATACCGTTCACAACCGATCCTAACCGGATCACAATCCATATCCCGCATCCAGGGATCACTCTGGCCCAGCGACTCTAGTCCAGCACTGTCGTGGCAAAATCTAGAACAATTGCCAACCCCAGACTAGGTCGTGGTAGAAGTCTATTCTTAGCTAGGCAACGGTTTAACCTAGTCTAAGGCAACAACTACCGCACATCTATCTAAACAGTCAAGCATATAAGCAAATCCAAATAGTTTTAAAGGTCCAAAAATAGTAGCATGATTCTCACCCCAATTTAGTTAAAAACGTAGATAAAAGTTGGGCTATGAAACTCACCTCAAGCAAGCAACGTACGGATAAACACTAGCAGAAGATAACAAGTAATCACGGCACAACAACTATCGACTCGGCACAGCCTATTAATGTAAACCAATTTTAATATATAATTCCCATAATCAATGTTATCTACCCCACTGTATTCCATTTCGTTATTTCCGAAAATGTCTCGTTTCACCATTTAATCCTAGTGTTTGGTATCCTCATGTGGGTGTATCGACAATATGATGCTATGAATGCACTCAAACAACTAATATGTGACTCAATGCAACACGATGACATCTAGCGATAAGCTCCATAGTCCAATAAGTTTGAATAAATAATAGACCTTATCGAATTCACAACTCGATAAACTCATTTATTTATTCGTGTCGCTTATTATCCCATAAATCAATCGCATCCTAAAGAGTCATAAGGATAATTCACCCATTAATAAGGTTACCCAACGTACCTAGCGGGTTCTTATTAGATTCGTCAACCTAACAAGTCCGCTACCTACGTGGATCAACACTATTAACGTTAGGTTATCCATAACCCATGCACACAACGTAAGTAAATAAATACTTGAAACTACTATTAAATGCCCATAATTGGCATAATTCGATAAACGTGTACTCGAAACATTAATTACTTATTTATTATAAAACATTTCCATTTTTAGTCGTTAGTTTCCATTTAAAAATAGTAAATAACAAGATAAGTCTTGTTATCGATATTTTGGTATGAAAACCTTTTTATTATTTATGTTTCATAGTCTATTATCATTTTCATATATATATATATATATATATATATATATATATATATATATATATATATATATATATATATATATATATATATATATATATATATATATATATATATAATAGTAAAAACCGTCCGATGGATCGGTATGACTAATGGTTTTATTTTTAGGATTTAATAGAACAAATATATACTAAAAAGTAATTAAAAGTTAAATTAAACGGTTAAGATCTTTAATTGATATTACCATAAAACGACTAAAAACAGTAAGTATTTTGAATTTTGGTTTTTATTTTTAAGATTTAGTTGAACAAATATATACTAAAAAGTAATTAAAAGTTAAATTAGGTATCTCAACAGATGATTCGTTTTTTGAAGAATCATCATCTTCCTGATTCAGCCTATTTCACATACCAAGTCTAGGTGTGTATATGTAGTTATATCAAAAGCATGTTACCAAATAGTAATAGTAAACCCTATCTGTCGATCACATTTCTGCTTCGAGATATTCAAGACCGCACGACGGATACACTTTTGTACTTGGCACATACCAAAGGTTATCCAAAGGCATCACCTAGATACTTTTTTTGTTGGTATGTACATGCCTTAAATTTATTTGCATTTATATGATATTGTTAAGTTTGAGTTTGAGTTATCTCGGTTTCATATGTTTTATTTAAGCGCATACCAAGGATTCATAGTTAAGGAGAAACAAAAGTTCCTTCTTATTAGGCCCACTTCTTGTATACACAAGGTTTTATTTCTTTTCTCCTACTTTGTTAAACCGAAACTAAAAAAAATATGTTAAACTGAAACTCGACAAAAAAAACATATGACCAAACCTACAACACAGGTATACATGTTCACCCCATCCAAAAGTGCCGTGTTCTCAAGTCGTTTGGCTACTCTAATCGAAGCAAATGTTCACCGAGCTATCTTTAGCTTCTTTGTATTAGCTTCTAATGATTCGTGACAATAACACATCGGTGTTTTCTAGATATGCATCAATTTATAACTCGCAATCACGATATAACAATCGTGGATTTAAACGGAATAAAAGTAGTTTATGAAAGTATACCATCGGAAAATCCATAACATGGAATCAAGTTATCCTAAACAAACTCTGGTAATGTTTCCCAATAGTAGATATTGCTTGTTCATAGGGATTTAAACCAGTTCCTAGATAATGCAAGCTTCGAGAGCGATAGGATTTTGAACCTAATTAGATGGTCAACAACTGTTAGCATGTTTCACTTCAATTGATGGAATTAAAAATAAATTACAAGTCCAACTCATTGCTCTTATTAAAGTTGATACCGATAATAAGGTTGGAAGACTCGAGCCCTGCACGTGAAATTGCCTCTGTCACCGGCAGATGGGCCAAGTTTCCTCTCCGACTTCGCATATTCAAATAAAGAGATTCAAATGGATGACCTGCATAAAGAACGCGAGAAATTCACTTGCAAGACCGACACACAACTTGCCAAGAAAGAGGATAACATCCTCGATGACATTCACCTTGCCTATACGTGAGAATGTTACTAATTATCAAATCATTGCCATCTCGGAAGCTCTAAAAGCCCTTTTCGGTTATAGCAATCGCAAAAAAATTAAGAAACAAGTTAAGACGAAACCCCGCTTACATACAAAAAATGAAAAAGTGCAAACTTAATGTTTTAAGCCATAAGATTAACGCACCATAATGTATGCATTACGGTTTCTGATTTGATGGTCAATCAATACACTTTACATAAAACCGAGAAGTATGGGACATCATCCTCTTAATCCAGACTTTCGGGCATGATGTCGGCAACTTTTAATCATGACGATAGCCTCGAGTATGTAGTGAGTTAAATCAACAAATGATACAATCAAGGACCCAATTGCCACCGATCCAAGGTCAGAGCGCATGAGTAGCTTCATTGATGAGAAAAGCTGAAGAAATGGAATATTTGTGCGAATCACAAAGTAATAACTTATTAGACAAATAAAATGCTAAAAAACATAGTATACTTATTAAGGTAAGTGGCTAACCAAAGATTCCCCACGAGCCCAATAGTAGGAAACTACAAAACCAGCAATCACGGTTGAAGAGCATGCTATGATAAACTGAGTAGCCCAGCAGCATCTGAATAAGTGGAATAAAATTGAAGCTGTTATGTGAGGTGTGTACTGGATGCTATAGTCACAACAATCATCACAACTAACCCTTTTAGCTTTAAGATCATAAGCACAACAACTTGTACTGCAATCATTGTGGACTATTTGACCTGAACTGAAAAGATGGAGGACAACCGACAACCAAAACATGTAAATAACTGCAAGGATTAGGTATGGTATGACTGGAAATATTATGAGAGCATGAAATTATCTAATGACCTTTGCTGCAACCTACAGGTAGACGACACAAAAAATTAAAACCCTATTGGTACGGATGAATGGAAAGGGTAGAAAGCAGTTTCATTCCATGTCTCTTGTTTGTTTACATTAGGGAATGAAGATGGAGAATACAAAAGCTATTCCCTTTCCGCCCTTTTGATTCTATCCAAAATACGGAGAAAGGAGGAGAATGAAAATTTTCAAAAGATGCGTTTCTCCTTTTATTCTCATCTGGAATCAATTTGGGCAACCAACGAACACATCTTATAAATACAAATTGGCATGTGCATTGCACATGCTCTAAATCTAAAATAGTTTTGAACCCTAGCCGCCAATTGCTCTCCGGTGTGACTTCTTCTTCTACATTAACTAATTCTTATTCACTTCAATTCATTTATTCACTTATTCCCGGTTCACTATTAACTAATTCTTCCTCGTCGCTAGATTTGTTGGTGGAGTTATCGCTCTTTGTGAATTGCGACTTACATGCACCTAGTTCATCTTAAACTCCATTAAGTTAGATGACTCGGTCATCAAACCATGGTTGCATTTGTACACGATGGTGCTTATAACTTATTACCGGACCTCGTTGGCAAGGATGATTATTGGCAATCAAAGATACATTCGCGATATTCGATTTCGGTTTGCGCACGATTTTAAGATCTATCAAAGTGTGTATTTTTCTTGTGTGTTGAGTTTTTCTTTCATGTCATAGTGTGTCGAGATATTCGTACCAATGAGTTTTGTCGGATTATCTTACTATGAGCTCTACTCATGATCATCTTTTGAGGGTTCTTATTCATGTAATAGCTTTAAGTTGTACATTATTTATTGTTTGAGTTTTACAAGCATTGTTCAAGTTGATTTGATAATCCGTAGTTGTGTATTTCGAGGCAAGTATGTGAACCTTTGAAAGATAAATTGTCATACCATATAAAACTATCAAAACACTTTACTGACAATAATGGCAATATATAACGTAATTCATCCATTTTCATTTTGTTGCACAAGACAAACCAAACATGAGAATGAATTTCGAGCATATTTCTTGTACCGATTCTATATTTGCAACAAACGAAAGAATCAGTTGGAGATATTCATGACCATTATCTTTCTCTACATTCTCATTCTCTATACCATTTCCATTCTATGCTATTCAATCCTACCAAACATCCCCTAGATTCTTTTATAACCTTCCTTTACTTTAAGGACCGATTTGAAGTGGCTTGTTCTATTGTGTTGACACAAATAGCCTGTTGTTCCATGTATATAACAAACCCGAACCATAATAATACATATATACAACTGAAAAGAAAGTTAGAAACATATATATAGAATAAGTGATTACCGAACCTTGTAGAAAAGCACATCCTTCCACAATTCATATCAAGCTGCGATCTATAAAGTGAGCAGGAAAACAAACATTGGTTGAAAACGTAGGCTTTAGCACCCTTGGATGACATGTTCGTGCTGAAAGAAAAAGTAGGCGGCATGATATATTCCATTTAGAGGCAATAAATTTTTTAAGGTTGACATTTTTTACAAACTCACCAGTGCAGTTAAAGATAATCAGATATATCTACCTAAAGCAATCTATAATTATTACCTTAAGGAGAATGGCATCGGATGTGAAATTATCGTAGATGAGATCGAGCGTGGTCTGACTCTCATTTGGTTCTCCTTCCAATATATATGTAACAACCTATGATAGAAACACGGAAAATAGATTCAATGTAAACCATTACAACATAACCTTCTACTTTAAGAGTGAAAGACCACTTCATATAATACATTGCAGGTTTGGAATGATATATATGAAATTTTGTTACAAGTAAAACACGAAACATTGGAGTGATGCGGATCGACCAAAATCATTCCACATGTTCTCACATCGCTAAGCTAATTGTTGAACCTCCCTGCAGTTGATAGAAAATAAGTTTATGTTCGGATATATTATAGTTTATTTCCACAACACCTAAGGTAGTTCGATCGATAATAATACGGTAATACATAAATAAACCACTATTGTTGAATCTCCCCTATGAGAGAAAAAGTTGAGGGTATGTAACGCTTCTGTTCTTGTAGGAGTGCTCTGTTGCAATACTGCTGATTTTCTTCTTTTTGCAACCTTTTCAAAATACACCCTGGTTGACCAGTTTGCTCATGCACCTATGTTGCCAACCAGCCCCTTTTGTAACTCTTTGGCCAACTTTATATTTTGAATTACAGTTGCACTAAAAACAATTTGAGTGTGGAATTGGGATTGAACTAAAACTGCTAAATTGAAAATATTAGGACCGAATCACCTGTTAACATACTTATAAAAGAACTACTTGTATACATCTGAGTTTACAAAGCGGTTTCACAAAATGATCAAAGAAGAACAAATATTGAAATGGACAAATTTCAATTAAGTAGATTTAGCTAATAACAATATCGATGTTGGCAATGTAAATACCAAACCATAAGCATAGTTGCACTTGAATTCACCTTGAGTCATAGGATTTACGTTCAATATTTTCATGGAGCTGAAACAATTTCTTGTTGGTTTTATTAACACATGTTACAAAATAACAACAACAAACCGTAAAATTAGTATAATTTAGATTGCCGAATGCATACTGAAGAAGTTCCTAGGCGATAATGTATTTATAAACAAGCATTCATATACATTCAAATTCATTGTTTAACATGCCTTCACACAATAGATGTTTATGTTGGTCGTATACGTGTGACACGGAGCATCCTTTTACGCTTTTAGTGACATTTAGTACAATAGCAAGTCATTGGTCTTCAAGACAATTTAAAGAACGACACATATAATATGCGACAAGTAGAAATTTTATACAAATAAATTCGCAAACCTTTATTGATAAGTTGATTCAATCTGCTGTTGGCACCACGGGCTTTTAAAGTGGTCGTCGCTTCTTTTTGCGTACCTGTAATACTTGCACGGCCACGGGATTTAGTATAATCCAAAATAAGTCGTACACAAATTACTATTAATAGTCATCAAACATACCCGTATACAACATAGCTGAACGTTCAGTCAGTATGTATGTATCCGACAAAGTATTGCCAGAAACTGTGTGCCAAAGAGAGACTACTCTTAGGCATTAACATTCACATGGTGAATACTTCCAGTGGATTCAACCTCAGCTAAGAATGATTTGTTAACTTGGCCAAGACCTTCAAGAAATTTTACTGCAATCTTTGAGCCATCTTTAAGTGTCCCTTCAAAAACTTATCCAAACCCCCCTTGACCAAGCTTTTTGCTAAAATTTTCTATTGTGGTCTTGATCGCATAGGAAAACCGAGTAGTCATTCCAGCACCTCTTTTGTATACTCTTCCTCCATTTTGCATTCCTTCTTCACTTCGACGTATGTATAAAATAAAACCAACAACAACAAATAGAACCAAAAACTCCCAACGGACCCTATAATTGTCGTCGTAAGCCCACCTTTTATTAGGTATTTGGGATGTTGACAAAGGAGGTGATCTTGATGCATTACATGTCAGTGGAGTGATTTCTGAGCAACCTAGATTAGGTTGCCGATCATTCACCTGTCTAAAATAGTCTATCATAGGATAGCTTAATACTGAACAACACATTGCTGATTATTCGAGCAAACACCATTTCGCCCACAAGCCAAAGGATAACCACACTCTTCAATATCATCGCTCATCTTCCATGAGTTTCATATACTGAGCTGATGACGCTTGAGGTATGGATATCATACCATCAGGATCACTTGGCTCAGAAGAATGAATAAATAAAGACAAACTCACATTTATCAACCTAATATAACCCTTATCTATATACTTATATTTGAGTCAGGTACCAAGTTACTATAATAAAGGTGAGACAGGTTTGATATAATATAACCAAATAAACCAGTGTTTTCAATTACTTGAAGAGAAATCAAACCTTTTTGAGCCGTCGAATTGGTTGTTGAAACACTCAATATTAGATGCTATCCTTGAAATATTCATTGTCCCAGTACCAAATAGTCCGTTGGGCAACGTCTGAATGATTGACATCAAACAACACCAGGTTTTCGTCATAAGTTAAATTCATACCAGCCACTGATTTTCCAGTAGTGTTGCTTCGTCTCCAATCCATCCAACTAAACCATGCAAAATAATGGAATATATTAAAATTCAAAATACATTGATGTGATGATTCAAAAAGTTTCAGGATCAATAAGTTAGTACAACAATACATATAATCCAACCTTTCATGTAGTAGAACATTGTGACTGATATTATGAGACCATTAAAGAAAAATACGGTAACCCATGGCATTCCAACAACAAAATGTCGAATCATTAAAAGCCATAGCAACGACAAAAATAGAGGCAAGAATCCACCACATACAATCAACACTGGCCAAATCTCTATGAATTCAATGCCAAATTTTCATCTAATATAGCATAAGTCAAGTTGGATTATTAAAATATGGTACCAGATATGCCATTCAAGTTTCTTTGCCAATGACCAATGACAACTCTTTTAAGTCGATCATCCTCGAACTGCAAAAAAGAATACCAGTAAACATGCTTGCTTCAATTGTAAAGTCATGTAGCAAATAAAACAATAATATAATTATTATGGATTGCTTAAACATGATAGCAGTAAAGCCTAACATTCAATACATGACAATATAAACTCCTATTGCAAAACAGTAGCAACAAACAGGTGATGTAGGCAAAAAACGAAAAATACCCTCCACATACAAAGCCTTCTTTTTATAAGCTTGCTAATACAAAAAAGGACAAAGCCTTCCCGATAGGTATACACGTCTGACCATTGTATATTAAACCCGAGAAACAACAACAAAACAGGATAAAATTAATGAGTTTGATAATAATAATAATTTATTTTCATAAAAACAAAGAGTAGTGAAAAATAACTTTCAATTTAGAACAAAATTAGTAGCTTTGTGATCATAGGTACACATAGTTTGAGTTGAACAGCCTGCAAAAAATAAACGAAACAACAACAAAACAGGATAAACTTAATGTAAACGAAACATCAACAAAACAGGATAAACTTAATGTAAACGAAACATCAACAAAACAGGATAAACTTAATGAGTTTGATCAATAAATTCTGTGATTGTGGTGGCTTGGAAAAGTTTATTAGGCTTTGTGATCATAGGTACGTGGCTTTGATAAAAAATAGGTTAAACATATATACGTATATTTATCTTTTAATTAATATATATCATAATTTATTTTGATTGTTATCTTAAAAAAATACATACCTAAAATACAAATTCCAGAATTTTTATATAATCTCCTTATTTATATTGATTTGAAAGATATAAATAAAAAACAATTTACTCTAGTGGTAAGTTGTTTACAAAACACATGAATGACCCAAGTTCAACTCCAACAAATGTCTTCTTTTTAATAAAAAAATTTTAAAATTCAAAAATAACAAAAACAAAAACGAATTTTACAATTTATTAAAAAAAATGTACATACATTAATTAAAATGCCACATGTCATTTAAAAATAAAAAAATGCCACATAAATATAAAATGATGACATGAAAATATGACTTGGCATTATGGGATGCCAAGTGGCATTTATGTAATCATACCTCTCTTATATATAATGTATAGATATATAGATATATATATATATATATATATATATATATATATATATATATATATATATATATATATATATATATATATATATATATATATATATATATATATATATATATATATATATATATATATATTTATATATTTCATCAAATTCTAATATTAGTTTCATATCGTTATTCGTTCGAGTCCACAAGCACGAGTCATGACTTCTCGCTTTTAATCATTCAATAGTCCAAACTATACTAAAGTCCATATTACGGCGTTGTCGGGTCAACTATTGACTAAAAAGTCAAAGTAACACCGACGTTGCTCAAAGTTGACAATTATATATATTAAGTCCAATTAAAAGTCATAATAGCGCAATTCAATCCCAAATCAACTCAAAACAATCTCACCAACCAATCAACCAACCAAATATACCCGAAACCAATGTTATGACCCTAATGGTCATGACACGATCCTGATTAAGGCCACGTGAACCAAACAAGCTCTAGAAGCTTTTCGGCTCCACGCGTCTCATCCAAACACCAACAATATCAACCAACAAGCTACCAAAACGACCGACCCGGACCCAAGGTCCATGTGGGTCACGTCACGCAACCCAAAGGCAACGTGACGTGCCCTGGGTGGCTCGTGACACCTTCTCAAACCCAACCAAACACTACCAAATCAATACCACTACATCCAAATACAACCAATCAACCTCCAATCATCAACCAAACATCAAACCCATCATCTATTCCTAACCAAAAACATGAAACTAGACCTAAAATGCAAAAACCCATCAATATGATACACCACATGCTTACCAAACACTAGCTACATGTTTATTTAAGTGTTAATTAGACTTAATCCCACGTTTAAACCAAAAGCCCTAAAAATTATAATATGGTCAAACCATATTATTGCCATTCGTGGCTTCACAAAGCTCAAACAAGTGTTACCCATGTTCCATTTACCTTATTCAAGCCCGATCTACAATATTTGATGAAAACCCTAAAAGTACGAATCTTAATCTTAAGATTTGAAGGTGTTAATGAAGGTTTTAGTGAGAGTATTATATATGGATAGAAAGAGGATGAGAAGAGCTACAAGATGGTGGTGGAGGTGTAGTACCACTCGCCGGAATTTGGCCGGAGGTGGCCGGACAAGGTGGCGGTGGTGGTGGGTGTTCTAGGGTTAGGGTTTATTTAATTTGGGGGAGAGAGAGTGTAGAGAGAGAAAGTGTGTTTGTGTGTGTTTTTAGTGAGAGAAACAACTAGCAAAATGAGGGTGAGGGAGGCCTTATATACTTGGACAAAAAGGACCCAAAAATAAATAAAAATGAGGGAGAGGGGCGCCGGCCATGGGGAAAAGTGGGGGGCCGAAGGCGTCATTTTTCATAAACTATCCCGTTTACCCATTCCCAAGCTCATATATTGTCCCCCGAGTGTCCCACGACGTTCATTCAACTTTCTATTATCGTTATTTATGTTTTTCCATGAGTTTTGACTATTTATTTGCCAATTTTTGAGTTACGGTCTAAAAGTTATGTTATTTCTTGTTTTAGGCTTTTCTAGTGCCGAATCGAATAGTGCCTACCAAAAAGAGTTAAGACTCACATGATAACTCGTTTAATAATGAAATAAGCCTTAAAAACCAATATACGATATAAAATCAAGTCATGGTTGATAAAAATAGTGTTAAAGGCAAAACTCGGTTTAGTTTAACGTAATGCGGTTACCTAAAATAGACTCCCTAAATTGTCAGTTGTCACACCAAAAGTGACTAGACCCTTTTAAACTATACTCGAAAACATTATGACATTTAGTAACTAAGGTAAAGTGACGAGGGCTGATCGAGGTTCAAGAATCAAAACCGAAAGTAACAAGGATCTTTTCAAACAATCCCAAACCGCAACACTAAAAACAAACAAGCTGTAACAACTTGAGATTACTAAACTACTATGCGGGACAGTTTTAAGCCGAAACCAATAAGCCATTAAGCTAAAACATTTAAGCCGAAAACAAGCTGATAAGAAATATGATTAAGCCGAAAGTTTACGAAATCAAAATTTAATATTTTTCTGTCTTTCTCTTGCTTTCATAACAGCAACAACAACATATCACAACAACATCTTTTTACCAATCCAAGAAATACTAAGTTGCCATACAAGTTCGAATAAAAAAAAAATGAAACAACAAATTAATCAAAATCAAAAAGTATAGTTCTTACAACAACTAGATCGTGGGTCGAGGGGATTAAGAATCGAACACCAAAAGCTCCAACTGGAGAGACCCGAGATGAATTAGAATAATTAACCACTTGGGATCTCTTAATTGTGCATCCAATAACAAAACCCCCAAGTTAATTTTTTAAAACCCTTTGTTTGAGAAACCCTAATTTCTATGGTTAGTGGTGGGAAAGATGAAGAAACTGTGGTGGATTCTATCCTCCATTTATAGAGCTAAGAATGGAATGAAGCTTGCAAACATCAGGACCTCGTTTCTTGGTCTTTTTCTTCTTTGAGCATCTTCCATATGGTGCGCAGGTCTTCACATTGCTCCCTTGGTGTTATCTTCAGGTCGTGGTCCAAGAAGGACAAAGGGGCCTTGATTTTGTCGACTTCTTCCATGGGAAAAGCCAAGAGGGTGATTAATATTTTGGTTATGGTTGACTTTGAAGGTGGGAAGGTAGTTTGTGTGGTTTCTATTTTTGGGAAAGATGGAGGAGCGTGTGCAAAGGAGGGAAGAGAGAGACGAAATTGATGATGAAGAAAAGCAGGTGTGGGGCGTGAGTTGTGAGGAAGACAAAAGAGGTGATAAGGTTTTTGTTTTGGTTTTGTATTCGCTGGGATCACAATAGCCAAAAGAAAAAGAAACATTGAATCTTGACTTGTCTCCTTGACTTCACACGCATGCTAGAAAGACCAAAGATACATTTTTGTTTGAAGCTTTTGTTATTTCGTCCATCACAGAAACATAAGAAAAAAAAACATAGGATTCAAATTTAACTCAACAAAATTGCATTGGGCTAGGAGTAAATGGGAGGATATGCCCAAAACAAAAGAGTTGGGTTGGATTGGGTTGGTTTGGTTTGTTCACGAGAGTCCAAGACGGTGAAGTAGATTGGATCGGGTTTGGGCTAAAAGGCCCGGTGAGATAAAAATAAAATATAAAAGTTTATTATATAATTATTACTATCGAGGTCGAGGTGAAAATATTCTGTGACTTGTCGTGTTTACAATTCGAAACGAAAGAGAAAAAAAATAGCCACGAAAATCGGCATGGAAATTTACGAGTGGTTACAGTACCTACCACTTAAAAGAAACCACGTCCTCGTGGTTTACGATGCGAGAATCATCGAGGTCGATACGGTGACGAGACGTGAGTATATACTCTTAAAATGTGACGTGGGAAAAGAAGCTAGTCGTTCAAGAATGATTTGGTGACGTGAGGCTATAAGTAAACAAAAGATAAAGGATTCATTAAGCGGAATATTCGGAATACAACGCGGTTACATAAAAGATTACAATAGATAGGAAACTTAAAGGAAATGCAATCTAAGAGGGCGGAGAATTTCTTTGTTGTCGTCAGTTTAGATAGTGTTGAAGTTGATCTTGACGCTCTTCTTTTCTCCAAGGAAATAAGCTCTTCCTCATTTGGTTCAATCACAGGTGTTTCCATTCTGATCCCTTGGATTGGGACACTCATTCTTGTAGTGTCCTCGTTCTCCACACCCGAAGCAAGTTATGTTAGCAAGATCCTTTGACTTGCAGTCTTTGGCCATGTGCCCAATCTTCTCGCAGTTGCGACATTTCACATTACACTGACCACTGTGGTGGAGTTTACAACGGTTGCACAAAGGGTGCTTCCCTTCATAGCCCTTCTTCTCTTCTGTTCCAGCAGAACGGACCTTAGCTACCTCTTGCCTTTTGTTTTGATTGTTGTTGTTGTCTTTGGAGTTATCATTCCACTTCCGTTTGTTGTTCTCCACTGCTTCAGCTGCATCCTCGATCACTTGATCCATCAACTTGTTTGACACTTCAATAGTCTCGTGAAGGTCAGCAGCCTTGGAGGTAGTCACATTTCCCTTAATAGATGGAGGTAGCCCTCCAATGTACCACTCTATTAAGCGTGTTTCAGTTGGTACCATCTCCGGACATAGCAAGGCCAACTCTTGGAAACGTTGGTTGTAGAATGCTATATCAGTACCCTTCACCTTGAGATTCCAGAACTCATTCTCCAGCTTCTTAACCTCATTGCGAGGGCAATATTTCTTGAGCACCATATCCTTGAATTCTTCCCAAGGCATGGCATAAGCAACATCAATGCCTGCAAACTTCAGGTAATTATTCCACCAAGTTAAGGAAACCTCTTGAAAAGTGAACGAAGCAAACTTCACCCTATCTTCATCTTCACGCTTGCGGATCCTAAACACGCTTCAGCTTTTTCAAGCCATCGGGTCAAAACAATGCTCCCTCCGTTCCATTATAACCGCCACATACGATTCTGAACTCTTTATGCGTGCGACCACGTTTATTACCGTGAGGCCTAGAAGTTCTAGCATCGGTGGTTGAGTTGTTCGAATTGATCGCAGACTAAGCCGGCCACACGCTTCGTTGACCAATTGGTCAATCATGGCTTGATCCATAGCAAGTGAGTTTGCAGCAATCCCGACAGGAGCAGGAGCAGGAGCAGGAGTGGGAGTAGCGGCGGGTCGGCCACGGGTGATTCTTTATGACTTTCTCCTAGCCATCTTTTATGATACAAGAGAAGAAGATAATTGAGTTTAGAATAGAAGGAATAGTATCGTATGAGGGTATGAAAGATAGAACGTATGAGTGAAATAAAAGGATGTGACCAAGGACAGAGTTGTTTTAAATATATGTGTGAAAATAATATAAATCAAGTAGTTGTATGTTACATAAAGAAATAACATAGAAGCAGTTATGGAAGCATAGCATAGTGCGATATTGTAATAGTGGGCATGTTACGTAGTTTAACATGAAGGGGTATCAGGCATAAGCATTCATAGTCTACTCTACACTCTCCTTAGATCAATTATTCCTTAATTTCATTCAGTTTGTTACATCAACATTATTCTCATTTAAACTTCGCGACCCAATCAAACAAGAACAGCCTTAAAGTTTAAATTTGAGTTAATTAAGAAACTTAATGACTTTGAGAAATAATTAATTTAATTCAAATGAGAGCTTATATGAACCTAAGATACAGCAGTAATGTAACATATTGGATTTCACATACACATCAAACCACACAAAAGTAGGCGTACAAGATTATTCTAGAGAGAAAGTTAGAGGTTTGGGAACTTTAGTGAGAGAAAGAAAATCTTATTATGAGCTCCAACTCTACCTTGGGAGGTAGAGAGTATTTATAGTCATTACATAAATCGCCACCTATTGGGGCATGGATCGTGCATACGGTGGGTAAAGACCCGTCCAGTCCTCCACGGTGTTACTTAAACTAAATACTACTTAACTTATAATAATCTACGACTCTGAGCTTTCTTAACGATTACATATACTTGAGGTAACCGACTCTTTATAACTGGATTTACTAAATCCTAACAATCTCCCCTAAGGGAGGTCACCTCAAACATATACTAAAATTACATTGAATACAAACAGATATTACATTAAAATTGTTCTTGCATTCTTGATGTAGTACTTTGCTCAAGCTCGTAGTCATCGATTCTTCTCATTGCATGTTGGGTTAATCCAAGTGGAGGTCTTTTACCGATCCACGTGATAATAATTTTGAGCCACCTTTGAGCTCATCACCAACATCAATCTCGAGACATCCATTGTGGTGTTGGTTTTATGTGATGTTGTGACATACGGACCGACATGCTCACATTACGGATCATGATATATTCTCATCGAGTAGCGAAGCTTCGTTGATTCATGATATTGGCGCAGCGTAGCGTAAGCATGGAGTGAAAATATCGTAGTCATTGATGCACTAATCATGATTTCTTCGAGATGAATGTGTTGAGTGAGCATGCGGCTATGGATTGACCGCTTCATTCGATCACCGCAAACGTAGGCGATATGCATAACACATTTAGCAATAAAGCGCATACGAAAGTGTCTTTGATCACTTCGTTGAATTGAGGTACACGACCCACGGTTCACCGCTGATCGGTACAAGTATCGCTGTGATCGTATAATTCGAAGAATTTCCTTGACAGGTTTCGCAAATGCTCTAGCCGTTCTCAAACCGAACGCCTCAAAGAAGACAACACGGAGTGAGTGAACCAAATGAATAGGATTCACCGATTGATGAAAAGAGATTCAAAAACAATCGTATCGCACAATGGAAATTGTTTTTGCAATACAACGAAGGTTTTAATGAAAATCAATTATCATCATAAACACCTTTTGATTTGAAATATTCGTACACGGTCGAAGTGCTAAAGAAAAGAGTTTTAAGCACAAAGACCGGTTTTTCAAAGGTATCCGCAATCCATAACTCGAACTGTGATTGATTCAAAAGATTGAATCGCCCCATTGTTTCGCTCGGTTGTCACATGGTTGATCTATTGAATAGATCTTACATGCCACCTACTAGGAGCTTGTTTGATGTTGGCTCCAGAAGGCTTTCCATCTTCATTGTGAATATGTTTGCATATCACTCTGATGTTCTGGCAATACCACAAGGATAATGCAAAGGACTTAAGATATAATCTCTCTTTCCACATTGTGTGAAATAGAGAGTCTTCATTGAACGTGTCCTAATGAGATTTATAGATGATCTCGTGGCTCTAGACTCAATTGTGCATATATGGATCCTATATCGGAGACTAGGGAGAGGGTCTCCTTCTTCAATATCAACAATCTCTAAGAGAGAGTCGATAGATAATGTCGGTTCCCCGTGAGAATGAAACAAGTCCTTTTAAGAGGAACTTGAGTGGTTTGGGAAGATGAAGTGCGAGCGCCCACCGGGTCCATGACGCCTTGTCTTCAATACCGATGTTACCTTGGTAACCACCAAGAGCATATGAATTGAACCCGGTTTACGCCCTAAGGTTGAATAATTGGAGGCTATTTGTTTTCACCCTTTTCTCATTCAGTTCTTTTCATTCTTCAACCCCTTCAGTGCTTACCGAGACTTCATAGCTAGAACCTTGTTGGGTTTATTCCAAGACTAGCTCGGCCTCGCCCCGCACTCTTCCCATATCTCATTTTTCTCCTTTTTTCAATATACCTAAGGACTTCTACACTATCTAGTGGATTGTCCTCGGGTAGATCCGATAAGGTTTTAAAAGGTACCATTTTGAGGGTCGTTTAAGTCCTTATTTGATCACTTTTGTATCCGTTATTGCTTAATATCGCTCCTTTTCACTTTTTAGGTCTCGTGAAGGCAAAATGCTGGAATGGCACTTATTTGGACAGAAAGCGCGAATATATGAAGAAAATGGCCAAAGTCGAAATCATGACACTCACAATACGAATGTAGAAGGCGACGGCCAGAGATATTTGCGACGCCGTCGGAGAAAGTTGCGACGGTCGAACTCAAAACTCATGTTTTCAAGAGACGGCGCCCAGCAGTGAAAGAGTAGGCCGTCGCTACTCGACGGCCTAGATGCGATCCAGACGACGCCGAAAGTCAAGAGGACGGCGTCACGGACATAAGGTGACGCCGCAAGGTTAACGTGGCAAGACGAAACCCTAATGAGCGGTACACGGCGCCACTAAACATAAGGTGATGCCGCCGCAATTGTAATCTTATATATAGAATCCGAATTTTCCAGCCTTTTGTGTGGAGAGTCTTTGGAGTAAAACCTAAAACCGAACCTAAGGTGTCTTGTACAGATTTTAGGGTTTTAACCCTATCTTACACCAAGATAAGTCTTTGCTTCATTAATTCAATTATGTCTTTGATTATTTGTGTGTATGCTTGCATGTTCTCCATGTCCGCTAATTTATTTGTGTGTTTGCTTAGGTAGTATGAAACTTAATTATTGAATATTGATTGGTTGTTTCTTATCTTAGTTGATTAATGATCTAGTAATGCGATAGGTCATTCGTTGTGTACTTAATGCTTGATTCATCTTTGTGAACCCTAGAGTATGATTACCCGAGTGATTGTAGTCTAAAACATCCAAGAGTGCCTTAGAGTAGGAGTCTATAATCTCTATGTGGATTTGTAGACAAGACCCTTTGGTAAGTTCAAAGAGTTAGGGAGAAACGACACCCTACAACTTAGAAACACAACGCAACTAGGAATAAGACGTGACACTCAACCATCAATAGGAGATAATTAAGGAGTAATACAAACTAAGTAAACACATCTTTAAACTATCATACGAGCACACATTAATTAGACATAGACTCCCACAACCTTAGTTTAGATAATTAGATAATAGTAGAGTAATCGGTAGAAATACCAACCCCCAAATCCAATACCCAAATTGTACCTTTCCATTTTCATAAAATATAAAAGATAAAAATAATCTTCCTCAACCTTAACCTTAGCGTAGTAACTCCCTACTAGCATTCCTATTCCCTAGAGAATCGATATCAATACCGTGGCTTACCCTAATTACTACACTACAACGATTAGGTTCACCGCTTAGGTGTTATAAAACTTGCTCAAGAAAAGGAAGTTCCTTTGACCCCGAACGACGCGTGTAGCGTTATCAAGTTTTTGGCGCCACGGGAATAGAATAGCTAGTTAGTAGTCCACCTCGCTTAGGTTTCTTTGCTTGATTCCTATCAAGTAAATTTTTTTTCTTATTTTAGATTTCTCTTAGTCTATCCCCTTCTTCGTAACCTTTGTTCGTAACCCCATTACTTTTCATCATGGAGGATGATAACCAACCACCACTTGATAACCAACAACCAAACAACGCCGCCACTAAACAAATACCCACCGCTTGACCCACCTCCGCTAACCAACTTCGAGCCCGTGATCATGAGTGAGATTGGAGAGCTTAGGAAATTAAATATGATAATTGAGAATACACTCAAGGAAGCCCTTAAGGAATCGATCAACCTTTAGATAGTGATTCGACTACAAGTGATTCGGATGATGATCTAGATGAAGGAGATTATAAGGTGTTAGAAATTATGGAGAGTAGTAAGGAGGAGGAAGAACTTAGGGAGTACTTTGATTCATACCCTAAAGGAAAGAAACCACTTATCACCATAACGTGGTTAATTTCCCAAGACCACCTTTCGAGCCTCGCATAAGGAGGGAAACCCTAAGAACATCAAAATACCATGTATGATTGGATACTTATATAGGGATCACACCTACATTGACTATAAGGCACCCATGAATATAATGTCTAGGCTCTATTACAATTGGATCATGAGCAAAAGCTAGAGCCTGAGGACCCCTTCGCCTAGGAAAACAAGTAACTATGTGGGAGGGTTAAGGATTGCACGTGTTCATAGGTAATTTCACATATAGGTGTGATTTCATGATTCGGAAAATGTCAAAGGAATCATTGATGGGTTTTAGGAGATGTGATACTTGGGAAACCATTTATAGAAGAGTCTAAGATGGTTTATGATAAAGAGAAAGGGATAATCGAGTTCTCAAACGAAACCGAAAATGTTAAATATGTAATGCCAAACAAGAATAAGAATTTTGAAGGCATGGATAATTTAGATGTAGATAACATTCCGATTTGAAGTAGACTGAAGAACAAAGTTTACTACATCGCTTGTCTTGAACTAGGCCTGAATATATTCGTGATGAAAGAAGGGTTAAGGAGATCGAATGGGCCTCTAAGATTAAGAAAACGTAGGAGCACGACTACGAGTCTAGCTACAAGACTCTTTAATAAAGAAAAGCGCTTCGTGGAGGCAACCCATGCTTAATTGTTTGCTTGTTTGTGTCATATATCTTTTATTAATTGTTTATCCTCATGTTTAAATTTGTGAAAATGCTTTATTTTGTTTTTAACTTCGCCTTAATTACATATAAAGGTATTTTACATAAGGGATAAGTGTAGGAGGATTACACACGCCAAAAGAAACGTAAACATGAGAATAACAATTAACTAAAAGATATATATGTTTGTTTGTTTGAGTCAAATGCTTGTATCGAGTCATAATGAATGTTTTGCGTAAATTTTCCAGATTCTAAAATGTAAATTTTCCGAATTTTTCCAAAAATCGCAGACCGCTTTTGTCAGATAACCCGACGGCGTCAGATTGCAACTGCGACGCGCCGTGAAGGAGTAAAACATCGATTACTTTTTCTCGCTTTTCGAGCTACTTATAAATTTTGGAATTTTCCGTGTCTTAATTTTCTTAAAATTCGTAAACATTCATTCCACAAGCATTATATCCTAGTTTAAATCGAGTCTTATATATATTATTACCGCCGATTTTACGCGAAGGTTTCGTTTGTTTTCTTCAAGTGTGCAGGTTTAGTTTGTCAAGAAGAAGTTACATAAGATTGAGGAGCTTTTCACGCATAAATTCTTCTTAAAAAGAATTTAACCATCACTTTACACGGATCCTACCGAGCTAATCAGGGGAGTATTAGTTTCTTTCGCTTTTAATCACCTTCTTTATCATAACTTTGATATTTCGGGGAACATTGGGGACAATGTTCAGGTTTAAGTGTAGGAGGAAAATAAACGGAACTTTGAAACTATGCTTATCCTTGACTATTTGCTTTGTCCAATTGCATTTGTAATAAACCATGAGAAATGTCGGTTAGGGTAATTTTGGCACCAAATTTAAAATTTTTCATGACATATAAGAGTGGGCCATTAGTCTTAACAAAAGCGCCTCACGGATAGGAAGTTATATGACTAGCACAAAACCCTTTACCACCCAAATTCCACCCAAAATGCGAGGATCGCCCTTAGATTAGTAGGAATTAAAGCATTCATCTTTAATGCTTAGAGTGAGAACCGTAGTATATTAGATTCTAGAACTTGTTTTGTGATGCATTCCGAGATCGCAAGTGAGGCTACACTTGTGTAGTTAGGAATAACTAAATGATAAGAGGCATTAGGATAAACCCTTGTTTGATACCGTAATATAATTACTTCTTCCACATCGGTTGAGTAATTCCCCACACCCTTTGCGTTGTACTCATCTTTAGTACACGATACCCCTAGTTAACCCCTCGAGCCTATCCTTTTCATGGTTCTCGTGATATTTCGGTTTTCCGAATATCAATGAAGAGCATTGTTTACACCCCACCCCAAATATACACCCAAATCGCCTTAGCCTACCCCTTATGCACTCACTTTTAGTGCAATTGTTTGTTATCACCCTAAACCCTTAGTTCAATTATCTAGTTGCTTGCATAAGTTGCTAAGTCGAGTCATATCCTTTGTATACGCTTTTGGGATGATTGGGATTCATGGGAAAAGTTAAAGTTTATGAAATGACGGAAGGAACGTTAAATTCAAATTCCTTTGTTTGCGTAATAATGTACCCCAAGTGTTTTGATCTTTTCAATTCGGGTCAAATTAGTATTAGAGTAATAAAACTCAAGTGTAGGGATATGCTTATAAATTCCTAGTATTTTGATGTTATCTTAGAGGATGGTAGAGTAAAAGTGTATGAAAAAAAAAAAAAAAAAAAAAAAAAAAAAAAAGAAAAGAAAAAAGAAAAAATAGAGTGATTAAAAAAAAAAAAAAAAAAAAAAAAAAAAACAACATACTGCTACTATCCTACATCTATCTTTTAATTTATGTTTGTTTATTTCAGTTATCTAGAGTTTAGAGTGTCGAGTCTTGGCTTAGCAACGCCATTCTTCATATGCATTTAACATAAAGATTTTTGACTTACCACCACTAAATAGCCTATCCCACCAAACCCTTATTTCCCTACCGTAAGCCTAACATTACAACCCTTTAAAGACCTCTTTGATAGTCTTTCCTAGGTGCTTACGCCAAAGCGATGGAGGTTTGATCTATTCTCAAGCCTATGGTAATCTATGTACTAGGACCGGTTAATGAGTGTTTATCTTCCATTTCCTATATTGTTATATTTCATTTATACACCTGAGAGAGATGTGAGTATCCAAACACCCCATGTGAGGTGCTAGTATGTACTTCCGTGCTTGTTATGACTTTTATGGGCTTATATGTGTTGTGGACCGCTTTGAATTAATGTGAATGACCCCTAACTTACAAATCAATTGGCAAAAGCACATTTGCTTGAGGACAAGCAAATAACAAGTGTAGGGATATTTGATAAGGTTTTAAAAGGTACCATTTTGAGGGTCGTTTAAGTCCTTATTTGATCACTTTTGTATCCGTTATTGCTTAATATCGCTCCTTTTCACTTTTTAGGTCTCGTGAAGGCAAAATGTCGGAATGGCACTTATTTGGACAGAAAGGCGCGAATATATGAAGAAAATGGCCAAAGTCGAAATCATGACACTCACAATCGCTTGAATGTAGAAGCGACGGCGTCGGAGATATTTGCGACGCCGTCGGAGAAAGTTGCGACGGTCGAACTCAAAACTCATGTTTTCAAGAGACGGCGTCGCAGAAAAGAGTAGAGCCGTCGCTACTCGCACGGCCTAGATGCGATCCGACGACGCCGGTCAAGAGGACGGCGTCACGGACATAAGGTGACGCCGTCGCAAGGTTAACGCGCCAAGACGAAACCCTAATGAGCGGCGACACGACGGCCACTAAACATAAGCACGCCGCCGCAATTGTAATCTTATATATAGAATCCGAATTTTTCATTTTGTGTGGAGAGTCTTTGGAGTAAAACCTAAAACCGAACCTAAGGTGTCTTGTACAAGATTTTAGGGTTTTAACCCTATCTTACACCAAGATAAGTCTTTGCTTCATTAATTCAATTATGTCTTTGATTATTTGTGTGTATGCTTGCATGTTCTCCATGTCCCGCTAATTTATTTGTGTGTTTGCTTAGGTAGTATGAAACTTAATTATTGAATATTGATTGGTTGTTTCTTATCTTAGTTGATTAATGATCTAGTAATGCGATAGGTCATTCGTTGTGTACTTAATGCTTGATTCATCTTTGTGAACCCTAGAGTATGATTACCCGAGTGATTGTAGTCTAAAACATCCGAAGAGTGCCTTAGAGTAGGAGTCTATAATCTCTATGTGGATTTGTAGACAAGACCCTTTGGTAAGTTCAAAGAGTTAGGGAGAAACGATACCCTACAACTTAGAAACACAACGCAACTAGGAATAAGACGTGACACTCAACCATCAATAGGAGATAATTAAGGAGTAATACAAACTAAGTAAACACATCTTTAAACTATCATACGAGCACACATTAATTAGACATAGACTCCCACAACCTTAGTTTAGATAATTAGATAATAGTAGAGTAATCGGTAGAAATACCAACCCCCAAATCCAATACCCGAAATTGTGACCTTTCCATTTTCATAAAATATAAAAAGATAAAAATAATCTTCCTCAACCTTAACCTTAGCGTAGTAACTCCCTACTAGCATTCCTATTCCCTAGAGAACGATATCAATACCCGTGGCTTACCCTAATTACTACACTACAACGATTAGGTTCATCGCCTAGGGTGTTATAAAACTTGCTCAAGAAAAGGAAGTTCCTTTGACCCCGAACGACGCGTGTGGCGTTATCAAGATCCCTCCGTTCGCGGATCATGGGAACAAATACCTAACCTTATCATCCTTATATCACCATACACAAAGTAAAGTTGGGGTCTATTTGGTATTGTTCATCCGCCATTTGGAACCTATTGAAAACCATTTGAAAATCAATTCAGATACTTATGATATATTATCAAAGCATTTTGTACACGAATTGTTTTGATATTTTAGAACAAGAGCTCTCCTCAACATGTGCATCAAGTGTTTGAAATCGCTTTGCACACGGAGGCAAGAGAAAGAGTTAACTTCTTTGAATTCCATTTTCTAAAAGATATCAACATCACTTCCTAATCAAATCAAGTAGATAAAGCATTTTGGGAAGGATGAGGTTTTCAAAGTTGCTCCCCTCAATATGTGCCTTGAGGTTTGAAAGAGTTTTGCACATACAAGAGGAACCTACACATTGATCACGTTTCAAATCTTTGTGGTTTAAGATAGATGCTCCCTCAACATGTACATGAAAATTTTGAAATCGTTTGACACATGTGGGATGGAGAGCTTGTACATCCTTATAAAACCATTTCTTGAATTATCGATTAAATCAATTTAAATCACACATTCTCCCCGACACAATTATCAAATCATTTGAGATTTGTGATCTCAGAGATTTAAATAGATTTTGAAAGCTTTTAAGGAGAATTGTGACTTGATTATGAAAGCGCTTTTAACCGATAAGGATCGATTTTGAGACTTTAAACTCCATTGATTAAACATGCATGAATATCTTTTGAAAACAATTGAATGACAAATAACCTTTAATTTAATTGAAATCATTCTCCCGTCAATCAATGACATAAGTTGTTGATTGAGAGATAGATATTTTGACAAACTTTTAAGTCCAGATGATTATCAAAAGTAGAGTCCGAGTTATTTTTCAAATCAACTAGTTTTCATTAGATAGTAAGGATTTGTTTAAAGAATCAGAGCATGAGATTTTAAAAACTAAGATAAAGCATGGCTCTGTTCTTTCTTTGAAAAGCGGGTTACTGCCTGAAATGACAATAAACCATTGTTTCTCTTTCTCCCAAAAATATTTTTGATTTTTGATTTTTATTTATATATATGAAAATTTGAACAACATCTAAAGTCCCGTGTCATTCTTTGAATGACAACATCAAGACCGTAGATATTATCGAATCGAGAAAAACATGACAAAAAGACAATATTTTTTAAAGATTTTTCGAATTTTTCAAATTTTTATGGATTTTGAAAGTTTTATATTTTTCTATTTGATTTTGAAGGTTATATAACTTTTTTTTTTTTTTTTTTTTTTTTTTTTTTAATATTTACAAGAGATAGATGAAGGAAACCTTTACTCCTCTTCTTCCTCTTGAAGACGTTTGAGTGTTTCGGTTGTAGGCTCTAAGACCCGGTCGTGGAAGAATAAACTCAAACGTTCTCTAGAAGAGCTTTGGTGAAGATGTTCGCTAACCGGTGTTCATCCTCACAAAGTAAAGTTCCACCACACCGTTTTCAACTTGCTCCCGATGAAATGATGTCGAATATCGATGTGCTTTGCTCTTGAGTGTTGTATGTTTTGCATGAGAGCAATAGCACTTTTATTATCACAAGATGTAGGATTTTGTTAAATTCAAAGCCATAGTCGATAATTGGGATCTCATCCATAGGATTTGAGCACAACAAGATGACATGGCTATGTATTCACCTCTGAGAGGAAATAAAAGTACTCATTTGCTTCTTTGAAGACCTGCTCACAAGCTTATCACCCAAAACCGAGCACCTCCGCACGCATTTCGACGAGTATCTTGACATCCTCGCATGATCGGCATCTCGCATAGGTCGTTAGTGACATACCGGTGTCCTTCGGTACCAAAGTCCCATATTGATGGTTCCTTGGAGATACCGAAGACACTGCTTAACCGCTTCAAGGTGCTTTTAGTAGGCTTAGCACATTATCTAGCACATGCAAACATAGAACAAGATGTATGGTCTACTAGTCGTGAGGTACATCGTGATCCAATCATACTACGATATTTCGTTTGGTCTACCATGATCCCTGAGTGGTCCTCATCTAGTTTGGTACGCTCAATCATGGGAGTGTCAACAGGGTCACTAGAATTGAATCCAAATTTCTTTAAAATCTCATTTGCATATTTAGATTGATTTATGAAAATGCCT
Source organism: Chrysanthemum lavandulifolium (assembly GCA_022545495.1). Lineage (NCBI taxonomy): Eukaryota > Viridiplantae > Streptophyta > Magnoliopsida > Asterales > Asteraceae > Chrysanthemum > Chrysanthemum lavandulifolium. The sequence goes on from CM040245.1 coordinate 118,034,035, forward strand.
CCGGACTTTGTGAAATTTGTAATCCCAAGAAAATGACATTTGTCCCATCATTGACATTTGAAATTTAGAACCCATTTCTTTTGAAAACGGTCACATTCGTTGGGGTCGGTCGAGGCAAAGATGATATCATCAACATAAATTTGAACGTGAATTAAATGTTTGCCTCGACTTCCGGTGAACAATGTAGGATCAATCGCTCCTTTGTTGAAACCGTAGATAGAAGAAACTTTGATAACGATCATACCATGCCCTTGGAGCTTGCTTTAAACCGTAAAGAGCCTTCTTCAAACGATAAACGTGAGTAGGATGCTCGATTCACAAAGCCTTCAGTTGGGCGACGACGACTTCTTTAAGATCTCCGCTCGTAAATGCCGTCTTTACATCCATATGATAGACTACCATGTTCTTACTAGCAGCATTAGCCAAGAAGATTCTGATTGCCTCGATACGAGCAACATGAGCAAATGATTCTTCAAAGTCAATACCCTCCTCTTGACGGTATCCTTTAGCAACCAATCGAGCCTTGTTCTTTAAGACATCACCATGCTCATCAAGTTTTACTTTAAAGATCCATTTTAGAGCAATGATCATAGCACAGTCTGGTGCCGGTACTAATTCTCATACATCAAGTCGATCAAACTCATGAATTTCTTCTTGCATGGCATTGAACCAACTGTCTTCATTCATGGCGGTTTTAACATCTTTTGGTTCGATCTTAGAGAGTACGGAGTTGAAAAAGCACCATAAGGCATCGGTTGCAAGTCGTTTCGATGTGGATACCGGTCGAGAGGATTTCCAATGATGTTGTCTAATGGATGATCGTGAGTCCATTTTCCGAGGTGTTCATGTGTTTGTTGTTGAGGGATCAAGTAGCAGAGTCGAGGTCTCTGAAGAAGATGGTTCGATGATGATTCAGAGCAAATATGTTTTCAAATGAAGCATCTTCGAGAGTAGCAAAAGGATTAACTTCATCATTGATGCGAGTAAATGGCTCCATGATGTACATTTGAAGATTGATGATTTGTTGATGAGACAGAGTGATCGTAAGCAGCGCTTGACTTAATGATATTGATAATCAAGGTTGACTTCATTCTCATGGATAGGAGCGACCTCGTTGTTGGAATTGACATATCATTGGTACTTGGCTCATAATGTTCATCAAACATAGGATCATACAATTTCTTTAAATCATCTTCGATGGAGGTACATATGGAGTCTTTGGAGAGGAGTTTGGTACAAGGATGAACCAATGGTACTTGTTTTGAAGTGCGGGTCTGGAATGGATTGTCCAGAGCCATTTGACCGATCACCATCAAACGTAACGTGAATTATTTCCATGATATTTCGGGTTCTCTTGTTGTAGATTCGGTAACCTTTCTGCTTTGGTGCATATCCTACAAATACTCCAATGTCTCGCTTTAGCTTTCGGTTTTCCTAAATCTTGACCATCATTAGTTGGATAACATAAAGAACCAAACACACGAAGGTATGATAGATCGTGTTTTCTATTGTGGACAAGTTCATAAGGAGTCTTTCCATGAGAAGTGTGAATTAGAGATCGATTTTGAGTGTAACAAGCAAAGGAAATAACTTCACCCATAGAAACATTGGAACCTTTGAATAAATCAAGATTGTTCTTGCAGCTTCTACAAGAGTTCGATTTCGCTTTCAACTACACCGCTCGTTGAGGAGTTCGAGAACACTTCTTTGAGGACCCATTCCAACATTTTCATAAAATTCATTGAGTACTTTATTAACAAACTCAGTTCCATTGTCAGTCCGGACGATTCGAACCATTTTGTTGAGTCGGATCTGAAGTTGTTTAATGAGTTTAATGATGACATCTGGAGTTTCGTCCTTCGTCCTCAAAAACTTAACCCAAGTGAATCGGGAGTAGTCATCAACCACTACTAACACATATCTCTTCCCATTAATAGTTTGCACTCTCATTGGACCGCACAGATCTATATGAAGGGTATGAAGAACTTCCATTACAGAGTTTGTGGGTTTTGGTTTGTGGGCATATTTAGTGCTTTTTCCAAATTGGCAAGTCGAACAGAGATGATCTTTTCATATTTTAACTGGGTAAGCCTCGACAAGATCCTTTCGGAGAGATTGTTTATGGTGCAAGTTCAAGTGATTGAGACGACGATGCCATAACCAAGACTTTGGTTTAGAAGCCTTTGACAAGCAGTATGGAGAAGACTTCATCATTGTTGACGATGGTCCTGACCGGGCAGAATGGGTCGCCCGGCATCGCCCACCACTCTACGCCTAAACCCTAATCCATGCCTATATATACACGGATGCCGGTTATCTCTAACTCATCATATAACATCTTTGCTATGCCACATCGTGATACTAACTTGACTGTCGGAGGTGGACCCCGGCTACGGCCCGGGTCCACTCCTAACGGTTCTCTTTGTTGACAGTCTACTAGGGCTCGAGAAGACGACTAACGGCCAAGGAGAGTCGTTGAATCCGATCCGCGCAGATTATGCTTCAACAAGTTGGCGCCATCCGTGGATCACGAATAAACTATGTTTCGTGTTCTCGACATCGGTAGCGAGAATACAATTTCTCAAGTCGGTAATTCTATTTTATTTGCATTATGCCATGCGCACAACTTGCTTTGCCATCATGCGCACAATTTAGATGCGTATATGTTTTATTAACAAAATAACAGGCTTTGTAAAACTTTATGGTTATTAACAAGATAACATGTAAAAGCATCTTTAAGAGCATCTCCAGCTTTGCGATTTATACGTCAAATCTATGGTGTATTACGTTCTGGAGTAAAATATTAAAAGGATTTTGTGAAAGTTATCACTAAACATGGAATAAAATATCACGTTCAATTGCAAAAAGTTATTAAAAGATCATTATCACGTTTAACTTGCATATTGATATCCAAAGATCCTTATTTACGTATAGTATATTTCTACACCATGGAATAAAAGATCATTTATCGATAGAGATGGTGTATAGGTTAGAACCTCGAGTGCCTCTTAATAATTCTACACCATCAAGTTCTCTAACGAAGCAAGTATGTTTTCTAAAAGCCACTTCTAGATCGGAATTACAGAATTGACCAACAGAGAACAAATTATGACCAAGACCTTCCACATAATATACCCTGGAAATTACACTTTACCAACCACATAATCTCTATAACCCATAATAGCTCCAAAATGGTCGTTCCCGAATCTAAGCGTCCGATGAATTTACTCACGAAGTTCATGAGCCGCGATCGGTCTCCGCTTATATGCTTGAACAACTGAGTCCAGTTCCATGAACGATTTGAACGATCTGCAGTTGAACATGAGACAAGAATGGATAATCGGATAATTGGGATCCCATGCAAGAATGGGTTCCATTTGGTTAGTAATGATGATTGGAACACCCACATCGAAATAGAAACATTCATATCGAAATTGAGGCAATGGAATCATTATGAATAGATGCGATTAGTGTCCGTATTTGCCCTATTCAAAGTATGTTCACTTCTTAAGGAATAGTTCTACCAAGAGGCATCCATTTTCTAGTGGGCATTGCACGATTAACCTTATGACCAACAAGTATCCATTGATAACCTATCTTCTTCGAATGTTCTTCATGTGGACTTCCACTGTTTTCTAACTTTCTTCGCCTTTGCCATTTTGCCTTCCAAGCATGATATTTTGCATTAACAATGTTAATCGGGATTTGACAAAGATTAGACAAAGCATTCACACCACATTCATGATTAGTAATGTAATTCAGCGGACATCATTACAAGGTTTGCAAATAGTATCGTAATCGAATTAATTACAAGACGCCTATGGCTAATACTAGAATCAACACGATTCGCTTTATTCGACTCAAGCTTAAAGTTCCTAGGTTGGTCTTCTACTCTCTTCCAATGCACATTCTTAGCTTGCGAGGTCCTATCATTCCTTGTATTGTCTTGAGACTTTGACCTGCTCGCTTTAATGTTACTGATTACTCCTATAGAGGGAATGGGAACATTAGTTGGTGTTGCTACTTTTTGCATTTTCTGTTTAGATGTGCTGGGATGTTGTGACAACTCGCAACTTCAGGTCATTTTCAAATTTACTATTCATCTCGGGAATTTACTATTCATCATTTTACAATTCAACGTTTTCGGAGTCGAAGTAATATTCTGAGAACGTATTTCAAAATTTTACTATTCACGAAACACTATTCATTCCCGGAGAAAAACACTATTCATGCTTCACTATTTCATCGTTTATCGTAAACTAGGTTTACGAGTGTCAAATTCGCGTAACCTTAGTGGTTTAGCTGTGAATTCATGAACAATCATCAAGGACATTTCATATAGACTAGGATTAGTCTACATATCATTAGCATCATTATCATCATATTAGTTCATGCATGGTTTTGCATTTTACATTAAACGCATAATTTCTTATTAAATAAACGCTATCGCGTAATTAATTAATTTGAACATTTGATCTGACACTTTCAAAAATTATCCCGATATATTTTTATACTCATATTAAGGTTATAAAAATATTATTATTAGTTTACCCTGTGTTTTAAATTTATTTTGTATATAAATTGTTATATTTATATAATTACGACGGTTTTCGTAAATACTACTCGATAATTATTATTTCACTAAATTTTTGTAAGAAATGTATTTTTATAATTTTTATGACTTTGATATATTTTATTTTGTTCCGTTAAAATTTATTTTTAGCTAACGCTACCCTAAATACTTAATTATATGTACAAGTTACCAACTATACTTAAACAATTACACATATATTAATACACTTATACATTTAGTTAATCAAAATATAATAAACTTTGCTTTGTTTTATGTGTGTCGACATATAAGGGCATGACTCAACAAGTTGTGTACCAAAATATCTAATTTATGCAATTATACATGCTTACTTTTAATATTATATCACAAACATAACACATAGAAGCAATATTAACTAAGGTGTAAGTCCTAAAACTCTTCCATCCTCTCATCAAAAACCGGCCAAGGAAGAAAAGAAGCAAGGAGTCCATATTTTTTTCAAGACAAGCTAATTTAACAACTTAGGCATACTCTTAAGTAAGGTTTGGAAATAAAAACCTAGGGTATTTAGGATAATCCTTGTTCATTTAACCTCATCAAGTAACTAGTAAGCATTTCATGGTCATTTTCATCTTGCATATTCATATTATGTTCATTTTATCATGCTTGAGAAAAACGTGCAAGTTATATGGATGTCTATACCACTTTTATTGTTTTTAAGTGCTATATATATATAAATATCATCCTATAATTACTCCTTGAAACATATCACTTTTGGTGATGTCTAGGAACCCATGACACCCTAAGAAGGTGTATGGTAGGTTTAGAATAGCTTCGGCGTTGGTTTGAAGTGATTAGAATAAGTTTTACGCGAGAAAAACTCATTTCGACAACTATATTTAAGGGTCTGATCATATTTATTAAATCTGGAATTTTTGACAGTTGATAAAAATTTTTGGGCTAGATATTTGGAAAATATACTTTAAAACGAAAATGTGGCCGCTTGAATGGGTTAAAACGGAGTTATAACGAAGAAGTTATGATATTTTCAAGTTTGACGACGAAAACTATAAATTCAGAAAATTCAGCATATTATTTTAACTTTTTACGAGTCACAAATGAGTCTTAAGCGCTATAAAATGTGTCGACTTATCAAAAATATATTAGTATACTTTAATACGAAGCTAAGGACATATAAAGCGTGAAAACGGACTTGTAACGATTAAATTACACGCGTTTAAATAAAGTAGCCGTAACTATATTAAATAAGCAAAACTAATATATTTCTATTAGACAAACATTATGGCCACAAATGACCATGTTGAGGGTCGTTTAACATTGATGTAGTACTTTTATAATATGATGTCTTCTAGTAAAAGTAAGTTCGCCTAGCATATTTTCCAAAATGTCCAACCGTCGTCAAGCGGAGTTGTAACGAATAAAATACGGTCACTTAAACTTTGCCGAAAACCACCCTTAAACAATATTTTGGACACAAGTACCATACTTTACCTATGTTTTTCTCCATGATCGAGACCTCTACGATAAAAACTTAAATGCTAAAATTTTGAGATAATGATACAAGCTTTCCAAAACCGTTAACTTTGTTTCCTAACACTCAATGTGCGCCATTTTACGACTAGCTTTTTGAGGCCATTTAGTCACTTTCATGAAATTGTCAAATGACATTATTTTACGACGAAAAGTTATAGTTTCATAATAAATCACTAAATGATTATCGTAGGATATCATTTCAATATAAATACTTGTAAAGTAATTTATAAATTGTCAAGACGTTATAAGATTATTTTTCGACGATAAGTGTTATTTTCAAAAATTCACAAGTGGTATAGATATCATACGAATTGCATGCATAACATTATATCATGACTTATTATATATCATATCATTCATAATAGGTCGTAGTTAGAGATTGCGCCTCATTTCAGTGTACTCACTTTTGTCATCGCATCATTGTACCAAGTGAGTTCCATAGCCCCATTTTCAATTGTTTTAGTGCTTTTATTGAACTATTTTGGGGGAGATAAATGCTTAACTATTTTTCACAATTACTTTGGATTTTTAAGGATAACTTCTATCATGATCACCATTGTTTCAAAACCGAATGTTGTACTATATTAATTGTTCTTGTTTGCGTGGTATAGTTCTCGTCGAATAAAGTGCTATGTCGATTGACTCATCGATACATTGAGTCATGTACTATTGATTATGTGCTATAGTTCTACGTCGAATAAAGTGCTATGTCAGTTGACTACTGATACATTGAGTCATGTACTATTGATTATGTGCTATGGCTCTAAGTCGAGTTAGGTACTATTGTGAATTCATTTGACATCATGTGTTTGAACATAAACTATGCATATTTTGGCAATGGGTTGTAAACACACAAGTTGCAAGTTTTGTATGGGCGAAACTTGGAACTGAGTGGATTTACAATGCCTTTGCTGCATAAACGATTTTGAAAGGCTTTACATTTCAACACAAACTCTATGAACTTACTCAACCTTTGTGTTGACACTTTTTAGCATGTTTTATCTCAGGTATCTAAGGCATTCACTTCATGGCATGCATGTGGACATATCATAGAGTCGCGGTGACGACGCGTCTCACTTGGGTTTTATGAACTTTAAAACATCGTTTGGATTGTAACAAACTTAATTCCGCACATGTCTAATTACATTTGGGACCTATACTTTGTAAACTCTGATTGTTTTATTAAATCAAACGATGTGTTTTTCAAACGACACTTTAGGTCGTTCAATATAACTGTGATTGTGATGCTATGACAGTCAACCCCCAGGAATTCCATTCCGCTGCAAAACAGGTAATTTGGGGGTGTGACATATGTGAACTATTTGAAGGCGCACTGAAGTTCACCCTTTTAACACTAGAGGTGTTGGGATCTGAACTACTTGAAGGTATACTACAGTTCACATTCATAACATTGGGCATCGAATGGATTTCATACTTGGCACTAGGCATAGAACACGGAATCAAAGGATTAACTCTCTCACCTAAGGACTTAGGGCATATTGTGATTAAGCATTCTAGAAGTTCTTGAGATCGTTTGGCATATAAGCATGCATGCCCTATTGCATTATCAAGTGGTTTCTCTAACTTATCCTCTTCAACAATCTCACGGAGACATTCTAGACAATCCTTAAGGGATGAGAAATATGTTTGAATTGCAAGTTTATTGTTCCTAAGATGAGGAGGAACATATTTCACAGACAAAGCATATTTATTACAAACAGGTACCTTTGATCCATCATTCTCCCCATTGGTCATTGGCATTTTCCCTTTTACCTGGATCTTCAGATTCTCAATTTCCTTTTGCAATGAAGCTATTTGTTCGTTATTTTTGTTACGAGTGACCTTTATTGATTCAAATAACTCATTGAAATGACATTTAACCTTTTCATTTTCTTCTAGAAAACTCTCGTTTTCCTTTTGTAATGCATTTACTAAGTTTTGAAGATGAAACGTTTGAGAATTCGAGAATCTAAAGGAGGAGGCATTTGGGAGCCAATACATTGTTCTTTTCACCCTTTAATTGAGAGATTTGGGGTTTCAACTTTCGATCGTGTTACAATGAGCTTGAATCATTCGTCGCGTTTGTTTATTTGAAAAAGCTGCATCAAACTCAAGCATCCGAGGATGTCTTGATATTTGAGGTTTTGACATTTTCTTTAAGATGTTGATATTTTAGTTGTAAATTAAAATGATCAACTACTAGTTTAGAAAAGTGTTTTACCAGATTATCGTGATCATCCAGATCAATTTTCTCATTTAGTTTAGAGTTAGTTTTTTCAAGCTCAATGACACGATCGTGGGAGACTTTCAAAGCAACAGATAATTCATGAAATTGAGAAGCATTAATGGAACAATTTGTAGCAGTGAAAAACACATCTTGAGCAATACATTCAGAAATCATATTCTCATTCAGTGTATGTAAGTTCTTCCTCTCAATCTCATTATATTTTAATTCTCATTCATAGTCACTAACTTCAACGATCATTGCATCAAATTCCTTTTCCATTTCTTTAATGTCTAAATTCATTCCCTTTTTAAGACTTTCGAATTGATCTTTAAGTTGTTTAAAGAAAGGCATGACTTCAGTTAAATAACATTCTTTCGTTTGCTCAAAACCCTTTCCCTTCAGTTATACCAGTGGGTGTGATCCTTTTCTTACAAGTTTTCTCAAAATCAACAAATAGTTGAAAAATAACATATTGACCGATTAAGGTCTTGCTTTTAGTGGCAATAGTCCTAGGAAATAAATGCATTGGTGTATTGGGAGGATACACACGTCAAGGCATTTTCCTAAAGGGGGTTTGTTACAACAAGATTCTCTCGCTTTTGCTTATCTAAATCCTTTTCCGAACACTTGTTCGGTGTTAACAACGTCTGAGGCTTAAACTTGTTCAAGGAAATCCAATTATCCTTCTTGTAATCATGGGGTGTGATATTTATTTTCTTCTCTTTACATTTAGGATCATCTAGTTTCTTGTTCATCTTTTCCTAGTGACTTCATCCGATTTCTTATCTTCCTCGAGCACTCAACAGTAACTAGGTTTCTGTCTAGGCTTAAGGATTTCATTGCCATCATAAAGTACTTTATGAGAACTTCTAGCCTTTTAATGACCTAAGGTTTGGTTCCTCAACTAGGGAATGCTATGCTTATCGCTTAAGACTCTATGCTTAGTGATCATGTGAGCGATCGAATGGTGTTCCCTTGTATGTACAATTTATTTTCAATCTTGTTTTCAAAGTTTTCGATTAGAAAATCATTCAAAGTTTTGATTCCTTAGCATTGAATTCTTGCTTAAGCATTTTCACATTTTCTTGAAGTTCTTGTTTTTGCTTAGCGCTTTAGAAAGCTTTTCTTGTAAGGAGTTTAACTCTTGTTTTAATACTTCTTCTAAAATTACTTTTTCTAATGATTGTACGCATTTGGTCATCCATTTCACGCTCACGAGTGGTCACTCAAATTTAGCACGTTGTTCATAAATAGCAACACGTTCTTTATAGGCATTCGCCTCGAGACAACAGAATCATCGGGGCGCATGCAGTGAATTCATCAAAAACATAGTCATTATTGACTGCAGAAGATGCATTACTTGGTACAGTCTCACTTTCACTTTGATTCACATATTGATCATATGTGACAATATTGCTATTATCCACATCATCAATATCTGATTCATAAGTCTCAAGAGATTGCACTTCATTATGCATCTTTAGTACATCAACATCATCATATAGTTTTAATACCTCTGAGATGATCTTGTCTTTGGATGGACCAGCTTGTTGTGGAGGAGAGACCTTTGGAGACACCATAGGAGAGATGCTAGCCATGAAGATTGTTTGAGCAATAGGTTCATCATCTACATCGAGTCATATGCATCACAATCGCCTACTTGAAAGGCATTATGATGATTATGACCTATCTCTCGAATCGGTGTTCATCAACATCGAGATCATAAGTCTTGGCATTCCTTCAAAGAAGAAACAAGAACTCCTCTTCATCCAAAGTCGCTCCATTGTCCCGAGCTTGCACTAGCAACATCTTATCCACAAGTACTCGGCGATTCTCGTGGACGTTTGGAGATGTGCATTTTCTTGCAATGTGTCCTCACCACCACAGTTGTAGCATTTGATAGGCTTTTTGTCCTTGATTTCCAATCCTTCCTCGATTCGATTTCCACCATAGCCTCCACCTACTCCACCCTTCTCCGATCGTCGCCTTTCTTGAACCGGCCGCACCATAACCTTCCTATCTCGATGATGGCTTGATTGTGTGGATTGGATCTTGCTCGAGGTTGTTGTTGGTGTGTGGGAGAGTGTTCATGTTTTGACCGATCATGAGAGCTAGTTGATTAATGAAGTTTCCACGGTGTATCAACAGATCGCCTTGTTTGAACATTGGATCGGGAATGAGTTTGTGATTACCATTACCCATGGGAACAACTTGAGAAGCTTTGGTGGTGATCCCAACATTTGTGTAAAAGCGGTTGAATCATTTGATGAGCTTGTTTCTCCACGATTGGTTTTGAACTGCTCTAATCCTTTTTCAAACATAGCATGTCTTTCATTACGGAGAAGGAAGGCATCTGATTTCTCATAGTTTGTATTCTTCAATCCTTTAGTGAGCTTCACAGATGTGACAAACTTGTGCCATTCGGGATTCATGTTGTTTACCTATTTTGAGTTCAATTGAATGTTAGGCATGGTCATTCGATGTTCCTCATGTCATTCACAAGCTTATGGAATCTCACATAGTATTCATAGACACTCTCATCCGGTTTCATCTTGAAATGCTCAAATTCATCATATAATTGTGATTCTCTGTCTTCATCGCTTTAACACGAGAGAAGCATCTTGACATGATCCCACACACCTTTGCTTCGGTGTTGTGATTGATAAGCTTGTAGATGTCTTTTGGAAGACCTTGCGGATAATGTTAGAAGCCACGATATATGCATCGAATCTCTTCTTCTCCTTATCATTGAGCTCATCATACGTCTTTGGTCTGCCTATTCCATAGATCATTGTTCCATCTTCAACAGTATCAATTATGTCTCTAGTAGTCTCAACTAGATACGGTCCTTCATCAATGGATTTGAGAATGTTGACCCCATTTTCCTTTCCAAGACAAGACAATCGATTCGTTGAGCCCAAGAGTCGTAGTCGATTCATCAAGCATGGGTGGATGAGTATCTCGAACCACCGCTTGAACATCCTCGGCAGCAGTGGAGATGATTGTAGGTACGTTGGTAGACATGTTAATGATTAAACGGGATTTTATAACTCTATGATTAAACCGGAAATAGATTCTTTCACGGATTTTACTAAATCAAGAGAAAACCGTATAACAGAAAAAAAAAATCAACCAACTCGCTAATAAACTTTGAACCAAGTCGCTAGCAAATTTTGACAGCAAGTCGCTAAGATGTCAAGTCGCTAACAAACTTAAGTACAAGTCGCTAACTTTCACCAAGTCGCTACCCGTAGTGGAGAATCCACTAAGTGTACTTTGTTTGTCGGCTTGTCTCAATAGACAAGTCGCTAAGCTCGACTCGCTAAGAACTTACTACAACTCGCTACCAACTTACAAAGCAAGTCGCTACCAAGACAGATTATCCAGTAGCTCAAGTCGCTAGCTAGAAAAATCAAACAAACACCACTTTTCAATTCAAAACAACCCAACCACGATGATTCAAGCTACCAAATCAAAACCCAAGCACATACAATGATTCTAAACACAAAACTACACCCAAGATTCAAACTTTAACACTAGAAATGATCCAATGATGCAAAAACCACTAAACTTTTCAAACTCTAAAACCACCTAAAAGTCACTAGAAATCCAAGATATGTAAGAGATGATCAAACCATGGCTCTTGATACCATTTGTAACATATTGGATTTCACATACACATCAAACCACACACAAAGTAGGCGTACAAGATGATTCTAGAGAGAGAAAGTTAGAGGTTTGAGAACTTTAGTGAGAGAAAGAAAAATCTTATTATGAGCTCCAACTCTCTACCTTGGGAGGTAGAGAGTATTTAAAGTCAATACATAAATGGCCACCTATTGGGCTGTGGATCAGGCATACAGTGGGTAAAGACCCTTCCGTCCTCCACGGTGTTACTTAAACTAAATATTACTTAACTTATAATAATCTACGACTACGAGCTTTCTAACGATTACATATACTTGAGGTAACCGACTCTTTATAATATGGATTTACTAAATCCTAACAAGTAACACATAGCACGACTACATCGTGTAACAGTAGGCAAGGCATGGCAGACATCGACAACTGTGGCGGCGTTGAAGTGTTTTTAGGAAAATTTGGTTATAGTTTAGGTTTTGAAAATACCTAATTCTCTATAACCTTGGCTCGATACTAATATGTAACACCCCCAAAATTTGCACAATGAGCGTTGGTCATGGGGTGCTACTAAATCAATATACACAACACAAGGTAATAAAGAATGGAAATTCTATTCCATTTTCAAAATATAGATTTATTTAAGAAATAGTTTTACATCATTGTTTCAAAGTGCGGAAGTAAAGCCCATAAAAATATATGTTGTCTTATTAAAAGTTGTATTAGATTTGCTTGAAAACACTTCGGATGCCAGTCTTCAACGAATGCCTTTGCCATTGCCCACGCCAAGATATAAACCTGAGAAAAACATGCTAAAATGTTAACACAAAGGTTGGTGAGTTCATAGGTTTAATTTAAAGAAATCAAGTTGGACCACAGTTGCACATATAGCATCTCCGTGAATGACACTATATGCAAAAAGGCTATTACGCTAATACCAAGTTCATGCGACCGAAACTACGACAGTGTGCATGCATCTAGAAGCATGATAAATAAAAGTCCAGCAAGTGTATTTCCGGTACACTCAATCAATACGATATGATATACGCCCGACGTTTGCCTATCCGGTCAAACTCGAACGGGGGTGTCATCCCCAATAGATCTATTCATAACAATTGCGCCTCCCCAAAGGGAACTAACGGTAGCATAGTTAGGATTCAAGGTTGTTTCACGCAATAGTGTTTTCAATTTCAGGTCCGAAAAGAGTTTTGCATGTTTCTCACCCCAAAGTTTTATAAAACAAGTAAATAAGAGTAAAAGTGGGGCTATAAACTCACCTTAGCAGCTCGGTGAATAAATCACAAAGAATCAAGTAACAAGTAGCTCCAACACGCAACCTAAATTAGTGCGGTAAATCTCAGTTTTTGATTCCAAGCTAAATAAAGTCTACCTACTTTATTTACATGTTGTGTTGTTGTTGTCGTTGTTGTTGTTCACGTGTCATTACTAAGTTTAAAAATATCATTTTCAAAATAATAAAGTATATTTCGGCTTATACAACTTGTTTTGAAATCAATATCAAAATGAACGTATTTCGGCTAATAGACGGGTAATAATAGTTTACGGCAAATATAGTACATAAAATGAGACGCTTGTCGATGAGAAAAGTTATTTATATTTGTATGTAAATTTTATATAAATATATATATATCAAGCTTTTGATTGTTTGAAAATATAATAAAGTGCAACTTAGTTTATAAGTTTAATATGAGTACTAGAAAACATATTGAGCTAAGCTTATTTTAAGAAAAGAAGAACATATCTCATGATAGCGGAATCTATATCATAGATTTTATTTATCAAAATGTTTCCAATATAGAAGTTACTCATTTATTTCTTTAAATGTGACAAATGTATAAAGTGTGTCGTAAATTTTATATCAAGTCGTGAGTGATGGAAAAACGAGTCGTAAAATATATTGGGACAAACTCAAGATTGTGTACGGTATACGCCCCAAGTGGGCTTCGATAATCAAACGGACTATCAATATAACCAAGTTGGACTAGGCATTGTCATGGGCTTCGGCCCATAACTTGAATACCAAACGGGCTACTCAAGGAAGCAGGCCTTGTGGCCCAACCAGTTAGCAATCAATCGCACTCTTACGAGAAGTTGAACGGAGTAGTTTTTGTAAACATTTTGACCAGGAAAACATTTGAAATTTAGACAAAATGGAAGACTATAGTAAAAGATACACAAAGTCCTGTATCAGTTTGACCAAACAAACGGCTCGAAAACTGGGTGCACTACTCGTGAGTCAAAGACTCTCGAGACAACACACCCCACGAGTCCAACCAAGACTCTCGTTTAGACCTTAACGGCTCTCGAACAAGTGACTTGACAAACATGCAAACCGTGAGTCAAAGACCCGAACCGAAAGTGACTAGACCCTTTTAAACTATACTCGAAAACATTATGATATTTAGTAACTAAGGCAAAGTGACGAGGGCTGATCGAGGTTCAAGAATCAAAACCGAAAGTAACAAGGATCTTTTCAAACAATCCCAAACCGCAACACTTGATAACGCTACACGCGTCGTTCGGGGTCAAGGAAACTTCCTTTTCTTGAGCAAGTTTTATAACACCTAGGCGATGAACCTAATCGTTGTAGTGTAGTAATTAGGGTAAGCCACGGGTATTGATATCGTTCTCTGGGGAATAGGAATGCTAGTAAGGAGTTACTACGCTAAGGTTAAGGTTGAGGAAGATTATTTTTATCTTTTTATATTTTATGAAATGGAAAGGTACGAATCTCGGGTATTGGATTTGGGGGTTGGTATTTCTACCGATTACTCTACTATTATCTAATTATCTAAACTAAGGTTGTGGGAGTCTATGTCTAATTAATGTGTGCTCGTATGATAGTTTAAAGATGTGTTTACTTAGGTTGTATTACTCCTTAATTATCTCCTATTGATGGTTGAGTTGTCACGTCCTTATTCTTAGTTGCGTTGTGTGTCTAAAGTTGTAGGGTATCGTTTCTCCCAACTCTTTGAACTTACCAAAGGGTCTCGTCTACAAACCCACTAGGGATGATAAACTCTTACTCTAAGGCACTCTTTGGATGGTTTAGCCTACAACTACTCGGTAATTATATTCTAAGGTTCACAAAGATGAATCAAGCATTAAGTACACAACGAATGACCTATCGCATTACTAGATCATTAATCAACTAAGATAAGAAACAACCAATCAATATTCAATAATTAAGTTTCATACTTCCTAAGCAAACACACAAATAAATTAGCGGACATGGAGAACATGCAAGCATACACACAAATAATCAAAGACATAATTGAATTAATGAAGTAAAGACTTATCTTGATGTAAGATAGGGTTTAAAACCCTAAAATCTTGTACAAGACACCTTAGGTTCGGTTTTAGGTTTTCACTCCAAAAGACTCTCTCAAAAGCGAAAAATTCGGATTCTATATATAAGATTACATATGCGACGGCGTCACCTTATGTTTAGTGGCGCCGTCGTGTCGCCGTCATTAGGGTTTCGTCTTGGCCACGTTAACCTTGCGGGCGTCACCTTATGTCCGTGGCGCCGTCCTCTTGACCGGCGTCGTGCGGATTGCATCTAGGCCGTCGAGTAGCGACGGCCTACTCTTTTACAACTAGGCGTCGTCGCTTGAAAATCTGAGTTTTGGGTTACGAACCGTCACAAAAATCTTGGGACGGCGTCGCCATTAGCTTTTGGCCGTCGCCTTCTAATTTCGACAGCTGTGAGTGTCTCGATTTTGACTTTGGCCATTTTCTTCATATATTCGCGCCTTTTCGTCCAAATAAGTGCCATTCCACATTTTGCCTTCAAGAGACCTAAAAGTGAAAAGGAGCGATATTAAGCAATAACGGATACAAAAGTGATCAAATAAGGACTAAAACGACCCTCAAAATGGTACCTTTTAAAACCTTATCAAATATCCCTACACTTGTTATTTGCTTGTCCTCAAGCAAATGTGCTTTAACCAATTAATTTATAAGTTAGGGGTCATGAAGCATTAATTCAAAGCGGTCCACAACACATATAAGCCCATAAAAGTCATAACAAGCACGGAATTACATACTAGCACCTCACATGGGGTGTTTGGATACTCGCATCTCTCTCGGGTGTATATATGAAATATAACAAATAGGAAATGGAAGATAAACACTCATTAACGGTCCTAGTACATAGATTACCATAGGCTTGAGAATAGATCAAACCTCCATCGCTTTGGCGTAAGCACCTAGGAAAGACTATCAAAGAGGTCTTTTAAAGGGTTGTAATGTTAGGCTTACGGTAGGAAACAAAGGGTTTGGTGGGATAGGCTATTTAGTGGTGGCAAGTCAAAAATCTCTATGTTAAATGCATATGAAGAATGGCGTTGCTAAGCCAAGACTCGACACTCTAAACTCTAGATAACGAAATAAACAAACATAAATTTAAAGGATAGATGTAGGATGGTAGCCCGTATGTTTTTTTTTTTTTTTTTTTTTTTTTTTTTTTTTTCTCTTTTCTCTTTTTTTTTTCTTTTTTTTTTTTTTTTTTTTTACACTTTTACTCTACCATCTACGATAACATCAAAATACTAGGGATTTATAGGCATATCCCTACACTTGAGTTTTATTACTCTAACACTAATTTGACCCGAATTGAAAAGATCAAAACACTTGGGGTACATTATTATGCAAACAAAGGGAATTTGAATTTTAACGTTCCCTTCCGTCATTTCATAAACTTTAACTTTTCCCATGAATCCCAATCGTCCCAAAGCGTATACAAAGGATATGACTCGACTTAGCAACTTATGCAAGCAACTAGATAATTGAACTAAGGGTTTAGGGTGATAACAAACATTTGCACTAAAAGTGAGTGCATAAGGGGTAGGCTAAGGCGATTTGGGTGTATATTTGGGGTGGGGTGTAAACAATGCTCTTCATTGATATTCGGAAAAACCGAAACATCACGAGAACCGCGAAAAGGATAGGCTCGAGGGGTTAACTAGGGGTATCGTGTACTAAAGATGAGTACAACGCAAAGGGTGTGGGGAATTACTCAACCGATATGGAAGAAGTAATTATATTACGGTATCAAACAAGGGTTATCCTAATGCCTCTTATCATTTAGTTATTCCTAACTACACAAGTGTAGCCTCACTTGCGATCTCGGAATGCATCACAAAACAAGTTCTAGAATCTAATATACTACGGTTCACACTCTAAGCATTGAAGATGAATGCTTTAATTCCTACTAATCTAAGGCGATCCTCGCATTTTGGTGGAATTTGGGTGGTAAAGGGTTTTGTGCTAGTCATGCAACTTCCTATCCATGAGGCGCTTTTGTTAAGACTAATGGCCCACTCCTATATGTCATAAAAATTTTAAATTTGGTGCCAAAATTACCCTAACCGACATTTTCTCATGGTTTATTACACAATCACAATTGGACAAAGCAAATAGTCAAGGATAAGCATAGTTTCAAAGTTCCGTTTTATTTTCCTCCTACACTTAAAGCGAACATTGTCCCCAATGTTCCCGAAATATCAAAGTTATGATAAAGAAGGTAATTAAAAGCGAAAAAACTAATACTCCCGATTAGCTCGGTAGGATCCGTGTAAAGTGGTGGTTAAATCCTTTTCAAGAAGAATTATTGCGTGAAAAGCTCCTTCCAATCTTATGTAACTTCTTCTTGACAAACTAAACTGCACACTTGAAGAAAACAAACGAAACCTTCGCGTAAAATCGGTGGTAATAATATATATAAGACTCGATTTAAACTAGGATATAATGCTTGTGGAATGGATGTTTACTGAATTTCTAAGAAAATTAAGACACGGAAAATTCCAAAATTTATAAGTAGCTCGAAAAAGCGAGAAAAAAGTAATCGATGTTTTACTCCTTCACGGCGCGTCGGTTGCAATCTGACGCCGTCGGTTATCTGACAAAAAGCGGTGCGATTTTACGGAAAAATTACGGAAAATTTACATCTTTAGAATCGGAAAAATTTACGCAAAACATCCATTATGACTCGATACAAGCATTTGACTCGAACAAACAAACATAAATATCTTTTAGTTAATTGTTATTCTCATGTTTACGTTTCTTTTGAAAGCGTGTGTAATCCTCCTACACTTATCCTTTATGTAAAATACCTTTATATGCAATTAAGGCGAGGTTAAAAACAAAATAAAGCATTTTACAAATTTAAACATGAGGATAAACAATTAATAAAAGATATATGACACTAACAAGCAAACAATTAAGCATGGGTTGCCTCCCGAAGCGCTTTTCTTTATTTAAGAGTCTTGTAGCTAGACTCATAGTCGTGCTCTCTACGTGCCGATATCGTAAGTCTATCCTCAACAATGTCGTAAGGATCAAACTTATCATTCAAGTTCCTAGTAGTACGTTCGGTTAAATATGCCTTTTCAAACATCTCACCATCGGGATCATAGATTTGTATCCTAATGTGCCACTCTCCATTACCATCACTAGGCGGTCTATTCCAATCCCACTTGTGTTGATTTCTCAACTTTCCACTTATTCATGACAAGGTTAACGGGCAAGCTTCCTAGGAACTCGGTCATCTTCCTAAATACTAAGGCGTCCTCGAGCGGGTTCACTTCTATGTCCCTAGCCATTTCTTTTCTTGGAAAGTTCTTTGCACTAGCGAAGGCTTTATCTAGGTAAAAGGTCTTTGGGGCCTATGATGTTCTTATCAATCCAAGGTCCATATCTAGAAGGCTCTCTATCCAACCCTATCTCTTGTGGGACTTCCTCATCCTTGTAGTATGTATGCTTTTTAACATCGTAAGCGGATCTAGCACTCCCTCCCCTACCACTATTTTGGACATCTTACAATCGATGATGGCACTAGCGGTAGCTAAAATCCTCTTCCAACTAGTAATGGGCATGTCGGGTCCTTATTCATGTCTAGCACATGAAAGTCGGCCAAAAGAGTCAACTCTCCTACATGTACTACCATGTCCTTTATTATTCCTACGGACGTGCTATACTACCGTCCGCTAGACCTAAGATGGTTTCCGTTGGTTCAATTTTACCTAAGTTAAGGCTTCTATGGAGGACAACGGAACAAGATTGATGCATGATCCTAAATCGGCTAGAGCATCGAGTGGTTTGGAAGTTCCAAGTCTACGGAAGAGTAAATAGCCGGGATCGTCTAGCTTCTTAGGTAAGTTGTTTCGCACAAAGCGGACCCATGTTTTCCAAGCCTAAGTTCTAACTCATATTTTTCTTTTAAAGCATTATAGTAAGGTGCATGAGCTAAGACTTCAAGAATCGGTTTTCTTGATGGAGTTCCTTGTACTCCTCCTCTAAACTAGGTTTGGATTCTTGGTGACGGGTTTCTCAAGAGTAGGCTCTACCAAAGGTGTCGGGCCTTGGTACCTCTTGGATGGCTTGGAACCCTTTTGATAGCATTTACCGAGTGAACCGTTGGGTGGGAGGGGCATGGATGTGCACTCTCCATGGTGAACTAGAACATGAAGTCGATGCAATCGAATTCACTTTTGGGTTCTTTATGGTATCACTTGGGAGTGCTCCAACTTCCCGCTCATTGAAGGCTTTTAAGAGGGCATCAAGCTTGGTTGTCATCTCGCTTTGTTTTTGCTTAAAATCGGCTTCAAGCTTATTCAATCGAGTTTCTTGGGATGACAAAATCTAGATGCAATTGCCTCAAGATTAGTGGGGTTCCGGTATTAAAAGAATTGAACCTAGTAGGTGAACTAGATGAGCTTTGGGGTGTGCTTGAGTTTTGGTTCCACTTAAGGTTAGGGTGATTTCTCCATGAGGGGTTGTATGAGTTTCCTAAGTTGTTTTGTTCGGGTTTGAAAGTGTACCACTTCTCTCCCGCTCCGTCGATGCGTATGGGCGTAGTCCGCAAAAGCTTGTTCGGAGAGCCTTGTGCAATCACGAGTGTCATGGGGACCACCGCATAACTCACAAGGTAGAGTGATTTGATTCACTTGTCGTGAGGACTTAGGATTTTGTAGGAACTCATGAGGAATCTAACTTGATCTTCAAGTTCGATCATCCTACGGTCGGAAGGAGGCAAGGAGATTGCCTTAACGGTTTTGGGCGCTCACGGGGTCATCCCAACTTTCGTTGTCATAGAGGCGAGGTCCTCTATTATTTCCCATGATTCTTCTGCGGTGAGATCACTAAGTTTTCCACCGGCCGCTTGGTCAATGGATCGCTTAGTGGGGAAGTTGACATGATCATAAAAGATTTGGACTTGGAGCCAAAGATCAATGCCGTGATGAGGACTTTATGAAGTAAGTCCTTGAATCGGGTCCATGCTTCGTAGAGATTCACCTTGGCGTTGTTGGAACATCAAGATGTCATTCCTAAGCTTAGTGGTTCTCCCGGTGGGAAAAATTGAGCAAGGAAGCGAGAGGTAAGATCATCCCAACTTGAGATGGAGCCGGCGGAAGTCGCTCAAGCCAATTACTAGCTTGGTCCCGTAGAGAGAATTGGAAGAGGCGGTAGCGTGGTCTCCCGAGTAGTAGCATCAAGGTCGATGGAATCGACGATTTTGAGAAATCCTCGGATCTTGATTTGGATCTTGAACGAAGTCCATGGAATGCACATCCGTTTTGCACCAACCGGATGGTGTCGGATCGCAGGGCCGTAGTTTGGGCTTGGTCGGGAAGCTCAATGGTGTTCCTATAGCCTAGGTGGCTTGGTCTCGAGTATTCACCAAGAGTACGGGCTCTTGGCGGGTCATTTGGTGGTGGGTTGATGAATGGTAGTGGGTTATCACCTTCCATGATGAAAAGTGATGGGATTACGAACAAAGGTCACGAAGAAGGGGGATAGACTAAGAGAAAGCTAAAAATGAGAAAAAATTTACTTGATAGGAATCAAGCAAAGAACCTAAACGAGGTGGACTACTAACTAGCTATTCTATTCCCGGCGTGGCGCCAAAAACTTGATAACGCTACACGCGTCGTTCGGGGTCAAGGAAACTTCCTTTTCTTGAGCAAGTTTTATAACACCCTAGGCGATGAACCTAATCGTTGTAGTGTAGTAATTAGGGTAAGCCACGGGTATTGATATCGTTCTCTGGGAATAGGAATGCTAGTAAGGAGTTACTACGCTAAGGTTAAGGTTGAGGAAGATTATTTTTATCTTTTATATTTTATGAAATGGAAAGGTACGAATCTCGGGTATTGGATTTGGGGGTTGGTATTTCTACCGATTACTCTACTATTATCTAATTATCTAAACTAAGGTTGTGGGAGTCTATGTCTAATTAATGTGTGCTCGTATGATAGTTTAAAGATGTGTTTACTTAGGTTGTATTACTCCTTAATTATCTCCTATTGATGGTTGAGTTGTCACGTCCTTATTCTTAGTTGCGTTGTGTGTCTAAAGTTGTAGGGTATCGTTTCTCCTAACTCTTTGAACTTACCAAAGGGTCTCGTCTACAAACCCACTAGGGATGATAAACTCTTACTCTAAGGCACTCTTTGGATGGTTTAGCCTACAACTACTCGGTAATTATATTCTAAGGTTCACAAAGATGAATCAAGCATTAAGTACACAACGAATGACCTATCGCATTACTAGATCATTAATCAACTAAGATAAGAAACAACCAATCAATATTCAATAATTAAGTTTCATACTTCCTAAGCAAACACACAAATAAATTAGCGGGACATGGAGAACATGCAAGCATACACACAAATAATCAAAGACATAATTGAATTAATGAAGTAAAGACTTATCTTGATGTAAGATAGGGTTTAAAACCCTAAAATCTTGTACAAGACACCTTAGGTTCGGTTTTAGGTTTTCACTCCAAAGACTCTCTCAAAAGCGAAAAATTCGGATTCTATATATAAGATTACATATGCGACGGCGTCACCTTATGTTTAGTGGCGCCGTCGTGTCGCCGTCATTAGGGTTTCGTCTTGGCCACGTTAACCTTGCGGCGGCGTCACCTTATGTCCGTGGCGCCGTCCTCTTGACCGGCGTCGTGCGGATTGCATCTAGGCCGTCGAGTAGCGACGGCCTACTCTTTTACAACTAGGCGTCGTCACTTGAAAATCTGAGTTTTGGGTTACGAACCGTCACAAAAATCTTGGGACGGCGTCGCCATTAGCTTTTGGCGCCGTCGCCTTCTAATTTCGACAGCTGTGAGTGTCTCGATTTTGACTTTGGCCATTTTCTTCATATATTCGCCTTTTCGTCCAAATAAGTGCCATTCCAGCATTTTGCCTTCAAGAGACCTAAAAGTGAAAAGGAGCGATATTAAGCAATAACGGATACAAAAGTGATCAAATAAGGACTAAAACGACCCTCAAAATGGTACCTTTTAAAACCTTATCTAAAAGTTTATTATATAATTTTACTATCGAGGTCGAGGTGAAAATATTCTGTGACTTGTCGTGTTTACAGTTCGAAACGAAAGAGAAAAAAAAAATAGCCACGAAAATCGGCATGGAAATTTACGAGTGGTTACACCTCATTTCGAGATGTGTTGATATTGAGAAGGTGGTAGTGTGCTCTAGCCTCCGCTCACTAAACCAAACGTACAAATTGAGTCTAGAGCCAAATGAGATTAAATAAAATCACGTAGGACACATGCCAAATCTACACTTGTTGTTCATCAATAAGAACACAAGTAGTACTTTTGGAGTCCTTTGCAGTTCTTAGTAATCTTGCTAGAACATTGATAGTGGATACACACTTGTGATCCTCGATCATTGAATGGAAATTCCTGCCAATATCAAAATCAAACAATGACGACAAGAGTCACCGTTAATTCTTTATGAATTAAGCTTAGTGTTCATGGTGGTTACTTTTGCTTCAAATGGTCTACAGTCGTGGAGTGATATTTTGGCATAATCCCAAAAGGAATTTGGAAGAGTAGTTTGTTTCATCATAGAACGCACCATGTCAAGCGGGTCTGATTTCACCTCTCGAGATACACCATTGTGTTGTGGAGTATAAGGTGGAGTTCGATGGGCAATAATCCCATGCTCCTTAAGATGATCCAAAACTCTTGACTCATATATTCACCTCCACGATCGTAACGTAGTGATTTTATGGTCTTCCGAGTTGATTTTCTACTTCCTTTGAAACACTTTGAATGTTTCAAACACTTCATGTTTATGTTTCATCAAGTAAACATAACCATACCGACTATAGTCATCGATGAAAGTCACGAAGTAATTTGCTCCTTGTCTTGATGTGATTCTAAATTGGCCACATACATCCGAGTGTATAAGTCCAAGTAAATCTTTAGCCCTTTGCACTTGATGTGAATTAAGTTTTTCGACATCTTACGAGACATACAAGCAACACACTTTTCAAGAGACTTAATGTCGATGAGTTGAGAAGTCCATCATGTTGCAACTTCTTCATGCGTTTCTTGCTAATGTGTCCAAGACGACCATGCCACAAGAGAGCGAGTCCAAGTTAGACTTGGCTCTTTTATTGCTTACAAAGAAACATAGAACTTGCATTTGTATTCGAGCAGGGCATTTCAATTTCATGAATACCATTACGAGGAATAGCGATTATAATAAACAATGTTATTCTTAGTAACGAAATATAATTATTCGATTCAAAATAGTTAATTAAACCATCGTCATACAAACGAGAATCAAATAATCCCCCTAGTAATAGAGGAACATAATGACAATCATTTAAAACAATAACTAATCCACTAGGGAGAGATAAATGATAAATTCCAATAGCTTCAACTTCGCGTTGACCATTGCCCATGTACATACTTAAAGCTCTTGGCTTGACTTCCTCACCGCCTTAGACCCCGAGTATTATTACGGATGTGAGTACTACAACCAAAGTCATCTAAGGATGATTTAGGAAAGAGTAGAGTTCTCTGGTGAAAATACCAAGAACTAGCTGCAAGAGACTGCTTTCTTTACATTAACTCGGCGAGATATCGGGACAATTTTCTTCTCCAATGTCCTGTCTCACCACACTGGTGACAGGTAGCGTCCTTTGCTGGATTATCCTTCTTGGGTGGTGGAGGAATCTTGGCTTTGGATTTAGAAGAAGAAGCATTGTATGGCTTATACTCAGTGGCATAACCAAACTTGTTGTTTCCATTTCCATGATTCCCCTTAGCAGCCTTAAACGATTTATTCTTTTTGTGGTGTTTCTGGACCTTACCACCACCCCCACGTACATAATGTAGTGCAAAAAGATCCTTCTTTGGCAACGTCTGCTCATGTTGTTTAAGCATAACATGTAGTTCATTCACGCCTTCCCATGTCAGTATATTAAAGTTCTGCACAAACGTGATGTACTCTTTAGAAAGACCAAGAGGATCGAGTAACTCCATAGTTCGAGTAATCGGTTGACCAAGACGTTCCAAGTTGTCAATGTAGCTCTTCATCTTGAGAACATATGAGCTAACCAATTGACCTCTTCACGCTTGCAAGCATGGAATTCACGTGTAGTTTCTAGAAGCTCTTGTTCGCTTCTAACTCCATGGTCATGAGCATGAAGGCGCTTATGTCCTTTAACCTTTGACCCAAGCAAGATGAGTGCAAAGAGCCACAGTGGGACAAAGTGCGGGAGTAGCGACAGTCTTTGCGGTATAGGATGCTCCAGATAAGTTTCCTTATCTTGGTGATAGTATAATGCAAAGTGGCGATACCAATCAATGAAATTAGGTCCAGTGAGTTTTTGTTTCTCAAAGAAACTCCCGAGTACCGAATCATTTTCGATCAAGTAGTCATCTACAATTGAAAAGTTCAAATAACTAGTATTTTCGATAATTACATTCTTAAAAGAATTAACTACCCAATTAATTACTAATAAGACTAAGATCCATCTTGCAACCCCATTTAATTGCCATAGGTCCGACCAAAGGCATAAAAAAATAGGACAAGAGGTGGCGACGGCGTTAATTGCATAATGCAACTCTTAGACTTTATGAGATCGCTTAAGGCATTAGTATCAAGTAATAATGTCAAAAGCATGTTTAGTTCTCATCTTATGCCTCGGGTTCAAGGTCCGACCAAGCCAACTCGAGATAAATCGACCAAGTATGAACATGTAAAATAACCATAGGTCCCACCGGTGTGAAATAATTACCATGGGTTGGAAAGGCCCTTAGGTCCGACCAGAGAAGTCAATCCAAATGCACGTGTTCATAGTTGGATGGCATAGACTTAAAATTAACAAATAGGTATGCACATATAAATGTGGTAAAGTCTTGTACAAAGAAGAATGCAAAACAACTTTGTAACACTAATTTTAAAACTTTTGGTAATGACACCGTAGTGATCATCATGGTTCACGGTAGCTCCAATCGAGCGCATGTGGAGGCGCAGAGGACCGTGTGGCGATGAAGCATAACCTTAGACATCCTTTCGGTGCGACTATGCGCACCTCTTTGAATCCACTTTTGAGTTTGTTCTAGTGGGTGAGCCAGACATCCTAAGTGTCCATAGCGTCTAGTTTTTAAATTCTTGAAAACGTGTTTTATATTCTTTAAAATCATAGAGCACTAAGACAATATCTTATAACAGTCATTAAAGACATGCATTTCATATAAATAAATAGTTAGGAATAAATAGAAACGTTGTTATATAAGCTAAGTTTTGTGGTTGTTTCGAGTTAGATTTTTTTACCGAATTAGGTTTTACCAAATGTAAGTGAAACAAATAAAAATTTTGATGCACTAAAATATACTTTTTCTTATTTATTGCATGGTGGAATTAATACAAATAAACAATTATGGTCCATGAACTTAAATTTACAAATCTGATATGCAGTGCGTTAGAATTGTGGGTACAAATCTAAATATGTAATTTCTCAAGTAAACAGCTCCATTGATTTTTGAAACGCTCATCCATACAACGTTTTATATTGGAGCTTTTTTGTCAACTTAAAAGCTTTAAAGTTTTCAACCAAACAAAGCTTTTTTGTTGGAGATTTTTATCAAAATAAAAGCTAATATCTACTAAAATCTCTAAAAGTGCTGGTGCCAACAGCCTTGAGAGTGCGTAATCACCTCCTATTATGACCCACTCATAAAATAAAACAATTGATATTAGTGGTTATAAAATAAGGCTAATGATTTGCACACCAAGGTACAAACAATAAAAATAAAACGTTTAATAATATACAAATATTTAATGCAAAGATGAAGTGTCTCAATAAATCTACAAAGTGTGCAATCAATTCCATAAAAACAAGTAATAAACATGTATATTCTCATAATTTTCAAGAAAACTTGTATCAAAGTCAAAGTCTAGCTAGTCAAATTGGGTTTTGTAGAACCCCATCTTCGAGGGTATGAACCGCAATTCCAAAGCATATCCCCACATTCCAAATATTTACTTTTTCTATCACTCCTTTCCTCGAATCCAAAAGATATGTAACAAACACACCCTAAGTCACATGTGGCATGTCTTTAGTCTAACTAAAGGAATATATAAAGTAACTAAGTTTTATGAGTGTTACAATTTAATTATTAAAATATTATCACTCATAAAAATCATTAAATTTTCAAAATTATTTTATTTTTTTGAAATTATTTAAAATTGGTGTGGTTAAAGTATTCATATATTCATTATCATGTTGTATATTAATTATAAACACTCACCCTCTTATAACTACTTTCAATTAACTTTATATAAAACAAAACTACATGACTTGAACATTGAAACTTTGAGTGGCTTATATAATCAAAATAAAGTTAGAGTGACTAAATTGGGACAAATCACAAACTTGTCTTGGAAAATTTAGTGCACTGTGGATTAGTTCACACCTTGTAATGGGTTAGGAGGTGCAGAGGTACACCCATTAGGTCCATGAACACCACGACTCTTATAGTGGTTTGTATTGGTAGTCTTGGTGAAAGTCTTGCTTGGTGAAAATCTTGCTTGTGGAAAGTCTCGCTTGTGGTTTCCATCGATAAGCGATGTTTCCACCGATAAGCGATGTTTCCACCGAAGTGGTGTATCCAATGATAGTGCTATGAAATCGATAAGCGGTGTTTCCATCGATAGGTCGTACTTCCACTTCAAGTGAAATCTTGCTAGTGGAAAGTCTTGCTTATGGAAAATCTTGCTAAATGGCGATTACAACTTCTTTATGACCACGTTTAATTGGTCATGTAACCACTAACGGCTATAATGGTGATAATTATGAGGCTATTAATGGGCGATTAATACTCATAATTCCATTGGAATAGCTCAAGAGTAACCTCCTATATATAGGAGATCCGAACATGCATGAGAAACACACGTAAAACGTAAACACTTACTAGCGAAAGGGTTATAGAATTGTGCCTAATTCTCTAGCGCATTTGGTCTTATCCCAAGTAGATATTCATGATACCCGGGCATTAGGGTCGAATAGTTTACTTTGGAAAGTGATCACACGATTCAAGTGATATCCGGTAACCACCAGTGGTATCTGTTACTACTAACAGTTTGTTTCACTGTTGAAGAGTTGCACATTTCTGTTGAATTGATTATCTTCACCGCTTTTGGGACGAATAACCACCAACAATCAAAGTAAACTATTTTGTGATAATCAATGGCAACCGCGCAATGAAACACATGGCTTCAAACTTTGCTAAAATTTGGACAAGTTTGAAGGGGTGGACTTTAGGAGGTGGTGAAGAAGATGCACTTCTTCTTGCATCAAGCATGAGTGTGGTCTATGTCTTGACTACTCCAATCCATGATGATGGTGATGATGCTCTTGTGGGCGGATCGGGAGGAGGAGCAAGTGGGAGAATGATGACTACATATGAAGAGGTCTTATTCGAATGGTATGTCGATTCTTTGTTTGATATTTATCGAACTTTGAATCTTCCAAAGAACGTGGGATTCCTTGGATGCCAAATATATGGTGAGGATGCATCAAGTAAGAAGTTCCTTGTTAGTAATTTCACAAATTACAAAATGACCGATTCAAGACCGGTTATGGAACAATACAATGAACTTCTTGGAATACTTGGAAGGTTTACACAACACCAAATGAATATGGATGAGGCTATCAAAGTCTCTTGTGTCATTGAAAACTCCTCCTTCATGGAAAGATTTCAAGCATACCTTGAAACATATGAAGGAGGTTAACTCTTGTTGAGTTGGGCGATCATCCGCATATTGAGGAATCTCTCAAGGTGCGGGATAATGACAAGCCAAAGAGTAGCAATCTTCTTGGACCATCTGTTGTCAATATGGTAGAGCATAACAACTCTACCGGTACAATGACAACAAAGGCAAACGCAAATATCATGACAACACAAGAGCACATCCTAACAAGAAGGCAACACCTACTTGTTGGAAATGTGGCAAGGCCGGTCACATTAAAAGGGACTGCAAGGGTGTTAAAGTTGGTGGTAAAGCCAATGGATCGAGCACTAATGGTTCGGGGAGTGGTGGTTCACCAACTCACCTGAAAGGTCGAATATGTTTAATAAGTCTTTTCGGTTTATTATGTTACATATGTATCTCGAATCTTTTATGTGCATGATGATGATGTTGCGTGGTGGGTTGACTCGATGCAACAGTTCATGTGTGTAAAGATAGAAGTCGGTTCAAGACTTATGAGTCATTTGAATGATGGTTCTATTCTTCACATGGGAAATGAGTCAACAGTTGGTGCATGGTCGTGGTTGTGTAGATCTTAGGTTTAGTTCGGAAAGATTGTAACTTTGTTTAATGTTATTCATGTTCACGATATAAGGAAAAACTTGGTCTCAAGTAGTGTTTTGAATAATCATGGATATAAACAAGTTATTGAATCGATAAATTTGTTCTTTCTAAATGTGGTGTTTTATTGGTTTTGGTTATTTATGTAATCAAATGTTCGGGCTTAATATTACCACGATGATGTTATTTCGACTTTTGTGACCACATATGATCGGGCGATTCTAACCTTTGGCATGCTAGACTTGGTCATGTTCACTATAAAAGAATGCAAGATATGTCTAGGGATGGTTTAATCCACGCTTTTGACATGGACACCGAAAAGTGTAAAACTTGCATGTTGACCAAGATAACCAAGAAACCCTTTCGGGTGTTAGTCGTGAGACTAAGATCTTGGAGCTTATTCACGATGACACATGTGATTTGCATGCCACTCCTTCTTTGGGGAATAAGAAGTACTTTGTGACATTTATTGATGATGCTTCTAGATTTTGTTATGTCTATTTGTTACATACCAAGGATGAAGCATTAGATAAATTCAAAGTGTTTAAAAGCGAAGTTGAATTACAACTTGGGTCTTTAATCAAAAGATTAAGGATCGATAGGGAGGTGAGTACATGGATACTCGGTACTTTCGATCTGTTGGAATAATCCATGAAACAATCGCCCTTATACTCCTCGGCAAAATGGTATTTCGAAAGGAAAACAGTCTTTGAAGGAGATGGTTAATTCCATGTTGTCCTATTCGGATGAGTCAAGGGTTACGGGGTGAAGCTATGTTAACAACTTGCTATTTATTAAATAGGGTTCCAAACAAAAGGAACAAGGTTACCCTTATGAACTCGGACTAAAAAGAAACCCAACTGAATTATCTCAAGGTTTGGGGTTGTAGAAATGTTGTAAGACTCCCGATCCAACGCAAAGACTTTGGGTGAAAGAGGCATTGATTGCATCTTTGTTGGATATCTTGAGCATTCAAGGCTTTTAGGTTCTATGTTATTGAACCTAATGAACATGTTTCGATTAACACAATAATTGAATCAAGGGATGCGATTTTGATGAGAATAGATTCTCATCGGTCCCTAGACCAAGTCGAGGATTCCTAATGGAACTCATGACCTTTGGTGTATCGAGAGGTCCTCGATGATGAACCATCGGTGGTCCTTGATGAGGTTGTGGTTCAACAACTTTGAACCCGTGCTCGGGAAAAGCAAAAGGGTCGGGACTCCAAAGTCATTTGGACACGAGTTTCAACTATACTTAGTTGAAGGTACCGAGGATGAGGTCTCGGACCAATACTCCTATTGCTTCATTGTTGAGGATGACCCCAAAACATTTGAAGAAGCAATGAAGTCCCGAGATATTGCTTTACGGAAAGAAGCAATCAATGATGAGATGGATTCCATCATGGGGAACAACACTTGGGTGTTGGTTGATCTACCACCGTGTTGCAAACCTTTGGGTTGCAAGTGGATTTTCAAAAGGAAAATGAAGGTAGATGAAACTATTGAAAAGTTCAAGGCTAGATTAGTTATTCGGGGCTTTAAACAAAAGTCGAATAGACTATTTTGATACTTATGCCCACGTGGCTCGTGTCGATTACCATAAGGCTGGCGATTGCTATGACATCTATTCACAATTTGGTTATTCATCGGATGGATATGAAAACGACTTTCTTGAATGGTGAATTGGAAGAGGAGGTTTATATGAACCAACCTCGGGGCTTCATCATACACGCAATGAAAACAAGGTGTAAAACCGATTAAGTCTCTTTATGGACTTAAGCGGGCACCTAAGCAATGGCATCCAAAGTTTGATGAAGTGGTTTTGTCTAGTGGTTATGTTCTTAACCAAGTCGACAAATGTGTATATAGCAAATTTGATGAATCGGTAAAGGAGTCATCATTTGTCTATATGTTGATGACATGTTGATCTTTGGCACCGACCAAAATCGGGTTGACGACAAAGGAATTTTTGTCATCAAGGTTCTCCATGAAAGACATGGGGAGGCGATGTTATCCTTGGTATAAGGATTAAACATGAAAGTAATAAATTTCTATCTCTCGGTCTCATTATATTGAGAAGGTCTTGAGGAAATTCAATTACTTTGATTGTACTCCCACGAGTACACCTATGGATACTTGTGAGAAGTCGATGCCTAATCATGGCAAGGCGTATCTCAACTTGAGTATTCTAGGGTAATTGGTTGCTGATGTATGCCATGACTTGTACAAGGCACGATATTGGTTTTGCGGTGGGAAAATTGAGCGGTATACTAGTAATCCTAGTGCTCATCACTAGCAAGCGATTCGAGAGATGCTTGAAGTATTTGAAGAGAACTATGGATTATAGTCTCTCATATCTTGGTTACCCATCGATGTTGGAAGGTTACACCGATGCAAGTTGGATCGATAACATCGAAGACAATTAGTCTACCGGTGGTGGGTATTCCTACTTGGTGGAGGTGCAATTTCTTGGGCATCCAAGAAGCAAACTTGCATCACCGGTTCAACAATGGAATCTGAATTTGTGGCTTTAGCATTTCTTTGGTAAAGAAGTGAATGGTTGAAAAACTTGCTTCTTGAGATTCCATTGTGGCCTAAACCTATAGCACCTATTTCTATCCGGTGTGATAGTGCGGCTACATTGGCTAAGGATTATAGCCGGATGTACAATGGTAAGTCTAGACACTTAGGTGTCGGGCATAGCATGATTCGTGAGCTTATCATGAATGGGGTGGTATCTATAGAGTTTGTGAGATCTCAACGAACTTAGGCGATCACTTGACGAAGGTGCGGCTAGAGACTTGGTTATAAAGTCTGCTAAAGGGATGGGTTTAAGTCCAACTTAGTCACTTTGAATGCTAGGACACTGACTCCTCCCAAGGAAACTTGGGAGCCGAGTTCAATGTGGAAAGTCGAACATTCGATGGATGGAGCACATGTTTTATTTACATCCCAAGGTTGTGCTCGAACCTCTTGAAAGGAGGATGAAGTCTTTACTTCTTAATGGTTATTTTCTTTGAAAAAGTGCTTGGCGAGCATGACTAAAGAGGAACCACCTATGTAAATGTTGAAGTTTTGCCGCTTGAAAGCTTTGGACTTTTAGCTTTTACAACATTTATGAATTTGGATATGGACACATGGCTTGTATAGTGTCGAGTCATAAGTGTTTGAAAACTTGTGTGTATTTTATCTTGGTATTAAAATGGGTTGAAGGGTTCAATTCTTAGAACACCACGATTCTCGAATATTTGAACGTGTAATTTACTAAGATGGAAATTCAATCCTCGGGACATTTTCGTTTATGCACATGTTTTGATTGATGTTTATTTTTCATGCAAAGGAAGTGAACTAAATTTGGGGAGGATTGTTGGAAAATTTAGTGCACTTGTGGGATTAGTTCACACCTTGTAATGGGTTAGGAGGTGCGGAGTGTACACCCATTAGGTCCATGAACACCGACTCTTATAGTGGTTTGTATTGGTAGTCTTGGTGAAAGTCTTGCTTGGTGAAAATCTTGCTTGGTGAAAGTCTTGCTTGTGGAAATCTGCTTGTGGTTTCCAGCGATGCGATGTTTCCAACGATAGGCGATGTTTCCAATGAAGTGGTGTATCCACCGATAGTGCTATGAAATCTTGATAAGCGGTGTTTCCATCGATAGGTTGTACTTCCACTTCAAGTGAAAGTACCGCTAGTGGAGTGTCTTGCTTATGGAAAATCTTGCTAAATGGCGATTACAACTTCTTTATGACCACGTTTAATTGGTCATGTAACCACTAACGGCTATAATGGTGATAATTATGAGGCTATTAATGGGCGATTAATACTCATAATTCCATTGGAATAGCTCAAGAGTAACCTCCTATATAGGAGATCCGAACATGCATGAGAAACACACGAAAACGTAAACACTTACTAGCGAAAGGGTTATAGAATTGTGCCTAATTCTCTAACTGCATTTGGTCTTATCCCAAGTAGATATTCATGATACCCAGGCATTAGGCTCGAATAGTTTACTTTGGAAAGTGATCACACGATTCCAAGTGATATCCGGTAACCACCAAGTGGTATCTGTTACTACTAACAGTTTGTTTCTGCTGAAGAGTTGCACATTTCTGCTGAATTGATTATCTTCACCCTGCTTTGGGACGAATAACCACCAACAACTTGGTTATTATTTGATGATTAAAAGTCGAACAACAGAACAACACAAGGATGTACAGTTTTAACGAATAGTTCTAATTCGAATAAATCAAAAAATTACAAGGATTAGAGCAGAATATAGCAAGGCTAGTCTAATTCTAATTGCATGACAATGTGTGGTAATTTTCCCACTTAAGGCATCTACTATAGCAGTTTATCTAAAGGTTTAATAAAAGATGAAGAGCTCTAAAAATTTGTAAATCATGGTGAGCATCTATTTCAAGTTTATGTGTCATGAATAGGTCAAAGATATTGAACCTTCTCAAATTTAATGCTTGTGTTATGTAAGATGTTTATAAAGATTTAAGAGTTCTTTTATATAGTTGAATAGGTTTATAAAAGAAAACAGTTTATATTACTGGTAAATGTTTTTATTCTCTAGCAAGGTTTATCATAGTGGATAGACTCACACAAACAAGTACTAGTACCAGATAGTAAATGTTTATGCATGAACTTGATTTCTTGATGGGATAAAAAGTAAGTTAAAAAGAAGTGAATGAAATTTGTGTTTAATGCAAGAGGTGAACATTTACTTATCGAAACATTTTCGCTTAAAGGTTAGATCTGATGTTAATATTTGAGGAGTAAAAGGATGCGTCTTTCTTGTTGACGGGATAAAAGCCATTTTCACTAAATGTTTTTATTCTTGGAGTGTATCAAATCCTTTTTTAGAAAACAATGTTGGCAGCTATCCTACCTTTATACCCACTATGTATTTTCTTGTAATGCTTACATTTATCTTTCCAAAATAAGTTCCCGCCTAAATATCTTTGGATACTTAGATATTTTTCAATCAATCTCTGAATGTTTTTTTATGTTGAGGAAATCGAGAAAAGTCTAAGAGTTATTGTCAACACTCTCTATGATCAAGCCTAGTCAAAGTAACATTGTTGTTAAAATGGACCAAATCCAAAACGGGTGTTTCACTTTTAAAAACAAACCCAAAAGTTTTAAAAATTTAGACTGAAAATGAAATATCTAATAAAATACAAAGGAACAAAAATATAGTAAACTCTAATATATAAATTCCTAATCTGTAAATCCAAAACCAGCAAATCACATGAAACACGCTTAATTCACTTTAATAATAAATGATTCTTTTAACACCTTTAATACTTCTATTAAAGGCAATCAGCATGGATGAAGCTTAAGTACATGTCTTAATTCAACATAAATAGTCCAGAACATGAATTTGGATCATTCACCTTTAGGTGTAACCGTCCCACTAACGTCATTATGTTATCTTTATAGAATGGAAAATGATAAATGGATCTAACTAAAGAGGCTTAAATGAGACCTAACGCAAAATGACTTGCGATGAATAGTATTGTACAAGTCATTTATGCGTTAAATCTCTTTTGCGCTCTTTAGTTAAACCTTATATCAAAGCTCTTATAGAATATATTAAACCTGTTTACTCATAACTAAATTATATCTGTCTTCATTATGGAATAATGCACTATTTTTAGTGCTTGGTTCTTTTTATGAACAAGTTGCAGCCATTTCTTATCGAAATAATGATAAATTAATATTTTAGAAAATAATTGCTAAAGAGCAAAAAGTAACGAAACTATTGGACGTATCAAAGATTTTACTCCTCCGTCCCATTTTTATTGTCAGGTTGAACTTTGTGAGTCTTTCTTGTTCAACTTTGACCATTAATATATTTATTTGTGTTATATAATACTTGATGAAAATTATACCAACCGAAAATACATTTAAAACCCAATACATTCATATATTTTTCATCAAATATTATATAACAAAAAAAAAAAAAAAATTATGGTCAAAGTTGAAGAAGGAAGACTAAAAAGACAATAGTTGACAATAATTTTGAGACGGAGGGAGTATATTATAAAGGTGTTAATACCCATATAGAAATAATTGATAAAGAGTATGATATAAAGCCAAAATCAAGAAGCATCAATGAGAGCACAAATACTTGACTCGTGATGAACTAGGCAATCACATTACTACCACACTTAACAAAAATCCAATGACAACATTCGAATGTAGAAGTAAGTTTTATGATATCCTGCCACATACTTGAAATTTGTAGAAGTGATTTTTCAGTTAGTAGTGATCGATAAAGAACAAAGGAGTCAGTCTCTACTTCAATTTTGGTTAGATGCTTTTCATGGGCAGTTTTGACAGCCCACCACACGGCTCCAGCTTCTGCTATAAGGACTGACTCTGAGTACTTGATGTGCTTTGCCCTCGATAAATAACCTCATCTTCGGTGTTTCTCGCAACAATTCCAATACTTGCTTGTTTACTACTAGGAAACCGTGCAACATTACAATTAACCTTGACAAACCCATTAGGTAGAGGTCGACATATAGATGCCAAACGATCTACATTTGTCCCATGCCAAATGATCTACATTTGTCCGAGATTAGCATCACCCGCATAGTCGCAACTCGAATCCTTGTAATAACCGTAGCGCCTTGCCAAATTAGCCCACAATTAGGAGATTAGCCATGTGCAACACTGCTATGTTCTAACCAAAGACTCCAACAAATCATTAGAAACGCCTCCCATTTGTTATCGTAAATGAAACAACAGTGAAAATAATAATTCACTCTCAAGTGTTATCAAAACAAGTTTCTCTTAGACACTTTGATTGATTTTCAAATGGTTTTATGGGTGAGATGTTACACCAAACCAACACTTATGTTCGTGAAGAAATAAGAAGCTTAGGAAATAGGTTTTATCCCATGGTCCAACCGAACAGAGGGACTTACCCGAGACATTCTACTAGTTAGAGTAGAAGTCCGCAGTCAAAAGTGAAAACAAATAATTGAGTAAAAGGAATGAAGGGGTTGAAAATGAAAAAGAAAAGTTAATGTAAGGGGGAAAAGAAATAAGCCCTCCATAAACTTAGGACAGAAACCGGGTCAATACATATGTTATCGGTTATCATAAAGATGATACTTATATTGAAGACATATCATGGACCCAGTGATGCAATGCACAACCCATTCCCAACCACTCAAGTTTCTCTCAACAGATTCTTGTTTCATTTCTCATGGAGATTAAACACGTAATTTATCGGCCTCTCACTTCGAGATGTGTTGATATTGAAAATGTGGCAGTGTGCTCCAGCCTCCGCTCACTAAACCAAAACGTACAAATTGAGTCTAGAGTCAAATGAGATTCACAAATAAAATCGCGTAGGACACATGCCAAATCTACACTTGTTGTTCATCAATAAGAACACAAGTAGTACTTTTAGAGTCCTTCGCAGTTTTTAGTAATCTTGCCAGAACATTCATAGTGGATATCACACTTGTGATCCTCGATCATTGAATGGAAATTCTTGCCAATGTCAACATCAAACAGCGCTGACAGCAGGTCACTTCATTAATTCTTTATGAATTAATCTTAGTGTTCATGGTGGTTACTTTTGCTTCAAATGGTCTAAAGTCGTGGAGTGATAATTCTGTTAATACAAATAAGCTGTTAAAACGTTTATTTATAATTTACGATCTTATAATGTTTTGTCGATAACAAACGTAAAATCATTTTAACGAAACAAATAGAGTACGTAAATGGTTTGAGTTAATAGTTTGCTAACACACTTACGTTTTCACATAAAACACTAAAACAAGTATAAGTGTCTTTATGATTTAGATACATATGTACAACAACTAGTGTTTACATATTGGGTTAACACATACTTATACTAAGTATACTAAAATGGGTAAAAGCATGTAAATACTAAAATGGGTAAAAACATGTAAATACTAAAATGGGTAAAAACTAGCAAATGGTATTGACCCATAACCCATGGTTTTATATATACCACTTAACCAAGTTCAATGTATCCTTAAGGTACATTGTATCTAGATAGAAAACCATGGATCAACCCATAACCCATGACCCATAACCAAAAATACCCATGGGCAAGAGGGCGTTCCCACGGATCCCTAGCTTTGTGCTAGCCGGATCCCAGTGGAAGGGATCCGTGGGATCCGGGAACGAGAGAATTTTCTCTATAAATAGAGAGCCATTTCTTCCTTTCTAATCATCCTTTACACACATACTTCCCCAAGTATTCTAACCCTCTAACCTCGGATCCAAGAGATCTATGTAGTTTTTCTCTTTTGTTTTTGTGTGATCTTCTAGGTTCCTCTTAAAGGAAAGATCACCACTTCTGAAGACGCAAGCTCAAGTCCATGAGTTGCCATGCTTCGTCATCATCAAGACAACGAAGGTTCTCTTGTTGATAGATCTACCTTTCTCCATAGATGTTGGGTTGAAGGCATTAGTGAAGAATGCCGAAAGTGTCAAGATGCAAGCATTAGTGAAAGATGCTCATCATTCGTGTCAAAGCATTAGTGAAGAATGCTAAAGGTGTCAAGACGAAGGCATTAGTGAAGTGTGCCAAGCGTTGTGTCAAAGGCATTAGTGAAGGATGCCGAAGAATCAAATCAAGTAGCATTTGGGAAGAATGCTTAGGTCGTATAATCGATGAGGTGCATCGTTATACATATAAGTATTTGTTTATTTACAAGGATGGTGATATCCTTGATGGTGTTGTAACAAGGAGTAGATCTCCTTGATAATAGGTGTTGTGTCGTGAAGGGTAGTAGTTCCTCCATAGTAATGGAACTAGGTGCTTAGCCTAGTACCTAATAAAGGGTAGGCGACGTTGTGATAGGATTAGTTCTTCTAAGGTGTGAAAGAACTTCGGTGGTTAGCCTAGCACCGTATAAAGGGTAGGCGACGTTGTGTTAGGTGTGGTTCGCTTGGTGTGAAGGAACCCGGATTTAGCTTTGTACCGGAAAAAGGTTAAGCGGCCAGTGAAGGCTTCTCCGCCATAAGGAGTTGGTGTAGTGCTTATGAACTCTCGAGTAGGTGACTCGGGGAGTGGAGTAGGGCAAGGAAGGTGTCCTTGTAGCGAACCACTATAAATAACTTGTGTCGTGGTGATGTGCTTCTTACTCTTTATCTTTCATTACACGCTTATATATCTATCTATCAACGTCCAACATAAACAACCAAATAGATTGACATAAGTCGATCTAAATATTTAAAAGGAAGTTTTAAATTGGTAAAACTATTCAACCCCCTTCTAGTTGTCACAATTGGCATCGAGCTTCGTTACCAAGTTTCTTAAAGTATGTTGTACTTTAAAGACTTGATACGATCCGTGTATGTTTGAAAACTGCAAAGAATGATTTTTTTTAAAAGGTCATATTTTCTGTTAAATCATTTTGTTGGACATTGATAGATGATTCTAACAAATTTTGCTCTCAAGAAATCTTCATGTTAGAATCTCTCCAAAATCTTCATTCAAAGAATAATGAAGTCAACATTCAAGGAAGGATCTAAAAGTAATCACAACGTCGTTACATCAAGTACAAAGGATTACTTTAAAAGTTCATGAAGTATCTTTGGTATTATGCCAAACCAAGAAGCATAGAGGTATGTTTAATTTTCATTAGTTAGGATACATGAGTTCAATTTATTTTCATAAGTTCTATTTGATTATTAATCACTAACATCGTTAGAAGTCTCTTTCGTCACTTCTCCGCCTTTCTCATCATCGGGAATGATATTTCTTTTTGATTCGTCAAACTAACGCCGTCATCACATATGAACCCTCGATATGAGATTCATTAAAAGCCGTCATCCAAAAACAATCGTCATCTAATACCTCCGAACTATTTTTTTGGTAAGCTAATTTATAAGCCTACTACAAAAATAATGCCAAACAAACTCCTTTTATGTTCACCGTAGTCGATCCTCTAGTTGTACTAGCCGGATCCCAAATACAAAGGATCCGGGAACCGTGGAACGTAACACACTATACGCTTTCAAAAATTAACCACGGATTATCTTCCTCTATTCACACAACACAAAACGACCAAGCTACAAAATTCATCCCCATTGGCTTCCATACTTTCAAGTATTCATTCCTAGAACATCATTGTAAGTAATTACAATAACTTGTTCTAATTTTCATCATCCTCATCCAAGGGTTTATGGTTTCTTAATTTCTAATCAATTAATTAGGGTTTTCAAAATAATCATGAAAAGGGGTTTTTAATTAAAATCACATTGTGTTCACAACATTGTTAATACCAATCAAAACCATAAACCCATATCAACCAATTTAACCTAATTGAAAAACTTGTATTTTTAGGACCAACCATGCCCAAAGCCACTCAACAAGATCATCATGACACCGTCCATTACCTTACTCATTACTATCGTAAAAATGGTCTGACCAAAACCGACCGTAAAATATTCAAAAGCCTCACAAAACGACTTATCCACGAAGGTCGTGTAGTCAAGGAATGTTTCCTTGAAGATACCGACATTCGTCAAGTTTTCTCAACAATCAAATTTGATTGTCTCCTTGACATAGATGAACAAATTTGTCCGGTTTTCATTTTTGAATTTTACAAAAGCTTTAGGATCATTAGAAACACCGAAAATAGCATTTCAATCGCCTTCATCATCAAAAAACAAAACTTTATCCTTCCTCTCGACACCTTTGCTCAAATTCTTCGCGTTCCTTGTGAAGGAATTTGCATGTACTCTCAAGATTGGGCAATTAACGCTCAAAACCTGGCACTTGATCCTAAACCCCTCTATAACACTCCTCTCGACGATCCCGAAACCATTAGAGATACTATTTTCAAAGTTAGGACCAACCAATCTCGTTACGACCGTAACAAAAAGCTCATTCACCGTGATCCCTTTAAAATGGAACTTTTCGAAATGCATCCCATGTTTAGAAAATGGGAAGAAATACTTAGGGAAAACATCATTAACCTAGTTGGAAACAAAGATCATCCAAACGCATGTCTTGTGCAAATGATCTATTGTCTTACCCACCAAAGGCCATTTAATCTTGCCTATTACATGGTAAGGAGAATGGTGGGGTATTCAAAGATTCCAACATGGTACTACCATATGGTATGCTCCTAACACGACTTTGTAAGTATGTTAGTGCATTGCAACCATCCCCTATCAACGATGATCATTATCTTCCGATCACGTCATGGTACACGATGAGTGTGTAAATACTCATCATTTTGTACAAATTAGATCGCAAAAACATCCGAAACACTCGAAATGCATCAAAATGATAAAAATATCACAAATAAGTGTTTTATATGTTTTAAATGCAAAATATCAAAATCTGTGAAAACGATCAAGTTTGCATAATTGGCGCTTTAGTCCCCAGTTACAAAAGTTGTCAAAATAGGTCCCTGTAAATCTAAATAAAGAAACATGTTATTCAAGGTCCCTGAAATATTCTAAGTTGTCAAAATGGTCCTTGAATAAATCTTTTGTTAAATGGCAGAAAAGGTCCCTCAACTTTCAAAAATGTCAAGTTTGGTCCCTGGAAAATTGAAATTGTCAAATCTAGTCCTTGTACTATTGAAGGTTGTCAGTTTTAGTCCTTGTGACAACTTTGGGAAATTGGCAGATTTGGTCCCTCAAGATTGGAATAATTGCAGTTTTGGTCCTTGTCATATTTACCTAAGCCTTGCCTTGTCAAAACTACCTTTGACCCCTGCCTTTATACCCATTTGACCCCCTGTCAATACCCTTTTGAACCCCTGTGTCAAACAAAGTCAAACCTCACCTTTACCCGCCCCCATCACACTGTCTTCCCAGGTGCTCGCAACTACTTGCACCGCCTCTCCCATCACCTTTCTCCTTTCCACCACCTCCTCATCATCACAAACCCCCACAATAAATGCCACCCCCTAGCAGCTAATTCGAGGCTATAAGTCAAAACCGGTGTTCCCGCCAAATGATAAAAAGGCCAAAACACTCAAAACTCACCCATTGGTCAAATAGAGAGTGGGATACTCTCGTAAGGACACGTGGAGGCTAATTGGTGCATAAATGAGGCGTAAGAGGCAAGAGAAGTTAGTAGTTAATTTTATTTTCACATGTATGTCGTTTTTTCTAAAAATATCTTAATTAGCTTTCAAATATGTAATTTCAAGTTTCATGGTATTAAAACTAAGTCATTTAGTTAATGTAATTCATTTTGAACCTTAAATCACAGCTTCACTTAAGTTTCATGTGTTCTTGTTCACCGCTTGAAATTTCAAATATCAACTCTTAATTTCAAGCTTCAAACGACTTCTATTCAAGATCAAGCAAGTTTATTTAAGCTTAATATAGCTTTTGTGCTTATTAATCGCTTAAACATAATTAGTTGATGGTCAACAAAAGTCAACTCAAGGAGCAAAAATGGGTTTAAGCAGTTTGGAGATGGATATGGGAGTTGCGAGATGTATTTGGATTGGAAATGGATTAGAATAGTTGTAATGGGTTCATTTATCTTTAACATAAATTTGACAAGTTGTGAGTTTGATCTCATTTTCATATTTTTATGCGGTTTCAAATTGTGCTCATATTGGAATCAGAGTCATCAAGTATTTCAATACCGTCCACTTAGTTGTACTTAGGATAATTATAATCGCTAGTGATAATATATACTAGTTAAGTAGTTTACTCGGTTTAAATTTATAAAACAGTTAATATATTGGTGTTTGATTAGTGGTTTACAAGAGCCTAAGCTCTTGTCTATGCTTGATACCTATCTATGCAATCTTAATATTGTCTACTTAAGTCATTTTGGTCGGTTATTTGTCACTACATTAGCTCAAAAGTCAAAAGTACCAATTAATCGTCCTAATTTCTTGTCGATGAGATTTTGTGAAGTCAAAACATGTTTTGTGTTTAGAATACATAGAACCAGCTTGCATTAGGTTTAATTCACTTTAATACATCACATTCACCATTAATTCAAGGTTAAAGTTCATATTAGTCAACATCTTAATCATCGAAAGAAAGTCAAAACATGAAATTCCGTTTTGAAGCCAAATGGAGAGATTTTTCATGGGCTCATTTCTAGGTTAAATCAAGTGAGATTTTTGTTTTAAAACTTCAACCGGTCAAGATACTTGTTATGATTTTTACCGATTTTAGAATTTTTCTAAAGGCTTCAAAAGCTCATCAAGCGGGCTTATTTGCCTGCTCACACAACTCGATCGAGTGAGTTTTCCCAAGCTCTTGCATAGCTTGTCCGAGCTCATCGAGCTTCTCTAGGGCTGGTTTTGGTTTGAAGGTACTTAGCCAGTGTCTATCACAAGTTCCAATTGTTGGTTTTCATTTTCAACTTATCTTGAGTGCTTATTTTCATGTCCAAAGAAGCACCTCACATCGATTTTAGCACAAAACTCAAAACATCCAAATCATTGAGTTAGCTTATCGAGGTTAAAGATAGTTGTTTCTTGTTGCATTTTGGTTACTTTAGCATAACAAAGCTTCGTGTTCGGTTGGTGCCCTTTGTTTATTCAAGTGCTTATTTCATAAGCACTTGTGTTGCGCTTCAATTTCCACCAAACAAGCCATTATTTTTCTATTTTTCTTAGATTCTATATATTAAATTAGACTTTTCCTAAAATTTTCATAATTTTCCAACACTTTGCTTGCTATTTTTCTTAATTAAAAATGCTTTTAGGCCATTTTAAATAGCTTTTAATAGAATTAATTCGGAAAAAGTTCAAAAAATAATTTTCATTTTTCTTAAGATAAGATAAATATAAAGAGTAAAAAATCATTTTTCCAGATTTTTCATAGTTTATTTTGTAATTTTAGTAATTTAATTAGTTTTAAATATTTTAAAATTCATAAAAATAGAAAATAATCGTAAAAATATAAAAATAGTTTTGAAAATTCTCTTTTGTTATTTTAGATTTTTCCAAGTCTTAATTTTATTTTTCTAGGTTTATTTCCTATTTTCTTGTAATTTAGGTTATTATTAAATAGTTAAAATTAGTTTTTAATTAATAATAATTAGATAAATAGTTATAAAATAATTTTCTTTTCTTAAAATTTTCTTATATCATTAGGTTTGTAAAATATCATTTTCATATTTTTAGGATTAATATTGTGTAAGTTTCACGCTTTTATTTAGACGTCACGTAGTTTTAATTCAGCTTTATAAAACATAAAACAAAACATCGTGATAAAATTAGTGATAGCGTTTATTTAATATAGTTTATCTTTTAATTTCCTTTAATTTGCATTTAAGCCCTGTA
Organism: Chrysanthemum lavandulifolium; assembly: GCA_022545495.1. Classification (NCBI taxonomy): domain Eukaryota; kingdom Viridiplantae; phylum Streptophyta; class Magnoliopsida; order Asterales; family Asteraceae; genus Chrysanthemum; species Chrysanthemum lavandulifolium. The sequence continues at coordinate 118,076,952 of CM040245.1, forward strand.
ATTTATAAAATAACTCAAAATCCTTCATCGATCACTATCCTTAGTGATTATTCGACATCTGATTGTGTTAAACACCGGTCCTCCTCCGTGGGACTTAACGACCCGGAATCCACCGTATTCTCCGATCTAAATTGCATTTGGTGTTTGAGTCTGTTTTAAGTTCCTTACGGTTGGTCATTCACAAGTGGCTAGCTTGCGAGAAAACTTGACGGTTTTGCACCAATCAAATTTTAGGCGCATTGCCGGGAGGTCAGAAGCGTGTCCTAAGCATTTTCGCACCCGCACTTGCACATATACCATCGTTTGTAAACAGCTTTTTGTAAAGTTATAACAAAATCAAAAGTTCATTAACACTTTTCCTAAAGTGTTAAAAACACCAAACAAAATATAAAACAACAAAACAATCGTAACGTTTTCTAACTTGTGTTTCTTTTAAGGTGATTCTTAAAGAAATACGATTTGGTTAAACGAGACGATACCAAAAATATTGTCCAAAAGTTTTTAAACCATCAAGACAAATCTATACCTACGCCTTTTCGGTGGTACTTAATATATACATAAAATCAACCACCGCAAATCAAGGCGGTACACCTACTAACTGGGGTGTGACCATAATAAGTTCCCGAACATCGATTTAAAACTTGCCTTTGTGTCCTTGTGATTTGGTGTACCTTTTTCAAAGAATCCATTTCATTTGTGATTATTGGTTAAGTTCACTTGTCGCTTTGCCTCGCATTTGTTTTGAAAACCGATTTTATACTTAGTGCATGCGACTGCTCTTCCAGCTCTACAAGTCCACTTTCGAACTTGGAAAGATTCCTCGTGAGACGTGAGGACGCTCACTCCTTCAAGAAGGATCGAGGAACGCCTACCACCACCACCACCGCCGAATGGCGTAAGACAAGCCGATGAATGAGCTTCCAAGCACCCATCGAGGGTTACGGAGATGCTATTGTTGTCCCACCCATCGTGGTGATACTTTTGAGCTCAAACCGGTTACTTAATCTAGTAACCCAAAGCCAATTCTATGGTTTTGAGCGGATGACCCTCATGCACACATTCGATGGTTTAACAAGATTGCATCTACCATCAAGTACAAGAATGTCCCACATGAAGCCATCAAGCTTCTTCTGTTCCCATTTTCTCTGAGGACAAGCCGGAATTGGCTTGAGAAACAACCCCTCGCTCCATTGAGACATGGGAAGATCTTGTCACAAAGTTTGTTAACAATTCTATCCTCCATCCCAAACTACAAGTCTTAAGAATGAGATAATGAAATTCTCTCGAGATTTGATGAATCATTCGGGAGGCATGGGATCGTTACAAAGAATTGCTCCGTAAGTGTCCACATCATGGTTTTTCCGAGTTAATGCAAATGGATACTTTCTACAATGGTCCGAACCGGACTAATCAAGACTCTTTAAATGCCTCCGCGGAGGTAATTTCTTGAGCAAGACCACAAAAGAAGCCTTGCAAATCATTGAAAACAAGTCCTGTGTCCGTCCTTTCCGCACAAAGACATATCGACTCGATCTAATCTCGGACCTTCTACTTCATCTCCTGCGAGTACATCTAGCACCGATGCTAAGATTGACAAACTCACGGATATTGTTCAGATTTGGTTCTTGCTAACCAAAGAAAGTCACTTTCACACAAGCACCATCATATGGTGAAGTGAAGAAAGTTGAAGTTTGTGTTACTTGTGGTGGTCCTCATGCATACTACAATCAGTCGCCACCGATGGTAGTCCTTTTGAAGCTAATGCTATAGCCGGTACTTCAAATCAAGGAGGTAATCAATACCGTCCTCAAAATGAACTAAACTACCGTGCTAACACTTATCGTGCACCACCGGTTTTAACGAATCCTAACCGAATCGAACCAACCAAGAATGAACCAAGGTTATCAAAACCAAGGTAATTTCTATTCGGACCCAATCAAGGTTTCCAACATCAAGGAAATCTTAATCAAAACACTTACAATCGAGGGAATCAATTTCGTGGAAATATGAATCCTAATCAAGGAATTCGCTATAATCGTAACATACAAATTTCAAATTATCCCTCCACCTCCTCCCAGTATCAACATCCGATGAGCTTTTAAAGCAATTCATGAAGACTCAAGAGAGACAAGCAGTTGTTGGTCACGATCATCGAATTAAAGAAGTCTTTAAATGATCGACCCTGCCTGTGTACCTTACCTAGCAACACGATCGCTAATCCGAGGGGCGATGCAAAGGCGATCACAACCGTAGTGGTGTTTCAGATGATGGACCCGCTTTTCCTACTACCTCTTCTTCTCTCCCGAAGGTAGTGGAAAGTGAACCCGAGGCGACAAAGGACAAGGAACTTCCTACTAATAACGGAAGTACCAACAATGTCCATCCTCGTGTTGTCCGAAACCCAATACCAAACCAGAGTTGTTTTTGAACCTCCGGTTGGTAACCCCAATCCAAAACTTCTATTCCTTACCCATCACGCTTACATGAGCAAAAGTCTAAAAAGCCGGTCATCAAATGGAAAAATTCTTTCAAATTTTCCAAGAACTACATTTTGACATAAGCTTTATGGATGCTATCATGTTGATGCCCAAGTTTGCATCAACTCTCAAACACATGTTAAGCAACAAGGAAAAGCTGTTTGAAATGGCTAAACTCCTTCGAACGAGAACCGCTGCAGTTATCTTGAAAAGCTTCCGAAAGCTTGGAGATCCCGGAAAATTTCTCTTACCTTGTGTATTTCCAGAATGGTTGAATGCTTTGCCTTAGCCGATCTTGGTGCAAGCATAAACCCGATGCCTCATTCAAGATGGAAGAAACTTTCTCTCCGGACCTTACTCCTACATGCATGACTCTCGAGCTTGCGAGATCGACAATATCCCGTCCTCTTGGAATTGCCGAGGACGATTTGTGAAAGTAGGAAAGTTCCATTTTCGGTGACTTTGTAGTTGTTGATTTCGATGTCGATCCACGGGTTCCTCTCATTGTTGGAAGAGGATTCACGAGAACGGCCGTGCTCTCATTGATGTATTTGAGCAAGAAATCACATTACGTGTTGGTAATGAAGTCATCACCTTTAACCTTGATCAAACTTGAGGTACTCCGCAAACTATGATTCCGAGTCGGTTAACCGAATCGATATCATTGATGTTGCTTCAAGAGTACTCTCAAGAAGTTCTTGGTTATTCTCATAATTCTATGAATGGGATCCCACCACATCTTCTCAACCTATCATAGCCAATTCTACTCCTTCTCTCACTCCGTTTGAGGGAAGCAACTTCATCTTGGAAGAGATTGAAGCATACTTGGCTAGTGATTCTGCTCCATGGGAAATTGATCACGCCCAATTGACATCGAGGGGACATACTTCTCATTGAGAAATTGCTTAAAGATGATCACTCATCAACCCCTCACACTAGTGATGCAATTCCGGAAGAGATTAATCACCATGAGATTAATCCGAGGGAGATATTCTTATTCTTGAGAAGTTGTTAAATCGTGACACTTCTCCTCCACTCCTCCCGTCAACCTTCATAACAAGGAAGTCAAGTCGGTTGAGAAATCAAGAATTTCAAGTCGAACTTAAGGACTTACCGCCTCATCTTGAGTATGCATTTCTTGAAGGTGATGATAAATTACCCATCATTATTGCTCGAGATTTGAGTAAAGATGAAAAGATCGCTCTCATAAAGGTCTTGAAGTCACACAAGCAAGCAATTGCTTGAAACTCTCCGACATTAAGGTATCAACCCCGAGTTCGTACTCACAAAATCTTAATGGAGGATGACTTCAAACCAAGAATTCAACATCGAGAAGGGGTGAATCCAAAAATCCATGATGTTATCAAACAGAGGTTATCAAACTTCTTGATGCGGGATTGATTTACCCAATCTCGTATAGTCCTGGGTTAGCCCAATTCAACGTGTTCCAAAAAGGGTGGCATAACTGTTGTCACGAATGAAGAAAACGAGTTAATTCCAACTCGGTTGGTTACGGATGGCGTGTGTGTATTGACTATCGTAAGTTGAATGACGCCACCAGTAAAGACCATTTTCCTCTACCCTTCATGGACCGGATGCTTGAGAGATTAGCGGTGAAATGAGTACTATTGTTTCCTTGATGGTTTCTCGGGTTACTTTCAGATCCCCATTGATCCACGGGATCAAGAGAAGACCACATTCACCTGCCCATACGGAACTTTTGCCTACAAACGTATGCCTTTTGGCTTATGTAACGCCCCCGCACGCTCCAACGATGTATGATGGCCATATTCCACGACATGATCGGGAAACAATGGAGGTGTTTATGGATGACTTCTCGGTCATTGGGGACTCATTTCAGACATGTCTCCCATTTAGACAAAATGTTAAAAGCGGTGTGAAGACACCAATCTCTGCCTAAATTGGGAGAAGAGCCACTTTATGGTCAAAGAAGGCATAGTCCTTGGCCATAAGATTTCAAAAACGGATTGAGGTCGATAGAGCAAAAGTTGATGTTATTGCTAACCGCTTCATCCTACTACCGTCAAAGGTATTAGGAGTTTTCTTGGTCATGCCGGGTTTTATCGTAGATTCATACATGATTTTTCTAAAATCGCTTGGCCTATGACCCATCTTCTTGAAAAAGAAGCTCTTTTATATTCTCTCCCGAGTGCATTGAAGCTTTTGAAACATTAAAGAAAAAGCTTACGGGCACCCATTCTAGTTGCCCCGATCGATTTACCCTTTGAGCTCATGTGCGATGCAAGTGATTTTGATATCGGTGCAATCTTGGGGCAACGAAAAACCAAGCATTTTCACCTATCCACTACGCAAGCAAAACTATGATCAAGCTCGGACCCATTACACCACTACGTAAAAGAATTATTAGTCGTGGTGTATGCGTTTGAGAAATTTCGCCATACCTCATATTGACCAAATGCGTGGTGTATACGGATCACTCGGCTCTCAAATATCTCTTTGCAAAACAAGATGCAAAGCGAGATTGCTCCGTTGGGTTCTCCTCCTGCAAGAATTTGATATCATTATACGTGATAAAAAGGAGCCGAGAACCCAGTCACGATTATCTGTCCGATTAGAGAACCCTCACCAAGATGTTTTCGAGAAAAGGAAATAAATGAAACATTTCCTCTCGAGACACTCAATGCGGTTTCTTTTCGTGAAACTCTTCTACCCCATGGTTTGTTGACTTAGCAAATTACCATGCGGGTAACTTCATAGTGAAAGGGATGTCGTCCCAAGAAAAAATAAATTCTTTAAAGATGTGAAACATTACTTACGGGACGACCCCACCTGCTCAAAATCACATGGATCGGTCATCGCGATGTGTGTATGGTCGGGAAGCCATTGACATTCTCAAGGCTTGCCATTCGGACCCACTGGGGACATCATAGCCCCAACTACACCGCCAAGAAGGTGTTTGATTCGGTTTCTCTTGCCCACTATCTACAAGGATGCCCACGAATTTGTCAAAGCTTTGCGACGCTTGTCAACGTCACGGAATATCTCACAAAGAAATGAAATGCCGCAAACGCCATTCAAGTGTGTGAGATTTTTGACATCCGGGGCATTGACTTTACGGGCCATTTCCTTCTTCTCGCGGTAATAAGTACATACTGGTCGTTGACTATCCATCAAAATGGGTTGAAGCTAAGGCTCTACCTACCAACGATGCCCGAGTTGTTGTGAAATTCTTGAAATCTCTCTTTGCTAGGTTTGGAACTCCACGAGCCATAATCGATGATCGTGGTACGCATTCTGCAATGACCGGTTTGAAAGAGTCATGCGTATGGTGTAACTCACCGCCTCTCTCGCGTACCACCCCAAACTAGTGGGCAAGTGGAAGTTTCCAACCGAGGATAAAGAATTCGGAGAGGACGGTTGGCGAAAACCGTGCCTCTTGGTCGGATAAGCTAGATGACGCACTGGGCCTTCCGTGCACTTATAAAACACCCATCGGTGTACTCCATACAAGCTTGTGTACGGAAAGGCGTGTCATCTGCCGGTTGAGCTTGAGCACAAGGCATACTGGGCCTTGAAGCATGCCAACTTCAATATTCAGACAGTTGGTGATCACCGGAAAGTTCAAATGAATGAATTAAATGAACTCCGTGATCAAGCATACGAGAACTCTTTGATCTACAAAGAAAAGACAAAAAAGATTCATGACTCTAAAATCAAGAACCGCGTTTTCAACGTTGGTGATCGAGTCCTTCTTTTCAATTCAAGATTGAAGATTTTCTCGGGAAAGCTTAAGTCCCGTTGGTCTGGTCCATTTACTATCACTAAGGTTTATCCTTATGGCACCATTGAGTTATCTCAACCCGATGGTCCAAACTTTAAAGTGAATGGTCATCGATTGAAGCATTACTTTGGAGAGGACATTCCCCATGGTTGTCCCGGATCTACAAACTTTCCCCATGAACCAATGAATGCGGGATCGAGTCAAGCTAGAGACTCGGTAATCAAAAACAAAGAGCTAAACATGGGTTTTCACCGTGTGTACCACCCTAGTGTGGGGAGTTGCCCACATGTTGTGTATATATAAGAGTTTCATGAAAAAAAAAAATCCTTGCTAAATAATGGCCGCAGATTTCCTTTTACGTTCTATGTTTCGGCATAACCGCTTGTACTTTGAATATTGAGGGCAATATTCATTTCTAAGTGTGGGGGAATTCTCACGAATTTTATCATGTAATTATACCTAATTCCCCATTTTGGCCAAATTTTTTTGGAGTAAGTGTTTTGCACTTACTCATCTTATGGTTATCGATCCGCCATGTCTAATAAATGTAAGGATTGGCTAATCCAGAGCAAACGGCTCTTGGTAAAGATATCTCAAATCCGTTGACGACTTGCAATTTGCCCAAAATTGCATGGTATTCAAATTTCACCATATCCTTAAAAGTGAAGAGTTGGCTAGCCCGCAAGTTTATGGCTTGTGGTAAAGGCGGTTGGAAAACCATAATTGGTAATCGACTCACCAAAGATATATTATCTAAGAGTTGGCTAGTCCGTAGCAAACGGCTCGTAAAGACAAATCAAATCCGTTGGAAGTCGGTGGTTTGCTCAAAATCACATGGTTATCGGTGTACCATGGTTCTTACTTGAATCGAAACATTTGGCTACTCCGAGTAATGGGTTTTGGTAAAGAGATGAAATCCATTAATGTTTCTTAAAACATTGCTAGGGACTAGCAATATCCTAGTGTGGGGATTGATGAGTGTAAATACTCATCATTTTTGTACAAATTAGATCGCAAAAACATCCGAAAACACTCAAAATGCATCAAAATGATAAAAATATCACAAATAAGTGTTTTATATGTTTTAAATGCAAAATATCAAAATCGGTGAAAAAGCGATCAAGTTTGCATAATTGGCGCTTTAGTCCCCCAAGTTACAAAGTTGTCAAAACAGTCCTGTAAATCTGAATAAAGAAAAATGTTATTCAAGGTCCACGAAATATTCTAAGTTGTCAAAATGGTCCTTGAATAAATCTTTTGTTAAATGGCGAAAAGGTCCTCAACTTTCAAAAATGTCAAGTTTGGTCCTGGAAAATTGAAATTGTCAAATCTAGTCCTTGTACTATTGAAGGTTGTCAGTTTAGTCCTTGTGACACTTTGGGAAATTAGCGGATTGGTCCCTAATGATTGGAGTAATTGCGCTTTTGGTCCTTGTCATATTTACCTAAGCTCGCTTTGTCAAACTACCTTTGACCCCGCCTTTATACCCATTTGACCCCCTGTCAATACCCTTTTGAACCCCAGGTCAAACAAAGTCAAACCTCACCTTTACCCGCCCCATCAGTACTGTCTTCCCAGGCTCGCAACTACTTTGCCCGCCTCTCCCATCACCTTTTCTCCTTTCCACCACCTCCTCATCATCACAAACCCCCACAATAAATGCCACCCCCTAGCAGCTAATTCGAGGCTATAAGTCAAAACCGTGTTCCCGCCAAAATGATAAAAAGGCCAAACACTCAAAACTCACCCATTGGTCAAATAGAGAGTGGGATACTCTCGGAAGGACACGTGGAGGCTAATTGGTGCATAAATGAGGCGTAAGAGGCAAGAGAAGTTAGTAGTTAATTTTATTTTCACATGTATGTCGTTTTTCTAAAAATATCTTAATTAACTTTCAAATCTGTAATTTCAAGTTTCATGGTATTAAAACTAAGTTGTTTAGTTAATGTAATTCATTTTGAACCTTAAATCACAGTTTCACTTAAGTTTCATGTGTTCTTGTTCACTGTTTGAAATTTCAAATATCAACTCTTAATTTCAAGCTTCAAACAGCTTCTATTCAAGATCAAGCAAGTTTATTTAAGCAATATAGCTTTTTGTAAGCTTATTAATCGATTTCAAACATAATTAGTTGATGGTCAACAAAAGTCAACTCAAGGAGCAAAAATGGGTTTAAGCGGTTTGGAGATGGATATGGGAGTTGCAGAGATGTATTTGGATTGGAAATGGATTAGAATAGTTGTAATGGGTTCATTTGTCTTTGCAACATAGGTTTGGACAAGTTGTGAGTTTGATGATGAGTGTCAAAACATAAATACTCATCATTTTGTACAAAATAAACCATCATTTTTGCAAAATCATCCGAAAACACTCGTAAACACATCAAAATGATCAAAATATCACAAATCGTGTTTTATGTGTTTTAAATGCAAAATATCAAAATCGATGAAAAACATATCAAATTTGCAAAATTGCGCTTTAGTCCCCAAGTTTCAAAAGTTGTCAAAAAGTCCCCGAGTAAAATTTCAAAAGAAAAGTCACCAAAGGTCCTTTTAAAATCATAAGTTGTCAAATTTAGTCCTTTGGTGAAAAATATCAAAAGTTTGAGAAAATTACAAAATGGTCCTCCAAGTTTGAAAATTGGCAAAATTAGCCCTCGAAAATTGCAAAATGGCAATTTTGGTCCCTATACTTTTGAAGCTTGTCATTTTCAGCCCTTGGAACAAGTTTGATGATTTGGCGTAATAGGTCCCTACAATTTCGAAATTTACATAAAGGTCCTTGATTAATTAAAACCTATTATACCAATTTTGACCCCCACAACTTTTGACCCCCGCCTAAACAAATGACCCTTCCCCTTTTGACCCCTTGGTCAAAACCAAAGTCAAAAAGCAAAACACCATCCACCGCCCCTTATTCTTCCCACCACTTGATCTCTCAAACTCGTGCATCACTTCACCCTTTTCCCCCCTCCTCATCATACCCACCTACCTTACCTCCACATTAAATGCCACCCCCTAGTGCTAGTTTCAGAGGTCAACCAGTCAAAATTAGCACTTCCGCCAAAATGTGAAAACAAGAAAACACTCAAAACAATCCCATTGGCCAAGAAAAGTGGTGGGATTCAATCGAAGGCCACGTGGAGCAATTTTCAAGCATAAAAGAGGAAGAAGGAGCAAAGAGAAGAAGTAGTAGTTTTAGTTTTAAAATTTCTTTATGTCGCTTTTATTATTAATGTATTAGATTAATCTTAAAGTCGTAAGTTTTGTTTCCAAGTATTAAACTCAAGTGATTATTGCGCTTTATCAAGTTTTAAACTCTAATTCCAAGTCTTTATCTTGTTTCATCTTTGCATTCTCGTTGAAATTTTCAAAGTCGAATCTCATTCAAAAGCTTCAATAAGCTCATTTATCGCTTAAATTGAGCTTAAATGAGCTTAGCATAGCTGTACAAGCTAACATTCAAGTTTCAACTCATTATGATCCTTGGTCAACAAAAGTCAAAGATGGAGTAAAATATTGATGCGAGATGGAAATGGGATGGTTCAGAGTTTGAAATGGGTTGATTTTGTGTATTTGGGTTGGAATTGATAGGTAGTGGTTCATGGTTCTTAATTTGCTAGCCATTGTGGTTTGGACTAATTGTAAGTCATTTTAAGTTCTATTTTGCATAATCTTGTATTTTAGAATAAAGCTAGCTCAAACATGCTTAATCGGATGTAATTAGGTTAGTTTAAGTTAGTTTGATCATTGAAACCGATTAATCAAGAGTTAGCCTAGTTAAAATTGCATTATCTGTTATAAAGGAGTGTTTGGATCTATGGTTTAATCTGCCTCAAAGGCTTACTCAATGGTTCAATATATGTTGGTTCATGTTTGTTAAGTCCATTTACTCATTTGATGTCTCAAAATTGTGCCTCGCAACACCACCAAAGTCAAACTTGCATTAAAATCATTTTAATTAGATAATCGTTGTGATTTTAGGATTGTAAAACCTTGATTTTGTGTTTAGAATTCAATAACATAGCTTGAATTAGTCTTGTTACATCACATAACATCAATATCGCCATTAAATTCGGTGATAAAGTTCAATAAAGTCAAAGTTTCAAATTCATGTCAAAAGTCAAAAGCTAAAAAGTGGATTTAAGCTCAATAAGGAGGATTTTCATGATCTCATTTCTCGAGCCAATCTCAAACTTTGGCATTTCAAAAGTTCACTTGGTCTTGTTTCTTATCAAGCATTTTATCATTAAATTTTGGTCATTTTGTAAAAGCTCAAAAAAGCTCATCTTTTGGCTCCTAATCCCTCGCCATCGCTCAAGATTCATCGAGATTTTCTCAGTTATTTAAGCTTATGCACAAAGCTTATTAGAGCTCACCATAGTCTGAGATTGGGTTTAAAGATACTTGGCCAGGTCTATTTCAGGTTTCAATACCTGTTTTTAAGTTTCAGCTTATTGGGTGGCTTATGCTTAAGCTCAAAGTAGGGACCCTCACCACTGTTTTAGTAAAAATCTCACCAAAGCCAAATCTTGGTAATTAGCTTATCAGAGATTAAAAGCTATTGTAAATGGTTGAATTTGGTTACTTTTAGTACATTATAGCTTCTATGTTTGTCTGGTAGCCTTTGGTACTCATTTGGCTTATTTGAAGTGCTTAATAATAAGCACTTCCACATCACTTCTTAATTTCTACACATAAGCCCATGTTTTTCTATTTTTCCTAGATTCACAATATCATTTTAGACTTTTCCTGTAATTTTCAGATTTTTCTAAGTTGTTTTGCTATTTTTCCTAATTTAAATTAGTTTTTAATCATTTTTAATTAGCTTTTAATATAAAAAATTAAGAAAAGCTTCAAAAAAATAAGTTTTCAATTTTCTTAGGTTTAGATAAATATAAAAAGTGAAAAAAGTAATTTTCCATATTTTTCATAGTTTATTTGGTAATTTTTAGTAATTTAATTAGTTTTTAATAGTTTAAAATTCATAAAAATAGAAAATAATCGAAAAAATACAAAAATAGTTTTGAAAATTCTAGTTTGATATTTTAGACTTTTCTATTTCATAATTTTATTTTTCTAGCTTTGTTTCCTAATTTCTTGTATTTTAGGTAATTATTAAATAGTTAAAATTAGTTTTTAATTAATAATAATTAGATAATTAGTTATAAAATTAATTTTCTTTTTCTAAAATTTTCTTTTATCATTAGGTTTATAAAATATCATTTTCATATTTTAGGGTTAATATTGTGTAAGTTTCACGCTTTTAATTTGTACGTCACGTAGTTTTTAATTAAGTTTTATTAAAACAAAAGAACAAAAACATTAGTTTAATAATAGTGATAGCGTTTATTTAATAGATTTTATCTTTTAGATTTCCTTTAATTTGCATTTAAGCCGTTGTAATTTGTTGGCTATTTCGTAGTTATAATCATAAATCAAATCTCAGATCCATTCAAATCTTCTCGATCACTAAACGTTTGACTATTCTCGCACGGCTCGTGGGACTTAACGACTGGGAAACATTATACTCTCCGACTTCATTGCATTTGTGTTGCGAACTGCTTTTAAGTTTCTTACATTAGCCATTCACAAGTGGCTTGCTTGCGTGAGATAACTTGACGGTTTTGCGAATCAAATTTTACGCCACGGGGAGCAAGCTAATAGTCTTACTTCTAGCAGATTAGTAGTTTGAATATTCACTCTTGTTCATACCATCTATCTATATCTATATATATTTCTATAAAAATCCAAAACCCAAAAAATTTAAAACGATAAAACACAAAAATATTTTTCTTTTGTTTCTATATATGTATCAAATATAAAAATACAAAAGATTCGCTGCTTTCTTAAATAATAAACAACTTAAAAGATTACCACCGAAAACCAAGGCAAAGGCACTACCTAACTGGGGTGCGACCATAATAAGTTCCCGAACCAAAGATTTAAAACTTGCCTTTGTGTCCTTGTGATTGGTGTACCTTTTTCAAAGAAGCCATTCATCTTGGATTATTGGTTAAGTTCATCGTTGTTTTGCCTCGATCTTGTGTTAATTGATTTTGTTGTGATATCGACGCTTCGCAACCGTAAAACCTAAAAGATTCTCCTTACCCCATTTTCACCAATTTCATAATTCCTTTCCTTAACTCGAGATCCCTTAGAGTTAACTCTAGTGCATGCGCACTCGCTCTTCTAGATCATTGAGTCCTTTTCGTGATCTAGCGACATTCCTAGACGACGCTCGTGAGACGTGTCGCCCAAATAGTCGAACCCGAGATTCGCACTATTTCAAACAAAATGGCGCATTTAACGCATTATGGCGGAAATGCTCCGTGCACCCACCGAGGGTTATGGAGATGCCATCATTCTACCAAGAATCAACTCGATCACTTTGAATTGAAGACACATTTGATCACACTTGTGTCTACAAATCAATTCCACGGGTTTGATCGTGAAGACCCGTATGCACACATCCGTTGGTTTAACAAGTTGACTTCAACTATCAATTACAAGGATGTGCCACGAAAAGTCATCAAGTTGATGCTATTTCCATTCTCACTGAGGGGCAAATTGATTTGGTCGAAAAGAACCCCTCGATCCATCGAAACTTGGGAGGAACTTGTTCAAAAGTTTGTCAATCATTTCTTTCCTCCATCAAAGACGACTAATCTTAAAATGAAATTTCGGATTTCGTCAAAATTTCGATGAAAACTTTGGAGAGGCGTGGGAGAGATTCAAAGATCTCCTCGTGAAATGCCCTCACCATGGATTCACGAGCTTCAACAAATCAATATCTTTTACAATGGGTTGAATGGTAACGATCAAGATTCCTTGAATGCACCGCAGTGGAAATATCTTGAATCGTAAGCCTAAAGATGTGATTGAAATTTGCGAGCAAAATCGAAAGTTCCTATTTCTCGCAACAAAGTCAATACTCCGAACACTCGCTTCTTCATCCAATAACTCTTCCGAGTTAGTCGCCCGATAGCGCTCTAACGGATGCCATCCGTTGTATGATTAAGGATGTTAAGGAAATCAAAAGCGAGATTCATAAACCGTAACCAATCAAAGCCGTAAACAAGGTGTGTGAAACTTGTGGTGGTCCACACGCCAGATTATGATTGTCAAGCAACCGATGCTTCCTTTACCAAGCTCCCGTAGCTTCGTAAACCACAATCAATACCGACCACAGTCGATCCTCACTACTGCACCTAGCGGTATGACACCACCGGTTTTCCTCCTGCAAAACCATGGCAATCAAAATCGCTTTGTTCCAAATCAAGGACAAAATTTCAATCAAAACCGAATAATCACAACCCACCCTACCAAGCTCCAAATCAAGATAATTATCAACAACCTTCTCATGCTCCCCACCAAATGACTTCATGAAAGTTACCGAGTCAAGCATACGCTCAATGCAAACTCGGATCAATAACATGAGGGTTGAGTCAAGAAGGAAATTGATACCACAATGTCTCGGCAGACAAATGAGTTGAAGAATATGATGAGCGCTTTCATGAACATGAATACGAACCAAGCTTCATCATCTTCGGAGGACTCCCAAGCAATACAATTACCAATCCAAATGCCGAGTTGAAAGCCGTCACCACTGTAGTGGTAAGACGCACAATGGACCTTCGACTCCTATGCCCCTCCTCCCGTGGCATTGAGTCAAGTTACCAAGGAGACAACGGACAAGGTGCATTATTCAAGCCCACGGCATCAAGACACGTCCAACCTTCGGTAGTCCAACCTTTAAGTCCGAACCCAAGTTCAAGACACATTCGAGCCGAAAACACTTCCATCCCGGCTCAAAAGTCTAGTCGCTTCCTTACCCATCAAGAATGAATGATGAGAAGCAAAAAGACAAAACAAAGAGCAAATGGAAAATTTTTCCAAATCTTCAATGAGCTTCACTTTGATATAAGCTTCGTTGATGCTCTCGTTCTAATGCCTAAATTTGCATCCACGCTTAAAGGCTTATCGACCAACAAAGATAAGTCATCCGAGATGGCTAAAACTCCCTCAATGAGCAATGCTCACGGTCCTTCTCAAGAAGCTTCCCAAAGCTTGAAGACCCGGCGGTTTCTAATCCCGTGATTTCTTGGGATGGTTCAATGCTCCGCCTTGGCCGATCTTGGCGCTAGCATTAACCTCATGCCACTCTCAAGATGGAAGAAATCGTCTCTTCCTAAACTTTCATCCACTTGTATGACACTCGAGCTAGCGGACTGCACTATAACTCGTCCACTGGGATAGCCGAGGATGTTGTGATGAAAGTGGGAAAGTTTCACTTTCCCACCGACTTTGTTGTAGTAGACTTCGATGCGATTCTAGAGTTCCCTCATCTTGGGAGAGCTTTCTTGAGAACGAGTCGTGCTCGATTGATGTGTTTGTCAAGAGTTGACCATACGGGTTGACAATGAAGAGCTCACGTTGAATATCAACCGAACTCCAAACCTCTCAGACAAACAGAGTGTTGCCACAATTGATCAAAAATCGAAAGATTCAATGCAACACTCTCAAATTTCACGGTTAAGAGGAGTTTTCAAAACGTCTTTGAGCTCAAAGCTTTGAAAATCACCCCGGTTCAAACAAATGGTTTGAAAGTCGTACTGTGGAAGTCAAGAGTGTTCTTGATGATGATGATGATCTAGATTCGAGACTTCAACGGAAGTGGTGGAAACCGCTAGCTCTAAGAGCACACCACTTGTCCCACCTCCGAATCGCTTTGTCGCATCGAGTTTGTTAACTCGTGGATGAAACCAAACTCTCTTCGCTTCATCCGAATTGGATGATGATGTTTGTGATCCAATGGGAGACATTCTTCCCATTGATGAATTGCTCAAAATGATCCATCATCTTCCGCCTTATTCCCGACTCTTCCATTCCTTCCTCACTCCGATGAGGAAGATGACAACTTTGGAATGAAGTCGATGCATTTCTTAGTGATGAGTCAATTCCTCAGTGAATTGATAACACTTACTTGATCCGGAGGAGACATCCTTTTCCGGAAAGTCTGTTGATTGAAGAACCATTTCCCACCCTCCTCCCGGACATCTTATCGACAATCACCATATAAGCTTCAAATTTAAGCTTAAAATGTCAAAATGGTGATTTGCTTCTTTCTCGATGAGGAATGGACTTGCATTGTCATGCATATCTTTGTTCCATTCTTCACGATGGTGTGGTTGCTCTTTCCTTTTCTCTTTCGGAATGAGGACACCATCTTTGACCCCGTATCATTCTTAATAGTTTTACTATTAACAATACCGCGGTTGTGTCTCGTCGGTGTGGAACTTTCGATGTTCATATGTTTGTTAACACCGTGAACGAAAGTCCGATCGAGATTGGTTTTCCACGTTACTTTCCCCAAGAACAAATGAATTGGGTCGAGTCAAGCTAGCGACTCGGTAATCAAAAACAAGAGCTAAACATGGGTTTTCACCCGTGTGTACCACCCTAGTGTGGGGAGTTGCCCACATGTTGTATATAAGATTAAGCTAAAAAAAAAAAAAAAAAAAAAAAAAAAAAAATCCTTGCTAAATAATGGCCGTAGTATTTCCCTTTACGTTTTTGTTTCGCATAACCGCGGTACTTTGAATATTGAGGGCAATATTCATTTCTAAGTGTGGGGAATTCTCACGAATTTTATCATATAATTATACCAATTCCCGCTTTTGGCCAAAATTTTTTTTTTGGAGTAAGTGTTCTACACTTACTCATTTGGTTATCATCCGCCATGTCTCAGAAGACAAAAGGATTGGCTAATCCAGAGCAAACGGCTCTTGGTAAAGATATCTCAAACCGTTGACGGCTTGCAATTTGCCCAAAATTGTATGGTATTCACCACCATATCCTTAAAAGTGAAGAGTTGGCTAGCCCGCAAGTTTATGGCTTGTGGTAAAGGCAATGGAAAACCATAATTGGTAATCACCACCAAAGATAATATTGATAATTTATCTAAGAGTTGGCTAGTCCGTATGGGTACGGCTTCGTAAAGACAAATCAAACCGTTGAAAGTCGGTGGTTTGCTCAAAATCACATGGTTATCGGTGTACCATGGTTCTTACTTGAACTCGAAACATTTGGCTACTCCGTAAGTAATGGCTTTTGGTAAAGAGATTAAAATCCATTATGTTTTCTCAAATCATTGCTAGGGACTAGCAATATCTCAATGGGGGATTGATGAGTGTGTAAATACTCATCATTTTTGTACAATATAAACCGCAAAATCATCCGAAAACACTCGTAAACACATCAAAATGATCAAAATATCACAAATCGTGTTTTATGTGTTTTAAATGCAAAATATCAAAATCGATGAAAACATATCAAATTTGCAAAATTGCGCTTTAGTCCCCAAGTTTCAAAAGTTGTCAAAATAGTCCCTGGAGTCAAAATTTCAAAAGAAAAGTCACCAAAGGTCCTTTTAAATCATAAGTTGTCAAATTTAGTCCTTTGGTGAAAAATATCAAAAGTTTGAGAAAATTACAAAATGGTCCTCCAAGTTTGAAAATTGGCAAAATTAGCCCTCGAAAATTGCAAAATGGCAATTTTGGTCCCTATACTTTTGAAGCTTGTCATTTTCAGCCCTTGGAACAAGTTTGATGATTTGGCGTAACAGTCCCTACAATTTCGAAATTTACATAAAGGTCCTTGATTAATTAAACCTATTATACTAATTTTGACCCTTACCAACTTTTGACCCCGCCTAAACAAATGACCCTTCCCTTTTGACCCCTTGGTCAAAACCAAAGTCAAAAAAAAAATGGCCCCACCTTATCTCCTCCTCCCCACCACTTGATCTCTCGCAACTCGTGCATCACTTCACCCTTTTCCACCCCCTCCTCATCATACCCACCTAACTTACCCACCACATTAAATGCCACCCCCTAGTGCTAGTTTCGTGAGGTCAACAGTTGAAATTAGCACTTCCGCCAAAATTGGTGAAACAGATTACACTCAAAACACACCCATTGGCCAAAAAAAGAGGTGGGATTGCATCGAGAGGCACGTGGAAGAATTTTGGAGCATAAAAGAAGAAGAAGGAGCAAAGAGAAGTAAGTAGTTTTTAGTTTTAAAATTTCTTTATGTCGCTTTTATTATTAATGTATTAGATTAATCTTAAAGTCGTAAGTTTTGTTTCCAAGTATTAAACTCAAGTGATTATTGCGCTTTATCAAGTTTTAAACTCTAATTCCAAGTCTTTATCTGTTTCCAAAATTTGCATTCTCGTTGAAATTTTCAAAGTCGAATCTCATTCAAAAGCTTCATAGTAGCTCATTTATCGGTTTCATTGAGCTTAAATGAGCTTAGCATAGCTTTGTACAAGCTAACATTCAAGTTTCAACTCATTATGATCCTTGGTCAACAAAAGTCAAAGATGGAGTAAAATATTGATGCGAAATGGATTTGGGATGGTTCAGAGTTTGAAATGGGTTGATTTTGTGTATTTGGGTTGGAATTGATAGGGTAGTGGTTCATGGTTCTTAATTTGCTAGCCATTGTGGTTTGGACTAATTGTAAGTCATTTTAAGTTCTATTTTGCATAATGCTTTAATTTTAGAATAAACAAGCTCATACATGTTTAATCGGTTGTGTTAGGTTATATAAGTTAGTTTGATCATTTAAACCGGTTTAATCAACAGTTAGCTTCATTAAAATTGCATATCGCTTATAAAGGAGTGTTTGGATCTATGGTTTAATCGCCTTAAAGGTCTTGACAATGTTCAATATATGTTGGTTCATGTTTGTTAAGTCCATTTTTACTCATTGATGTCTCAAAATTGTGCCTCAAAACCACCAAGTCAAACTTGCACTAAAATCATTTTAATTAGATAATCGTTGTGATTTTAGATTTGTAAATCCTTGATTTTGTGTTTAGAATTCAATAACATAGCTTGAATTAGTCTTGTTACATCACATAACATCAATATCGCCTTAAAATTGGATAAAGTTCAATAAAGTCAAAGTTTCAAATTCATGTCAAAAGTCAAAAGCTAAAAAAGTGGATTTAAGCTCAATAAGGAGGATTTTTCATGATCTTATTTCTTAGAGCCAATCTCGGTGAGGTTTGGCATTTCAAAAGTTCACTTGGTCTTGTTTTCTTATCATCATTTTAGATTATTTTACAATTTTTGTAAAAGCTCTAAAAAGCTCATCTTTTGGCTCATAAGTCCCTGCATAAGCTCGATTCATCGAGAGATTTTCTCAGTTATTTAAGCTTATGCACAAAGCTTATTAGAGCTCACCATAGTCTGAGATTGGGTTTAAAGATACTTGGCCAGGTCTATTTCAGGTTTCAATACCTGTTTTTAAGTTTCAGCTTATTGGGTGGCTTATGCTTAAGCTCAAAGTAGGAACCCTCACCACTGTTTTAGTAAAAATCTCACCAAAGCCAAATCTTGGTAATTAGCTTATCAGAGATTAAAAGCTATTGTAAATGGTTGAATTTGGTTACTTTTAGTACATTATAGCTTCTATGTTTGTCTGGTAGCCTTTGGTACTCATTTGGCTTATTTGAAGTGCTTAATAATAAGCACTTCCACATCAGTTCTTAATTTCTACACATAAGCCCATGTTTTTCTATTTTTCCTAGATTCACAATATCATTTTAGACTTTTCCTGTAATTTTCAGATTTTTCTAAGTTGTTTTGCTATTTTTCCTAATTTAAATTAGTTTTTAATCATTTTTAATTAGCTTTTAATATAAAAAATTAAGAAAAGCTTCAAAAAAATAAGTTTTCAATTTTCTTAGGTTTAGATAAATATAAAAAGTAAAAAAAGTAATTTTCCATATTTTTCATAGTTTATTTGGTAATTTTTAGTAATTTAATTAGTTTTTAATAGTTTAAAATTCATAAAAAATAGAAAAATAATCTGAAAAATACAAAAATAGTTTTGAAAATTCTAGTTTGATATTTTAGACTTTTCCATTTCATAATTTTATTTTTCTAGCTTTATTTCCTAATTTCTTGTATTTTAGGTAATTATTAAATAGTTAAAATTAGTTTTAAATTAATAATAATTAGATAATTAGTTATAAAATTAATTTTCTTTTTCTAATAATTTTCTTTTATCATTAGGTTTATAAAATATCATTTTCATATTTTTAGGGTTAATATTGTGTAAGTTTCACGCTTTTTTTCAGACGTCACGTAGTTTTTAATTAAGTTTTATTAAAACAAAAGAACAAAACATTAGTTTAATAATAGTGATAGCGTTTATTTAATAGATTTTATCTTTTAGATTTCCTTTAATTTGCATTTAAGCCGTTGTAATTTGTTGGCTATTTCGTAGTTATAATCATAAATCAAATCTCTCGTATCCATTCAAATCTTCTCGATCACTAAACGTTTGACTATTCTCGCACGGCTCGTTGGGACTTAACGACTGCTGGGACTTAACGACTGGGAAACACTTATACTCTCCAACTGGACTTCATTGCATTCAAAAAGCTGTGTTTCCTAAAATTTTCATAATTTTCCAACACTGTTGCTATTTTTCTTAATTAAAAGCAGCTTTTTAGGCCATTTTAAATAGCTTTTAATAGAATTAATTCGAAAAAGTTCAAAAAAATAATTTTTCATTTTTCTTAAGATAAGATAAATATAAAGAGTAAAAAATCATTTTCCAGATTTTTATAGTTTATTTTGTAATTTTAGTAATTTAATTAGTTTTAAATATTTTAAAATTCATAAAAATAGAAAAATAATCGAAAAATATAAAAATAGTTTTGAAAATTCTCTTTTGTTATTTTAGATTTTTCAAGTCTTAATTTTATTTTTCTAGGTTTATTTCCTATTTTCTTGTAATTTAGGTTATTATTAAATAGTTAAAATTAGTTTTAATTAATAATAATTAGATAAATAGTTATAAAAATAATTTTCTTTTTCTTAAAATTTTCTTATATCATTAGATTTGTAAAATATCATTTTCATATTTTTAGGATTAATATTGTGTAAGTTTCACGTTTTATTTATGACGTCGCGTAGTTTTAATTCGCTTTTATAAAACATAAAACAAAAACATCAAGATAAAATTAGTGATAGCGTTTATTTAATATAGTTTATCTTTTAATTTCCTTTAATTTACATTTAAGCCCCTGTAATTTATAAAATAACTCAAAATCCTTACTTGATCACTATCCTTAGTGATTATTCGACATCGATTGTGTTAAACACCGGTCATCCTTCGTGGGACTTAACGACCCGGAATCCACTGTATTCTCCTGATCTAAATTGCATTTGGTGTTTGAGTTGTTTTAAGCTCCTTACGGCTGGTCATTCACAAGTGGCTAGGTTGCGTGAGAAAACTTGACGGTTTTGCACCAATCAAGACTCTTACCAATCAACCCTCTAAACGGTTCATGGTCAATGGAGAAACCCAAGCTCTCTCGGACTCCTCGGTGGAGAAGAAGAAGAAGAAGATGAGGAAGACATCGACCCGTATCCAACATCAAATTGAAATCCTTGAATACCACGAACAACTTCCAACCATTCCAAACGAGACCGCGAATTTAAACAAATAAGAGGCATGATTCAAAACCTCGCTTACAACCTCACTAAGCCGTCAAAAAGGAAAAAGGAAGAATTGACAAAAGAGACAATAGGAATGTGCTTTGTTTCATGTATGTTTGAATGATTTCTTTTTAGCATCTTTTTGTTTATGGTATTTTGGATATTGTTACTTTGTCTTATAAGTAGTGTTTTATGATGACTTGCTTGTTCCTATTGCTTGTTTTATAGATTTAATAGTGTGCAAAATCTGCACATCATTCCTCGTAGGTTCGATCTGCGGATGCGGATCCCTAGGATTAGCTCTAGCGGATCCCTCCTCGAGGGAACCGTGGGATCCGTGTCATCGGATCGACAATACAAGATTCCTTACATCAAGATTGCTTTCTAGATAAACTTCACATTAGCTAAGCATTTGATTTTAGAACCCAACTAAGTCTAAATTCAAGGATGAGAAAAGGCTTAGACTCACTAAAGGCTTACTTAAGATCTTAGTCTAAATACTTCTTGATTTTTTAACACATCAAAAACCACCATATTTCCGCTTCAATACTCACAAGCTAATTCTTATCTTTCAAAACATTTAAGTGGACAAATTAAATATTTTTAGAAAATTGTTTCTAGTCATCCTTATCTCAAAGTGAGTCAAAAATTAGTTTTTCAATTCTTATGATTTTTAAGGATTTTTCAAATTTCACCTCAAGCTTAAATCTGATCACTAGGATCATTTATTACGTCTTGACACCTTCATAATTGTTAGTGTTAACCTTGGATATCCATTGGTAGTCATCATGTCCCATCTTCTTTCCATAAGAAGCAATCATTGGCTATAAACACTTATTACCCATGATCATTCAAGTACCTTCTCATCCTAAAACACTTAGGAGAACTGAAACACTCAAAATAAGATAGGCTTTAGCTTCTAGAAACCTCATTTCAAACCTGTCATAACTGCTGAGAGCCGGATCCCTAGGAATAGCTTAGCCGGATCCCTTCAAGGAGGGAACCGTGGGATCCGGGTGACAGTCTATACCAAACATTGTTAAAACAATCATTTCAACTCATCTTCCTAACTCAAACACTCCATCTCATCTTAAATGAGTTCCTAGATCAGTGTAACTCTGAATCTCAACCTTGTGCATGCTAATCATCACATTTCCAAGAACATTAGTGGATTAAGTCATAAATGCAATTGCCAATTTCCTCCCTTTATAAGCCATATTGCTTAGAACACTTTAGTCATCTAACACAAACACAATTATCAAGAATTGCAACCATCTCCTTAGTCATTTCATCATGAGAAGGCTCTAGTGCTCACTCATCCACCCAAGAACCACCCGAGAAACTTGCTAGAATCATACACGAAGTTTCCTCGACCGAATCATCTCCGGTTAAGTCCACCAATGCTAGGATTTCCCTACACCAAGGAAACCAATCAAACTAATCCCCAAGAATAGTATTCCCACTAGGATCTCTTCACCAAATTCTACTATAGCAAACAAACCCTCCACAACTCAACCAACATCACTAGTACCTAGAGACACCTCACAATCATCTCCACACTCTCACAATGTAGAAGATTTACCCTCTTGGCCATCTCATCTTTCACCATTACCAACTAATTCTTGTGAAAAGATTGAGCCACAAAATCAAAATGTTGAATCAACACTTGCTCCAAAAGCAAACTCTATCATCCCTCCCAATAGTCCATTTTGGATTATGAGAAGACATCAAAGGCAACCACCCGACCAAATGGAAGTTGATGTCTCTTTACCTCTACCCTCAAGCATTATAGAGCCACCACTAAATGAGACTTAACCAAATCCTCCTTTATTTGAAGAACCCTAACCCACTTCACTTGAACTTTCACTTCAAGAAATTCAAAACCATAACAAGGATTGCTATCATTGTAAACACATTGAAAGGTTGATACATGAATTACGTGAAGAGCATCGTTTCATGTTTCATCACCTCCTCGAACGTTTCGAAGAGGTCAACAAGCCTAAACTACAATGAGCATCATAGTCACAAGCTCAAACCTAGAACGTTTAGGAAACCCTTTCATCATTAAAGTTTTTAGTTGAATCTTAAGTATGGGTTAACTTATTAGCATTAGTAGCACTTATTTGGCTAGTTCATTCTCTTAGTTTTAGAGATTTGGTTGGTTATCTCTTGTTTTATTGAATGAACACTTATTTGCTATGTTTTGTGTGTTGTGCTTTGTATATATATATTATCCTCATAGTAGCATTGTTTGACACATCTTCATTCTCAAGAAACCATCAATGACGGCCGGATCCCTCCATTATGCCTAGACGGATCCCTCCAAGAAGGGAACCGTGGGATCCGTGGTACAGAAGCACTAAATTGTACTAACTTGAGTTTTTCTTGCGGAAATTATGCATTATATTCTTGTTTTCTAACCTTTAATTTGTAGATTTTCAAAATAACACATGAAGATTTTGACACCATAAAGCTAGGGGAGCTTTGTGTCAAACGATATTGCAAAACATTTGCAACTTTAATCCGTTTTGGATTATACTTCATGATACCCCATTGCATCTTTGCAATCTTCAAGGGAGCACGTTTTACATAGACGAACCATTTGCAAACTTAATTGCAAACACAATTAGCTTATTTTACGTTATGTCCTTGACGCCTTTCAAAGGGATGGACTCGTCAAGGGGACTTAAGACGAGTACCATTCCGTCACTTGCTCTCTTTACATTTTACATAACTTTTCTTATAAAAATTGTGTTAGTTTCTTTTAACACTTTTGTTTCGACAAAAGGGAGAAGAAAGTAAAACTACAAATTCAAACTTTTACAATTTTAGCTTTTCCTTAAAATAATTTTATGTTTTGTCATCAACAAAAGGGAGATTGTTAATACAAATAAGCCGTAAAACGTTTATTTATATTTTACGATCTTCTAATGTTTTGTCGATAACAAACGTAAAATCATTTTAACGAAACAAATAGAGTGCGTAAATGGTTTGAGTTAATAGTTTGCTAACACACTTACGTTTCACATAAAACACTAAAACAAGTATAAGTGTCTTTATGATTTAGATACATATGTACAACAACTAGTGTTTACATATTGGGTTAACACATACTTATACTAAGTATACTAAAATGGGTAAAAGCATGTAAATACTAAAATGGGTAAAACATGTAAATACTAAAATGGGTAAAACTAGCAAATGGTATTGACCCACAACCCATGGTTTTATATATACCACTTAACCAAGTTCAATGTATCCTTAAGGTACATTGTATCTAGATAGAAACCATGGATCAACCCATAACCCATGACCCATAACCAAAAATACCCATGGGCAAAGAGGCGTTCCACGAATCCCTAGCTTTGTGTTAGCGGATCCCAGTGGAAGGGATCCGTGGGATCCGAGGGAACAGAGAGAATTTTCTCTATAAATAGAGAGCCATTTATTCCTTTCTAATCATCCTTTACACACATACTTCCCCAAGTATTCTAACCTCTAACCTCGGATCCAAGAGATCTATGTAGTTTTCTCTTTTGTTTTGGTGTGATCTTCTAGGTTCCTCTTAAAGGAAAGATCACCACTTCTTGAAGACGCAAGCTCAAGTCCATGAGTTGCCATGCTTCGTCATCATCAAGACAACAAAGGTTCTCTTGTTGATAGATCTACCTTTCTCCATAGATGTTGGGTTGAAGGCATTAGTGAAGAATGCCGAAAGTGTCAAGATGCAAGCATTAGTGAAAGATGCTCATCATTCGTGTCAAAGCATTAGTGAAGAATGCTAAAGGTGTCAAGATGAAGGCATTAGTGAAGGGTGCCAAGCGTTGTGTCAAAGGCATTAGTGAAGGATGCCGAAGAATCAAATCAAGTAGCATTTGGGAAGAATGCTTAGGTCCTATAATCGAAGAGGTGCATCGTTATACATATAAGTATTTGTTTATTTACAAGGATGGTGATATCCTTGATGGTGTTGTAACAAGGAGTAGATCTCCTTGATAATAGGTGTTGTGTCGTGAAGGGTAGTAGTTCCTCCATAGTAATGGAACTAGGTGCTTAGCCTAGTACCTAATAAAGGGTAGGCGACGTTGTGATAGGATTAGTTATCCTAAGGTGTGAAAGAACTCGGTGGTTAGCCTAGCATCAGATAAAGGGTAGGCGACGTTATGTTAGGTGTGGTTCGCCTTGGTGTGAAGGAACTCGGTATTTAGCTTTGTACCGGAAAAAGGTTGCGGCGCCAGAAGGCTTCTCCGCCATAAGGAGTTGGTGTAGTGCTTACGAACTCTCGAGTAGGTGACTCGGGAAGTGGAGTAGGGCAAGGAAGGTGTCCTTGTAGCCGAACCACTATAAATAACTTGTGTCGTGGTGATGTGCTTCTTACTCTTTATCTTTCATTACACGTTTATATATCTATCTATCAACGTCCAACATAAACAACCAAATAGATTGACATAAGTCGATCTAAATATTTAAAAGGAAGTTTTAAATTGGTAAAACTATTCAACCCCCCCTTCTAGTTTTCCATAAATTCTGTATACTTCAGCGGCTCACCTGAATTATTGTTAGCGCACCTGTGGCATCTAATTTAGAAATAGCCCTTGTGAAGATTCAAAAAGTATTAGCATACTATGCTGCAAATAATCTCGATATCCAAACTTGTAAGTGCTAGAAATCCTGCTAAGGAGATTCCTTTCACGAATCGATTCCTGAAGACGTAGGTCTTTACTTGGATTTATCCAATGTATTGATAACTGTCCCTAACGAGATTTGGACGGCTGATTTGCCCGACCAAGGTGAATGGAATCAGGACATTCATCAGTAGAACAATTGTAGTGAAACAATTCCCTAAGAAGGCATAATAATCAATTGGCCTAACGTTATTATTTACCTAAGTTGTGCAAGTATAAAAGATGGAAGCCACTTGTGATGCACCACCATGTACATAAATATCTTAACCTCCACACACTCATACTTACGCATTTCATCCTCAACAAAGCTTAAATCAAGAATGTTCAAGACAAAAAAATCAAGATAAAGATAAAAGTGTTACACCAAAGTCAATATACAATCAAATAACATCAAAAACAAGTTCAAGTATCAAGTGAGGAAAACTTAAGTATACAGATCAAAGTCTTGCAAAAATGTATGAGTATGATGGAGAGAACGCAACAAAGAAAAGTTGAAGATGTTGATCAAAGGCAAGAAAAGATGAAAGATTTATAACACAATATCACAAGACATAAAGGAACAAAGAATCAAGAATAATCTATTGGAACAATCAAGGTTAAAAGATCAAGACAAAAGAAGAGCAAATCACGTCAAAGCATTTAAATGGCACCCCTTAGGGGGATATTGTTAGCAGTAATAGATGTGATGGTCATTCTATGTTTAGGAATGATGTAACATTATTGTAGTAACTGTAATAGTCTAGTATCTGGCTGATAACGCCTAAAATGAACATGTTTTTAGTAGCGTTATTGTTGGTTTTGTGCATGATAATCGGCTATATTTACTCATAATTGTTGCAAAAGTGCAAAAGATGCGTATTGTGTATGTATATGTAGCCAGGTATCACGAATGATGAAGAAATGAAGTTTTTATGCACATTTGGAAGATTCCCGAGGAAGGAAGTCGAGCAAGGAAGCTTTTGGACTCAATGATTGGGAAGCACAATGATTTCTAAGTATCTACAGCAAGGAGAGATCAAGTTTTGCCTTGGAAATCATCAGCGAGAGCAAAGAATGAGGCGTATAACAAGAAAGTCAACAAAAGTCAAATCAACAACAATCCAGCCGGTCGGTCGTAACCCGTAACCGATCCGGCTGGGCAAATGGTCAAACGACAACCGATCCGGTTGCCGGTAAGAACCGATCCGGTTGCGAGCTGCATTACACAAAGTTGCATTTATTGTTGCCTTAACTCCCATAATCGTTGGAGGCCGATCATTTCTTGATATTAACTTGTTGGGAACGTTTTGGCCGTTGAGCAAGTTTCTTTGGCTATATATTGAACCTAGTCTTAGTTTACTAGGTGTGACACAACCAAAAGGGTATTAGTTTACATCATAACTATTACCAACCATTTTATTTATCCCAAAGTTTAGTTCTTCTCAGAAACGCGTCAGGAGCAAGGAGAGAACAATTCTCATCCATAGTTTTGGTAATTTGGAGTTATACGGTGAATCTAGGTGATTGAGGCGTGGTTGCTACAAGCCACAAATTCTAGTTCTTGTAATCGCAAAAGTTTAGGTATTCTATGAACTTTGTTATGGATTTCTATTCTCTTGAGTTATTGGAATTACTTTGTTATTTCTTGTGTTTTGTTATTATTATCATGGAGTAGTTTTGGGATATACTTGTGTGTTGGGATGTAGATAATCATACTAGTGTTCTCATATGTGATGCATGTATATATGATCTTGTTTAAATGAGTTTGTTGGAAAAATACTAGTCTTGGTTTGATTTGTTGGTAAAACATGTTTTAAGAAAAAGGACCGAAAGGATTTCTCTTGTGTTTTATTCCAAAAAGTTGAGTGACAAACTAGTATAGGGATATGGTGGTTGACAACCACCATGTTTACTTATTAAAACAAGACTAGAAATATTTTCATCACGAAAGGGTCGAAAGATTCGTAAGAACAAGTTTAATAAGAACATGTTGCAAACAAATGGATTTTCTAAAGGATAATCATTAGGATAAGGACCGAAAGGATTACCTATATGTTTTTGTTCTTAGAATGATTTTTACAAACATATACCATGGTTGGAGATCATTTGCTTAGGATTTGTGCATCACATCAAGAGTTTACACCAAGCCTTCATGAACACTATTTATGATTGACTATAGACTACACACAAGTATATATTTATTTCTTAATATTGAATTTCACTATTACATCACTATTTGAGGAAGCCTTGACAAAGCTTTCTTGTTTCTAATCTTTTCAAGAAAACAATTTCGAACACAAAATCCCTTGGGACGATCTCGACTTACCCAACTTTGCTATCGCGAACGAGTATACTTGCTCGTATGTGTTAATAGAATTAGACGGTTAAATCGTGTTTAAAAATTTTTAAAACTTGCACCACGCGTAACACATCACTGGCTAACGGGAATTACATAAGCTAATAGGCCATATGTTTAGTTAACATAGCCTAGTGTATCCCTTGTCCAAAGCCCATGAATCAAACACAAGCCCAAGCCCACTATGGGTGAGGCGTTGGGAGATATAAACACACAAATTTCCTCACTTGTGTGTGTTCTTGAAAGTGTGTAGTGTGTGTTATATCCTAATAGAAGTTATCCTCTCTTTCTATCTTCCTCTCCTCTAAACTCACGACACCATCAGACCACCACCATGTCACCTTAGATTAGGTTTAAGTTGATCAAGTATGGGTACCTACACACATTATAACCAATTTTCTTACCTCAAAAGCTGGGTAATCTACCAAGAATTACCTTCACCAATATCACTTGATTCCTATATAAGAATCACTAAAACTCCTAGCATTTCTTAATGCATAAAAAATTAAAGGGTTAACACTACCCATTTACATACCTAAATTACCTTTGAACATGCATATAATCATTATCATGATCATACTGGAAACCCACCCACCCCCCAAAAAATCATCCATCTACCCGTAACCCATTAAAGGAGCTTAACCCCGTAACATATTATTTCATCATTTAAAATTAAGAACTAACGTTTACTCAAAACCCCCAAATTGACTCTATAAACCCTAACTCCAATTTTTTAAACTAAATCAAGAATGAGGCACATTTACATGGGGGGGGGGAGGGTTATAGCTAGGGACTAACTCTTGAAATGAAACACTTAAGTCACCTTCTATTTGATCACCAAGACTTTTCTTGTTTTTCCCTTTCCTTGTTTCTCACGTCACACACCAACACAGACAAAATGAAAGCTTATGGAAAGCCAAAGGAAGTATAGACTTATAAAAATCTGGTATAAGTTTGGTGATATGGCACATTTTGTCCCTCAAGTCTTATTCTAAGGATATCGGCCACATATAAATTTTTACACTTATATACTTAACATTTTGATTAGGTTTAACTTTCAATTTAACTTCTATTAACAAACCAATAATAATAAGTCTTCAAAGTACTTAAATGTTATGGTCAATCTAATATAAGGGTATTTTAATAATAAAATACCTAAACTAGTTTCGGTGTAACCCCCAAAAAAAAAAGAAAAATATTGAACCTTCTTAACCTTCAAGATTGATAATCACCATGGAACTTTAAATCGTTAACATTTTGAAGCCTTTAAACCCCTTTACTGAAACTCTTTGTAACCATAATCTTGATCGTCAAGTAAACTCTTGAAAGTTACTTTCTTACACCTCAAAAAAACCCTTGAGAAATCTGAAATTTGCACCCCAAGCTTCTCTTTGATCAAACTAAGATTCAGACACCTTACATCAACACAACAATAGCCAAACAGTACCAGAAAAACAACATGAAAATCAAATATGTCCGGCCAATTTGGACAAGTTGTTTTTCCCTACTAGAAGCTCCGATTAAAGATACCTCCGATGAGATACTATATCAATGTGTCTTAAACCTACCGTTCGAATTTCATAGAAATCAAACAGTTAACGAACCCACAACGTCAATTTTTCGTACAATAGCGCAGGTTTATTATTTTCTCTTGTTTTGGCCCCACGTTGTATGATTCTTTCTTCTCGAACAAGCATATGATACCTATTGTTGGATAAAACCTCCAACAAACCTGATAAACCTAATAGGCGAAAGTTATACCTTCCCTTCATAAAATGATTCTAGTAACCCTTATCTTTTATTATCTTTTACTTTTTTTAATCTTGGTTTTATTATAAAACTACAAAACTGAAAGTGCGGAAGAAAAAATATAATTTTTGATAAGACAAAAAATACTAAAGACGGAAAATATTGGTCAAAACAGAAAATACGGAAGAAAAAACAATAAAAAAAAACTCTCATACTGTTATGGATAAATATGGAATGAATGTCCATATCTATTAGTATTGGTAGTTATTTTAATTAGAGAATTGTATCTTGTAGAATACTCTATCTTGTAACTATATATACATGCCTCCATTGTGAGATGAATAATACAATTCTTCAATATTTTAATCTTTATTCTTATTCTTTGTTCTTTTCTTAATTATTAGTTTCACAACACATTATCAGCACGCTCTAAAATTTCTTAGTTTTGTTTTTCAGTTCTCGAAAATTCCTTATTAAAGAGAGGTGAAGTATTTATTAAACAGGTTCGGTTTTCATTGAAGTCACATACAATATTGTCTTTTGATTTGAAAAGGTACATACGTATTCAACCTCATTCATATATTAATGTCTATGATCTCAAGTCTCAACACAGAATCGTAATACTAATGGAACCTATGACGCAATACTATTAAAATCAAATTATATAGAAAACGTGACTTTTGTGAATATGGATCTAGTTTTGTTGATAGCTACAATACATGTTATAATATATTGAGAATGAAGCTGATATCAATTGCATATAAAAATAATTAAAATACAGTAAATTGTATGTGAACATTAACTTTATAAAAAGAATGTATTCATTACGTTTTAGCCGGAAGTTATTTAAAAACACTTTTAATTTAGTTATTTTCTTCAGTTGTATATATGTTTTTGTGATGCAACTATCTTTATAAGCTGTTTGTGAACAAAAACTAAATAAATATTAGCATTACATTAGACCTGATTTGGTTGAGTTGCGTTTTCTCTTTGATATCGAGTTTACTGTTGTGATGATCACTAATTGTATATATCACTTTGGTTTATTATTACCTATATTACGGCCTATTTTTATTTATTATGTGTTAGTAATAATTTCTCGGTTGCTAAATATAAGTAGGTTTTGTGAAAGATTTTAGTGACTAGAATGTATTTGCATCTTTGATTGTGAGAAAAGAACCGATCAGGGTAAAGATACAATACCAAGATATCAAATTACCCTTTGCAACTAGCGAAGTATTTATGATTTATCCGTATGGTTTGGCCATTGTCATTCATTCGAGAGTATTAGAGACTTATCACCGACACTATGTTGCAATATAAACAATAGTTGAATAAAAAAGTAATAACGAGTATCATTAGACTTCTAGCATTAGTTAATTAATATGATTGAATGCTATATTAATTACTATAAAATAGTAGTGTACGCTACGGGATAACCCCTATGGTAGTTAAGCTTTGGATTTATAGCATATCATATTACTCGATAAATTTGTACAGTATATGTTGAAACTAATATTTCGAAACTATCTTTTATTGTACTTAGAATTAATGGTCAGTTTGACTAGAATATTATTGTCACATGGTCAAAATTCGATCTAATACAATCTAAACGAAAGTATACAATAATATGAATTGATTAAATTGACGGTTGTATTTTCGAATATGCACCTGTGCATGTGATATGTGGTTTTAATACAATTATTCATGAGCTGAGATTACTGTTTTAAGCATATAGTTTGATATTGTTTGGTAATGATCGATTTGAATACATCATGCTATCTATTTACTAGTTTTACTGTCAGTTACGTGAAGCTCCTATTTGATTGCAAATATAACAAACATGAACTAGACATATATGCCGGTATACTATAATGTTGAATTCTGCGTATTTGACGCTAGACTTACATGAAGCTCATATTTGACACTAGACTCTTTGTTTGAAGTTAATCATTAAGACATGTTGGCAAGAAAATCAAGACATGTGATAGAAACAAATATAAAGCTTTTTTCATATTAATATGTTACATGTAAAGATGAGATGTTTATATTTTGCTTATGAGATATCCTTAATTGAAAATGAGGTAAATGAGGTAAATAGACCGCGCGTCTTGAGGCTTATCACTTTCCGGACCACGCTTTTTTGCGTTACGAAAATGGACTAGTTGCCCAACGATTTTCTTGTAGCCAACCATGTGGTGCCACGTGTCCGACAAATGTATGACAGAAGTACATATTTTGAAAGTATTTGTCATGTATTGTAACGTATTGTTTATTGGGCAACCTAAATGTATTTTCGGGAAACTATACATTATTGGGCAACTTGTATTTATACACGAGGATAATATGGTCATTTTACACTGGTTGTATTATAAAACTAATAATAATAACTCAGACACGTACTCACACAACATCACGTGCACACACACGCAATCAAACATCTTCTTGTACAATTTAACAGCTTCTACAATTAAACCTCTTCTTCTACATCACGCGCGCACACTCACAAACCACCTCTTATTCACATAACCCTCTAACCCCTAATTAATTTTACTGTATAATTCCGTATGACAAAATTAAAGTTGTACAATTGTAAAATCGCAGTTTGTTCTACATTGAAGTTGCTGCCAGATATTAAACTATGTTTGTCAAACAACGAAAACCGCGAAAGGTTGTTCAGCAAATGCTTTTGGTCCATGGTTGGATATAAAGTCGTGCGATAATGACCGCCTTTCCGATGCATTATGTTTTGCAACACCGGTATATGTTTCTAACATCTCCTCTGATTCCCCTCCACTAACATTCCAAATTGGGGAGCATTCGTTAAGTTTTGGCTGGATTCAAAACCGATTAAACGATCTAGCACATTTTTCGATCGTGTATTTGCTGAAAAAAAGAGTAATGGTATAACAAATGTACATGCAATTGATCTTTTGGAACTTGTTAATGAAGGAAAAAAGGTGGTTATCTCTTTCTGATGAGGATGTTTGTTAGGGTGTGTCTGCTGGTAGTCGCAGACTGATGTTTATGGGAAAAGAAGACATGAATTGCATCCATAAACACTTATTGACCTTGGTTGACGATTTTGAATCTCGGAATGTATTTCCTTGGGGTGAATATATGTGGCATAAATTTTATCAAAGGATCATCAATATTGTTCATATACACGAAAGATCATCTGTTAAAATTGAAAAAGAACCCAAAGTTCAAGCACATATAATCTATACGGGTTCGCTTGGGCTTTCAAGGTTAGAATTCTTTAGTTTGTACTAATGTATGAATGTATAGCTTTGATAACATATTTCTTTAGAACACAGGTTATTAAAAGCTTTTGATTCTATTTTGTTGTGCTATTACTTATTCATTTCAAAAGTACCTATAAATAATGTTGTTGTTTTATTGTTATGAAATGCTGGTGTTTTGTTCTCAGATACAAGTAATATAAAGTTACCCGTAATTTAGATTACAACAATGTTATAACACTTTCTAGTTTGTCATTTTTTTTAAATTGCAACCCTAAAGGTATTGTTTCATCCTAAACATGTGACCTTTACTTTGGTAAACCTTGAAACATTTTCAAAACGATAGTGCATAAGTACACGCTTTAAACATGACGGTTGTGGCTATTACAGATTTGAATTTTGAGACTTATCCTAAAAGCTCGGTTTGGTGGGTGAAAGACAGTAAGGTCATTCCACGTGGTCTTGCTTGGTCGACTTTCAAAGTTTCGGAAAGTGGATCGTTGTAACCTCTTTGGACCGGTATGCATCACACGCCTTACAATGTTGACCACACTAACTTGTAATCGATTTTGTTCACAATATCGAAATTGTAAATTTTTGGTTGTTAGATTCAACTCCCATTGCCGAACTTTTCAGAATACAAGTCGAAATGAAGCAACCATGGTGTATTGCCAACGCCCAATTTATAGATGGTTTGTCTATTCCAGACACAGACGCTCGTGAGAAGACTGCAGAGAATTCAAATGAATTCGCAGACGATTTCAATTTACACTTGTGCATGGACGATTTCAATTTAAATGTTGCACAAACGTGGACTACGCATTCGACAGGGGCTCTATTTCGTGAGTTAGTGGATTTGAATAAAAAAATTTTGATGATAGAAAACAACATTCATTCGGTCAGAAACACACCGGTTGTACTTGATGTGTTTAGGACCGTGAAAAGCAGAACTTTCAAAAGTACAAAACTTTGGGTCTTAATAATGATCTTTCCGTTGTTCCCGATCAATATAAAGGTGTGCCACCACAACGACTCGACATTAATCCCGGCGATCCGAAGGTTTGTATTTACTTTTCGCTTTTCCTCCAATGTTTATACCAAACGCAAATAATCGTTCGTGTCTACACTTATATCAAACCTTGTTCGATACAGGCCACATCGTGTCATATTGTAGGTCCTAACGGGGATAAGTTCGTACATGCGGACCATGAAACGGACATTGACAATGATGACGGGCTTAAAGAAACGCAACCATGTAACCTTGGTATTCTTGTGGAAGCTTGTGCCATGACCCAAAAATGTCCTGCTATGGAATATGGAGGTGAAAGTAGTACTCAACTTCAACCAGTTGCACCTAACGAGGAAAATAAAACACCCGGTGACCCCATTATTGTATGTTATATTTCACTTACAGTTTAAATATCGGCTATATCATACGTCCCTACTTATATATATATATATATATATATATATATATATATATATATATATATATATATATATATATATATATATATATTTTAAAATTCAAGAGAACCGAATTGTGGTAACGATTGGTCATCTTACATAAATGATGATAAAGTTTCGGTGATAATTCTCTAGATGCAATGGATTGTGATAATGAATAGCAAGATGTGGTTCGAAACAATTGGTGGGAACCCAACCCCGTTAACAATATTGTTGGTGTGCGTACGTAAGAAGGAACACCAACCAACAAAGCTCTTGAGGTATCTACATTATCAAGATACACGCCGATAAATAAAAGATTTTAATGTCTTTGTTTTGTAACATACTATATTTTCAAATCTCGGTTTAAAGACAACAACCCGCCATATGTAAATGTGGTTGGCCAAAATGACACACCTATGTTGGGACTGTTTCCTCCAAAGATAATTTCAACAAAAGCGTCGATAAAACATTGTGTGTTCCGTCTTTAGATTTAATGGATTGTGATGATCAACAAGGGATGTGGTTGACAAAATTCGTTTGTTGGCCTTCAATCCAAGAACAACGATGTTCTTGTGGTTAGCCAAGAAGAAACACCAACAAAGAAAGACGCTCAAGCCCCTGAATCTCAGGTTAAACCTATAACAACCCGTAAATTTTCCTACTGATTTTTCGCGGCTAGATTTTTTTTTCTTTCTTTTCAATCTATAATCGTGACCAGTTACAGTTAAAATATAAAACATAAACTAGCATGTAACACACGGTAAACTTTCACTCATTTTTAAATAATAAATGGTAATTTATTATTACTAAATCTAGTCATTAAGCATGCATAAGCTTTGCCTGAGCATTTGAGTAGATAACTCGCATACAATAAAAATTTCACCACTCTTGCATTCATATCATTTTACGAATATTTCATTTTTGTCTTATGATTTAAATTGTAAGACGAGAGGTTATCTCGTTTTCCCCAATGACCGACACTGCACGCGTACCGACACTATGATAAGGACTCGCTAAAACAATTAACCAATGCCCGCGACTTGGAATATTACAAAAGTAAAATATTTCAGACACGTAACAATAAAATACCACGGATAAAAAGTTGACAAACAATGATACTTTGGTCACAATACAATTTCGCGGGACACCAAAAATAATGAACATACTATCACTTAGACAATAACTTGTATGAACCTCAAATACAATTGAGGCCAAAGTATAATGTATATACAAGCATTTACACAAGAAACACCATGTGTATAATAAATACATAAATACATATACAAATGTCATACAAGAAAAACACTTAATAAAAATTGTGAAGATAACTCTTGTCCTCTCACCTCTCACTCACGACAAAAATCAAACACAAAACCAGGGGAAGAGATTTTCAAGATATTCTTCTTCCTCCTCTAGCCTAGCTATCCTCCTAGGCCAAATCTTCTAAATGGAGATAAATCAACACCTTCATCCAACATACCCATCTCTCTCATACCCAAATCCATGTAAAACTTTGCTTCCCAAATCTCCATAGACGCGCCACTACCTTCGAAGGAATCCAAGGAGGATCAAAGTAAATCACAAGAGAGAAGTAAAATCCTTTCACCACTCTATCTCTTATGTCCAAAGATTCGTGGGTCTTGGAAGTAAGCCATTTTTGGCTTCAAACAAAGTTTCAAGATGAAAAGAGGTGGTCAAAGGCTCCTCTCTTAACCTCTTCTTAAGCAACTCGAGAGACCAAAGACACCCACAAATCAAAACTCAAACACACCACAAGAGTAATATTCTCAAGGTTATCAAGAAGTTGTTGGGTTTTGCTCGAATCGGTATACTGGGTTTGATTTGTGTGGGTCCCTCGACTTGGCTTTCATCAACGCTTTCACATCTCACTCTTGATAAGGTTCATGGTCTTTCTTTCTCATAGCCTTGTTGTAATATAAACATTGTTAATGAAGTGGTAAATGGTGATGTCTTGCTTTATTTGAGTTTGTAAGTTATGGATGTGCAACTTTGCAATATGAGTATAAACTTGTCACTTTGAAAATTTGATTTGGTCACTCTCTTGTGAAAATAGTTTTCTGTCGAGACGTATAACCAAGAAAAGAATGTGAGCAGCTAAGTTTTTACATAATATAACATTTGTGTTGATAAACAAACTATGTTAACTTAGGCTTAAGTGGTCATTTGCGAAAAGGGTCCGTTTGGTTTTCTGTCGAGACAGGAACAAGAACAAGATAGATGAGTCAAGCTTTCACAAGTCTACTAGTAACCCATGTCGAGACTCACATTTTCCGTCGACATTCATGTCATTTAAAAATATGTCGAACTTGATTTTTAACTTTGCTTGAATATGAGAAACATGCTAGTCTTTCATTGTCTTGTGACTCAAATCTTAGAGGTGAACCATGTGTCTAAGCCTCTATGTACGCCTAAGGAGAAACCCAAGTCAAGAGTGCTCATGTGTTACAATGTATTTCGAGAAATCTATACTTGTCTAGTCCGTAAGAGTAAAATGGTTGACGATTAGAACCAAGTCGAGTAGTACTCTACTAACAAGAGGTACCTTCACCCTTTTGCTCTCATGTCCTAGTTAATGATGTTAACCAAATCTCGCTCGAGTCAAGTCTCATACTTAGTCATCTTCCTTGTTAGCTTATCTTTAATAAGTACTTAGTAGTCATCGAAATAGATATGCTTGAGACTATGTAAACGAGTCGACAACTACATCTTGGTAGTACCATGGTGATGAATCGTATTCACTATTCGAGAGATTCGACATCATAAGTTAGAGCATGAACAAACTAAGTACACCTCGAGTCATGTAGCTTATGTTAAACTCCTATAACTAAATTGGGAATTATTTTGGCGACAACAACCTGGGAATGAGATGTACTTCAAACTATTGGTTAACACAAACTGTAATAATACATGTTGGTCAAGCCTTGTTTTCTTTCTTTTTCTTCCATTCGTAAGTCACAATGGGCCACGCCCAAGTCATAACTTGGTCTCATTGAAAGAGTTATTAGCTAGTTTGGGCCCAAACCCAAACTGGTACCCAATCACTACCAACACCGGCCACACCCACGAGTCTTCGAGTGTCCGGTTGAGTAAAATAAGCTAACTCATGAGGTAAAGATCTAAACGTAAGACAGTTGTTCAACGACGAATGAGTCTATATACGCATACACGAAATATATTACATAAGTTATATTTAAACTTACGCGAGTTGCCAAGTAAACAAGTGTACAAGTCTTAATACAAGAAAACAAGTGTTTGAAAATAAAATCTACTTGGTAAAGTTTACATCAAAGTCTAACGTCAAATGTACTCGGATAAACATATCTATGTCAAAGTAATCCACTAGTCATAAATTATAAATGTTGAGAACCGATCATTTTTGATAAACAAATAATGACTACTATATTATTTTCCCAATAATAGATATGAAAGTCATCAAATTGCAATAACTATTTTCTAAAGTCAATTAGAAACTAAACCAACTTTAACTTTGACAATATCATTATAGTGTCAACATGAAAAGTATATATACATTCATATACTCACTAGTAAAACATTTTATTTATTTTACAAAACAAGAGTTAGTTTTATACTATTATGAAAACAATATAAATTGAACCATTTTAAGTAAAGTGATACTTAAAACAATGAACTAAACATTGCCCTCCTTATCTAGGTCGCGTGTCGGTCTTCTTCACAACATTCACTAAATCTCACTTTTGGATTGCGATTCGCTAAGGTGAGTTTATAGCCCCACTTTACTCTTATTTACTTGCTTTATAAAACTATGGGGTGAGAAACATGCAAAACTCTTTTCGGACCGAACCGAAAACACTATTACGTGAAACAACCTTGAATCCCAACTATGCTACCGTTAGTTCCCTTTGGGAGGCGCGATTGTTATGAATAGATCTATTGGGATGACACCCCGTTCGAAGTTTGACCGGATAGGTAAACGCCGAACGATACCATATCGTATTGATTGAGTGTACCGAAATACACTTGCCGGGCTTTTATTTATCATGCTTCAGATGCATGCACACCGTCGTAGTTTCGGTTGCATGACCTTGGTACTAGCGTAATAGCCTTTTGCATATAGTGTCATTCACGGAGATGCTATATGTACAACCGTGGTCCAACTTGATTTCCTAAACTTAAACCTATGAACTCACCAACCTTTGTGTTGACATTTTAGCATGTTTTTCTCGTGTTTATTACTTGGCGTGGCAATGGCAAAGGCATTCGTTGAAGACTGCATCAAGTGTTTCCAAACATATTTAACACAAATTTAATGGGACAACATATATTTTATGGGCTTTACTCGCACTTTGAAACAATGATGTAAAACTATTTCTTAAATTAATATATCTTTTGAAAATGGAATAGAATTTCCATTCTTTATTACCTTGTGTTGTGAATATTGATTTAGTAGCACCCATGACCAACGCTTCATTGTGAAACTTTGGGGTGTTACAGATTGAGTATCGAGCTGTTATAGAGAATTAGGTATTTTCAAAACCTAAACTATAACCACATTTTCTTAAAAACACTTCAAAGCCGCCACACCGCCAATGTCTCGCCATGCCTTGCCTCTTGTTACACGATGTAGTCGTAATATGTGTTACTATTGTATTTTAGGTTCGTATAAACTCTTATTTGAATTAAATTAATTATCTCTCAAAATCATTAAGTTTCTTAATTAACTCACATTTAAACTTTAAGGCTGTTCTTGTTTGATTGGGTCGCGAAGTTTAAATATGTACATCTTACTCTCATTTAAACTTTAAGGGCGGTTCTTGTTTGATTGGGCGCCGAAGTTTAAATGAGAATAATGTTGATGTAACAAACTGAATGAAATTAAGGAATAATTAATTTCAGGATAGTGTAGAGTAGACTACGAATGCTTTGACATGTTACCCCTCTTCATGTTAAACTGTGTAACATGCCCACTATTACAATATCACACTATGCTATGCCCTTAATCGCTTCTATGCTATTTCTTTATGTAACATACCACTACTTGCTTTATATTATTTTCACATATATTTAAACCACCTCACATCCTTCACATCCTCTTATTTCACTCATAAGTCCTATCCTTCGTAACCTCATGCGACGTTAATCCTCCTATTCTAAAACTCAAGTATCGTCTTTTCATATATCGTAGAAGATGGCTAGGAGACAGTCAACCAGAACTACCCGTGGCCGACCCGCCGCTACTCCTACTCCTGCTCCTGCCGGGGCTGCTGCAAACCCACCTGCTATGGATCAAGCTGTGATCGATCAATTGGTCAATGAGCGAGTGGCAGCAGCGCTAGCTGCGATAAATTCAAACAACTCAACCACCGATGCCGGAACTTCTAGGCTTATCGTAGCAAACGCGTACGCACGTATAAGGAATTTCGCGAATCGTATGACCGGTGGTTATAATGGAACGGAAGGAGTTGTCGTTTTGACCCGATGGCTTGAAAACCTGAAACTGTGTTCGTAATCAGAATCTGCGAAGATGAAGATAGAGTGAAATTTGCTTCGTTCACTTTTCAAGAGGTTGCCTTAACTTGGTGGAATAATTACCTGAAGTCTGCAGGCATTGATGCTGCTTATGCCATGCCTTGGGAAGAATTCAAGGACATGGTACTTAAGAAGTATTGCCCTCGCAATGAGGTCAAGAAACTGGAGAATGAGTTCTGGAATCTCAAGGTAAAGGGCACTGATATGACATCCTACAACCAACGTTTCCAAGAGTTAGCCTTGCTATGTCCGGAAATGGTACTGACTGAGGCTCGCATGATAGAGCAATACATTGGAGGGCTACCCCCATCTATCAAGGGAAATGTGACTACCTCCAAGGCTGCTGATCTTCACGAGACTATTGAAATGTCAAACAAACCGATGGATCAAGTGATCGAGGATGCCGCCGGGCGCAGAGATAGCAACAAGCGGAAGTGGGTGATAACTCAAAGACAACAACATCAATCACAACAAGAGGCAAGAGGTAGCTAAGGTCCGCTCTGCTGGAGCGGAAGAGAAGAAGGGCTATGAAGGAAGCACCCTTTGTGTGACCATTGTAAACTCCACCACAAAGGTCGTGTCTTGTGAAATGTCGAATCGCCAAGATTGGGCACATGACCAAGGACTGCAAGTCAAAAACTCTTACTGACATAACCTGCTTCGGGTGTGGAGAACGAGGACACTACAAGAATGAGTGTCCCAATCCGAAGGAGCAAAAAGAAAACAACCAGATTGAAGCAGCCCGAGGAAGAGCTTATTTCCTTGGAGAAAAGGAAGAGCGTCAAGACCAACATCATTACTATCTAGAGTAACGACAACAAAGGAATTCTCTACTCTCTTATTTTAATACTTTAAGTTTCCTATCTATTGTACGCTGTTGTGTAATCGCGATGTACTCTGAATATTCCGCTAAATAAATCCTTTATCTTTTTAATGTCTTTTGTCACTAAATCTTTTGAACGACTAGCCCTTTTCCCACGTTACATTTTAAGGGTATAAATGCCCACATCTCTTCATCAGATCGACCTCGACGATTCTCAAGACCTTAAACCACGAGGACGTGGTTCCTTTTAAGGGTGGGTACTATAACAACCCGTAAATTTTCCTCACCGATTTTTCGCGGCTAGATTTTTTTTTTCTTTTCAATCTATAATCGTGACCGCCATGCTTAAAATATAAAACATAAACTAGCATGTAACACACGGTAAACTTTCACTCATTTTTAAATAATAAATGGTAATTTATTATTACTAAATCTAGTCATTAAGCATGCATAAGCTTTGCACGAGCATTTGAGTAGATAACTCGTGATACAATAAAAATTTCACCACTTTGCATTCATATCATTTTATGAATATTTCATTTTGTCTTATGATTTAAATTGTAAGACGAGAGGTTATCTCGTTTTCCCCAATGACCGACACTGCACGCGTACCGACACTATGATAAGGACTCGCTAAAACAATTAACCAATGCCCGCGACTTGTTATATTACAAAAGTAAAATATTTCAGACACGTAACAATAAAATACCACGGATAAAAAGTTGACAAACAATGATACTTTGGTCACAATACAATTTCGCGGGACACCAAAAATAATGAATATACTATCACTTAGACAATAACTTGTATGAACCTCAAATACAATTGACGCCAAAGTATAATGTATATACAAGCATTTACACAAGAAACACCATGTATATAATAAATACATAAATACATATACAAATGTCATACAAGAAAAACACTTAATAAAAATTGTGAAGATAACTCTTGTCCTCTCACCTCTCACTCACGACAAAAATCAAACACAAAACCAGGGGAAGAGATTTTCAAGATATTCTTCTTCCTCCTCTAGCCTTGCTATCCTCCTAGGCCGAATCTTCTAAATGGAGATAAATCAACACCTTCATCCAACATACCCATCTCTCTCATACCCAAATCCATGTAAAACTTTGCTTCCCAAATCTCCATAGATGCGCCACTACATTCGAAGGAATCCAAGGAGGATCAAAGTAAATCACAAGAGAGAAGTAAAATCCTTTCACCACTCTATCTCTTATGTCCAAAGATTCGTGGGTCTTGGAAGTAAGCCATTTTTGGCTTCAAACAAAGTTTCAAGATGAAAAGAGGTGGTCAAAGGCTCCTCTCTTAACCTCTTCTTATGCAGCTCGAGAGACCAAAGACACCCACAAATCAAAACTCAAACACACCACAAGAGTAATATTCTCAAGGTTATCAAGAAGTTGTTGGGTTTTGCTCGGAATCGGTATACGGGTTTGATTTGTGTGGGGTCCCTCGACTTGGCTTTCATCAACGTTTTTACATCTCACTCTTGATAAGGTTCATGGTCTTTCTCTTTCTCATAGCCTTGTTGTAATATAAACATTGTTAATGAAGTGGTAAATGGTGATGTCTTGCTTTATTTGAGTTTGTAAGTTATGGATGTGCAACTTTGCAATATGAGTATAAACTTGTCACTTTGAAAATTTGATTTGGTCACTCTTGTGAAAATAGTTTTCTGTCGAGACGTATAACCAAGAAAAGAATGTGAGCAGCTAAGTTTTTACATAATATAACATTTGTGTTGATAAACAAACTATGTTAACTTAGGCTTAAGTGGTCATTTGCGAAAAGGGTCCGTTTGGTTTTCTGTCGAGACAGAACAAGAACAAGATAGATGAGTCAAGCTTTCACAAGTCTACTAGTAACCCATGTCGAGACTCACATTTTCCGTCGACATTCATGTCATTTAAAATATGTCGAACTTGATTTTTAACTTTGCTTGAATATGAGAAACATGCTAGTCTTTCATTGTCTTGTGACTCAAATCTTAGAGGTGAACCATGTGTCTAAGCCTCTATGTACGCCTAAGGAGAAACCCAAGTCAAGAGTGCTCATGTGTTACAATGTATTTCGAGAAATCTATACTTGTCTAGTCCGTAAGAGTAAAATGGTTGACGATTAGAACCAAGTCGAGTAGTACTCTACTAACAAG
This sequence comes from Chrysanthemum lavandulifolium, assembly GCA_022545495.1. NCBI lineage: Eukaryota > Viridiplantae > Streptophyta > Magnoliopsida > Asterales > Asteraceae > Chrysanthemum > Chrysanthemum lavandulifolium. Next base: position 118,119,701 of record CM040245.1, read on the forward strand.
AGGTACCTTCACCCCTTTTGCTCTCATGTCCTAGTTAATGATGTTAACCAAATCTCGTTCGAGTCAAGTCTCATACTTAGTCATCTTCCCTTGTTAGCTTATCTTTAATAAGTACTTTGTAGTCATCGAAATAGATATGCTTGAGACTATGTAAACGAGTCGACAACTACATCTTGGTAGTACCATGGTGATGAATCGTATTCACTAGTCGAGAGATTCGACATCATAAGTTAGAGCATGAACAAACTAAGTACACCTCGAGTCATGTAGCTTATGTTAAACTCCTATAACTAAATTGGGAATTCTTTTGGCGACAACAACCTGGGAATGAGATGTACTTCAAACTATTGGTTAACACAAACTGTAATAATACATGTTGGTCAAGCCTTGTTTTCTTTCTTTTTTCTTCCATTCGTGTAAGTCACAAAATGGGCCACGGCCCAAGTCATAACTTGGTCTCATTGAAAGAGTTATTAGCTAGTTTGGGCCCAAACCCAAACTGGGTACCCAACTGCTACCAACACCGGGCCACAACCCACGAGTCTTCGAGTGTCCGGTTGAGTAAAATAAGCTAACTCGCGAGGTAAAGATCTAAACGTAAGACAGTTGTTCAACGACGAATGAGTCTATATACGCATACACGAAATATATTACATAAGTTATATTTAAACTTACGCGAGTTGCCAAGTAAACAAGTGTACAAGTCTTAATACAAGAAAACAAGTGTTTGAAAATAAAATCTACTTGGTAAAGTTTACATCAAAGTCTAACGTCAAATGTACTCGGATAAACATATCTATGTCAAAGTAATCCACTAGTCATAAATTATAAATGTTGAGAACCGATCATTTTTGATAAACAAATAATGACTACTATATTATTTTCCCAATAATAGATATGAAAGTCATCAAATTGCAATAACTATTTTCTAAAGTCAATTAGAAACTAAACCAACTTTAACTTTGACAATATCATTATAGTGTCAACATGAAAAAGTATATATACATTCATATACTCACTAGTAAAACATTTTATTTATTTTTACAAAACAAGAGTTAGTTTTTATACTATTATGAAAACAATATAAATTGAACCATTTTAAGTAAAGTGATACTTAAAACAATGAACTAAACATTGCCCTCCTTATCTAGGTCGCGTGTCGGTGCTGCTTCACAACATTCACTAAATCTCACTTTTGGATTGCGCATTCGCTAAGGTGAGTTTATAGCCCCACTTTTACTCTTATTTACTTGCTTTATAAAACTATGGGGTGAGAAACATGCAAAACTCTTTTCGGACCTGAAACTGAAAACACTATTACGTGAAACAACCTTGAATCCCAACTATGTTACCGTTAGTTCCCTTTGGGAGGCGCGATTGTTATGAATAGATCTATGGGGATGACACCCCGCTCGAGTTTGACCGGATAGGTAAACGTCGAACGATACCATATCGTATTGATTGAGTGTACCGAAATACACTTGCTGGGCTTTTATTTATCATGCTTCTAGATGCATGCACACTGTCGTAGTTTCGGTTGCATGACCTTGGTACTAGCGTAATAGCCTTTTTGCATATAGTGTCATTCACGGAGATGCTATATGTACAACTGTGGTCCAACTTGATTTCCTAAACTTAAACCTATGAACTCACCAACCTTTGTGTTGATATTTTAGCATGTTTTTCTCAGGTTTATTACTTGGCGTGGGCAATGGCAAAGGCATTCGTTGAAGACTGGCATCCGAAGTGTTTCCAAACATATTTAACACAATTTTAATGGGACAACATATATTTTATGGGCTTTACTTCCGCACTTTGAAACAATGATGTAAAACTATTTCTTAAATTAATATATCTTTGAAATGGAATAGAATTTCCATTCTTTATTACCTTGTGTTGTGAATATTGATTTAGTAGCACCCCATGACCCGAACGCTTCCGCTGTGAAACTTTGGGGGTGTTACAAAACCCAACAAAGTGTCATTTTCAAATGTGGTAGGTCCTAATCACAAACCTCCGTTGGAAGATCTTTTCTCCGATAAGAATACGAACAAAAGAAAGAGAGTAAAATTGAACGACAACATCAGTAAAACAAGGCGCATTGCAAAACATTATACGAAGTTGGCTGGGTCTGTCAATTCGGCAAATGGGGTATCAAAAACATCAGCTACTATTTGTCGCCGTCTTACAAGATCGCAGGGTGTCATTAACGAGGCTATTATCCCGGCTGCCGGTTCAGATGTAAAGCACCTTATTAAATTGTAACGGAAATGCATATTTTTTGTTTGTCTACTTATTTTTCAAGTTTGTTTTCAGGAAACATTCGGAAACCCCAAAACGCGTCCAGTTAGTCACTTCTATTCGCCCACAATTGAACCGATTGTAGAGGTAGGTTCTGTTTGTTAATCCATTAACATCATTATCATTGGGTGTATGTTATTCAATATATATATTTTTATTGTTTAGGAACTTTTACGACATCCGAAATGCAACAAGAAGAAGGTTACTGTTCCTGATTACCTTCGAAACTATTTCAAGCTTAAAAAACCATTACTTTATAGGTTTCCTTGGGGCTCCCGTGCCGTTGTTGCTTATAGGTGTTTTTGGGTAGCCTTGGCATGTGTTGAAGATTGCACCGTGGGTGGCTTAATGACTTAGTGAGTAAACCGATGCCTATCTCGGTCTACTACACTTGTTTATTATTTCGTTTTGTTACTTATGAACCGAATGTTTACGCTTTTGATTTGCTTTATATGTCCGCAGCACTTGGATGTATGGGTTGATTTGATGTGGTTGTTTAGACCAGCCGATGCAGATTGGGCTTTGGCAGGGTGTACTTTCTGCTCTCAAATCCTAAATGGCAAAATGCCTACCACTTATTCAGATGGCACAACATACCCGGTGGCTTGGCGAGATGTTGAAAAGGTCAGTTTGGCAGACTCTTACCGTACATATACCACTACTGTTATAAACAACTTATAATATTCTGCAATTGTTTTATATATCAGGTGTATTTTCCCGTGAATGAAAATAAAAAACACTGGGTACTCGGTGTGCTCCATATCCGCACTGGAGTTGTTTACGTTTATGACTCTCTCGGGCCAGCCGTAGGAGGTGCACGGTGGTTGCGAGGTTTGAAGAGAAAGTTACAAACACATCTTAAATTGTACCTAACAAAGGCTGGGGTACTGCATTGTAAAGGCATATCACCGGGGGATTATAGAATCACATACCAGTGTCCAAAAGTGCCACAACAATCAGAATTATATGGCGATTGCGGAGTATGGGTGTGCATTATTTTGTACAGATTGCTTCGTAACCAGCCTCTGGAAGCAGACGACCCTCTTCAAACAACGTTAGCTTACCGTGAACGGATGATTGAATACTTCTGGAAGCACAAGGTTGAGTACAAAAATTGTTAGCGGTCTTTCAAGGTACGATCCTTACTGTCCGTTTGATCCATAATTAATCTCAAATGTTGACTTGTGAAGTATTTTTCTTGCAACTTTTATCGTAGGTATTTTTACTTGTGTTATATATTAGTCGATTATATATATATATATATATATATATATATATATATATATATATATATATATATATATATATAACTCAATGGCATTTCTTTTGTTAATACCCGTGCACATAAACAAAAAGGCCTATGGTTTGCAAACCACTTCTATATGGGTTATGTATACTTTATTAATATTTTGTATATAGCAGAATTTAATATTTGGTTGCCCTAAAGTACATCACGGTACATGTCCTTTAATGTCTTCTGTTCCCAATCTCTTTCTTCAATACAAATCTTTCTTATTTTGTTTAACAAAATCTTTCTTTCTTCTTTTGGTCTATTCACTTCATATCTTTATCCCAATCTTTCTGCTTTTGTTTAACAAAATGTCTGACTATATCCCACTGGATGTTCAACTAGATATCATTCGTAGGCTACCTCCTAAGTCTATACTCCAGCTACGTAGTGTTTGCAAGTTATGGAAGGCTAGTATAGATTGTGGAATCTTCATCTTTAATTATGGTGTTCATCGTAATGATGAGTGTTTTTTTACGCTAACATTCGATCAGGGTCACCAAGGTTTTATGTTAGCTTTTGATGAACATCTGATTGCTACGGTACTTCATACAAATTTAATGCTTTCATCTATGATTGCAGTTGGCAATTCTAATGGTATTTCGTGTTTTTTTTATGGTTCTAATCTAATGTCATTATTTGGAACCCGACAATCAAAAATCACTTGCGAGACATGTCCCGTTTTACACGCATCAAATTGAATGTAAAAAGATTTGTTTTGGTTTTGCCGTCCGTCCGGACACTCTTGACCCGACGATCGTGAAGGTCTCCTATCCTGTTTTCCAAAGTGGTTTCTGGTATGTGTCTGTCTTTTCTTTGAACTCGTTAAGGTGGACACTCCTTGAAAATTTCCACCCCCCTCGTGAAACTATCAAATTGAAACGTCAAAGTCAGGCAGTTGTAGGTCCTTTTATCTATTGGACTGGGAGTGAAAAGTTAACTAATGAGGACGGTGTTACGTACAAGATTTATATGTTGATTTCTTTTGATTTGGTAACCAACCAATTTAAAGTTATAGACCTACCGCAGATTTTAAAAAATGAACTCCCAGTTCCATTCTATGTTTTCGATCTTGGAACCTCTCTAGTGATTTCTGGGATGATCATTGATGAAGATATGCCATTGTTTTGTGGATGGTTGTTGGACATGAATGGTTCTGCCATAAGATCATTTAGAAGCCTATTTGCCATCCCCACCCTATTATCTGTTTCGTTTGCTTGGGTTTACAAAGGATCAAGCTCCAATAGTGGAAGCGTACAACGGCAACCATTTGGGTCACTCGGTATATGTGTACAACAAAGAACTTGAATTATTTGTCAGCATGGGAATGTTAGGAGATACGGGATCTTTCTACATCGCCCCATACAAAGAATCTCTTCTTTTGTTAAATCAGACAAACCGTGCTGTGTATAGTATGTTTTATTTTTAACTTACCATTCTATTCATGTTCCTTTTAAACATTATCACTTTATTTCGTTAATGATATATCAATGCCATTTTCAACAGGTTTGTTCGGCTGACGTTAGGGATCATGCTTAATGGGAATGAAGCTTTGTGGTTTTAGTACGCTGTCTGTGTGGGAAGGAAGCGTGGAGTGCTTAGATTTTTCGTACTCACTGAATTTTATAAATCAAGTGGTTATATAATATGTAACGATTAAACTTTTAAATATATAGTAATCGTAATATGTAGTTGGTTGTCTGTATCAAACGTTGTATGTAAACGTATTTACTATTTCATCTGTTCCGTTATCCCATTATGCATGTTATTTAATCTGGGCAACAAGCAGTTGTTACCAAAAATAAATTTGGCAACTAACTGTTGTACTTAGGGCAACTTGTTTTCCCTACGGACTACTTTTATAAACCCACGACTCCTTCTAGACGTACATTTCGTATTCTACAAGCTACTAATAACTACCAACTAGTGACAATGCACACTTACAAAAAACAGGTTTAACATTCAACACTAGTACAAATTAACTAGCAGTTGTAAGTTTACTACAAGCAGTGGTAAACGACTATGTTCCTATTCAGCCCCACAATAGTAAGAGCAACACCTACACAAGGGCACCAAAAACACGACTATACACTACAACATTAACGACCGTTTCATCATTTCATTGACGTCTTCTATCACTGGCAGTAGTAAAATTACCTAGTATTTGTGCGTATACTGCTAGCATCTGTAAACCCGCATGTGCCTATTCGGGCCCATAATGGTAACAGCAACACCTACACACGGGCAGCAGAAACACGGCCATACACAACAACATCAACGACTGTGGCATCATTTCGTTGATGTCTTCTATCACTAGCAGTAGTTAAAATAACTAGCAGTTGTACGTATACTAATAGCAGTTGTAGGTATACAACCAATTCATTTTTACTAGCAGGAGTCAAAATAACTAGCAGTAGTAAAAAGTAACTACCAATTTAAGTATACAACCAATTCATTTTTAATTTGAGATATTTAATTTAAGTAATCGAACATAAAAGCAGTGTAGCATTTTTTTACGTTTACAAATGTCGCATAAAGCTCAAAATAATCAACTCAAACGAATGTAACTCTACACATCTGATAACCTGATGCCGTTATGTGCTTACGTCCAAGTGAAGATGTTGATGTTTTTAGAATAAGTGATGGTCTATAAAATTGTTTCGTCCATTGACATAAAAATCTATGTTAGATCCCAGTTGAGCAAAGGATCTAGTATAGAAGCTGACTAAATGAACACAACCTATTAAACACTATGCGGAATCTAGTGCTTAACCTTAAGAAGAATAATAATTAACGAACAGCTTATTCTCACTAAACACCTCGATATGTTATTAATACACGAATACTCGAATAGTATTGGGGTTTACAACCTTGAAGTGTATCGACTCTAGATATCACCAAAACTTATATCTAACTCAAACCTAGGACCTCCTTTAATAGGCTAAGGAGTCCTTTACAATATACACTACGTCTTGTACAAGATAAATATACTTACCATACTTATCTAATACAAAACATCCTACCAAGACATTCTAGAATATTACATATTAAACCCACACAATCATACTAGCAAAGACAACTACATTAGCGTGGTACGCGACTTATACTACCACCGGTTTGTCTATTGTTGACATTCTCTTTTTCCACTGGCTTTCCGGTGCGGGTCTTTTGCCTTTATCCTTTTCTTGAAGGAGTTCCGTGGCTTGCTTCCTCGTGGGGCCCAGATTCACCCCATGGGATTCCCCGAGGAGTTAGATAGGCCTTTCAAGTTCGATAGGCCTTTCAAGGGTTTCCGCCTAAATCGCCCTCGCGCGGTACAGGAAGGGCTTTTGGTAATGTAGCTTTTCCACCCGCGCAGCTTTTATTTTATCCCGGCTCCCGCAAGCTGGTCATTTTTTCCTTAGACCCAGTCTATCCAACCAGATATGCCTGGATTAGTAGACGCACACTTGATTGGGGGCCGGGCTGCACCAACAGAGGAAGGAAGGCATAGTTTTCATCCTCTGTTGTTTGCCTTTCTTAGGGAAGCTTCCTGTTAATTAGGGGCTGCTTTACGTATTGCGTTGCCCCTAACTTCCTTTTGTCGCCCTTCCCTACGGGACCCAGCTGCTGAACACATTCTATCACTCCCATGACCCAATTCCCATGATTTATTTCCTTCTTCCGCTCGGGAATGCCGAGGTTAAGAAGGAAATGCCTGCACTTTCAAGATCCCAAATGGCTAATGAGAGTCTAATAGGTTTAAACTCCCACCTTTGGTATGCCATATGGTCCTGGCAGACTACCACAACTTCAATGGACATGGGTTTTGGGTGAAGGTGTGTTGTGAATGGTCGCGGAGATGGGTTATTAGTCGTCATTTTAGAACGACTAATTGTTATTAGTAGTCATTTAAGAACATGTTTCAGTTGTCGCAGCATCAGCTTTGCGCTTATTTTTTTTGGGGGTAAAGGTTTAGGCTATGTATGGGCTTTTTGGAAACGACCGTGCGTGGGCAACGCGTTGTTGTTGACGTCCGGATGTATTCTTTTTGTACTGTGTACCATCGTGTTCTTTTTCTGAATAACATCTTCAACTTCTCTTCGGTGTTTCTAAAATTTTATGTTGCCTGATGTGCAGGTCGAAATCTTTTTGTTGGTGAAGGAATGGTTCCTTTTTTGCTTTTTCTGGACTTTCCCCTTGATTTACCTCGCGTATTTATAGCGAGGATTTTACTGTTCGTGCACGCGTTATCATTAATTTTCATTAACTATTTTGTGGGTAGGCACGTGCCTAGGCTCCTAGACTGGCCATCTATTTTTCCTGCTATATTTGACATAAAATTACTTGGGAAGGAACGTGAATCTTTACATGCAGATTTTCTCTCCTTTTTGGTATTTGGATAATCCTTATCCATAATTATAAACAGTTTGAATTTATCGGTTTATTCACATAGTGTTTGTAGTTTTATGTATGGGTTGAATGCCCTATGTCAATTAAGTTTTTGTACATAAAGTTTGCTATGTCTCAGATATACATTATTTTGGTAAAATGCGCTTCCACATATGTTTTTGCTTTTGGAAATGTTGCTTATGCACGCTTGACAAACTGTAGTCAAACATTCATATCGGCGCTTTAAATTTAACTTTTAAAATTTAAACTGCAACTAGTCCACCTTTTAATTCGCACATACCATTTTGTACTTTATGGACTTTTTGAATATAAATGATTAGGTAAACACAAACAAATATGATTTTTGCGTCGACACTAGCGGTGGTTTCTGCGACACTAGCAGTGGTTGCATCGACAGTAGCAGTGGTTGCGCATTTACATATGAACATACTTAAGAATTTGTTCAAACCCTGTAGCCTCCTTTGGTTTTTCCAAAAAAGCAACCATGTTGTGAGTTGCAGCAAAAGACTTGGGCACCATTGATGTTTATTTCGAAACTGATTGCAACATATTGTTAGGGGTTGCGAATTATGCTGTGTGTGGGGGTCTAAACTATGTTTCGCGCCAGCAGTTGTAACTCTTAATTGAGTTTGTATCCCCAATTGAATCCAAATTAATTTGTACTAAAAAGTAACAGTTTTAACACTTGTAGCAGTTGTTACTAATTTTTGGCGCATTTATCCCCAACTGTGCTGTTCTAATTATGTCTTTTTTAATGATATAATAAGGGTTATTATTCTAATACATAAATAAGCATGCAACTCAACACGTCATCATCTTCTATTATCGAGACACAAAAATTCTTACTACCAGATTATTAGAATTGTCTCATTGGCATGCATTGACAAGCTGGTCAGAACCCCAAACAAGTACCCACCCACATTATGACTTTTTTTTAACTAAATAAAAATTCATCTTCATATTACTACTTTATTAGTAAGTTTTTTATTTTTGTAACGTGACTTACTATCTCGCACACAGTTGAATAACTACGCAAAAAATATATACTAGTAACATTCCACAAATATATACTAGTAACATAAAAGGGATCACATCCATAGGTTAACATGACATACACAGACTATACAAAGATAAGATAAGTGACTCCAAAATGTAACAACGATCCCATAATAAACAAAAGGCACCAGCTCCAATGTAATCAATACATAGCACATCAAATCTCCATTGACTCCAACTTTTCAATGACACCATTCAGCTCTTTAACACGGTCATGTTTTCTAAACAAAGAAAGCAGAAGTTTGGAACTCTCAGCCAGATCCTCATTTTGCATCCTTAGGAGGTGATTAATAGTTGGCAACGAACAATCCGACCCGCATAAAAGCTCCACTTCCGCTATCATTAGTTGTCTACGGTTCACACGGCCCCTAATTGCAACAGCTTTCCTCATGTTATCTGCTTCATCACGTAAAGCAACATCCAATTCACCCCTGTAGTACGCGATCATAATATCTTTTAACAACTTTGAACCACCAACCATTGGTAATTCATCACATAAAACCATGCCAACAGACATTGTTATGTTTGTTTTTCTAAGACTCTCACTAATAGAGATAACAAAAAGTGCTTTTTGTTACATATATAATCAGCAAACGCAACCGTTATCGTCATCTATTATATAGACACGAAAATTCTGACAAACTAGTTATGACAATTGTCTGTTTCCAATGGACAAGTGGATCACAACCCCAAATAAGTACCCACCCAAAATATGTTTTTTATGGTATCTTCCTATTTTTTTTAACTATTTTTATGACGACGTTGCTAGTGCATAGCTAGCAAATGGTACTTTGGGCAACTAAATAGTGTACTCATGGCAACTACTATAGTACTTTTAGTCAAGTGGTGATGTATGCAACAAGGGGTGGGGGTTGAATGGATTTAATTTACATCTTTCTATTTTTTAAACGATTTTTATGACGAGTTTGCTAGTGCATAGCTAGCAAATGGTACTTTGGGCAACTGAATAGTGTACTAATGGCAACTACAATAGTACTTTTAGTCCAGTGGTGATGTATGCAAAAAGGGGTGGGAATTGAATGGTTTTAATTTTCCTTCAGTCAAATTTTATTACTAATACGTGTACTCAAGTGGTCAGTACTTTTATTTATTACTGATCGAGTTAATGAAGCTTGTGTAATACTCAAAAATTTCGTGTGCACACCACTACATTGTTTTCGGGCAACTAGTTACAAACCTTGAGAATTTTTTTTGGTGCATTGGGCAACAATTTCAAATGTTAACTGAGCAACTGTTCTTGTTCTTTGGGCAATTCCTTTTGTAAATAAGGCAACCCCTTATGTGGGGAACTGGTTTAGTTAATTGGCCATTCAGTTTTGTAACGCAGGCAACGTTTTTTTGTTGTAATAATATTGTCGGACCAGTCGAGTTGCTTAGCATTGTAGGCGAAACGTTTGCATGTAATCTGGGCAACTAGTTTATGTAATTGGCCAATTTCTTTTGAACCTCAGGCCACCTTCTATTTTGCAATCTGGGCAACTAAATGCCATAATTGGTCAATACGTCTTGTACTATCGGGCAACCTTAATTCTTAACCATATGATAAAAAATGATAGACTTAACAACATTTTTAACGTGTAAAACAAACATACAATATACGTAGCGAACTATTTTTAATGTGTAAACGTTTGGAATAATTTTATGCCATGTTCCTCTTCTTGTATTCTTATGCCCAAAAATCAAACCCGCAAAATTCAAAAAAAAAAAATTAAAATAAAAAGTAAAGTTATATTGCAAGTAAGCATACAATAAGTGTCATTAAAAAAGTAAGGTAAATCATGCAATTCTCATGTTTTTTTTTATTTATTTATTTATTTATTATATTATTATTATTATTATTATTATTATTATTATTATTATTATTTTTTATTTTCCTCCTTATTTCATATATATTTTCATATATATATATACATATAATTTGTTTTACCCGGTTTCATTTTTTTTTCATATTAATAGTAGCAAACCGAAATATATGGAATTGTAAGTGGGAAAACAATGAAAAGGGAAAAAAGAAAAGGTATGTGAAAGGTTGGTCAAGTATGTGAAAGGTTGGTCATTTAATGCTACTTCTTGTGGAAGACAAAATGCATCATTATTCTCCATTGGCTTTGGTGGCTAGGGTGGTCAAACTCAAATGACGATCGCTTTTGTACAATGAGGCAACACTAATTATATTATAACTTAAACTAAATCTTCTCTTTAAAACACACACATAGCAATCAAAGGGGGGAAAAATAAAACATACAAAAGAAAACAGAAAAAAGGATGACTACACCTATGCCATTTTGTGAAGAACTTGCTGCTGTTGCAGGATCTAGTTTTGTTAGAGATATGATGATTGTTCATTTTCAAAGGGAGGTGAGTGTTGTCATGGTGGATGAAGCAGAGCTGATGAAAAAGGCGCAAGAAATCAGGGCTCGTGTGGCTGAAAGGGATTATGTTATTGGAGAGTTGGATCTTTTATACCCATTTGATTCTTGTGTGGAAAGTATTTCGAATTAACCAAGTCGCAAACTCAAGATCCGATGAAGCCGCAGCGATATTGGTCAATGTTATGAAGAAGCGTAAGCGAGCCGGGAGCTTCATCATTCATAGAGAAGCTGAAAGGCATGGTGTACCGATTCGGTTTATTTTGGTGTTTCTGAAATCTTTTTTTGTTTTCTTTTTTTTAATCTTTTAGTAACAAATGAATCTAAGGTTTATGGTGACATATTCATTTTGTTAGAACATACCTTTGTTTGATATATGTTGTAGATTGTTGTCTTGGTATAGGCGTGTTGTAGTTGCGCAGTGTTTAGCATCACATCAGATTTGGTTTTAGAATACATCAATAGTCTTACGATATAAAACATAGAGAGGGAGTTAGTATAGCATAAAGGTAAATTAATCTATAATCATTTCTTAATTTCTATAATACCTTATGTTAAAATAGTTTGCTATGATTTGGCATGTCAACTGGCATTAGTGAATACATACCGTCCAAGCAAACATATAATAAAAGACAAGCATGAATTATTTGTGCTAGATATCGTCCAAGCAAATAAAGTAGAAGTCTCAAAAAAGCAGAAAAAATTTGTTTTTAAAATAGTATCGATTTGTTTTATGCAAATAGTATTCAATGTGTAATGATGTTGTAAACATATGGGCATTGTGTTTGTCATTATGCAAAAGATATAGCCTTGTTTTTTGCTATTTAAGAGAGGCTAAGTGGATATCTATTTGGTCATAACTTGTAATAAAGAAGTAAGCAAACACAATGTCTAGGCGGCCTAAGTGTGATCAGCTTAGAAGTGAAGCAAATTCGAATAACTGGTCTGATATGCTAGTGTTGTACTGTCGCCAAGCTGCAGGCCAAGATCTTCAAATGTCACGGCAAATTAATGGCCTATGCGCTAGCTTGGTCAGTGTTACTCATGAGAGGCTTACTTTTATTCAAGAGCTGGAAACAGTCGGGAATGTTTATGCCCAGAAAACTGCGGAATATCTAAGAGAAGTACAGGCAAGAGATGAACAAAAGCTCATGCAAATGCGCATTCTAGGCAGCTGAACTCGAACTAAACTATCGTAACAATGATTTGTTTATCCAGAAACTTAAGGGCTTAATGGATTGGTAAGCGTGTGTGCACAGATCGTCGACTCTTATGGTGGTGATGATGTCTTGTTTATGTTGGTATTTGTATTTGTAGTCATGTATCTGTGGTGAATTTTAGTTTGAGTGCTGTTGGGAAATGTGGGTCTAGGCTTTGGCAAATGGTTGTAAAATATTTGAATAAATAAACGCTAGGGGTTTCATTAAATAATTATATGATGGTCACCTTTATTGTGCTGCATCTCATGATCCACTCTGAAAGAATACTGCATCCATTGTTTCAAGACTAAATCTGCTTGAGCGGTTGTCTTTGTGGACTGTTTACCTGTTAATGCAAGTAAATCGGATGATTAAAATATGCATATGGGAATGTAAATTTTCAAATAAACAAATAATATTCTTTTATATTGGATATTAGCTATCAATAACAGTGTGGTTGGAAAAATTACAAGACCTTATTATGATTATTCACATGAATATATCAAGAGCATAACCAATCGCCGTATAAAATAAAGATCACACTATTGTTGGTCTATTAAATGCTATTTTATAACACATAGATCAGTATTCTACATAAGGTTGATGTCTTATAAAAAGCATCTAATAGTTCAACAATATGGTTGGTAACAAACGAAAGGCCACGCCAGGAACATCAGGTGCAAAGTAAAAAGGCTCGTATGATGGGGGAATCATCTAAGTTAACTAGAAACAACCAAACCGAGACAAACGGAGACTCTAATTATGGGCTGATTAATGCGGTAGTTCACCCCAACTAAAGTCAAACCAGTGAACAACCAAACTCGTCCGCTTCACACAGCTTTTACCTTCTATCTGATTTCCCTACGCCAAGCAGCTTTTAAAAGTAAGCGGGAACATGTTTTTTTATTAATGCATTAACTACCTACGTCCTACTATACTGCCTTTTGTGTACGGATAACGTTTGTGTGTAATTGGCTTTGTAATAACTAATGGATATTAAAGTACTACTTATTTGTGTCATGTGGTAGCTATCTAATATCGGTCGTGCATCCGTGTGGTTTAAACATATTCTGTGAATATATAAAACGTAGTCAATAAACGTACCAAACCATCATTCAGGCATCCAGGACTTCCATCATGATCGCTTTCCCGTTCTGTATGGCCCTCCTGTAAGTGGTTATAGAAACCCTTTTTCCAGTTCTTGGCACACCCGCTTGCTCAACAACTGGTTCTTTTCGTTTGGCAGTCCCATGCCCTGGCTTGCTTTCCTGTACATCCTCATAACAGAGTTTCTCTTTTCCTTTCTCGGCGGTATTTCCAGCTTGGAGTTCCACACCTCCTGCCGCAATGCCTCTTTCATTCCCGTGTGAACTACCCCTTTTTCTCTGATCTCGAACCCTCTTTTAGTTTTCATGATAGAAACACGCTTTGTTAGCTTCCTTCTTTTGAAAGGTGTTGCACTACCGCAACGCATGCCAACGTCCTCTTCCTGCCATACCATGTTTTTCAAATAAAATTGTGACAAAGCCTCTTGCTTGTGCACAATGTAGACGTCCATGGATCCATTCACATCCGCAAGGTCATACATTCGTCGAACGTCATTGTCTATGTGCAACAATGTTAAACCATCTTCGAGTGCCTTGTTTGGTGCACCATAATATAAAGCCCATTTTCCCTCCAATATCGTTGAAAACATGATCAAGCACCCTGGTAAATGCACCCCTGGTGGAGCTAAAACACCAGACATCAGCAAGGCGACCGCCTACATAGCGGAGTGGCTGAAATTCAAATTTCCCATTGTGGTGAACTTTAAATATGACTTCTTTGGTTTCCGCCATGTCCTATAAAACATAAACCCTAATAACAATTAGAATCAACCACTAGACTTTAAGGGGTATACTGACCATACCTATAAAACATTAACCCTAACAACAATTTCAATAACTTTGAATTAAATAAAAATTTACTAATAGAATATAAAATATAAAGATGCACAGTTATTTATATTCATGTATAAATATATGAACGAATAAGGTAACAAAGTACATACGGGAGAGTACAACAAACCTGGATTTGTTTCTAAAAAAAAGAAGAAAAGGACAACGATTTTTTTATTTGGATTCTTCGATGAAAGTGACCTAGGGTATAAGAAGGAATGTGGGGATGTTGATTGTTGGGACCATAAGGATAACTGATGTGTGGTTGGTACCATAAAAGGATAAGTGGTGTGTTGGGTAAAAAAGGTTTAAGTGTTTGTCATTCTAGGTCCCTCATGTATCTTACTATCACACACTAATGACTAAAACTGCTAGTTCAAGTTAGGATCATAGTCTTTGAAGACAATATATCATATAAACGTGTTGTTACTACATGTTGTCTAAGGTTTCGAATAAAGACTTAAAAATGTTATTACATGTTAGTACTGCTAGTGCTGAAGACCAAATAATATAAATTTGTTGTTACTACATGTTTTCTAAGGTTACTTCTACTATAAGTTGGCTGACCTATTATTTGACTACTCATAACTTAATTGAATAGCTTAGAAAGAGTGTGTGCTACTCTTCAATTAAATTATCCAACCAACTAGTATGGCACACCATTCAAGTATAATAAATGAAGCGAAAAAATACATATGGTTATGCTAGTAGACGTTCTTATATAACCCGTGAATGCTATTCTTTTCTTTATAACATCAAAGTCAAACCGGTTGAGAAAATGTTGTGCATTGGGTGCTGGCTGGAAAGAGAAAACAAGGTTGGATTGACCTTTGATGCAAGGCGTCCACCGAATAGAGAAATCATGTGGCATTGTTGTCCAATGAATTTTTACGGAAGCGACCACAATACTGATAGTGGGGTTGCTGCATGTGGACTTGGTGATGTACATGTTACAAGGGAAAAAACAACTGCAGTTCGTAGAGGTGATGGTGTGATGGGGCTACATGTTGCAGCATCTTCTATAGGCGGTGGTTCAGTGAGTATCAGAGGTAGAAGTGAGACTACAACAACACCTGATGAAATTCATGATTCTATGTGTACCGAACCCAGTGACATTAGTGATGAAGAAACCCAACCACTTGCAAGTCGAATAACAAGTGAACCACCTAAAAATGAACGACCAATTGAACAAGCTGCAATTGATACACCTAGGAAATGACATGCGAGTCATTGAACAAGTGAGCTACCACCTATTCTCGTTATGTTGTATTTCATAATATATGTAGACTAAATTGTATAATGTATTTGTTATGTTATGACAATGCAAGCACCTATTTAGTTAGCAAATAATGGGTAAATCCAAACACTTGATAAACAAGATGCAAACTATATAATCAAGCTGCAAAACTATCAAATACATTTTTTTAGTGTTATTTTTTGAAGTCAAAGTGGGTAAATACAAACAAGGCTGGATAAAGCACTAAACCAGGAAGAGATAGTTACCATGCACGTGGCCAAAACATAGTTGAACACGTATACACCCACCAAAAAATGCTGACTATTGAAAGGCAAAAAAAAAAACTTATCTACAGACCCCCAACAAAATAACGTTGCCCTATAGGGGTGCAAGCCAAAAACAGAGATGCCCCATCAAGGTTGCCATGATATACATCATAGTATAAAGCATTCATACACAATATGCCATAAAAGCACATCGAACGTACATAAAAAAACAGGTGCATACTAAGATTACCCCAAACCAGATGGTTACACAAAAACATCGGATCTTAATTTTATGTATTTGTTGAACATTTTTTTTGGTAATCATAAGAAGCACCAACAAAAAAATGTTTAACAATTACATAACGTTGCCTTACAAAAAAGGCTACACTAGACAAACTTTTTTGAGTTTAAAGTTATGTTAACACAACAATTTCTAAACGTTATCGACAGCATGAGCATGCTGCATAAAAATACCTACACTCCAACCTTCCGTTCCTTAAAAACCAAGTTGCTTTTAATCCCGCACCTCCTCGATGGCGGTCTCTTGTTAGAGCCTTGAAATGCCTCGACATCTTGAACTTCCGTAAACCCTCTCTTGGTATTTGAAAGCAGTGCCTCCTTGCATAAGGTTTTCTAGAAACCTTATGACCAGACCTGTCCTTGACACTAGTACCTACTTCTTATGGAACGAAAGAAGTAGAACACCCAACATCCATTGATACAGACCCAAAAAATACCCCATAGTACCATTCATCATCACTGAACCCAATGTCACCATGAACACTTTCGCTATGCAAAATATCTATGAAAAGATTCTTTCCTTGACATTCAATTCCTTTACTTCTAGTTTGGAACAGAGGGCTTCAAAGCCTTTCCTCCTCCCATGGAGGCAGAAAGTAGCAATTTCTTTTTCTTCCTCCTCCTCATGCAACAATATCGATAATAGAAACATGATAAGTTATCGAAGTAGCAATTTCCTCAAGTTTATCATGTATCGCTATCAATTGTCAAACCGCGAAAGAGCATGTTGCTCATCAAGAAGATTAAAAATTAGAGTTAGGATAATAGAAACATGATAAGTTATCGTACTTCATCGTGCAATGTACAGACCCGTCCGATTAACCCTAACATATTCCTACAAGCTTTAAGTTCATACATCCTTTTAATATCATTATCGCATTCAACAATTGTCAAACCATTTTGAGCCGACTTTGAGATCATCACCACCATAAATCTCGACTCTTCCTTTGTAGTGTTGACATTATGTGAAGTTGTGACATTGGACCGACATGCTCACATTCGGATCATGATTTCTTCTCATCGAGTAGCGGAAGCTTTAGTTGATTCATGATATTTGCGGCAGTAGCGAAGCATGGAGTGAGAATATCGTAGTCGTTGATGCATTTATCATGATTTCTTTAATGATGAATGTGTTGTGTGAGCATGCGGCTAAGGATTGACCTCTCAATTCGATCACCGCAAACGTCGGTGTACCGCATACAACAGCTAGCAATAAAGCGCACGAAAGTGTCTTTGATCACTTCGTTGAATTGAGGTACACAACCCACGGTTCCCGTTGATCGAGACAAGTCTTGCCTGCGATCGTATAATTCAAGAATCTCATTGATGTGGTTTCGCATGCTCTAGCCGTTCTCAAACCGAACGCCTCAAAGAAGACAACACGGAGTGAGTGAACCAAATAATCGAGATTCACCGATTGATGAAAAGAGATTTGAAAACTATCGTATCTTGCTCAATATAAAGTGTTTTGCAATACAACGCAAGTTTTAAGGAAAATCAATTATCAATCACAAACACTTATTTTTGAAATATTGATACACAATCGATGTGCTAGAGAAAGAATTTTAAGCACAACGACCGGTTTTTTCAAAGGTATCCGTCAATCCATTTCTGGACCAAGGTTGATTCAATAATGAATCGCCCATTGTTTCAATCTAGTTGTCACAAGTTTGATCTATTGGATAGATCTCACATGCCACCTACCAAGAGCTTGTTTGATGTTGGCTCTAGAAGGCTTTCCATCATCATTGTGAATATGTTTGCATATCACTCGGATGTTCCGCAATACCACAAGGATAATGCGTGGGACTCATAAGATATATTCTCACTTTCCACCTTGTGTGAAATAGTGAGTCTTCATTGATTGTGTCCTTAAGGAGATTTATTGATGATCTCGTGGCTCTAGACTCAATAGTGCACATTTGGTTCCTATGCCGGGAGACTAGGGAGAGGTCTCCTCTTCAATATCAACCATCTCTAAGAGAAAGTCGATAGATAATGTAGGTTCCCGTGAGAATGAAACAAGTCCTTTTAAGAGGAACTTGAGTAGCTTGGGAAGATGTAGTGCGATGCGTCCATCGGGTCCATGATGTCTTGTCTTCAATACCGGTGTTACCTAGGTAATGACCAAAGAGCATATGAATTGAACCCGGTTTACGCCTTTAAGGTTGAAATAATGGAGGGCTATTTCTTTTCACCCTTTCACATTCAATTCTTTTCATTCTTCAACCCTTCGATTGCTTACGAGACTTCATAACTAGAACCTTGTTGGGTTTATTCAGCTTCTTGTTCTTTCTCGATCGGCACTCTTCCCATATCTCACTTTTCTCCTTTTTCATCATACCTAAGGACTCTACACTATCTAGTGGATTGTCCTGGGTAGACCCCTCCGCTCAAGCGGGATCGTGGGAACGAATACCTAACCCAACCATCCTTATATCACCATACATAAAGTAAATTTGGTCGGTCTTTTGGTATTGTTCATCCGCCATTGGAACCAATTGAAAACCATTTGAAAATCAATCCAGATACTTGTGATATATTATCAAAGCATTTTGTACCGAATTGTTTCGATATTTTAGAAAAGGCTCCTCTCAACATGTACATCGATGTTTGAAATCATTTTGGCACATGGAGGCAAGAGGAAGAATTCACTTCTTTGATCAATATTTTCTAAAATATCGACATCACCTTCCCGATCAAAATTAGTGTTTCAAATACGCTTAGAGATATTTTGGGAAAGGATGTGGTTTTCAAAATTTTGCTCCCCTCAATATGTGCATCGAGATTCAAAGTGTTTTACACATATTAGGAAAACACGCACTTAGATACAAAGCAATCACGTTTCAATCCTTTTTGGTTTGATATAGATGCTCCCCATAACATGTGTATGGAAAATTTGAAATCGTTTGACACATGTAGGGAGGAGAGCT
Source organism: Chrysanthemum lavandulifolium (assembly GCA_022545495.1). Lineage (NCBI taxonomy): Eukaryota > Viridiplantae > Streptophyta > Magnoliopsida > Asterales > Asteraceae > Chrysanthemum > Chrysanthemum lavandulifolium. The sequence goes on from CM040245.1 coordinate 118,139,000, forward strand.
TGCTAATCACTTACAAACCATTTGTCGAATTATCTGCTTAAATCCAATTTAAATCACAAATTCTCCCCGATCACAATTTTCAAATCATTTGAGATTTATGATCTCTATAGATTTAAATTGTTTTGAAAGCTTTGAGGAGAATTGTGACTTGCTTATGAAAACATTTAACCGATAAGGATCAAATCGAGACTTTAAACACCAAAGATTAAACATGCTTGAGTATCTTTTGAAAACATGACATAAGCCTTGGTCTCAACCAATTGTATGAAAAATAACCTTTGATTTAATTGAAATCATTCTCCCTCAATCAATGACATAAGTTGTTGATCGAGAGATAGAGATTTTGATAAATGTCAAGTCCGAGATGATTTTCAAAATTGAGTCCGAGTTATTTTTCAAAGCTATTAGTTTTCATTAGATAGCAAATATTTTTCGGAAGAATTTATAGAAGGAAAAATATTTGTGAAGGAAACATTTGTCTTTTGTGACAAACATTTATTTTTAGAATCGAGCATGAGATTTGAAAATAAGATAAAGCATGGCTCTGTTCTTTCTTTTAAAAACGGGTATAGTCTGAAATGACTATAAACCTTTGTTTTTCATTCTCACAAAATGTTTTTTTTTTTTTTTTTTTTTTTTTATGTACATTCGAACTTCATCTAAAGACCGTGTCACTCTTTGAATGACAACACAAAGACCGTAGATGAAATCGAATAATAGAAAAGATGGAAAAATATTTTAGCTTTTCAAAGATTTTCCGATTTTTATGGATTTTTGAAATTTTATATTTTTCTATTTTCTTTTGTGGGTTTTATAATTTTGTATTTTGCTTTTGAATAAATATTTACAAGAGATGGATGAAGAAAAACTTTACTCCTCGTCTTCCTCTTGAAGACGTTTGAGTGTTTCCGGTTGTAGACTCTTTAGACCAAGTCGTGGAAGGATAAACTCAAACGTTCTCTAGGAAGAGCTTTGGTGAAGATGTCGCTAACCGGTATTCGGTCCTCACAAAATAAAGTTCCATTACACCGTTCTCCACTTGCTCCTCGATGAAATGATGTCGAATGTCGATATGCTTTGTTTTGAATGTTGAACGTTGTTCCATGAGAGAAATGACACTTTGTTATCACAATACGAGGGATTTTGTTGAATTCAAAGACATAGTCGATAATTAGGATCTCATCCATAGGATTTGAGCACAACAAGATGACATGGCTATGTATTCTCGCCTCAGAGGATATGGAAGTACTCATTTGTTTCTTTGAAGACCACTCACAAGCTTATCACCCAAAAACCGAGCACCTCCCGACGTGCTTTCGTGTATCTTGACATCCCGCATGGTCAACATCTCGCATAGGTCATTAGTGACATACGGTGTGTTAGAATCACTCCTAAACCTTATTCAAGTGTTAGTGATTCATATGTAATAGTTAGCTTATTATGGCCTTTATGTTTGTTATTAGCTTAGGCTTATGTAGAAGGCTCATAAGCCTAGGCCCAAGTCCACTAAGGAAAGGAAGGGACTAGGGTGTTGCCCTAGCTCCTCTCCTATAAATACTATGTAATAACCCTCACTTGAGGGTTGGTTGTTCAATTTCATTCTCTCTCTCTACGCCTAAATTTTCACATAGTATTTCGTGTGTGTGTTTTATTGTTCAACCGATCTCTTCTCTATCTCTTCTCTTGATGCTTGTGTTGTAAACTTAGTGACCTAACAAATGGTATTAATCGCCAACTAGTCGGGTGAATCGTTTGTTGTTAAAGTGAGTTTTGGTCTTACGCGTAACAACGGTTCCAACTTGGTCACGCTTAAAACCGATTTTTACACTTTTAATCCAAGATTCTTGTCCTTTCAACGCTTTAGGTGTTAAAATATCTGCTTTTGGCAAAATTTTCAACCTTTACGTGTGGATCATCGCTTTCTAGCTTGGTTTTTACGAGGGTATCATTCTACGATAACTGCTTTATAAGCTTTGGATCATCAAGTTTCACACTTTTGTGTTATTTCGGTGATATTGAAGATACTTCATCACAAAAATCTGGTTTAGAAACATCTTTGGGCAAAATCATTTTAGGAGGAGTTCTACGCGTAACAAAACCCTAAAACTACGCAGTAATCTGCTCCTTGGTTTGATCTTCGCCAGTGGTTTACTCGTGTTTTCTTGCTTGGATAAGCCTGAAAACACGTCGACTTTGGATATCTTTTGCACCGTGATAGTGTAAAGATCACTGGGCAAAACCCTAAACTTACACATAAGCTTAAGCTTACGCCAGAACCCATTACGCATAAGATTCATCTTACGCCTAAGCTTTGTCTTACGCATAAGGTAATCCTACGCCTAAGTTTTCTATGCCTAACTTACTGCTTACGCATAACTTTAGTGTTTTTCTCCTTACTTACGCGTAAGCTAAACCTACGCGTAACTTTTGCTGTTACCCGTAACTTTGGTGTTTTTACGCATAAGTATTACTTGGCTTTATTGTGATTTCTACGCCTAAGGATACTTCATCAACAAAGGTTCATTCGACTACAAAGATCCATTTTATAACACAAGTTTTCAACATGTCACAACCAGCATACTCTAACTATTTCCCTTACACTTATAATCAACAACAACAACAACAACTAAGTCCACAACATCAACAATTTAATCATCAACAACAAATTTATCAACAACATACTCCACAACTTGCAGCAATTCCACAACCTCAAATGGTTCAACCACCACCAAGTATTCAAGTACAACCTTACACAAACTTCTACAATCAACATCCATCCAGGAACACAATGAAGGAACCGTCATGGTTTGGCAAGATGTGTGAAGCCTTAAGTAGCCAACAATCAATTCATGAAGTCGGCTCACTTGATAGACCTCCAATGCTCACTCCCGTAAATTATGATCAATGGGTGATAAGGTTCTTTAGGTTTTGTGATCTAAAGAAGCCACATGGAAAGTTCTTAAAGAAGGTCATTATGGAAGGTCCGCTTCGGATGCCTACTCTCGCCACACCCAGATCCAAATGCCAATCCACCAAGAGATGTCACACCAACATTGCAACTGCCTCCCAACTCACGGGTGATGAACTTCTACATTATGAAGTCGATGAACTAGCAATGCAATACATCCTTTTGGGACTACCTAATCCGATCCTTCAAGTGTTGATGCTCAAAAGATAGCTAAAGCAATGTGGGAACATATTCATCTTCTAATGGAAGGCACAACACTCAATCAAGAAGACATGGAATCAAAAATTTATTTGGCTTATGAACACTTCATGATTGAACCAGGGAGACATTAGAGTCATATCATCATCGCTTTTCAGACATCATTAATGATTTGGACAAACACAACATCATCATGCCCAATTGTCACAACACAAAGTTCCTAAGTAGTCTTGGTCCGGAATGGGAGAAGTATGTCATTTTCTCCGTCAAGCTAAGAATCTTCATCATGCTACATACGGATTGTTGTACGACTACTTGAAGCCTCATAAAAATAAGTTGATAAGGAAATGATTATCCGTGGCCAAACCGCTTCACCTTCACTTCCGGATAATTAACAACTTGCTTTGTGGCTCAAACCAATTATCCTCCTCAACCAAAGAACTCAACCAATCGCCACAATCACACCATATGATCCATCATCGCAACAATCTCAACAAACTCAATTGGTTCCATACAACAACAACAATGATCAAGCATTTGTCGTGAAGCTAATGAGGACTCGATCCGTTCGATGCATTGCAACAAGGATTTGTTATGATTGCTAAAGCTTTTGTCGTTATACAAACAAATCCAACAATCGCATTCGCTCCTCATCAAACACAAGGAATCGGGATGTTGTGAACAATGGACGAGTTGAAGTTAGAATCGTGGTTATGGTCGTCGGATGGGCCGTGGTCAAGGGTTTAATGCTATGGGTAGGAATAACAACGAGCTCAGTGGTTGAACAGGAAATCCTCGACCGGGTTGAATGGTCTTCGATGCTACAACCGCAATGAGAAGGGACACCGGCTAATGCATGTCCAAAGCCAAGGACTAGGGGCGAGTGCTTATCACAAGGAGGCTCTACTTGGCTCTTAGGATGAAGTTGGTGGAACTCTCACGCACAAAGAACGAGCTTCATGGCGATGCACTCGATGATGATATGGAGGACTTGCGAGGCCTATGCAGCGATTATGTTGATGGCTAATATGCATGAGCTACATATGAGTGACACAGCCCGAGTATGACACCGATGGCTTGTCTCGTACCGAACAAACCATATTTATCTCGATCTAATATCTCCGCCAACATCCGAATCCGCAAGGCTCGGAATGTTCAAAATGAGTCATCCACATCTCATTGTGACAATTCTCAACTAGACCCCGTAGTTATATTTGAAGATCAAGATGACCTTATGGTTTCCTTTGATAATCAAATTGATTCCGTAGTTATACTTGAGGATCTAAATAATGATCATGTTGTGAATCAAGTTGAACACGCTGAATCGTTGCCTCATCCAGATCTTGCTCTTTTACATAAAGACCATCAAACCCGAATGGAAGAATGTCATGCATTAAATCAGGACTTAAAAAGTAAAAATGCACTGTTAACCAGGGATATTGAATGCTTAAAACGACAACTCGAATTTTTCAAAACTCAAGAAAAACATGAAAAAGGTTTTGAAGTCGCTTTTGCTAAATCTCATCAAAGCGAGCAATCTTTAGAACGACGGATCGTGATCTAGCCGCTCAAGAATGCTTTATTGTCTAACATAGAACAACCGAAACATGAACATAAACAACAAATTAACGCTCTTACTTTGGAAACTCAAAAGCCAGGTGAGTTGTTAACTTGTGAAAACAGTTCTCGAGTACAAAAGCATTCCACGAAACGAATAGATACCTATCTCGAAGAAATTGTCGACTTACAAAACAAAATCAAAGAGTTTCAAATGTTGTTTATAAACATGGTGAGTCAATCACAACTATTCAAAAGTTTACTTTTAAACCTAATCCAAATGGATAGGGTCCGATTCTTCCGGTTACAAACCTAAGTTTTCAAACGAGCATTCAAACCAAATCACGAAGTTTGATCAAGAACATAGAATTGATGATTCCATTATGATCATTGTTGAATATAATCGCATGGAGGAATTAGATGCGATAACGAGAGTCGGTCAAAATGGAAAATGTCGTTTATAACAAACCATTTAACTATTCACAAGTCCGTAACTTTTGTCACACAACAAGATACTTCTAACAAACCTTTGGTTATCACACCAGCTCGGGTTAGTCCCCAACACAATGGTGCACAAATTAATGGTCCTTTACCTTCACTTAGTGAAGTTAAAACAAAAGTCGAAAGTTGTCGAGTTATAAAATACTTTGACATTTTCTTATCTGACCTCAAACTTTTGGAACGTGAGATTGAATTTCATCAAAATAAAAGTTGAACATTTTCATTCGCCTCTGGCGCGAGAACAAAGAGATATTTTTCAGAAGAGAATTTTACCCCATGTCAAAAACTTGAAAAACTGTGCACAATATTGGGAAAGGGATTTTCACAAGGAACTTGGTCTCATGAAAACAGTTTTCGAGAAAACAGAAACATCGATTTCAAATACTAAACGTAAAAAGAAATTATTAAGAAAAGATGTGGATCGACTCTTGGAAGATGTTATCTGTGCTGATATCCATAATGTTGTGTTATTGCATTCTTTGCCGTGTGCATCTGATCATATCTCTGCTGATTCTGTTGATTCTGTTAATATTGTTGATAATACTGATAATGTGCATCTGATCGAGTCTTTAAAAGTGGAAAATGAACGATTGTTAAACGAGCTTTCAAATGCAAAACGTCGTCTTCAATGGTGTCAAAAGGATTGTCAAAATCGTGAACTTGCTTTGCAAAACAAAATCAACCAGTTGCAATCCAAAATGTTTAATCCAAAATTTGAGCAATCGGATGATCAAACGTGTCTTTGAAATGTCAAATCTCAAAATATGAACAAGAACTTGTAAAAGTTAAACAGAATATGGTGTCATATTTGATTTACTTAAAAGACTCGTGATGAAGCATCAAACGAGCTTGATCATTTTCTTGCACACACTAAGGAAGTCATGAATTTTCGAAATCTTCGTTCGAAAATCAAGAATTGGTGCACACTATCTTTAAGTTGAGAGAAATGTTAGGAAAGTATGAACAACTTCCTCCTACCGTTATTAAGAGAATAGCACCAAGACACTTAGTAATCGTGACCCTAGAATCCCTCTTGCCAAATCACAAGATACTAATGTGCTTCCTCTCTCGCATAGCAGAATAATTGCCTCTTTTCCTAATGTCCGCACTTCAAAGCCTAGGAGCAATACAAGGAAGAATAGGAAGTTGCGACCTAAGAAAAGATCAATAAGGAATGTTTGAAGTAGAAGAACACCCTAGGATTTTGAATAAGACTCACGCACCTACTTTAGATATTGCATCCGACAAATGTAATAGAAAAAGTGATGTAACGAATGCTAAACCTTTAAGTACTTTTGATATTCAGTTTGATGCATCTTGTGTTATTTGTCGTAAAAGTATGAATTCTTATTGTCATGAAAAATGTGTTGCTAAAACTATCATCTCTCGTTTACGGAATCCTAAGAATCGGAATACCTCTAGGCTCACTAATACGTCTAAGTTTGTGCTTGGTAAACTGCCTTCGTTAGGTTCTAAGAAACACATTGATGTCCCTGTAGTTCCAGTTTCACCTCCTAGGAATGTAGTACCACCTAGTGCTTTCACTAAGACTAAAGCAAATACTAGTTGGAGATGGCAGAAATGGATATATAACACACTAGGATTTAAATGGATGCCTAAAGTTATCGATGTGTGTATGTCCACTATAACTGCTTCGGAACCCTCTAACACTTCGGGTTCCACATCTACTTCTATTCCATCTGTGTCGCCTGTGTAATGCAGTGATCTGAGATCATTCTCTGGATTGTTGATAGCGGATGTTCCCGACACATGACAGCAATCTTAAATCTGTTATCAAACTTTATTGCAAAGTTCATTGGCACCGCCGATTCGGGAATGATCACTTCGTAGCTATCATGGGCTAAGGAGATTATATCAATGAAAATATCGAAATTAGCGAGGTTTATTATGTGAAGGCCTCGGTCACAATCTCTTTTCGATGGTCAATTATGTGATGGAGATTTAGAAGTTGCTTTTCGGAGAAAACTTGTTTCATTCGTGATCTACAAGGAAACAATCTTATGTCCGGCTCTCGCAATTCTAGTCTCAGACACTATCTCAATGCAAGACATGGTTGCTTCATCTCCCATCATCTACTCTCAAAGGCTTCATCAAGAAAACTCGGCTATGGCAATCGTTGTCTCTCACATCTAAACTTTCAAACCATTACCAACCTTGCTCGACACAAACTTGTTGAAGGTCTCCCACGATTCCGTATTCTAAAGATCACCTTTGCTCGCTTTTGAACAAGGGAAAAGCACTCGTGCTCATTTTCCTTCAAAGGTGGAACACAGCTCTCAGCATGTGCTTCATCTTCTTCACATGGATTTGTGTGGCCCAATGCGCGTGCAAACGATTAATGGCAAACGCTACATCTTGGTAATTGTTGATGACTACTCACGATGGACTTGGGTCTATTTTCTTCGAAGCAAAGACCAAGCTCCACAGATGATCATCACCTTTCTCACGAAAATTCAAGTTCAGCTCCGAAACACCGTCCGTCAAATCAGAACTGACAAAGGAACTGAATTTGTAAACCAAACTCTTCGAGAATTTTATGAGAAAGTGGGAATAGAGCATCAAACATCTATTGCACGGACACCGAACAAAACGGAGTTGTTGAAAGACGAAATCGAGCGTTAGTGGAAGCCGCAAGAACAATGTTAATTAATGCTAAACTTCCATTACTTGTGGGCGTGTCGTATCAACTGCATGCTACACTCAAAACCGCTCAATGATTACAAACGCCACAACAAAACACCTTTTGAGCTTATCCACAACAAAACCGAATCTCAAACACTTTCATGTATTTGGTTCCTTTGCTACCCAAATAATGATCTTGATGACTTTGGAAAGCTTAAAGCCAAAGATGACATTGGAGTCTTTATTGGATCGTGAGAATTCTAAAGGTTACGGATCCGAATCGTCGTACAAAGCGGGTTATGGAAACGATTCATGCTAATTTTGATGAGCTTACGAGATGGCTTCGAGTATAATACTTGGAACCCGGTCACAACCGCTTAAACTTCCTCAAACCCCATCATCACCGAACAAAGCCCTCACCACTCGTCAAAAATGGAAAGACTATTTGCTCCTCTGCTCGGTGGCGATATTGATGAACGTGCTCGTGTGTATCCGATGTTTCACGCTCAACCCGATACTACTCCTATACCGATACACTGCTACAACAACTACGGTTGAAGAAGCACCACCATTGACTCCACCACAACAGCTTGAACAAACCGCTTCAAAATGATGAATCACCGATGATGTTCTTAATGAAGTACCCCACCCGCAGATTTTGATCCAAATGCCTTCTTTAACCCGTTTGCTAATGAGATCTTGCACCGATGTCGCGGAATCATTTACAAGCCATTTGAATCCTCGAATCGCACAATGTATACCAACATCAACCTCTACACATCGATGGACAAAAGACCATCCTCCGGAAAATATCATTGGCAACCCGAATCAACCAATCGACACGAGACAACGCCTTCACACGATGGTGAAAATTGCATTTATGCACTCACCGTCTCGCTAACTGAGCCTAAAACATTAAAGACGAATGACAAAGGACACCGGATTAAATCCATGCAAGAAGAACTCAACCAATTCAAACGTCTTGAAGTATGGGAACCGGTTGAAAGACCAACAGGGTTTACGCTATTGGTCTCAAATGGATTGGAAAAACAAATTGACGTCAAGGGAATGTAATCGTAAACAAGTCACGATCGGTGGCTAAGGGTTATCGACATGAAGAGGGTATTGACTTTGAAGAATCATTTGCTCCGGTTGCTCGCCTTGAGGTCGTTCAGATATTTCTCGCGTCATGCTCATATGAATATAACGGTCTTTCGGATGGACGCCAAAACCGCTCGAATGGGCAACTTAAAGAAACGGTTTATGTCACCCAACCGTAAGGATTCGTTGATCCCGATTTCGAACCATGTCTACAAACGTAACAAAGCTCAGATGGTCTCAAACAAGCTCCTGCATGGTACGATAAGCTATCATCTTTCCTCATTGCCAATCATTTTACCAAAGGTTCGGTCGACCCAACTCTTTTCATACAATATCACGGGAACATATTTTAATTGTTTAAATTTACGCGGATGACATCATTTTGGGTCAACACATAAAAAGTACTCAATCGCTTTTGCAAAACTAATGAAGAAACATTTTGAAATGTCCATGATGGGTGAACTTACGTTCTTTCTAGGACCGCAAGTTCATCAATCACCCGTGGTATTTTCTTGAGTCACCCAAATATGCCCTTGAATTGTTAAACAAATTTGGAATGCAAAGCTGTGACACCTATGCCACACCAATGGCTACTACCAAGAAACTAGACGATTTACATGGAAATTGGTGGACCCTACCAAATACCAAGTATTATTGGGTCTCTCATGTATCTAACGACCAACAGGCACGACATTGTATTTGCCGATATCTTTGCTCCGTTATCGGTGAGACCAATCGAAACCCACCTCTCGAGGCTAAAAGAATCCTTTGATACATCAAGGGAACCATTAATTTGGGATCCGTATCCAAAAGATTCGGTTTTGAACTAATCGCTTTTGAGACGTCGACCACGCAGATGCTTAGGTTCACGAAAAGTACTTCAAGAGCTTTACAATTTCTTGGTGATAAACCGTGTCATGGCAATCAAGAAGCGGATTGTACATCGATGTCCTCAATCGAAGCAGAATATGTAGCCATGTCGGCGTGTTGTGCTCAAGTCATTTGGATGAGAACACAACTCAAAGACTATGGTTACGATTTGATGTAATCCGATGTCTCGCGACAATCGGAGTGCTATAGCGATCTCGTGCAACTCGCTCAACATTCAAATCAAAGCACATCGATCTTGATATCATTTCATCAAGGACCACGTGGAGCAGTCTTTGTTGAATTATACTTTGTGGGTACCGAATACCAATTGCGGATCTTCTCACCAAAGCCTTAGCTCCTGCTAGGTTTAATGAGTTGGACCACCGGATTGGTATGCGGTGTTTGACTCAAGAGGAACTGGATGAACTCTTAAAACATTCTTAAAAACCAGTCAAACATCAAAACCTCTTTTGTAAATATTTTACAAAAACAAAATACAAAAATATAAAATCTGAGAAAATCTCAAAAATCTTCTTCTATATTAATTCTTTCAAACATCGCAAGTACAAATCTTTAGTCAACACTTTGTTCTATCAAATCTTTCACTATTTTTCCCGAACAAGTGTTGAGGGGGAGAAAGTAAATATTTTTCGGTTTCATAAAACCTTGTACTTGCATGTTTCCAAAAAATATGTTGTTTCTTCTAAAACGGTGGATTCATTTCTTGTCAAATACTCTCCTCGGACTCAAATGTTTACAAAATTCACTATTTCAAAAGTCGAGGGGGAGTATCGTTAAGTTTCTTGCTTACAAGTGTTTTGTCTAACCTAAACAGAAGCTAAAGGATCTTGGTTGAAACCATTTCATGTGCATTTACTCCTAAACCACCAAGATCAAACGGCCCAAATCAAATCTTCAAAATCCATTCAAGATGTTCATAATCCGTAAGTTCTAAATTGTTTTGATCAAGATTCTAAACAAGGATTTCAAAATCTTTCAAATCCAATGGTTAAAACTCTTTAAATCGATTTTGGAAAATTGTTCACTCGAACAATTGGGTGTTTATGCATAAAAGTGTTTGGATTGAAATAAGTTATGTTAAAACCTTTCTTAGTGTCTATTAAACTTGTTTCAATCGTCCAAAACCATCCGTAATCTTAAATTTCATTAATTTGAATTCTAGGGTTCTTGCGCCATTTAGGGTGTTTCTATTCGTGATATGTTCTATGTGGTCAAGAAAGTGTTAGAATAAGTTTATATGCATGCTTTGAACCTTTAAATTAGCCTGTAAACATCTAAACTGTAAGAAATTAAGTTTTAGGTTTTAGGTTCATCTCCCATGAATCTTCCGATTCGTGGTGGAAATGTATTAAATCTTGTTCCACTGCACTAATATGACATCTAGGACACTCCAGAAACATTCTTGTTTGATTTGTGTAGCTATATCCCTTACACGTAGATTAAGGGTTTAGGGTTTGAGTAATTTTACGCCTAAGTCTTTCTGTGTGTATCTGATATGTTCTTATGCTTGTTTTGTGAACTAAAAGATGTTTGGAATTAACTGCAATCAAGTTTTCATGTTTATGTTTAACATGTTACGCATAAGAGGTCTACAGTGAAGTATGCATATCTTGGAAAGATATTCGTAAACAAGGCTTGCTACGCATAAGCTTTACTCTTACGAGTAAACTTTATGCGTAACATCTAGCTTATTCCTACGCGTATGCCTAAAACCTTTGAACTTGTCTTACGCGTAAGAAACTCTTACGCATAAGCTTGGTCTTACGCTTTAGCATACTCCTACACATAAGCTCCTTTCTTACGCATAAGGATCCTTGTTACTCATAACCCACTGTTCACTACATTTTGGCCTATTACGCATATGTTACTTGTTAAATGTTACGCATAAGTCACAAATACCTGATGTTTCGTATAAGCTTACAAATGTTAATATGTTGTGTGTTAAGTGAAAAATTTGGACTTTGAAATTTCAAAATTAACATGTTCACGTAACTTATCACATCAACTTCAATCAATTGGAATAATGTGACTTAGGACTTGTAACTAACATAAACATGTTACCATCAAACAAGGAATTGGATAACAAATCGACTAAAACAAACACATTGTGTTTCCATATATCATCCTTTTGTCTAATGTCTTTTCGGATCACAAAATGGCCGCAAATCAAGCAATCATCAATGCCCCAAGAGAGCTCTTGATGGCAAACACATTCCCAATTGGATACGACAAAACAATTGGCAAGAACAATCTCCGTGTCATCTTTAACAACTTCATATGCTCATAATCATCTTGCAAAATTGTCAGGACATCCTTCGCAACATCCATTCAAATTCATGCTCACTAAGTCATCCCGATGATGAGTAAGATTCAATGGATGAGGAAATACAATTTCGTAAGTCATTAAAGCGTAAAAGGATGGAATACCATGCTTCAACCTTTCCGGTTAATCAACCCGGTGGGGCAGGAGGGTCAAGCAATAGTCCTTCACTTATGAAAGATCCATTGCAAGCATCTCTTACCCCATCTTATCCGGTTAATCAACCCGGTAAGGATCAGGGTTTCACTGTCACTACAATTGTTGAAATAAAGCAACCACAACAACAACTAACACAACCGCAAGAAGAAAAGCATGGTGAAGATGTGGAAATATATGACGAAGGAGATTACGATCATGATAAGGATGAAAGAGTCACCGATGATAATTTGGTGGTCAAGAGGAAATGATACGAAAAGAGGCTAAAGAAGTCGCTAGAGTCAAGAGAAAAGTTAAAGAAGGAATCGATAACTACATAGTTGACAATCCAACACACATACCTCAACAGTCTTGAACCACCTTTTGACACTTCCACCAAACCCAAATCATCATCTCAATCATCACTCCATCAACAAATGAAACAACTAAGTCAACAACAAAATCATAAGAAGGCAACTCCAACCATCGATTCGACAAATGGTTAAGCGTGTTATCACCACTACATAACAAGCTATACAACACCACCATCTCGATCAACCAAGGATTCGAAACCACACCACCAATGGAGAAAACCGTTGATCACTTTACATACATCGGTGGTGAGGATCACGACATACCCGAGCCCAACCGAAACTCAACCAAAATTTAGATCAAGTACATTGTTGCACTCCTTGTTTTCATACGCATCAAATCAAAGAGCGTGTTGAAGTTCTCCACCTCGGGGTGAATCTTACCTAAATTCTACACTTCATCGGAATCAATCAAGAACCTCGAGACAAAATCGCTCATAAACAAAAGTTTGGGTTTGTCTACCAAAGTGAAAATCATCATAATTGCTTCATGGCTTTAGATGAAATTCACTAAGTTCTATAACGCCACCCTGGAGATGGTTCGAGATGGATTGGCATATCGATTGAAGGACATTGAGTTGGGTATAATTCAGACAAAGAGATGGAATTCAAAGGATCACAAGGATGTTCGTTGATTTATCACTAGGATTGATGAATGTTTGATTCATTGGGATCAGATGCAACGGTTGGAGAGCTATGTGGGAAGATGACCAAACTTTTCGATTCTGACTTTCCAACGTCCTCAGAAAGTAGTTGATCGTCTGTAATCATTGGGTACTCTCTTGATTGTGATTTTGTTTGTTAGATTATATGACAATGGATTGTGCACATATAACAGTGTACAACCCGTACTTGCCAAGAAAGGACCCTTTGGTACGCTTTAGTGCCACAATCCTTATAAAAGGAGTGAAAGCTTCTTACTTTTGAGTAAAACCTATCAAACCTTTCATTTTTCAAAGGTTTTGCTCAAAAGAACAAGTACTTCCCCTTATGATTTTTAAAACCTCAACCGTTTATATCACTTGTTGAGGGGGAGTATTTGACTTAAAAACTTTGTTCACAAAATGTTCTTTGTGCAATCTTCCCACAAAATTCAAAATGGTCATATTTATTCTCAACATTTCTTCAAAATTAACATTTATATGCCATTTTTTAGGGGGAGAAAATATGTGATAAGAAATATGTTGTGTTTTGCTAGTTGAATCCTCGTGTGAAAAGACTTCAACCCATGAATTGACGGGATCTGAACAGTCATACATTGAAAAGATTTGTCTTCCAAGACTTATCCAAGTAAATTGTACCCATTCGAGAAGCTCTTGATAGACATGAACTTTGACGGGTTTGACAACCTTTCGGGGTTGTCCACATCTTCAAGGTAGTTATTAGAGCTAGTTGTCACCTAAAAGTCGACAATGTATCTCTTTAATTGTGCAACGTAATCGTGTCTCGCAAGGAATTGTCTATCTTGAGTCGATCAATTCAAAAGTCGCGCTCTTCGCTCACCGTGCGATTTATGTCAAAACTCTTAAGCACATGTTGAGGGGAGTATTTATGAAAATCTAAAACTCTTGAAGTGTTCAAACATGTTTTCATTCACAAACACTTGAGAGATTTTCATGAAAATGGTTTTATGGCAATGGAGTTATAAGGTGATTAAGGTTAGGAATAACTGTCCTATGATCCGCCAGAGTCGGATGGATCTACCCAAGGACACTACCAATAGTTAGAATTAGAAGTCCTTAGGTATGATTGTAAAAGGAGAAATGAGAATCGAAGAAAGAAGGAGTTGAAGAATTAAAAAGAAATGCAAAGAAAGGGTGAAAAGAAATAGCCCTCAGTTATTCAACTTAGGGCGTATAACGGTTCAATTCATATGCTACCGGTTCTCACTTGATGACACCGGTATTGAAGATTAAAAGTCGTCATGGACCCGATGGCGCATGCACTAAACCTTCTTAGCCACTCAAGTTTCTCTTCACGTGCTTGTTTCATTCTCACAGGAACCCTACATAATCTATCGGCTTTCTCTTAGAGATTGCCGATATTGAAGAAGACCCTCTCCCTAGTCTCCGCTCAGAAAACCAAAACGCACTATTGAGTCTAGAGCCACGAGATTCATCAAAAGATCTCTTAGGTACACTTGACACTTCATCACTTGTTGTTCAAAAATAAGAACATCGGTAGTGCGTTATCGAGTCCTTCATGATCTTAGCAACTGTCGAGAACATTTATGAGAGGTTCACAATAGTGATCCTCGGTGATTAAATGGAAACTCCCGCTAGGGTCAACATCAAACAGCTCACCGCAGTCACTTCGGTAACTCCCCGGATTATGCTTAGTGTGTCTCAAACGGTCTACGTCAGAGGTGATGCTTGATGTACCTCGTGACTCATCTCGAATCGTAGATGTACTTGATACATCGCGTTATCTCACTTGTGGGACTCCAGTTCAGAACGGCCTTTGTGAGAATTAGAGTTGTGTTTTCACACTATGTTGTTAACACTCTCGAGTTCAAACTTGTAAGTGCTTAACCGCTTATTACTAACCGCTTTCATGTTTTCTTCTTATGGAAGCTCGGAGCGGAATGATCGTGCGTACTCTTCACATGCTCATACCAACATCATCACTAATGGAAGTTCTCTCAAAAGGCAACACAAAGTCGAATGATTCCTCAAAGAATCTACAAAGTTAAAGACTTAAAGAACTTCATCAAGATCGAAATCCAACGTCAAAGATCATGTGAGCATGTTGAAGAATGACGTGGAGACACCGGAGCAACGAAGCGGACATGAGGCGGTTTGATGCAACAACAACAACATACTATCACTACCATCACAAAGAACAATGTTCAAAGAACAAAGATAAAGATGACGCCAAAGCGAACTGCTTAAAGAAAACAATTTCTCTACACTGGGGAGATTGTTCAAATCAAGGCAATTCTTCTCACAAGAAAGAAGAATGTCATAAGACGTCAAAGCTACTATTACATCAGCACCTTCACCGTTTGCATTCATTCATCACCAACTGTTAGGAATTAGAAATTCCAGGTATTAAAGAGTCGGTCACCTCAAGTATATGTATCGTTAGAATGCTCGTAGTCGTAGTTCGTTTAAGCTAAGTAGTATTTAGTTATGTAACACCGTGGAGGACTGGACGGTCTTTACCCATCGATGCCTCGATCCACACCCGTTGTGTGGCGCTTTATTGTAAGACTATAAATACTCTCTACCTTCCAAGGTAGAGAGTTGGAGCTTATAATAAGAATTTTCTTTCTCACTAAAGTTCCCTAAACCTCTAACTTTCTCTCTAGTATTCCACTTATACGCCACCTATTTGTTATGGTTTGATGTGTATGTGAAAACTAATATCCTACAATTGGTATCAAGAGCCATGGTTAGATCATATCTTGCACATCTTTGGATTTCTAGTGGTTTTAGGTGGTTTTGAGTTTGAAAAGTTTAGTGGTTTGTGCATCATTTGGTTGATTTCTTGTGTTAAAGCTTGGATTTTGTTAGTACTTTTACGTATAGAATCATCACAAGTGTTTAGGTTTTCATTTGGTAAGCTTGAATCATCTTGGTTGGGTTGTTTTTGGATTGAAAAGTGATGTTTGTGAAGTTTTCTTGCTAGCGACTTGACCTTAGGACTATTTTCCTTGTAGCAACTTGCTTTACATTTTTGTAGCGAGTTGCAGTTTTTGGAGCTAGCGACTTACAGTACAAGTAGTGGACTCTCCACTACGGGTAGCGACTTGGTGTTAGCGACTTGGTGAGTAGCGAGTTGCTATTTAGCGACTTGATTCTTTAGCGACTTGAATCTTAGCGAATTGCTGCCAAAATTTTGCTAGCGACTTGAGGCTTAGCGAGTTACTATTTAGCGGCTTGCCTTTGTTTAGCGACTTGGGACGTTAGCGACTTGGTGGTATAGCGAATTAGGTGTTAGCGACTTGGTGCATTATCTTCTAGCGACTTGGGTGACTTTTTACGGTTTTCTCTTGATTTAGTAAAATCCCGTGAAAGAATCTATTTCCCGGTTTAATCATAGAGTTTTAAAATCCCGTTTAATCTGTTAACATGTCTTCCAACGCTCCTACAATCATTTCCATCGTTGTCGAGGATGTTCAAGCAAATGGCTCGGATACTCGTCCACCTATGCTCGATGTAACCGACTACGACTCTTGGGCTCAACGTGTCGATTGTCTTGCCTTGGAAAGGAAAATGGGGTCAACATTCTCAAATCCATCGATGAAGGACCTTATCTAGTTGAGACTACTAGAGACATAATTGATACAAATTAAGATGGAACAATGATCTATGGAATGGATAGACCTAAGATGTATGATGAGCTCAATGATAAGGAGAAAAAAGATTCGATGTCGACATCGTGGCTTCTAATATTATTCTTCAAGGTCTTCCAAAAGACATCTATGCTTATCAATCACAACACCAAGCAAAAGTCAGATGGGATAATGTCAAGATGCTTCTCTCGCTCGAGCTAACTATTGAAGATCGAGAATCACAGTTGTATGATGAATTTGAGCACTTCAAGATGAAACCGATGAGAGTGTCTATGAGTACTATGTGAGGTTTCACAAGCTTGTGAATGACATGAGAAATATTAAATGACAATGTCGAACATTCACCGAACTCAAAGTTTGTGAACAATATGAATCCGTAATGGCACAAGTTCGTTACTTCCGTGAAGCTTACCAAAGGTTTGAAGAATACCAACTATGAGCAACTCTATGCCTTCCTTCTTCAAAATGAGAGACATGCCATGTTTGAAAAAGGATTCTTGATCGCCTCAAAGCTCGGGAGAAACAAGCTCAACAAATGATTCGATCGCTTTTACTCAAAAGTTGGGATTACCACCAAAGCTTCTCAAGTTGTACCTATGGGTAATGGTAACCATAAACTTATTCCGCATCCAATGTTCAAACAAGTCGATGCTTGATGCGTGCATGGAAAACTTCATCAATCAATTGGCTCTCATGATAAGTCAAAACATGTATTCTCTCCCACAAACCAACAATAACCTCGTAATGCCTCTAACCCTCACAATCAAGCTACCGCCGAGATGGGAGGATTGTGGTGCAACCAGCCTCAGAAAGACAAGATGATCGGGGAAGAGGTGGAGTCGGTAGAGGTATGTTGCAAATCGAATCGGGAAGGAATGGAAATCAAGGACAAGCTAAGCCGATCAAATGCTATAATTGTGGTGGTGAGGGACACATTGCAAGGAACGCGACATCTCCAAAACGCCCGCTGAACGCCGAGTACTTGTGGATAAGATGTCACTGTACAAGCTCGTGACAATGGAGCAGCTTTGGATGAAGAGGAGTTACTATTTCTTCTTTGAAGGGAATGCCAAGACCTATGATGTCGACGTTGATGAACAACCGATTCAAGAGATAGGTCATAATCATTAGAATGCCTTTCAAGTAGCCGATTGTGATGCTTCCGACTGATGTAGATGATGAACCTCTCGCTCAATCAATCTTCATGGCCAAAGATCTCACCTATGATGTCTCCAAAGGTCTCTCCCCACAACAAATCGCCCATCCAAAGACAAGATAATCTCAGAGGTACTAAAATTATATGATATCGTTGATGAGCAAAAGATGCATAATGAAGTACAATCTCTTGAGACCTATGAATCAGATGTTGATGATGTGGACAATAACAATATTGTATCGTATGATCAACATGTGAGGCAAAGTGATAGTGAGGCTGTACCAAGTAATGCATCTTCCGCAGTCAATAATAACTATGTCTTTGATGAATTCACTGCATGTGCTCCTAATGATTCTATTGACTCTGAAATAAATGCCTATAAAGAACGTGTTGCGATTTATGAACAACGTGCTAAGTTTGAGTTGACCACTCGTGAGCAGGAAATGGATGACCAAATGCGTACAATCATTAGAAAAAGTAAGTTTAAAGAAGAAGTATTAATACAAGAGTTAAATTCCTTACAAGAAAAGCTTTCAAAAACTGCTAAGCAAAAACAAGAACTTCAAGAAAATGTGAAAATGCTTAAGCAAGAATTTAATGCTAAGGAATCAAAACTTTTGAAAGATTTTTCTAATCAAAACTTTGAAAACAAGCTTGAAAACAAGTTGTACGTACAAGGAAACACCATTCGATCGCTCACATGATCAATAAGCATAGAGTCTTAAGCGACAAGCATAGTATCCCCATTATTGAGGAATCCAATCCTAAGTATGTTAAGAAAGCTAAAGAAGCCCAAAAGGTAATCTATGATGGCAATGAGATTCTTAAGCCTAGACAAAACCTAGTTTCACCGAGAGCATCAAGAAGATAAGCAATTAGAAGATGTCACTAAAAGTAAATTAGATGAAAACTTAAGAGCCCTTCTTGCATAGAGAAAAGAATCGCCATAAAGCACCCAACTATTCTAAGGAAAATTGATTGCCTTTAACAAGTTTAAGCCTCAAACATTGTTAACACCGAACAAGTGTTCGGAAAATGGACTTAGATAAGGTAAAGCGGAAAATATTGTTGAAACAAACCCTCCCTTAGGAAAATGCCAAAAGCAACTGTGTATCCTCCCAATACACCAATGCATCTAGTTCCTAGAACCATTGCCACTAAAAGCAAGACCTTAATCACCAATATGTTATCTTTCAACTATTTGTTGATTTTGAAAAACTTGCAAGAAAAGGATCACACCCATCGGTATAATCAAGGAGAAAGGGTTTTGAGCAAACCAAAGAATGTTATTTAATCAAGTCATGCCTTTCTTTAAACAATTAAAAGATCAATTTGAGAGTCTTAAAAAGGAATGATTTCGCACATTAAAGAAATGGAAAAGGAATTTGATGCAATGATAGTTGAGGTTAGTGATTATGAGCGAGCATTAAAATATAATGAGATTGAGAGGAAGAGCTTGCATACACCGAATGAGAATCGATTTCAATGTATTGCTCAAGATGTGTTTTCATCGCTACAAATTGTTCCATTAATGCTTCTCAATTTCATGAATTATTTGTTGCTCGAAGTCTCCCATGATCGTGTCATTGAGCTTGAAAAGACTAATGCAAAACTAAACAAGAAAATTGAACTGATGATCATGATAATTTGGTGAAACATTTTATAAACTAGAAGTTGATCATTTCGATCTACAACTAAAATATCAACATCTTAAAGAAAATGTTAAAACCTCAAACATCAAGACATCTTCGATGCTCCCGAGTTTGATGCGCTTTTCAATTAATCAAACGTGATGAATGATTCGTGCTCATTGTAACACGATCGTAAAGTTGAAAACTCAAATCGCTCAATTAAAGGGCTTAAAAGAACAATGTGATCGGTTCCCAATTGCCTCCTCCTTTAGATTCTCGAATTCTCAAACGTTTCATCTTCAAAACTTAGTAAATGCATTACAAAAGGAAAATGAAAGTTTTCTAGAAGAAATGAAAAGGTTAAACGTCATTTCAAAGGAGTTATTTGAATCAATAAAGGTTACTCAGAATAAAACAACGAACAAATAGCTTCATTGCGAAAGGAAATTGAGAATCAAGAGTCGTAAAAGGAAAATGCCAATGACCAATGGGAGAATAGTGTACCAAGAGCTCACTTTAGTAATAAATATGCTTTGTCTCAGGAAATATGTTCCCCTCATCTCGTGAATAACAAACTTGCTATTCAAACATACTTCTCATCCCTTAAGGATTGTCTAGAATGTCTACGTGAGATTGTTGAAGAGGATAAATTAGAAAACCACTTGACAATGCAATTGGACATGCATGCTCATATGCCAAACGATCTCAAGAAATTCTAGAATGTTTAATCACAAGATGTCCAAAGTCCAGAGGTGAGAGAGTAAATCCTTTGATTCCAAGTTCTATGCCTAGTGCCGAGTATGATATTCATTCGATGCCCGATGTTTTGAATATGAACCTTAGTGTGCCTTCAAGAAGTTCGATTCAGAATCGTTAATGCTAAGATAGTGAACTCATGTGTGCCTTCTAGAAGTACAAATCCAAAGACTTCCAATGTTAAGAAATTAAAACTTGGTGTGCTCGCATGTAATCGTGATCCTAGCACATCCAAACAGAGATGCAAAGAGTAGCAAAACCAACTAATGTTCCCATTCCTCTACAGAGTAATCGGTGACATTAAAGCGAGCGGTCAAAGTCTCAAGACAATACAAGGAATGATAGGACCTCGCAAGCTAATAATGCATTGGAAAAGAGTAGAAGACCAACCTAGGAACTTTAAGTTTGAGCGAATAAAACGAATCGTGTTGATTCTAGTATTAGCCATAGGCGCATCAGAATTAATTCAATTATGATACTACTTGCAAACCTTGTAATGATGTCTCGCTTGAATTCGCTTTCAAATCATGAATGTGGAGTGAATGTTTTGTCTAATGCTATCAAATCCCCGCTAACGTTAGTGCAAAAAGTCATGCTAAAAGGCTAAAAGGCATAAGCGAAGAGAGTTAGAAAACAAGAGAAACCCACAGAAGAACATTTATTAAGATAGGTTATCAATGGATACCTTTTGGTCATAAGGTTAATGAGGTAACGCCCACTAGAAAATGGATGCCTCTTGGTAGAACTATTCCTTAAAAGTGAGCACACTTTGAATAGGGCAAATACATACACAAGTATCGCATCTATTCATAATGATTCCATTGCCTCAATTTCGATATGAATACTTCTATTTCGATGTGGGTGTTCCAACCATTGTTACTAACCAAATGGAACCCATTCTGCATGGGATCCCAATTATCCAGCTTATCCACTCTTGTCCGTGTTCAACCGCAGATCGCTCAAATCGCTCGTGGTACCGGACTCAGTCGCTCCAAGATATGATCATGCGACGGTCATGGCTCATGAACTTCGTGAGAAAATTCATCGTGACGCTTAGATTCGAAATGATCATTTCGTGCAATTATGGGTTATGGTGATTATGTTGTTGGTGATAGTGTTATCTCTAGAGTATACTATGTGGAAGGTCTTGGTCATAACTGCTCTCTCAGAGGTCAATTCGTGATTCGATCTAGAAGTAGCCTTCGAAAACATACTTGTTTTGTTAGAGAACTTGATGGTAAGGAACTGCACGAGGAACTCGTGGTTCAAATCTTTACACCATCTCTATCGATGATATGATGAAGTCTTCTCCTATTTGCTTGTTGTCAAAGGCCTCGAAAACAAAGTCATGGTTATGGCATCGCTGCCTCAATCACTTGAACTTCGGCACCATCAATGATCTCTCGAAAGGACTTAGTTGTAGGTTTACCTAGACTAAAGTATGAAAAGGATCATCTTTGTTCAAAGATGCCAATTGGGAATGAGCAAAAGTATGCCCATAAACCCAAACCTACAAACTCTATTATCAAGTTCTTCATACCCTTCATATGGATTTATGTGGACCAATGAGAGTACATAATATCTTTGGAAAGAAATATGTGTTAGTTGTGGTTGATGATTACTCTAGATTCACCCGGTCAAGTTCTTAAGGACAAAGGATGAAACTCCCGATATCATCATCAAACTCATCAAACAAATGCATGTTCGACTTAACAAAACCATCGAATTATCCGAATCAGACAATGGTACCGAGTTTGTTAACAAACAACTCAAGGAATTTTATGAAAGCATTGAATCACCATCAAAGAAGTGTTCCACGAACTCCTCAACAACGGAGTAGTTGAAAGACAAATCGAACTCTTGTGGAAACCGCTAGAACAATGCCGGTTTACTCAAAGGTTCCAATGTTTCTCCGGGTCAAGCTATTGCCACCGCATGCTACACACAAAATCGCTCCTCGATTCACACTATTCATGGAAAACTCCATATGAACCGTCCACAACAAAACCTAATCTCTTTCCTTCGTGTGTTTGGTGCATTGTGTTATCCAACAAATGAGGTCAAGACTTAGGCAAACCGAGAGCTAAAGCGGACATTGGAGATTTTGTAGGTATGCACCAAATAAAAGGGATACCGAATCTACAACAAAAGAACCCAAATATCATGGAAACAATTCACGTTACGTTTGATGAGTCGACCGGTCAAACGGCTCTCGGACAATCCAGATTCAGACCCGTGACTTCAAAAAAATCCCATTGGTTCATCCCTTGTTTCAAACTCTTCTCATGAAACTCCATATGTACCTCCATCTGAAGATGATTTAAATAAATTGTTTGATCCTATGTTTGATGAACAGTATGAGCCAAGTGCAAATGAACTAACGACTCCTACAGCAGAGGCAGCTCATATTCCTGTGAATGAAGTCAATCCTTCTGTCTCAATATCATTAAGCCAAGAGGCGCCTGCTGCTGATCATTCTATCTCATCAACAAACCTAGAAGCACATATTAAGGGGGAGCAAAATCATGAAAACCTCATCCTTCCCAAAATGCTTTATCTACTTGATTCGATTAGGAAGTGATGTCGATATCTTTAGAAAATGGTAATCAAAGAAGTTAATTCTTTCTCTTGCCTCCGTGTGCAAAACTATTTCAAATACTTGATGCACATGTTGAGGGGAGTTCTTCTTCTAAAATATCAAAAACAATTCAGTGCAAAATGCTTTGATAATATATCACAAGCACCGGATTGATTTTCAAATGGTTTTCAATGGGTTCCATATGGCGATTAACAATACCAAATAGATCGACCAACTTTACTTTATGTACGGTGATATAAGGATGATAAGGTTAGGTATTTGTTCCCATGATCCGCCGTAACCGGAGGGATTCACCCAGGACTATCCACTAGTTAGTGTAGAGTTCTTAGGTATGATGATAAAAGGAGAAAATGAGATATGGGAAGTGTCGGATCGAGACCGAGCTAGTCTTCGAATAAACCCAACAAGGTTCTAGCTATGAAGTCTCGGTAAGCAATCAAGGGGTTGAAGAATGAAAAGAATTAAATAAGAAAAGGGTGAAAACAAATAGCCCTCCATATATTCAACCTTAGGGCGTAAACCGGTTCAATTCATAAGCTACTTATGGTAACATCGGTATTGAAGACAAGACGTCATGGACCCAAAGGACGATCGCACTTCAACTTTCCAAACCACTCAAGTTCCTCTTAAAAGGACTTGTTTCATTCTCACGGGAACCGAAATTATCTATCAACTTTCTTAGAGATTGTTGATATTGAAGAAGGAGACCTCTCTAGTCTCCGATATAGGATCCAAATATGCACAAAATTGAGTCTAGAGCCACAAGATCATCAATAAATCTCATTAGGACACTTTCAATGAAGACTCTGCTTCACTCAATGTGGAAAGAGAGATTACATCTTGAGTCCCACGCATTATCCTTGTGGTATTGCGGAACATCCGAGTGATATGTGAACATATTCACAATAAAGATGGAAAGCCTTCGAGCCAACATCAAACAAGCTCCTGGTAGGTGGCATGTGAGATCTATTCAATAGATCAACCATGTGACAACCGAATGTAAACAATGGGGCGATTCAATCTTTTGAATCAATCTTGGTTCAAAGTTATGGATTGACTGGATACCTTTGAAAACCGGTCATTGTGCTTAAAAACTCTTTTCTTTTGCACATCGACCGTACGCAATTTTTCAAATCAAAAGTGTTTTATGATTGATAATTGATTTTCATTAAAACCTTCGCTGTATTGCAAAGACAATTTCTATTGAGCAATACACGATTGTTTTTCAAATCTCTTTTCATCAATCGCTGAATCTCTATTCATCGGGTTCACTCACTCCGCTTTGTCTTCTTTGAGACGTTCGGTTTGAGAACAACAGAGCAAATTGCGAAACTCACAAGGAAATTCTCGAATTTTACCGATCACAAGCAGATTTGTAATCGATCAACGGGAACCGTGGGCCGTGTACCTCAATTCAATGAAGTGATCAAAGACACTTTCGCACTTTATTGCTAAATGTTTTATGCGGTACACCCCACGCTTGCGGTGATCGTAATGAAGCGGTCAATCCATAGCCGCATGCTCACTCAACACATTCATCTCGAAGAAATCATGATTAGTGCATCAATGACTCGATATTTTCACCCATGCTTCGCTACTGCCGCCAATATCATGAATCAACGAAAGCTTCCGCTACTCTGATGAGAAGATATCATAGTTAGCTTATTATGGCCTTTATGTTTGTTATTAGCTTAGGCTTATGTAGAAGGCCCATAAGCCTAGGCCCAAGTCCACTAAGGAAATGAAGGGACTAGGAGTGTTGCCCTAGCTCCCTCTCCTATAAATACTATGTAATAACCCTCACTTGAGGGTTGGTTGTTCAATTTCATTCTCTCTCACTCTACGCCTAACTTTTCACATAGTATTTCATGTGTGTGTTTGTTATTGTTCAACCGATCTCTTCTCTATCTCTTCTCTTAATGCTTGTGTTGTAAACTTAGTGACCTAACACGGTGACCTTTGGGTACCAAATTCCCATGTTGATGGTTCCTTGGAGATACCAAAAGACCCATTTAACCGCTTCAAGGTGCTTTTTGGTAGGCTTAGCTCGTATCTAGCACACATGCATACAATGAATGTAATGTCCGGTTCATCGGCAAAGAAGGTACATCGTGGACCCAATCATACTACGATATTTATTCGGTCAACCATGATCCCCGAGAGGTCCTCATCCGCTTTAGTACGCTCCACCATGGGAGTGTCAATGTGGTCACAAGAATCAAATCCAAATTTCTTTAAAATCTCATTAGCATATTTAGATTGATTGATAAAATGCCTCCGAGACTTTGTAAAATTTGTAATCCCAAGAAAATGACATTTGTCCCATCATTGACATTTGAAATTTGGAGCCCATCTCCTTAGAAAACGGTCACATTCATTGGGGTCACGAGGCAAAAATAATATCATCAACATAGATTTGAACTTGAATTAAGTGTTTGCCTAACTTTCGGTGAACAATGTCGGATCAACTGCTTCTTTGCGTAATCCATTAGATAGAAGAAACCTTGATAGCATATTGTACCATGCCCTGGAACTTGCTTCAAACCGTAAAGGGCCTTCTTCAAGCGATAGACATGATTAGGATGCTCGATTCACAAATACTTGAGTTGGTGGACGATACAACTTCCTTAAGATCTCCGTTAAGAAAAGCCGCCTTTACATCCATCCGATAGACTACCATGTTCTTACTTGCAGATTAGCTAGGAAGATTCGATTGCCTCAAGACGCGCAACAGGGCAAATGATTCTTCAAAGTCAATACCCTCTTCTTGACGGTATCCTTTGCAACCAATCGAGCCTTGTTCTTTAACACATCACCATGCTCATCAAGTTTTACTTTGAAGATCCACTTTAGAGCAATGATCATAGCACGCAAGGAGCGTACTAATTCCCGTACATCTAGTCGATCGAACTCATGAATTTCTTCTTGCATGGCATTGAACCAGTTGTCTTCATTCATGGCAGTTTTAACATCTTTTGGTTAGACCTTGGATAGTACGGAGTTGAAGAAGCACCATAAGGCATCGGTTGTGTTAGGTCACTAGTTTTACAAACACAAGTTATAAGAGAAGAGATAAAGGCGGATGAACAAGTATCACACACACACACACGTTATACTAAAGACGGTTTAGGCGTAGAGAGTATGTGAAAAGAAAACTTGAACAACCAACCCTCAAATGAGGGTTTACAAGAGTTTATATAGGCAAGGAGCTAGGCAACACTCCTCTCCTTCCCTATTCCTTATTGGGCTTGGATCAAGCTTATGGGCCTTCTACATAAGCTTGACCTTAAACAAACATAAAGGCCATAATAAAGCTACCTATTACATATGAAATATAAATACTTGAAATATCAAGTAGAGTGATTCCAACAATCTCCCTCAAGTATATATGAATGTAAACGGTGAAGGCGAGATGTAATAGTAGTTGGACGCTCTCCCGACATTCTTCTTTCTTGTGAGAGGAATTGCCTTTGATTCGAACAATCTCCCCAAAGTAGAGAGATAGTTATCTTTAAACAGCTTATGCTTTGACGTCATCTTTAACTTTGTTCTTTGATCATTGTTCTTTGTGGTGAAAGTGATAGTATGTTTTTATCTCGCATCGCCCGACTCAGTGCGCTCACGCCCAAGTGTTCCACGCCATTCTTCAACATGCTCACACGCCTATGACGTTGGAATTCAATACCGATGAAGTTCTCTAAGTCTTTAACTTTGTAGATTCTTTGGTTTGACGAAGAATCATTCCGACAGATTGTGTTGCTTTTGAATAGAACTTCCATTAGTGATGATGTTGGCGTGAGCATGAGAAGAATCAAGACGATCATCCCGCCCGAGCTTCCATAAGAAGAAAACATTTCAAACGGTTAGTAATAAGCGGTTTCCAGACTTACAAGTTTGAACTTGAGAGTGTTAATGAAAGATAGTGTGAAAACACAACTCTAATTTACAAAGGCCGCTCGAACCGGAGTCCCACAAGTGAGATAACGCGATGCACCAAGTACATCTACAGCTCGATGAGTCAGAGAGGTACACCAAGCATCACCTCACGATCAGATCAGATGAGACACACTCCGCGTAATCCACGGGAGTTACAAGTGACCTTTGCCGTGGTCGCTTGATGTCGACCGGGCAGAGTTTCCATTCAATCACCGAGGATCACGGATGTGAACCTCTCATAAATGTTCTCGATGATTGCTAAGATCCGTGAAGGACTCGATATGAACCACCGATGATCTTATTTGTTGATCATCAAGTGATTAAATGTCAAGTGTTCCTAAGAGATCTTTTGATGAGTCTCGTGGCTCTAGACTCAATAGTGCGTTTGGTTTTCCCGAGCGGAGACTAGGGAGGGTCTCCTTTTTCAATACCAACGATCTCTAAGAGAAAGCCAATAGTTTATGTAGGTTCCCGTGAGAATGAAACAAGCTCGCTGAGAGAAACTTGAGTGGCTAAGAAGGTTTAGTGCATGCGTCCTTCGGGTCCATGACGACTTTTAATCTTCAATACCGGTGTCACTAAGTGACAACCAAGAGTATATGAAATGAACTCAGTGTCCGCCTCTAAGTTGAATAACTGAGGGCTATTTCTTTTCACCCTTTACATTACATTTCTTTTGATTCTTCAACTCCTTCTTTCTCCGATTCTCATTTTCTCCTTTTACAATCATTCCTATGACTTCTAACACTAACTAATGGTAGTGTCCTTGGTAGATCCTTCGGCTCTGGCGGATCATAGACGGTTATTCCTAACCTTAGTCACCTTATAACTCCATGACTAATCCTATGTTTGCCATTAAAAACACAGTATGTGAAAATATCTCTCAAAGGGTTTGTAGATGAAAACATGTTTGAACCATCGTGAGAGATAAGTTTTTGCATAAATACTCCCTCCACATGTGCTTAAAAGTATAAATGGTTTAAATGCACGAGAGGAAAGAGCGCATACTTTTTGAATTGATTCACTCAAGATAGACAATCCTCATGAGACACGGTTCGTTGCATAGTTAAAGAGTTACATTGTCGCCTTTTAGGTGACAACTAGCTCTAATAACTACCTTGAAGGTGTAGACAAACCTCGAAAGGTCATCATACCCGTCGAGTTCATGTCTATCAAGAGTTTCTCGAATGGTACTTTCTACTTGGACAAGTCCTCATAGACACGCTTACATTACTAGCGAACTAGTTTGAAATTAATACCCGTCCGTGACAAGTCTTTTCGAGTTACAAACAGCTTTAGTATCGTCAATTCGTTGGTTAAGTCCGAGGTACATGATTCATTTGCATTTTGCACAACATATTTCTTATCACACAATTTTCTCCCCTCAAAATGGCATATAAAAATGTTATTCTCAACTAGTGATATAAACGGTTGAGGTTTTAAATCATATGGGAAGTACTTGTCTTTTGAGCAAAGCCTTGAAAATGAAAGGTTTGATAGGTTTTACTCAAAAATTAAAAGCTTTCGCTCCTTTTATAAGGATTGTGGCACCGAGGCGCACTACGTGGTCCTTTCTTGACACTTACGGGTTGTACATCGTTATGTGTGCACAAGCCATCCACATATATAATCATACATCCAAAATTATATGAAGGAAACAATTCACGGGTACCGTGAAGTGCAGTGATGTTCCTGTGAATGCACAGGTATGCTGAAAGCCGGTGATGTTTCTCCCGGTCGACCACCAACATAGCTTTCCAATCGTCTCAATCGATCCCTTCGAACAACCGCTCATCAATCATGGTGATGATACGCCTCACATCCCTCCTTTCCCGAGAGTTCCAACGCTTAGGATTCCCAACTTTCAGCGATATCCTTCAATCAGACGCCAATCCATCCCTAACCAGCTTCAAGGTATGATCCCCAAATTTGTGGAGTTCACTACACGCCATTAAGCGCTTTGAAGTTCACTGCGGTAAACAACGCCAAAGGTTTCTTGATGAGCGTGAGTTGTGTAAGTCGTTGATGTCGGGAAGATCAAGCTGTGGTGGAGTGAAGTTTACACGCTTTTGATATGATTCAACGACCATCCGGATATCTTCGACACGCTCTTTGATCACGATGCGCCTAATGAAGATGAGAACCGACTTGATAAATTCACGTTGAACTTCAATGAGAATTGTCTCATACGACCGCACTTTGGCAAGGTACATGTCTTCGATGTCGCTGAGGACAAATTCTCAAAGTCGACCTCGGAGAATCCATAGTCCTGCTCATCTTGTCGCTTGACTATGATATTCTTCAAGAATGTGTAGTCCCACTTAGACTTGAGATCAATGTGTTTGATGGCCACGATGTCCTTGGAACTATACATCGCATGTTGAGACTTCAACCGTGCAGCTCGTAGTAGATTCTTCGCTCGTGCCAATGATGAATCCCATACAATGCATCTTGGTCGATGCTTGCACGCTGTCGAAAACAAGTGATTTGCACGCCTCGATAGCTATGCGGTTTGAGTAAATAGTCACCGGGAATGGAAGAGTCAATGATGTAGCGTATTTTAAGCGAACCATCGCTACCGTAAAAGAAAATCCAGTCTCTGTTAAAAAGTATCGAAGGGAATCCTTGGTTCGCCCGCTGGCCAATGGTTGGTAGGGTTTGGTCCAATCGGTGTAGCATGGAGGTTGTCCTTTGTGTGAAGTCAATGTTTGCTTCCGGATCGAGCCAATCCATGTTGTTAGACATAGCTCGAGCGATGTTCTCAAGATGATATTCGACCTCGAGGCGCTTTCGTAGTCTGTCTTTCCACGCTTGAAAAGCTTCATTCTTGATTCGCTCAACTCGCATTTTGTCATTTTCTTCACATGGAACTTTTCTTGCAATAGTTTTGCGTGCTCCAATGTAGAACCGACTACCAAGTCTTGACCTTCATCGTAGTAGGAGTTTGATTGACAAGTGTGGAGAACCATTCAAACTCGCGGTTTTATCGTCATCTAGCTATGTTACGACTCCAGCCGAGTCGCCTTCTTCTTCTTTTGGAAGGCTTTGAGGATGATAATGGTTTCGCACTTGTTCGGGTGAGGTGGGTTGTTGTCGGGGCTCAAGGACCTCTTCATCGTCACCACCCGTATACTCAAAGTAATCACCGTGTTTTGAGTCGTGGCGTAACTCGGAATCGTCCCGAGGTTTATCAAGAGAAGACCGAGGTGGAGGAGACTTTGTTGAGAAGAAGTCCGTGGTGGAGGAGGTGGCATAGAGGAAGATGTACCGATCGCTTCTCGACA
The DNA here is from genome assembly GCA_022545495.1 of Chrysanthemum lavandulifolium. NCBI lineage: Eukaryota > Viridiplantae > Streptophyta > Magnoliopsida > Asterales > Asteraceae > Chrysanthemum > Chrysanthemum lavandulifolium. The sequence continues at coordinate 118,169,344 of CM040245.1, forward strand.
TTTAGGTGCGAGTCCTTATCCTTATCATCGCCATCTCTTGGTCGTTTGGGTTGATCGGTGACTCCTTGCATGATGATCTCGAGTTGAAAATCAAGTAGATTTTCGAAAAATTTAGCTTCATCCGAGTAAACGCTCCAAATCGCTTTGACATTTGCATCACAAGTTTAGCGATCAACTCGATTCGAGAGATCAACTTCTTTGGCCATTGTATGTTTAACCAAAGCTACGATGTTAGGGGTGAGTTGTCCGGAAAATATTTCTCTAGTCACACCGGGACAAGGTCGAGAAGAAACTTGTGGGTATGATCTCTTCTTCGTCTTCTCGGTTCCTTTTGGACTTTAGGAACGATATCCTGAAGGTACTTGTTAGTGTAACCTTGATCATTTCGCTCAGCCTCCTCTTTTGATGACTCTTCATGAACTTCGAACAAATTCTTTCTTTCTCCATCTTGTCTTTCTCATCATTTAAATCATTGAATTTGGTCAAGAAACCAATTCATTTTTCTCGTAAAGTATGTCCTTCTTTCTCGACTTGTTGGATGACTTTCACAATCTTCTTATGAGATCGAGAATCCAAGATTTAGGTGGTTTCTTCACGGATTTGGATGATGATCTCGTTGACTTTGTTGATGGTGGTTGTGATGAATGAGACGAAGAATCTGATGATGAGGATACCGAGGAGACTTCATGTCCTTAGGAGTTTCGAGGTTTTCTCCTTTGAGTGTGTTGGACCGTCTAGAAGAAACTTTGTATAGTCATCCTCGTCATCCTTAGACTTTTCTTTCTCTTACCATCTGCTTTCTCAAAATCATACACAATAGTGTCCTCCACAGTCGTTGTTGTTGCGGAAGAGTGGTGGCACCAGATCCTTATCGGGTCGATTAACCGCATCAGATCCGGAGAGAGTAAGCGCCCACTTGATCCTCCGGGGCCACCCATTTGATCTTTAGCAAATTCTTGACCTTTTGAAGGTGTCTGACGTTGTGAAACTTCTTCCCGTATGATTTATCCATTGCACTTCTTCATCTTCAAAGCTTTCATCATAGGGTACAATTGCTAGAGTCTTCCCTTTCTTGGGCAATTTGGAGGACTTGGAGGTTTTGCTCTTGAGGGATTAACATCCTTGCGGTTCGAGTATGTGATCTCTTCATCCGTGTCGAGAGCATCGAGTCCTCGTCCCCGAAATGCCTTTGCGTTCGTGAGAGGATATGAGTGGCTTCGAGACGGAACTTTCTTCTTAGGGTAGGTTTCTCTTTGGAATAGGTTTCTTCTTTGGAACATTCCTCCGACTATCTCGAACTTGTGACACTTCCAAAGACTTCCTTTTCGGTTCTCCTTACAGTGTTCCAAGATTTTTCGTCGAGATGACCAACTTTGCCTTGTCCGATTGCTTCGGATACCTTTTGTACGATTCGAGCTTTCGACATCTTCATTAGAAGGAAATCGGCAAGACAAAGACCTTTGTTTCTTTGTAGACGCTTCCTTGATTCTCGACGGATAGAATAGGTTCCGTCAACATGTCGTGATTTTCGGGTCATTGAGCCTCTTGGGAATGTCGGGATGAAGTCCAAGTGCTCTCTGGATCAACAATTTGGTATATCCGATGTAGGGAATCTTTGAGCCAAGTTTGTTGAGAATGACATCATGTCATCCCAAATCGAGCTTCGATAGCGATGTGTTTCTTGTTGACCAATGCCTGTAATATTTGCGCTTCCATGAGCTTAGGTGCTCATATCCACCGTCACGACCGAAATGGACTTGGTGATGATCATGTAGAGAGTTCTCGTGGTTGAGGAATACTCTTAAGCTCTACGTGAGAATGCTTGTTGATTACTCCCCGTAGCCTCGCCATAACCGATATCGATTAAGAATTGAGAGTGAGCTCTTCAAAGCAGTGAGGCATATAGTTTGGTTGGATCGACTTGAGAATTAGGAGAACAACCCTTAAGTCTGCAGTGTAATGATGACTTGTTTGTGATTCGAGTCACCGTCACGTGCAGCTTGTCCTTTGACCCTTTCCATAGTGTTCCGAATCGTTGGATGTAGATCTAAGGAACATTCGCAGAGTGAGTAAGCATGTTCGATAAGGATGAGTCCTCGTAATATCAATAGCAATAAGACACGAAGATTGAGCAAGTGAGGGTGTCAAAGTCAACACGGAGATTGTTCTTTCCTATCTTCATTGGATAGCCATGAGGATAGATATCGAGAATGGAGAGAACTCGTGAGCATCCACATTCATTTGTTCACCATGTCGTGATCTCAAATAACATTAGCCAAAAGAACCAACATATCGAAAGACAAAATGTTAGTCAATGTAAGGTCTTATTGTCTAGTTATTGAATGTACAAAGGTCAATGATTGTTACGAGTCCTAAGTCACTTGTATGTTCAATAGTTCAATGATGTCGTGAAATGTTTCATGAGTTAGTTAACTTTAAATTTTAAAGTTTATTTTATCACTTATTGTTCACAACATATCGCAGACGATTTAAGTTTATTAGTGACATTTTGGATTCGTGATGATATGATTAGTTTATTTACAAGTTAGTACAAGTAACAATTCATCATGAAGGTCAATCCAGGTTGCGTAGTTTTGGCAAAGTTACGCGTGAGATGTGAATGATATATGCTTAGGCGTAAGCTTACGCAGAGAATCCTAACTTACGCGTAAGAAATGTTACGCGTGGGGAAAAGGAGACCTTATGCGTGGAGCTTATGCGTAGGCATATATTAACCTTACGCGTAAGGCTACTCGTAAGAGTTGACCTTATGCGAGAGGTCACTGTTTACACATATCCTTCACGGGATACGGCGTAGTCCATTGTAGAACCTTCGGCGTAATAGTTATGCGTGGGATTTATTTTACGCATAACTTGACTACGCCGTAGGGTAATCCTTATGCGTGGAGAGTCTAATGACCTTGATTCGAGTGTTAAGCGTAGCAAAGCCCGAAATAAATCCATCAAATCATCAACATTAACACAAACCTTCATTTTATCAACAAAATTGCATGAATCATTCATAAACCAGGCTGGCGTGAAAGTCATACGCGTAGGTCAAAACCCTAAGGGTTATGACTTACGCGTAAGTTTTCTAACCATGGATTTGCATCAAACAGTTACGGTAGTTCTAAGATGTTGTATGAGCTTATAGACCAAGTTATAACATCTAACTCATGGTGAATCAAAATACCCAAACTTATGAACCTTAAACCCTAATTTCAAATTAATAAATCAAGGTGTTTACGGGTAGTTATAGAGCAAGGATATAATCAATTCAACATCATATAAACATAACCCAACAATCTTTTAGACCAAAACACTTCACATTTGGAAAAACCCAAATCGACTCATAAACCCTAGTTTTCAAAATTCATCAATTTTAGTTTATGGGTGGATTTTGATGGTTAAAATGTGTTCCTTGATGTGTAAGAAACGTTTTGAGACAATCCATTTTACCCCAAACATACACACAATGATTGTGTGTTCATACGCTTATGCGTAGAACACATAATCACGCGTAAAAAACGTTTTAGCCGTAGGATTTGAATGAAATTAAAAACCTTTGCCTAGAAACATGTTTTACTCAAGAAACAACTTACAAAGTGATGATCAAAAGCACGTAGTTCTTGAGTGATTATTAGGCGTAGGATCCTTTAAGGTTTAGAATACAAATGAGAAGTGAAAGAGTTAGGTGGAGAGGATTTTATTAAAATAGTCTTTACCATTTTGATGCTTTGGTCCCTCCACCTTTCCATTTTCATCCAAAGCTTTTAACTTCCATTTTGGTTACCAAATGAAGATTTTAGGAAAGAAACTTGACGACACTCCCCTCGACTTGAGAAAATAATGAAAGGTTGTTAATTTAAGTCCGAGGAGTGTCTTTGAACCGTAAATGTACCACCATTTGTATGTAATCAACCGAGATGTGATAACATGCAAGTACATGTATGTTTTGAAACAGCATAGATTATTTTCTCCCCTCAACACTTGATTGGAAAAATCTTTGAATTTTGAGAGATTAAAGTGTTGACGGAAGAAATGTACTTGCCATGTTGAAAGAAAGATAGATTAGGAGAATATTTTTGTTGTTTTATCGATTTTATATTTTGTATTTTGTTTTTGAAAAATTATTTACAAAAGATGTTTTGGTGTTTGATGTGTCTTTAAGACTGCTTTTAAGTGGTCATCCAATCCTCTTGAGTCAACACCTCATACCAATTCGGTGGACCAACTCATTAAACCTAGCGGGAGGCAAGGCTTTGGTGAGCGATCCGCAATTGGTATTCAAGACCACAAAGTATAGTTCAACGGCACTGCTCCACGTGGTCCTTGATGAAATGATAGCGTAGATCGATGTGCTTTGATTTCGTCTTTGAACCGAGTTGCACGAGATTGCAATGGCACTCCGATTGTCGCGAAGACATCGGGATTATGTCAAATACGTAACCATAGTCTTTGAGTTGTGTTCTCATCCAAATGACTTGAGCACAACACGCGGACATGGCTACATATTCGCCCGATTGATGACAAATGATGTACAATCCTCGCTTCTTTGATTGCCAAGACACCGCTTTATCACCGAGAAATTGTAGAGCTCTCAAGTACTTTTCCTTGAGTCTAAGCATCCCGCGTGGTCGTCTCAAAAGCGATTAGTTCAAAACCGTAATCCTTCGTATACCGATCCCCAAGTTAATGGTTCCTTTGATGTATCGGAGATTCTTTTAGCCTCGTAGAGGTGGGTTTCAGCTGGTCGCGATCGATAACGGGAGCATAGATAAACGGCAAAGACAATATCGTCCGCTAGGCTGTTAGATACATGAGGACCCAATAATACTTCGGTATTTGGTAGGGTCCACTAATTTCCCATGTAAATCGACTCTAACTTCTTGGTATGAGTCATTGGTGTGGCATAAGTATCACGGTGTTTTCATTCCAAATTTGTTTAACAATTCAAGGGCATATTTGATCGACTCGAGAAAAATACCACGGGTGATTGATGAACTTGCAGTCCTAGAAAGAATGTAAGTTCACCCATCATGGACATTTCAAAATTTTTCTTCATTAGTTTTGCAAAAGCGATTGAAAACTTTTTATGTAGACCCAAAATGATGTCATCCACGTAATTTGAACAATTAAGATATGTGCCCGTGATATTGTATAAAAGAGTTGGGTCAACCGAGCCTTTGGTGAAATTATTGGCAAAGAGGAAGGATGATAGCTTATCGTACCATGCCCGAGGGGCTTGTTTGAGACCATAAAGAGCTTTGTTCGGTTTGTAGACATGGTTCGGGAACTCAGATCAACGAATCCATCGGTTGGTCGACATAGACCGCTTTAAGTTGCCCATTGAGAAACGCCGCTTTGACATCCATCCGATAGACCGTCATGTTCATATGAGCCGCGAACGCGAAATATCCGAACGACCTCAAGACGAGCAACCGGAGCAAAAGATTCTTCAAAGTCTATTCCTTCTTCCGACGATAACCCTTAGCAACTAGACGTGACTTGTTTCGGATGACGCCCCTTCAAAGATCCAATTTGTTTTTCCAATCCATTTTAGACCAATGACGAGACCCTGTTGGTCTTTCAACCGCCTCCCATACTTCAAGACGCTTGAATTGGTTGAGTTCTTCCCGCATGGATTCAATCCGCTTGTCTTTAGTCATTGCGTCTTTAATGTTTTTAGGTTCGATTAAGGCATGAAGTGCATAAATGCAATGTTCACCGTCTCGAGTGAAGACGTTGTCTCGTAACGATCGTTGATTCGGGTTGCCAATAATGTTAGCCGAGGATGGTCTTTTGTCCATCTATGTGTAGAGGTTGATGTTGGTATACATTGTGCGATTCGAGGATTCAAATGGTTTGTTGAAGATTCGCCGACGCCCGTGCATCGCCTCATTAGCAAACGGATTGAAAACGACGGATCAAAATCGCGGTGGGGTACTTCATTCGTAATATCATCACCGGTTCATCATTGTTGGAGGCGGTATGTTCAATCTGTTGTGTTGGAGTCAATTGGTGTAGGTGCATCTTCAACGTAGTTGTTGTTGCGGTGTATCGTATATGAATATTATCAGGTTGTGCAATGAAACAATGGATACACCAGAGCACGCTCATCAATATCGTCACGTAAGCAGGAGCAAATAACCTTTCCATTTGTTGACGAGTTAGTGAGGGCTTTCTTCACCGATGATGGGGGTTGAGGGAAGTTTAAACGGTTGTGACCGGTTCTAAGTCGTTATACTCGTAAGCCATTTCCGTGAGTTCATCGAAATGAGCATGAATCGCTTCCATTACCTCCTTAGTTCGACGATTCCGATTCGAAACCTTTAGAATTGTCACAAGATCCAATAAAGACTCAATATCGCTTTGGCTTTGATCTTTCCAAAATCATCACGATCATTATTCGATAGCAAAGGGATCCAAATACATGAAAGTGTTTGAGGTTCGGTTTATAGTTGCGGACAAGCTCGAAGGTGTTTTGTTGTATGCGTTTGTGATCATAGAACGGTTTTGAGTATAGCATGCACGATACGACACGCCCATAAGTAACTGGAAGTTTAGCATTGATTAACATTGTTCTGCGCCCACTAACGCTCGGTTTCGTCTTTCAACAACTTCATTTTGTTCGTGTGTACGCAATAGATGTTTGATGTCAATTCCACTTTCTCATAAAATTCATGAAGGGTTTTGTTAACAAATTTAGTTCCTTTATCTGCTCGATTATTCGGACGGTGTCATGGAGTCGAACTCGTATTTTGTGAGAAAGGTGATGATCATTTGTGGAGCTTGGTCTTTGCTACGAAGAAAGTAGACCCAAGTCCATCGTGAGTAGTCATCAACAATTACTAAGATGTAGCGTTTGCCGTTGATCGCTTGCACACGCATCGGGCCACACAGATCCATGTGAAGAAGATGAAGCACATGTCGAGAGTCGTGTTCCACCTTTGAAGGAAAATGAGCACGAGTGCTTTTCCTTGTTCACAGTGCGAGCAAAGGTGATCTTTTGAGTACCGGAATCGCGGGAGTCCTTCAACTAGTTTGTGTCGAGCCAGTTGGTGATGGTTTGAAAGTTTAGATGTGAGAGACGATGGTGCCATAGCCAGATTTTGTAGATGTTGCCTTTGAAAGTAAGCAAATGGGAGAGGAAGCAACCATGTCTTGCATAGAGATAGTGTAGAGACTAGAATTACGCGAGCCGCATATAAGGTCATTTCCATGTAGATCACGAATGAAACAAGTTTTCTCCCCGAAAGCAACTTCCAAATCTCCATCACAAAATTGACCCATCGAAAACAGATTGTGACCGAGGCATTCCACATAGTAAACCCTCGCTGATTTGATGTTCCCATTAACATAATCTCCGAGCCCATGATGGTCGCAAGTGATCGCTCCTTAACGGACAAAGCAATGAACTTTGCAATAAAGTTTGATAACGCTTTAAGGTTGCTGTCATGTGTCCGGAACATCCGCTATCAACAATCAGAGAATGATCTCAGACACCGCATTACACATGCATTTGACACGGATGGAATAGAAGTAGATGTGGAACCCGAAATGTTAGAGGGTTCCAAGCGCACGTTAGACATACACACATTGACAATTTTAGGCATCCATTTAAATCCTAGTGTGTTATATATCCATTTCGCCATCTCGTAATTACTCTTTGCTTTAGTCTTAGTGAAAGCACTAGGTGGTACTACATTCTTATAGGAGGTGAAGCGGTAGCTACCGTGATAGCAATGGTTGCCTTAGAATCTAAAGAAGGTGGTTTACCAAGCACGACTTAGAATGATTAGTGGGCCTAGAGGTATTCGATTCTTAGGATCCCGTAATCGAGAGATTAAAGCTTTAGCAACACATTTGTCATGACAATCGTAATTCATACTCTTTCACAAATAACACAAGGTGCATCGATCAATATCAAAAGTACTTAACGGTTTAGCATTCGTTACATCACTATTTCTATTACATTTGCCGACGTAACATCTATAGTGGAAGCAACATGATTTTTATTCGAGACCTAGGGTGTTCTTCTACTTTAGCATTCCTTATTGATCTTTTCTTAGGTCGCAACTTCCTATTCTTCGATTGAGTGCTCCTAGGTCGTGAAGTGCGGACGCTTGGAAAAATGGAACTATTCCTGCTTCAAGAGAGGAAACACATTAGCAACTTGTGATTTGGCGGTGGGAATTCTAGGTTCACGATTACTAAGTGTGATTGGTGCTAGTCTCTTAATCACATTAGGCGGAAGTTGTTCATACTTTCCTAACATTTCCGTAACTTAGAGATGGTGTGAATCGATCTTGATTTTCGTAACTAATATTACCAAAGAAATTCATGACTTCTCTAGTGTGAGCAAGATAGTGATCAAGTTCATTTGATGCTTCATCTCGAGTCTTTTTGAGTAAATCAAATATGACACCATATTCTTGTTTAACTTTTAAAAGTTCTTGTTCATATTTTGAGATTTGACTTTTCAAAGACACGCTTTGATCATCCAGCTGCTTAATTTTAGGATCAAGATTTTGCACTCAATTGAGCGATTTTCTTTTGAAAACTAAGTTGATGGTTGTGAATATCTTTTCACACCAATGAAGACGACGCTTTGCATTGTAAATTTCGTGTAATCGCTTATTTTCTCGCTTAAAGACTCGATCCAAGCACATTATCGGTGTTCTCAACAAGAACAACAGTTTCAACAATATCGCCAGAGATATAATCGATGCAAATGGCAAGGCATGAAGTAACACAACATTATGGATATCAAAGACAGATAACATCTTCCAAGAGTCGATCAACATCTTTTCTCAATAGTTTCTTTTATGCTTTGTGTTCGAATAGATGTTTCGCTTTCTCAAACGTTTTTCATTACCCTAAGTTCCTTATGAAAATCCTTTTCCTGAGCAATTGCACAACTTTTCAAGTTTTAACATTAGGTAAAAGATTTTTCCGAAGATGTCTCTTTGTTCTCGCGCGAGGCGATTGAAAATGTTCAACTTTGATTTCGTGATCGATATTCTATCTCATGTTGTAAAATTTTGAGGTCACCATGAAAATGTCAAAATATCGAAGGATTTTCGATTTTCGTGTTTTGAGTTTACTTCACTAATGGAAGGTAAAGGACCATAAGTTTGTGCAAATTCGCTTTGGGATTAACATTAGAAGACTCGGTGTTTTGATGATAACCCTTGGTGTGTTAGAAGAATCCGTTGGTGTGATTTGAAGTGACCGCTTTTATAATTAAAAGGTTTGTTGTAAACAACATTTTTAATTTTGATCGACTCTCCTTCTCGCATCTAATTCCTCTTGACGATGATATTCAACAACACTCATGACAAGATATCAATTTTGTATTCTGACCGAAACTTCGTGAGTTGGTTTGAATGTTTTTAGTGAAAGCTTTGGTTTGTAATCGCCTAGATTTTTCCATATCCTTCGGATTGGGTTTTAAGGTAAACTTTTCAATAGTCACATGGATTCACCATGTTTGTAAACAACTTTTAAACTCTTTAAGTTTGTTTTGCGTCGAGAATTTCTTCAAGAAGGTCATCTACCCGATTCGTTGAATACTTTTGTATGCGGAGAACTGCTTTTGACAATTTAACAACTCACCTTAGCTTTTTGATTTTCCAAGGTGAGAGCGTTAATTTGCTTTTATGTTCATGTTTCAATTGTTCTAATTCGACAACAAAGCATTCTTCGAGGCTGCTAGATCACGATCCGTCTCTTAAAATATTTTTCGCTTTGATGAGATTTTGCAAAGCGGCTTCAAAACCTTTTCACGGTTTTCTTGAGTTTTGAAAAAGTTGAGTTGCATTTGTAAGCATTCAAAATCCTTGGTTAACAAAGGCATTTTACTTTTAAGGATTGATTTAATGCATAACATTCCTCCATTTTGATTTTATGGTCTTGAATTAACCGAGCAAAATCCGGATGAGGCAACAGATCATCTTGTTCAACGTGAGTCTCAACATGATCATTCTTTAGATCCTCGAAATACGACCACGAGTCAATTTGATTATCAAAGGAAACCATAAGGTCATCTTGATCGCCAAATGTAACTACTGTGGTTAACTTGAAAATCATCGAGGAAGATGTAAAGACTATTTGAATACCCCGATCCGCCGGATTCGATATTGGCGGAGATATTAGTTCAGATATGATGATGGTTTGTTCGGCACTGAGACAAGCCATCGGTGTCATACACTGGGCTCAGATTACTCATGCGGCTCTGCATATTAGCCATCAACATAATTGGTGCATTAGCAAGTCCTCCATATCATCATCGAGTCGCATCCGCCATAAAGCTCGTTTTGTCCGTAAGAGATCCACCACTTCATCCTTAAGAGCCAAAAGTAAGGCCTCTTTGAAATAGGCACCGCCTCTAGTCCTTGGCTTTGGGCATGCATTAGCCAGTGTCCTTTCTCATTGCAGCTTGTAGCATCTAAGACCATTTAACCGATTCCGAGCATTTCCGATCCATCACTTGAGCTCATTGTTATTCCTACCCACAAAGATTAAATCCTTGACCGCCCATCCGACGCACCATAATCACGATTCAACTTCAACACGCCCATTGTTCACAACAGCTTGAGTCCGTGTGTTAGATGAGGAACGAATACGATTGTTGGATTTGTTGGTGTAACGCCAAAAGCATTAGCAATCATCACAAATCCTTGTTGCAATGCTTCAACAGATCTGCTTCTCGAGTTGCAACCGACATATGCTTGAGCATTGTTGCTGTATGGAACCAATTGATTTTGTTGAGGTTGTGACTATGAAGGTGTGTTTGAAGCAGTTGTTTGAGTTGCTGGTTGAGATGGATAATTATGTTGAGCATACAAGGCAAGTTGTTGATTGTCCGGTTGTGACTGTTTAGCAATTTGAGCACGGAGAATCCTTTCCCGATCAACTTCCTTTTCATGAGGCTTCAAGTAATCGTACAACAATCCATAAGTAGAATGATGCATATTCTTCGCTTGACGGAGAAAAATGACATACTTCTCCCATTCTCGACCAAGACTACTCAGAACTTAGTATTCACCGCAATTCTTGGCATGATGATGTTATGTTTATCCAAATCATTGATGATATCCGAAAATCGATGATGATAGGACTCTAGTGTCTCTCGTGTTCAATCATGAAGTGTTCATAAGCCAAGTAAATTTTAGATTCCAAATCCTCCGATTGAGTATGATCCTTCCATAAGAAGACGAATATGATCCCACATTTTTGTGCGCTTTTGAGCATCAACACTACGAAGAATTGGGTTTGGTAATCCTAAGAGGATGTATTCCATTGCAAGTTCATCGCCTTCATAGTGTAGAAGTTCGAGGATTTAAATCGCAATGAGCAATGTTGGTTTGTTCATCTCGTGGTGGAACAGCTGGATCTCCGGCACAATGACAAGAGGCATCTCAAATGGACCTTCCAAGATAACCTTCTTTAAGAACTTTCCATGTGGCTTCTTCGATCACAAAACCTAAAGAACCTTATCACCCATTGATCGTAGTTTCGGAGTGAGCATTGGAGGTCTATCATGATCCACTTCATGAATTGATTGTTGGTCGCTTAAAGCTTCACACATCTTTGCAAACCAAGTGGGTTCCTTCATAGTGGTCCGTGATGGATGTTGATTGAAATCGGTTGTGTAGGGTTGAACTTGAAGACTTGGTGATGGTTGAACCATTTGTGGTTGTGGAATTGCACCAAGTTGTGGAGTATGTTCTCGATTAAATTGTTGTTGATAAATGGCTTGTTGTTGATTCCATTGTTGATGTTGTGGAGTTAATTGTTGTTGTTGTTGATGATTATAAGTGTGAGGAAGTAGTTAGAGTATGGTGGTTGAGACATGATGATAAACTTGTGTGGTAAAATGGATCTTTGTAGTCGAATGAACCTTTGTTGATGAAGTGTCCTTAGGCGAGAAAAGACAAGAACCAAGTAGCACTTATGCGTAAAACACCAAAAGTTACGCCAGAACAATGAGGGGTTACGCCGTAGGATTTAGCTTACGCGTAGTAGAATAAAAGCACTAAAGTTAGGCGAGACAAAAGTTAGGCGAGAAAGTTAGGCGAGGATTACCTTATGCGAGACCCGAAGTTTACGCGTAGTGAATCTTATGTTGAATTTCACGCCGTAAGCTTATGCTTATGCGTAATTTTAGGGTTTTGCTCAAATGATCTTTTACACTTCACAAGGCAAAAGATATCCAAAGTCGACGATTTTCGCACTTATCCAAGTAAGAAAACACGGAATAAAACCGTAAAATTGAAGATCAAACCAAGGAAAATCTACGCTTAATTTTAGGGTTTTGATACGCGTAGATTACTCGTAACTTTGATTTTGCCCAAATGTGTTTCTAAACCGATTTTTGTTATGGAATAGCTTCAATAGTACCAAAAGAACACAAAAGTGTGAATTTTGATGTACTAAAATCGCTAAACGGGTTACGCGAGAACCGACACCCTCGAACAAAAACAAGCTTAAAACGAACCACGCAGAAGTTTGAAACTTTTGCCAAAACAAGTATTTTAACACCTCAAAACATTGAAAGTACAAGAATCTTGGATTAAAAGTGTAAAAACGAGTTTTAAGATAACCAAAGATTGCGTTATCTTTACGCCGTAAGATCCAAAACCAAACTTCAAAAACAAACGAGTACACCCAACTATTTGGCGATTGATACCATCGTTAGGTCACTAGTTTTACAAACACAAGTTATAAGAGAAGAGATAAAGGCGGATGAACAAGTATCACACACACACACACGCTATACTAAAGACGGTTTAGGCGTAGAGTATGTGAAAAGAAAACTTGAACAACCAACCCTCAAATGAGGGTTTACAAGAGTTTATATAGGCAAGGAGCTAGGCAACACTCCCTCTCCTTCCTATTCCTTATTGGGCTTGGACTGCTTATGGGCCTTCTACATAAGCTTGACCTTAAACAAACATAAAGGCCATAATAAAGCTACCTATTACATATGAAATATAAATACTTGAACATCTTGTTTAGAGTGATTCCAACAAGTTGCAAGTTGTTTACGAGTGGATACCGGACGAGAAGGGTTTCAATGATGTTGTCCAATGGATGGTCATTTGTCCATTTTCTAAGGTGTTCGTGTGGTTGTTGTTGAGGAACCAAGTAGCAGAGTTTGGATCTCCGATGAAGATGGTTCTCAAGTTGGTTCAGAGCAAATATGTTCTCAAATGGAGCATCTTCGGGAGTAGCAAAGGGTTATCTCCATCATAGGTGCCGCATATTTTTCCATGATGTACACTCGATGATTGAGGATTTGATGATGAGGATGAGAGATCTCGCAGAGGCGCTTTCGACTCAATGACATAGAAACCGATGGGTTATCTACGTTAATCGGGTTAGGACGACCTCCGTTGATGTATTTGATCGATCATTAGTCAGAGGCTCATAGTGTTTATCAAACATTGGATCAAATAATTTCTTCAAATCATCTTCCGGGGGTAGATATGGAATTACCGTGAGGATTTTGTACAAGAGAAGAACTAATGGGACTACTTAATGAAGGTTGAGATGCGGTCCGTAACTTGGTTGTCCCGGAGCCATTTGCCCGCACAGCTCATCGAATGACGTGAATAGTTTCCATGATATCTCGAGTTCTTTTGTTGTAGATTCGTAACCCTTCTTGTTTGGTGCATAACCCACAAAACTCCAATGTCCGCTTTAGCTCTTAATTTACCTAAATCTTGACCGTCATTCATTGGATAGCACAAAGCACCAAATACACGGTTGTAGGAGAGATCGGTCTCGCTATGGACAAGTTCGTATGGAGTTTTTCCATGAGTGGTGTGTATGAGGAACGATTTTGGGTGTAGCAAGCAAGGGCAATGGCTTCACCAAAGAAACATTGAACCTTTGAATAAATTAGCATAGTTCTTGCAGCTTCAACAAGGGTCCGATTTCGTCTTTCAACTACACCATTCTCGCTGAGGCATGCGTGAACACTTTTTGATGACCGATTCCAATGTTTTCATAAAATTGACTTAGGTCTTTGTTAACAAACTCGGCCCATTGTCTATTCGAATAATTCTAATGCCTTGTTAAGTCAAACCTCGCAATGCTGATAAGTTTGATGATGACATCCGAGTTTCATCCTTTGTCCTCAAAACTTAACCTAAGTAAATCGAGAGTAGTCATCAACAACGACTAAAA